>CM060904.1:646139077-646764077 GCA_030737815.1 Allium fistulosum
TTTGCAGCGGAAATACTCTATACGTTCCTACCATCCAACTCGACTCCTGAGCTCCAGAAAGTCCGTACCTGAAATCTGTAATACTCGGTCTGACCCGAGCATTACACCAAAGTAACACCCGGGTCAGGCTGGAAACCAGCGTGAGTAAACCCAACTAACATGGAATACCAAACAAACAACTTATATAAACCCGGGTAACTTATATTAATTTAACAAATTCTTACATTGCTATGGACAACACTTATTTCACCCGTCAATTTCTAAGTACAAACTTAGATAAAATAATCCAATTTATTTAAATCATTTCATTCCAGCCTTTTGATTTCACAAATCAATTTATTAAAAATTCGAAGTGGTTTCGGGTATTTCCCAACACCCGACCCCGTTCTCTTCGCGTCTCGTGTCATAAATAATCCAAGTTACCCCATTGAAACACACAACATTTCATATCAGAGATATCCATCCATTCAAAGCATCCAATACATTTAATCATCCATAAGCAAAGCTTAATCTCATACAAATCAATTCAATTTATTCTAATTGAAATTTCAACCCTCAATTCTTAGATTCCTTCATTTGACATTGATTAATTCCAAATCAATTAATTCATCAACCATTTGCTACCCATTCATCTTAATTAATCACCCTGGATTAATTATCTTTCAATTCCGTTCAAATAATTATCTTTAATTAATCCCACGCTATTAATTATTCTTAACCCAAATCAATAAGAAATCTTAATTGCTTCATAAATCAATTTAAACTATCCTCCATTACATTAATTCTTGATTTCTTATATTAATTAATTTTCCATGAGTCACTTATTATTGACTAATTAATCAATCGTTACTTACATCATTAATTATATAAATTAAGGATTTCCATTTTTCTTTCAAAATTTAATTAATTAATAACACAGTATTAATCATTCCAATTTATCCAAATCTGTAATTAACTAACTCTTGATTTACTTCATTAAATAAATCAATTGCTCCTTAATTAACCATCTTAAGTAATCTCTTGATTAATCTCGCAAAGTGATTATATTTTATTGATTACATTAAGTAGTTATTTAGCACACCATCAAATGGTTATTCTGAGTTACTTATACTTATTTAATTACTTATAACTTAATTCAAATTATTTATTCATACCTTCAATAACTAAGTTAAATACCCAAATCATAAATTAATTGAATTAATTAATTTTCCATTTTAATTACCCTACCATATTTAATGTGTCACAAATCATTAAGCCTTTAGTGACCTTTTAAAACGGGAAATATTTCCTTATTTATGTTTTAAGTTTTAACAACTTAAAATTCCAAATACTTCGAGTTAAGCAACAATCAACTCGAAAACCATCCAAAAACCAAAGTCACCAGATCATCAATTCACAGTGCATACCAAATCAGTTTAATCATTCAACCAAATATTTAAATTCAACCATTTAAATTTAAATAGAAATCCAACAGAGTGAGATTTACTCACCTTTAATGTTTTGCAGTTCATTTCCTTGCGACTTGTCCTTCATGATCATTACCCTTGGACAAACAACGGATGATCTATTAATATTTGAACTTATAGAACTATTCCTTTTGATAAGTTTACTTAGTTAATTATTTATTTAAATAAATTTCCTTTAATAAAATAGTCTTTGGTAACTAAAATAATTTAGTCAGTTAATAAAACAGGTTAGTCTCCATACCACAATATTTTAAAACAACTAGAAGATTTGTATGTATATTTATCTATTTATTTTTATAACTCTACACATTTGCAAATTCCTATATTTTCAAAATCATATATAATAACAGCAGTATTTTACTGTAAATACATGAACCTTTAAATTGCTTTTATAAATCCACTGTTTATATAATTACTGTTCTGCAAAATATATGTGTAAATCAAAATTAATAAACATCGAGAATACCTCACAGCAAAGCTCGACAAACACGCGACCAACATTCGCATTTCATCGCCAATCGGAGAACCACTGACCCCAGGAAATCGCGAAATTCCCCCTAGCCTCGTCGAACAACCTGCCTTACCAAGCAACCGGCTTCGATGCCCTTGCTCGTGTTCGTCGCGGTGTTCATCTGAGTACCGAAGTCGTCTGCCGCTGCCATCGCGAGGGTCGCAAACCCCTCAGAAACGCGTGCTCAACGCGATTCCCCCTCCCTTCTTTCGATTATCACCGCGTCGAAAAGCATCGAGGCATGGGTTCGAAACCCACTCGTCGTCGACGACAGTCCAAACCTCCAACCCTTCGTATGCGCGCAGCCGCTTGCTCCTCCCAGGAGAACGAATTGAAGACGCCATGCCCTCCTTCATCGAACGAAACAAAGTCGCCATTACTTCCCCCCCCCTTCTCTTTTTTTTTTTATTTACGATTTGGAAATGGGGAAGCAGATTTCATTTTTGAAAATGGAGAAGGGAACGATTCGTTCTGATTTTGGATAAGAGGGAGAATAGGTTGACGATATAAAGATAGGAATGGCTTCTCGAATACGCCTGACTATTATATAATTAAATATGAAAATATCTTGTGTTTCATAACGTGAAATCCACCCCGAATCAACATTCCGACAGACGTTTACAGGGTTTTACCCGCATTCCGAACACGATGGAACGTGTTTCGGAGGCCAATTTGATTGTATGCACGAGTTACGGAAGTAAACGATCAAATTTTAAATTAAATCGATTCAAATAATTCGAAGCGTTTTGAGCTGTCCGGGTCAAACGACAACTCCGATTGCTGCAAAAATTGAAATCTGATAATAACTAACTATTACGGATCCAATGGAATTGGTTTCGTCGAATTCCGAGAATGCGCCTCGAAAAGCTATTTTTAAATATCGAGTTAAATGATATAATTTCAAAACTTAACAAATTATCCTTAAATTAAATTTCAACCATCCTATTTTCTTCAGTATCATCATTATAAATTTTATAAACCTTCGAATTATTTTAACAGGCTTAGAAATTCCAGATTCAACAATTTATCCACTTTTAATCATTAAATTCAATATGGGACTATAAAATTAAATGATTTAATTATCAATTAAATATTGATATCCCGAATTCAAGTCAACATTAACTTGTAAATGTTTAAAATCAATTCAATTATCCCATTTTAAATTGTTAAAATTTTCGGGTCGTCACATATCGAAGGAACTGAAAGCACCAATTATCCATACAGTGCATAGGTGTAACGACCCGGAATTTTCGAACCCGAAAATTCCAGATAGTTAGAAGAAAAAGAAAGAGATAGAAGAAAGAAACAGAAAGAAGAAAGAAGAACAGAGAACACAACATCTCACATTCGCAGCGGATTAAATATAATAACAAATAATAATATCAGTTATACAAAGAAAACTGTATTTGTTAATTACATTTTAACACATCAGAGTTACAACATTCACAAATATACTAGACAGTTAAAATTAACATGTCCCAGACAACTATAATATCACAACGGAATATACTCCATACGTTCCTGCCATCCAGCTCGCCTTTTGAGCTCCAGAACGTCCTTACCTGAAATCTGTAATACTCGGTCTGACCCGAGCATTACATCAAAGTAACACCCGGGTCAGGCTGGAAACCAGCGTGAGTAAACCCATCTAACATGGAATACAAAAGTATACAAATCATATATACCCGGGGTACTTATATCAATTTACAACTTTACAGGTTGTTATAGACTTTACTTATTTCACACATCAATTTCTAAGCGCCAAACTTAGAATAATTGGTCCAATTCACTTAAATCATTCCATACCAGCCTATTGATTTCACATATCAATCTATAAAGAATCGAAGTGGTTTCGGGTATTTATTAATATCCGACTCCGGTCTCTTCGAAATCAATGTCATCTTAAATCCAAGTTGTTTAAGTGAAAACAAATCAATTTATATTCAGAGTAACATATTCACACTAGCGATTCCATTACAGATAGATAATTCATATTATCACAATTCAACCCGAACATATCATATCACATAGCATCACAATTACCCATCAGAGATAAAGTCAATCCAAGTAACCCAATATTATTCAACCATCCATAACAAGTTGATTTATTCTTAATTAATTTAATTAATCTCAAATTAATTTAATTACTAACCTTTAATTACTTGGATTACCTTAATCCATCTTACTTAACATTAATTAATTCCAAATTAATTAATCACTTTAATCTCTAGATCTAAATTAATCTTCCTTGATTAATTATCCCTTAATTACAATAAGTAATTATTTATTAATTATCCCTTTTTTTATTAATCATTCTTGATTAATTACTTTTTAATTACATTAAGTAATTAAACCTTAATTATAGATTAATTATCCTCAACCATTCAATAATTATCTTTAATTACTTCCATTAATTAATTAATAATCTTCTAATTACTTCATTAATTAGTTATTCTTTTAATTTATTACCTCAACAAGTAATTAATCACATTATTAATTAACCTTAATCCTTTAATTAATTGGTTATTCTTTATTTAATTAACTAACCCTTAATTAATTATATTAACTAACCCTTTAATTAATTATACCAAGGAATTAATCCTTAATCACTTCCATACATTATTTCCCTTTTTACTTAATTACATTAAGTAATTATTCATTAATTACTTCTCTAAGTAATTATACTTAATAAATTTTTAAGTGATTATTTTTAATTAATTAGACAAATAAATTAACTTAAAATTAATTGATCACTTAATCTCTAGTTAATGATTCATCTCCTAGTTCATTAACTATCCACTAACTACCCCATTAGGTAATTATTCTTAATTACAATAGTAATTAACCTTTAATTATCTCATTAATTAATTTAGTTAATTACTTTTGAAATCAACAACTTTAAACATTTTAAAATTTGGAAATATATTTAATTAAATACTCTTGGAACTTGATTTTAAATTTATTTAGAAAAGAACTTGCTTTTAAATTGGTAATCTTGATTCTTCTTTACAAAATTTAAACCTGTACAACCCGAAGCAAATCCGACCCGAGCAAAAACTTGTTAAAACTTTGCTTTGGAAACTTGGTTTATAATTCTTTTGAAACTTATTCATTTTTCTATATACTTTAAACCTTAATTTAAAACTTGCTTTGCTTTTTAAAACTTATAAGCTTCAAAAAAAAACCCAAGCAAACCTTCCACTTTTCCTGAGCTAACCCCCGAGTATTTCCCCCATCATTTCGACTTCGAGTAAATCAACATTTTCCCTGAGTCAAAACCCGAGAGCATCTTTCTTCCCAAAACTCCACAACAACACTCATACCCAAACGTGTACGTGTGCACGTGCACGAGACGCCGGAGCCACGGCGATCACCCACGACCACGTCGCCAACTCGTCGACAACCCACTCAAGCCTCACGACCACCCAGCTCCACGAGTTCGACTGAAAATCAAAATCGAGATCCTCTGTCACCACCTGGAACCCACCTGATCGACAAAATCAACTCGCCAACGACGATCCCGACTACCTGGAATCATGCCGTTCCACCCATAGCTGCGCCACAACCTGCCGCGTCGTTTCCCCCTGGTCTAGTCAACTCCGGTTCACCCTCGTCGAAGAAAAGGCCTCGACAACAACGACGAACCCATCAGGGTCGTAAACCCTACAACGACGTAGCCTAGCCCCTCTGATGATCTAAAAATTCAATTACCATTTTTCCTACAATCACCAAACACCTAGCTACCTTCAGCAACGAGCTCGGTGCTCCTCCAGTTCTGATCACCAAGAAATCGACATAAACTCCATTTCCGTTCAACTCGAAAATTCCCAACGATAAACAAACTAAAAATCATGATATTCATTTTAAAAATCATATTTCACAAAGTCGATTCATGTTATAATCCTGAAACAGTAATTTACAATGTTTGATTTTAACATGTTTAAAGGAAATTTCACTGTCTTCCCTTTTTTTTCAGATAAACTTCCAAATAATTTACTTAAATTATTTTTAGGACTTAGTTTATGATTAAACAAACCTTCTTGTTTAGAAACTCAACCCTATCTAAGATTAGAAGAAAAGATAATGAATTTTTGAACTTATCTTAGTCTGCTGAAATCAAAATAGAGACTGGTATATCTATAAACAGACATGCACACACAATCAACTCATACATATACATGCAAGCATATTCATACATTGATGCAAACATTATTCAATATTTCCATATAGATTTATCACATGCAATTGATTAAAATTGTTTTTAAAAGAAAGGTTTACTCACCTGTTTTATGATGTGCAGAGAATTTGAAAACAGTTTGCACTAGAAAATTGCTACAGCAACTTGAAAAGCTTTTGAAAATTTGAATTTGCTTTATTTCTTTAAAACTGCAAAGCTTTGAAAACTTTGGCTTCAGATTTACTTGCATGCATACTTGAAGGATGGTTACAGGCTTGATTGTTAACAGAGCTTGCAAAATGGCTAAAGGCTTGCTATTACAGAGCTTTGGTCTAGCACTTGAAAAATGGTTACAGGAAAACAACATTGCAGATTGTTTTCTTGAGGAGTGTTACAGGTTTTTGAACTTGAATTCGAGGAGTATTTTGATCTTGTATTACTGGTTTGAGAAGATTACAGAGAAAACATTCAGATTGGTTTACTTGGTTTCAGGTTGTAAATTCTTGGTTTGGAAGTAAATTTCTGTTTTTGATTTGAGAAGATGATTTCAGATTTGATTCTTGAGTTTGGAAATAAATTTCAGTTTTGGGTTGTGGAGATCATTTCGGGTTTGATAAATTTTTGGTTGAAAATGAAGAAAGAAATTTGCTGAAAATAAAACTCTTTGTTTCTTTTACAATTTAATTTTAAATTTAATTATTAAAGAGAAAGACATTTGTCTATCCTATGTTCCCATTATCTTACACCTATGCACATGATTCACAAGTGTCATTAACATACATTAAAAAGTTTACAAGTGTTATAATGTTTAGTTAATATTTACAAAAGTTATTTCCTAATGTTTTATTAATGTTTTAAATATTATTTTCCTTTTTAATAATTTATTTAAGCTATATACATGTATTTAAGTAATATTTATATAATTATAAAATGTGTATATTTATCTTTTAATAAATATTCATATGAATTCAAGTAACTTATATTTTGATCAAATCATATAACATATGTTTATAAATTTGAGAAATTGAGTTTAACTCCTTGTATAAAATTTTTAAATCTTTTATATTCATACATTTTCTAGTATTTATACATATATAACTTTTTAAAAAAATGATTTTAAAATCTTAATTTTATACTAATAATAATCATATATTTTTTATTCTTGAATTTCCAATCCAATTCTATGTAAAATCTACTCATATGTATATATATATACATATAACAACACATTATTATTTATTTTAAAAGAATAATTTGCCAATTTTAAATAATTATATTAGGAGATTATAAAATATTTATCCAGATATTTATAATTTAATTTTTATTATATTTCCAAATTCATTTACATATCCGGATATCTTTTATTATCAGGATTTTATCTGTTAAATTGATTAAAACAGTTAATTATCCAATTATCAAATGTCCTAAAATCCGGGTTATCACATTCCTCCCCCCTTAGAATCTTTTCGTCCTCGAAAAGGAACGAAGCCAGAATTTACTTAATACTTAAAATCAGATAAATTATCTTTTTATCATTTTTAAAACACTTTAAAATCTATATAGTATTACAAAAATAGTTTTTATAAAAATACTTTTATAACTCGCTGTTTCAACAAGTTAATCCTCGTTCTTACAGAAATTCAGTCATACGTTGATCAGGCATAGGACTGAAAATCTATAAGTACTTAGCAGACTCATTTTCAACACCCAGTGAAAATACTTGGAAGATACTTTATTTGAAAATATCGAAAACGTTTTTGAAAATAGAGGAAATATCTTTGGTGAGAATGCTCTGGAAATCATCACCCCCATCCATGGTCACAGTTACATCATGGGTTACGTTGCCATCGCAGCAAAAGTCCATGTAACTGATAACAACATGGAACCCACAACAGATCGCAGTTACATTCCAGGGTTACGTTGCCATCGCAGCAAAAGTCCATGTAACTGTTGGCTCTCAGCGGCACACACGATTTCGCTGTCAAAATGAAACTTCTCCCACATAGGTCGCAGTCTACCGATATAAAATCAAACGCAGACTGTTGGCTCTCAGCGGCACAAACGACTTTCGCTATGTTACCATAGTGTCACAGTCTACCGATATAAAATCAAACGTAGACAGTTGGCTCTCAGCGGCACACATGACTTTCGCTATGGTCTGCAGTAGATCGCAGTGACATTGAGTTAAATTGTTGTCACAGCATAACTCAAATGCCTCTGTGGGCACCAGCCCCTCGACTTTCGCTACACAAATAATCCTCAGGAACTAGTTTTGTCCGGACTCCTCACAGGATCAACTTTAGAAACCCCCCTTGGGGCTCAAGGCAGTACCACCCAGTGGTACTCCTGAGAAGTTCATTTCAAGGAAGCGCCTTTTTCCCCAGAGCTATTCTCAAAACACTTTATACTATATACTTATAGTATCTTCAAATCATACCCTTTATGATTTATCAAAATCTCCTTTACACAAAATCGATTACCAAAATCGATAATTCTCAAACTAGGCTTTTCAAAATCCAAAATTGATTTTCCCAAAAATCAAAAGCCTTTCCCAAATTCATAGGTTCCCAAAACCTTTTCCAAAATCATTCTCATAAGATCCTTTATATATATAGATATAGATATATATAACTTTTAAAATCTTTGGATCATTTCAACTTTGTATAAAACCTCTTTTATACTTCAAATATTTCAAAACCCTTTTCTTTTAGCAATAGATTCAACAAGAGAAGATTTACCTTATATAACAAGGATATATATAACTTTATTTTATTCTAAATCAAATATTCACATTTGATAAATCTTTTATAAAGTTATTAACCATATTTCTTTTCAAAAACCATTTTACAGTTCTTATCCACAAATCTTCAATATCAATTTCATTCAAATCCGTACGATGTACACATATCATCCGTACACAATATCAATCTGATCGCTCAATCGATCACATAATTTCACTTCCGAACTAGTATCGTCCACCCGATTTCCTAGTGCGGACTCAGATCTGGTTTCTTGATTAGAAACCGTCATTCTCCTTGCATAGTCACAACTATGATAGAGAATATCCAGAACCCATCAAAAACCCATATCCAGGTTCGCCGTCGAACATCGAGTGAAAAATCCCAACTCGGATCGATAATACTATCTTGAAATTCTGTGTTCGAATCTGGATCAAATCACTATGCGAATAGAATAACATACGTACATCTTACGTATTTATCTTTATTGGTTATTAGCCAAATCAATTCTCTTTTCCATTCACATTCCTTTAATTTCATTCACTTATTCTCAATTGCTTCCATTTCCAATTGAGTTATTACTTTAATTACAAACAGTTTGAACTCTGACCTATTTAAATTTAAAAATAGCTTGAAAAAGTTTAAAATAGATAAGTAGTTGAAAAATAGTTATTAGTTTGTAAAATAGCTGTAAAATAGTTAAGTAGGTATAAAATAGTTAGATAATTGCAAAATAGTTTTTTTTTATAGTGATTAGATATAAATAACTGAAAAATAGTAATTAGTTTATAAGACAGTTTCAAAATAGTTAAATAGTTCCAAAATAATTGTAAAATAAGTATAAGATAGTTTGGGTTTAAAAAGAAAGATTGTATAGTAAATAGTTTGGAAAAATATACTTGTATTAAAACAATTTGAAAATAATCCAGAGCCAAACTGTTTAATTTCCCAATCTCCATTTCCAATTAATTTCCCATTAATTCAATTTAAATTTCCACTTCCATTTAAATTGACTCAATACTTCAATTTCCATTGAATTTTATTCAATCCCAATTCAAGTTGAATTAATCTTAATTCCTTTCCAAATTTCAAATCAAATTCCATTTGATTTTAAACATATTCATTTTAATTACAATTTCAAATTATTCAAACTAATTTCAAATTGAATCCACTTAAATTTCAAATCATTTCAATTTCTATATGAATTAATCCCAATTCCATTTGAATTTTTTGAACTCATTCAATCTTCAATTTTTATTTTAAATTAATTCAATTCAAATTTTCCATTTGAATTTTAAACTTATTTATCTTAAATCACAATTCCCATTTATTCAAATCAAATTCAGTTTGAACTAATTCAATTTAAATCTCAATTTTAAAATATCTCGAATTATATAAATTCGAGTTAAAATTTTTAAATATTGATTTAATTCCTTAAATCACAATTCCTTCACTTTTAAATTAATTCAACCTTTATTTTTTTATTTTAACAAATTAAATCTTTAAACCTTTTAATTCTGAATTCAAATTTTAAAATTCCATTTTAAAATTATCTTTACTTAACTTGTTACAAAGTTCAAATAAGAATTCAAAAACAATTTAATCTTCAGATTCTAATTTATAAGTTATACTCACTTAAATGTTTACTTCCCTAAACATTTCATTTTGCTAAATCATTAACAACATTCATTATTAAACACAATTACCATTTTTGATAATAACCAAGATTATCATATCTGGAAACCAATTCATTATTACCTTTATTCTTGATAACATTTCTACAAATTCAAGATTTTAATTTTAGTTTGAATTCATTTCAAACTTATCTTCATTCAATTTTAATTTGGCTTTATTTCTATTACCACTTAATTTAATTCCAATATTTTAACAACCAATTACCTTAATATTTATTAGAAAGAAATATCATTTTATATATCAAAATATATTCTTATATAAAATCATTTAAAATCCTTATATAAGAAAATAACAATTACGCTCTCATATATATATATATATATATACACTCAACTCGTTTTAGGGTACAATTGACCCTATCCTTAACGAGTAATCCCAACAGAGCCAAGGTTCTCGCTTAACCTTTAGCTCTGATACCAACTGTAACGACCCGGAATTTTCGAACCCGAAAATTCCAGATAGTTAGAAGAAAAAGAAAGAGATAGAAGAAAGAAACAGAAAGAAGAAAGAAGAACAGAGAACACAACATCTCACATTCGCAGCGGATTAAATATAATAACAAATAATAATATCAGTTATACAAAGAAAACTGTATTTGTTAATTACATTTTAACACATCAGAGTTACAACATTCACAAATATACTAGACAGTTAAAATTAACATGTCTCAGACAACTATAATATCACAGCGGAATATACTCCATACGTTCCTGCCATCCAGCTCGCCTTTTGAGCTCCAGAACGTCCTTACCTGAAATCTGTAATACTCGGTCTGACCCGAGCATTACATCAAAGTAACACCCGGGTCAGGCTGGAAACCAGCGTGAGTAAACCCATCTAACATGGAATACAAAAGTATACAAATCATATATACCCGGGGTACTTATATCAATTTACAACTTTACAGGTTGTTATAGACTTTACTTATTTCACACATCAATTTCTAAGCGCCAAACTTAGAATAATTGGTCCAATTCACTTAAATCATTCCATACCAGCCTATTGATTTCACATATCAATCTATAAAGAATCGAAGTGGTTTCGGGTATTTATTAATATCCGACTCCGGTCTCTTCGAAATCAATGTCATCTTAAATCCAAGTTGTTTAAGTGAAAACAAATCAATTTATATTCAGAGTAACATATTCACACTAGCGATTCCATTACAGATAGATAATCCATATTATCACAATTCAACCCGAACATATCATATCACATAGCATCACAATTACCCATCAGAGATAAAGTCAATCCAAGTAACCCAATATTATTCAACCATCCATAACAAGTTGATTTATTCTTAATTAATTTAATTAATCTCAAATTAATTTAATTACTAACCTTTAATTACTTGGATTACCTTAATCCATCTTACTTAACATTAATTAATTCCAAATTAATTAATCACTTTAATCTCTAGATCTAAATTAATCTTCCTTGATTAATTATCCCTTAATTACAATAAGTAATTATTTATTAATTATCCCTTTTTTTATTAATCATTCTTGATTAATTACTTTTTAATTACATTAAGTAATTAAACCTTAATTATAGATTAATTATCCTCAACCATTCAATAATTATCTTTAATTACTTCCATTAATTAATTAATAATCTTCTAATTACTTCATTAATTAGTTATTCTTTTAATTTATTACCTCAACAAGTAATTAATCACATTATTAATTAACCTTAATCCTTTAATTAATTGGTTATTCTTTATTTAATTAACTAACCCTTAATTAATTATATTAACTAACCCTTTAATTAATTATACCAAGGAATTAATCCTTAATCACTTCCATACATTATTTCCCTTTTTACTTAATTACATTAAGTAATTATTCATTAATTACTTCTCTAAGTAATTATACTTAATAAATTTTTAAGTGATTATTTTTAATTAATTAGACAAATAAATTAACTTAAAATTAATTGATCACTTAATCTCTAGTTAATGATTCATCTCCTAGTTCATTAACTATCCACTAACTACCCCATTAGGTAATTATTCTTAATTACAATAGTAATTAACCTTTAATTATCTCATTAATTAATTTAGTTAATTACTTTTGAAATCAACAACTTTAAACATTTTAAAATTTGGAAATATATTTAATTAAATACTCTTGGAACTTGATTTTAAATTTATTTAGAAAAGAACTTGCTTTTAAATTGGTAATCTTGATTCTTCTTTACAAAATTTAAACCTGTACAACCCGAAGCAAATCCGACCCGAGCAAAAACTTGTTAAAACTTTGCTTTGGAAACTTGGTTTATAATTCTTTTGAAACTTATTCATTTTTCTATATACTTTAAACCTTAATTTAAAACTTGCTTTGCTTTTTAAAACTTATAAGCTTCAAAAAAAAACCCAAGCAAACCTTCCACTTTTCCTGAGCTAACCCCCGAGTATTTCCCCCATCATTTCGACTTCGAGTAAATCAACATTTTCCCTGAGTCAAAACCCGAGAGCATCTTTCTTCCCCAAACTCCACAACAACACTCATACCCAAACGTGTACGTGTGCACGTGCACGAGACGCCGGAGCCACGGCGATCACCCACGACCACGTCGCCAACTCGTCGACAACCCACTCAAGCCTCACGACCACCCAGCTCCACGAGTTCGACTGAAAATCAAAATCGAGATCCTCTGTCACCACCTGGAACCCACCTGATCGACAAAATCAACTCGCCAACGACGATCCCGACTACCTGGAATCATGCCGTTCCACCCATAGCTGCGCCACAACCTGCCGCGTCGTTTCCCCCTGGTCCAGTCAACTCCGGTTCACCCTCGTCGAAGAAAAGGCCTCGACAACAACGACGAACCCATCAGGGTCGTAAACCCTACAACGACGTAGCCTAGCCCCTCTGATGATCTAAAAATTCAATTACCATTTTTCCTACAATCACCAAACACCTAGCTACCTTCAGCAACGAGCTCGGTGCTCCTCCAGTTCTGATCACCAAGAAATCGACATAAACTCCATTTCCGTTCAACTCGAAAATTCCCAACGATAAACAAACTAAAAATCATGATATTCATTTTAAAAATCATATTTCACAAAGTCGATTCATGTTATAATCCTGAAACAGTAATTTACAATGTTTGATTTTAACATGTTTAAAGGAAATTTCACTGTCTTCCCTTTTTTTTCAGATAAACTTCCAAATAATTTACTTAAATTATTTTTAGGACTTAGTTTATGATTAAACAAACCTTCTTGTTTAGAAACTCAACCCTATCTAAGATTAGAAGAAAAGATAATGAATTTTTGAACTTATCTTAGTCTGCTGAAATCAAAATAGAGACTGGTATATCTATAAACAGACATGCACACACAATCAACTCATACATATACATGCAAGCATATTCATACATTGATGCAAACATTATTCAATATTTCCATATAGATTTATCACATGCAATTGATTAAAATTGTTTTTAAAAGAAAGGTTTACTCACCTGTTTTATGATGTGCAGAGAATTTGAAAACAGTTTGCACTAGAAAATTGCTACAGCAACTTGAAAAGCTTTTGAAAATTTGAATTTGCTTTATTTCTTTAAAACTGCAAAGCTTTGAAAACTTTGGCTTCAGATTTACTTGCATGCATACTTGAAGGATGGTTACAGGCTTGATTGTTAACAGAGCTTGCAAAATGGCTAAAGGCTTGCTATTACAGAGCTTTGGTCTAGCACTTGAAAAATGGTTACAGGAAAACAACATTGCAGATTGTTTTCTTGAGGAGTGTTACAGGTTTTTGAACTTGAATTCGAGGAGTATTTTGATCTTGTATTACTGGTTTGAGAAGATTACAGAGAAAACATTCAGATTGGTTTACTTGGTTTCAGGTTGTAAATTCTTGGTTTGGAAGTAAATTTCTGTTTTTGATTTGAGAAGATGATTTCAGATTTGATTCTTGAGTTTGGAAATAAATTTCAGTTTTGGGTTGTGGAGATCATTTCGGGTTTGATAAATTTTTGGTTGAAAATGAAGAAAGAAATTTGCTGAAAATAAAACTCTTTGTTTCTTTTACAATTTAATTTTAAATTTAATTATTAAAGAGAAAGACATTTGTCTATCCTATGTTCCCATTATCTTACACCTATGCACATGATTCACAAGTGTCATTAACATACATTAAAAAGTTTACAAGTGTTATAATGTTTAGTTAATATTTACAAAAGTTATTTCCTAATGTTTTATTAATGTTTTAAATATTATTTTCCTTTTTAACAATTTATTTAAGCTATATACATGTATTTAAGTAATATTTATATAATTATAAAATGTGTATATTTATCTTTTAATAAATATTCATATGAATTCAAGTAACTTATATTTTGATCAAATCATATAACATATGTTTATAAATTTGAGAAATTGAGTTTAACTCCTTGTATAAATTTTTTAAATCTTTTATATTCATACATTTTCTAGTATTTATACATATATAACTTTTTAAAAAAAATGATTTTAAAATCTTAATTTTATACTAATAATAATCATATATTTTTTATTCTTGAATTTCCAATCCAATTCTATGTAAAATCTACTCATATGTATATATATATACATATAACAACACATTATTATTTATTTTAAAAGAATAATTTGCCAATTTTAAATAATTATATTAGGAGATTATAAAATATTTATCCAGATATTTATAATTTAATTTTTATTATATTTCCAAATTCATTTACATATCCGGATATATTTTATTATCAGGATTTTATCTGTTAAATTGATTAAAACAGTTAATTATCCAATTATCAAATGTCCCAAAATCCGGGTTATCACAATAGGCTTTCGACCTAGATGGAAACAGATATACCCTTCTGCCACTTCTAACCTTTCAACATAGATAAACAATCAAGAGCAACTTCGGAACCCCTTTCGAAGGAAATAGATGAATCTCTCTCAATTACATGCAAAACCTTTCGGAGTCAAAGGTTTCGCTTCTATCACATCCTTTTTGAAAGCATATAAGAGCCTTTCGAACTGGTTGAGGTCTATAATTTTAAGAGAAGGTTCCACATTAGTTCACAAGCAAGCATTCATGGGTTACTCAGCATCGTCAAAACCATTAACAATTGAATCTTTTCAAAACCAACATAATCGACCTATAGACAGTGTCGGAAGCTTCAAACTAACTTCCAATAACAAGAAGGATAGGGAAGATGCATTCAAGAAACCTTTCGATGGTGTTGAATGTGAAGAAAGTAGTGCTAAGAAGTCAACGAAAGTGAAAGGATGCTAAAAGCCTCTTTCAACTCAGTCGAAAGGTCGGGGAAAAGATAAGGGAAGCGCAAGAGTAAACCAAGAAGCACAAGAGAATATCATTCAACAACATTGAAAGGCTCATAGCCTTTCGACAAAGTCGAAAGGCTTAAGCAGCATATGAAAAGGGGTCCTTTTGACCCAGTGGAAATAAAAGGCGTGGAACGGGGGCCGACCTGCATCTATAAATAAGACCCAAGGGGTCCGGTTTTGGAGACCGAATTCTGGAATCCTGGATTCATTTTCTTTACTCTACTTTCTTAGTGACAATTATATTCTCCAGAAACCCTAAATCAAATTAGGGAAAAAGCTCTACATCTTTTAACTCATTTTGGTTTATGAATAAAAATGGGAAATGGCTTGTTCATTAAGGAAATTGGTGACGAGGAAAATCATTTAGATTATTAGCTAGATTAATGATCAATTGCACATGATTATAACCTATTCTCATGATCTTTCGAATATGCTATGTATAGGACCGACTTGGGCATTTCCAGTCGAAACACATCATCATTGGGACCTGTACTTAATACTGAAAATCGAGATGATGATATAGTGTCGACCATGTTGAGTGCATGGGTCTTGGGAATACCTAGATTGATATTATATAATGAAAACTAAGTGGATTGTAGACAATAATAAGCTAGGACTACTTTGAAAGGAAAAACCCTTTTTCGACCTGATCGAAAAGAGGTATATCTAAAAGGAATCCTAGTTTATATTTGGCTAACAGTCATATATAGTGGAACTCATTCGAAGGGGATCAACCCTTTAGGACATCAGTAACCCTTTCAAAGGGATTCCATAGTAAGGATAATGAAACTATGGCATCGAAAGCAATTGAGACATACTGATGAAGTAAACATCCCCTCTCGACATAACCGAAAGGTCTTGAATGTTAGCTTTCGACATGATCGAAAGGGGTAGAGTACAAAGATGTTTGGCTATTTTTGACTCACTAGGAAGATGAGATTCAATAAATTGGTGGTCTCAAAAGTTGAGTCCAAAAGCTAACTCCTTATGGCCTTTCGACTATACCAACCGGGTCGAAAGGTCAGGATAGCCTCGTTCACTCCCTCGACTAAGCAAATATATTATTCCTTTCGGTTAAGTCAACTTGATTGAAAGCTAGAGCTATCACCTTAAATCCTTTCAGCTATATCACTCTAGCTGAAAGTCATGCTTGCAATGGAGAGAATCCTCTAAACAACTTGGTCTCGTTTGAATTGAATTATCTTATGAATAACATTGGGGATGTTGATAAGATTTCTTGTTAACAGGAGTCATACTAATACAAGTCCTAACTTAGGATAGTTGTAACAGCCTATCCTTATACACAAATATGGAGTACATAATATACAGTAGAAACAAGATGATAACTACATATCGATGAAGCCTCTTGCTCCAAGCTCCTCCAAAATGCATCCGTAGAAACCTGGACTGCTTGGCTACTCATAAAAATTTGAGCACCCAAGAGTTATAGAGAAAGAAAATAAAAATCCAGGTCAGACATGGGTGAGGTGTGAGTAAAATCAATGCAACTGAATTATTACTTTCAAACTCTTTTAAAATCAATGGTATCTTGTAATACCATGCTGCACATAAACACAAACGGGTTTTTACCTTACGATAACCAAAACGATTTTATAGGGTTCAATGTAAATTATTAAAATAGCTGGAATGCTTGCATCTCACCTTCCAACATATTTATTATACAACTAAAACTGTAAAGCTCATATTGGAGAATGGATTCCAACTAATGAATGGGCTACTAGGTACCGTCCATCATAGTACATGTCTAGAAAATGTACCGAGATCGTACCTAACGACCCTTGCCAACATAAGACCGGCCTACCCCTTACTGGATAGTACCGAATATGTCATTAACCCACTTGCAAAGAAACCCTTTCCATATCGAGATCTCGTGCATAATCAATCCATAAACATGTAAATGTATCGTATCTAGAAGGGTGACAACATACCCTAATGGGTGCGACCCACATAGTCTTGCTGCCTCTCCTCTATTTTAGTCATTCCCGATTGATGAGGCTCGCGGCTATGTTTTACCTTTCTGAACAGCAATCCCTCTTGGAATGCTAATATTACCCTCCAGGCAGTAATACAGTGCGAGCATTCATCCATACAAGTTGTCTAGGATAAGGACAAACCGAAGGCACTACTTCTACTACATCCATTTTGGAATCACCCTCAAGATTAGTAGCAAGTAGATCTTGCACTTCAATTGATTCGACTTCGATCCTATGCTTCAAGATGTCTTTATTTTGAAATGCTTGACTTGGATTGAAGTAGTTTTTTGATAACATATCTGATCCTCGTCTCTTCGAAATAACTTTCGACAGTTTTCGGTAAACTTTACCCCGGTTCTTTAAGAAATAAAAAAACAAAGATAAGAGCGGAGTTCATCTCCTAACCGTTTATGGATGGATTTCCTTATCATTCATCCTAGAAGAAAAAATGTGTTTATACGTACGATATAACACCTTTGATGGTAACTATACCATATAATTCTCATGTTTCTCCTAGATATTTTCAAAGTAATATTTTGGGTCCAGCTTTGATAGTCGGTTATTTACTATTAAATAATCAAATATCCAATCAACGTTTAATTTCCATGTGGGATCCACTAAGCCTTTATTAATTCTCTTTAATTAATAAAAACACTTTATAAAAATTGATCAAAAGATCTTTTCGAAAAATAATCCCAAACCGTTTAATTTCCATTGTACTTGGAAACATTTATATACTTATCTCAATGGTATAAGTATATTACCAAAACATTTTACTTTTCACGCCTCGAAACAAAATCATATACTTATCTTATCAATCTAAGTATATTTACAAAGTTTTCAAAGTTTTCTTCTTTCCAAATCCCATATTAAATAACCAAACATTTCTTCCAAACAAAACATTCCGCTTATAATTTATCAAAAATTCCCTTTTAAAAAGCACATCTCATATTTCATTTAACTTGTAACTTTTAAAATAAAGTTATAAATCACTTTTATAAACCTTTAAGTTAATTTATAAATCTCTTTCCAAATCTCTGAAATGATTTATAAATCATTTTCCTATTTTTAAAACTATTTATATAAACCATTTATACTCCTTTATAAATATCGGTTACAAAACATCATTGGTAAAACACCTTAATAACCCTTTCTGATAGTAAAGCCCCTTTCTATACACTAGTTATCATTTATAAATAACTTTATAAGAATTACATAACTTGAAAAAGCATTTATAAACCCTTAGTCTCAATTGATTAAAGCAGTTAAATAAATTCAAAACCATACTTTATAAATTCTGAAGGAGGCTTAACAGTCCCAATGATAGTAATTTAAGTTACCAATTAAATTCAATTTGATTCCCAAGTCACTTAACAATTATTTACATAAGCTACCATATATGTAAATAAAGTTCATATTCAATCAGGGAATAACATGTCAATATAAGTAATTGGCATATACAAATCCAAATAACATAACAATAGGATGGTGATTTATCCTGCTAAATAGACGTCCAAACAATTCAAATAATTTATAGCAGAACGGGGATTTATTCTACTTAACACATATCATCACAATCAAATCACTTACATTATAGCAGAATGGTGTTTTGTCTGCTAACGGATGTCATTTAATTCTCCTAATCATATGGGTTACTTAAGGGTCTAGACAAAAGATTATTTGATATGGAATCGATTTACTTTGAAAAAGAAAATTTATTAAAACACATTCCGTTTAGTTTAAAATCATCTTTGAAAGTTAAAATATATTTAATTAGCTTAAACCCTAGCTAAATCTTAACTAATCCAATTTAAATCAAGATTAAATCATAATTATATTTTTACTAGGCTTAATGAACTTGATTAAGTACTAATTAAGTTCCTAGTGCAACTTGGTTAAGGTTAAACCAAATTGTTTATGAGTTAAATCCTAATTAATTAAACATTACTTAAATAGTCCATTAATTAAATAAATAATTAACTAACTATTAATCTTAATTAAATAATTATTAATCACTTAATTACTTCTTAACCCATTAATTATTAATTAAAACTTTATTAATAAAATAATAGTCATTAACTCAACGTAAGTGATGATTAACCTCTAATCACCTTCTTAATTACCAATTAAGTGCTAATTACCTTTTAATTAATTAATTAATCAATTAAATAAAAAAATTACTAAACTTACTCACTTTTTAACATTACTAATTAAGTTTGAAAAAATTTTGTAAACTAATTTTAAAGTAAAACAAATTTAAAATAGAAATTCAAACTTTTGTCGAACTACATCCATAGCGACTGTCGCTATGAGTGCAGTTTACTCTAACCCACCTTTAAACAAAGCCACTTTACTAAAACATACTATTTCATGATTGAAACATACCTTAGTAAATTTTCAAACTTTAAAATCAATTATGCAAACTTTAACCAAATTCTAAGCTTTAAACTCTAGAAATGAGTTTGATTTCAAATCTGACCTCAAATCCAACGTGATCACAACAAAGTTCAACTTTGTTTTTAACCCATCATGACTTTATTCAAGTTCATCATCAACCAATTATATTCACACATCACATTCATACAACAAATTGTATACATATACAAATATATATATATATATATATATATATATACAATTTCTAATTTTGCAATAACACATCCATTCAAGTGCTAATACTAACTCACACATTAGCACTTATCATCACATTTCAAACATGCCAAGATCCAACATATATATAACATACATATAGCTAAGGACCAACACAACATATAAAGGAAAGTTCTTTCCAAAAGATTAGGAATTTACCCACCAAACTTCCGCAAAAGCTACCCGAACTTAAGCTATACTTGTGAATGACTCAGTAGCTTTGAATAATGAAGGCTTTAGGTGCTAGCAACCCTCAAAATTGGCTTGGCCTAGGTGTATGTAGACTCAACCAGAGGTGTATGGTGGATGTGGTGTAGTAGCTTGAATGTAGCTAAGCTTCAGGTTATCATCGATTTGTTAAAAAATGAACCAAAATTAGGTCATTCTCCCATTGGTTTGTGGGCCACCAACTCACGGAATTTGGGAAAGTAGTCAAAAGGAAAGTTGTAGGAATTTCTTTCCTTTATAGTTTCCAAAAATGATTCACTCATTTTCAATTTGTTTTGAAGAAGCTATGATCAAAGGAAGAAGGTTAATTTTCTGTCTTGAAATTCTTGGTGAAAAATTGCTTTGCAAGAATTAGGTATTTTGAAATAGCTATGTTTGAAACTGGAAAAATTAGTCAACTAGAATGTTGTAGCCACTAGAATTCCTGGTGATCTGAAAAAAACAAGTTCACTATTTGATGAGAAATGGAGAAGTTATGGTAGGAGAAAGAAGTGGTAAAAATGAGAGGAAATTGGAGCTATTTATAAGCAATTCTTCATATGTCATCATTATGTAAAATCAAATCAACAACTTTTCGTCCCTCTCATGCATCACATCTCTACACTCTAATCACCTCATCTATATGATTATGGCTAAAGATGATACATTATAAAAATATTCAATATGTGACAATACTTATATATATATAAAATGTTTACTATTCACATCACTTGTTATTTAAAATTAATTATAAGATAATATTCTTAAGTATATGTTGATCTACTTAATTTACTCTTATATATGTGTTTATATGGTGTACAAAGACGAACAACGTTCCCGACAATTTCCCAGTGTTGAAAGGTCGAAATTTCGGAAAACGTTCTTCGGACACATTTTCTTTATTTCTACAAATTATTTAATTTGGTAAAAAAATTTTGAAAACGATTTTACCATCATTATTAATTAATTAAAATGAGTTTATTTTCATTATAAAACCTATACATTGAATATTTAAAATCAATTAAATATTCATTAATCAAAGTAGTGAAATTCTGGGTCGTTACACAACAACTCGGATTTAAATAAATATTAGTCAACGGCGGATGTTAGTTTTTGTTGCCGACCTACACCCTATAAATACAACAATAACCTAAACCCTAATTCAATAATCAATGGAGTATGTCTAGATTCTGCCTAAATTTCTATCTCTCTAACCTTAATTTCTCAAACTAAATTTAACGACCTGTATTTTTCGGTAATTAAAATATTAAATTTAATAGGATTTTGAACTATTAATATTGTAAGAAACTAAAATTTATTATTTGTAATGATAAAAAAATTAGAATGCAATATATTAATTTTGATTTAATGTAATTGATAACCATTTTAATCCAATTTCAATCAATGGATATAATTGTAAAGTTATTTGGTTATAATTGTAAATAATGAAAAAAATTAAATGATGCATTTAATGATGAGATTATATGTAATTGATTGGAATGGGTTAATATAGAATATAAACTCATTTTTTATAACCCTTGGTTGTAAATGATAAGATAATGGATATGAACTATTATTATAAACGATGGTTGTAATTATCTTCTCATTAATTTGTCCATTTGGATATTAAATGGGCAATTAATGGAATTAAGGTAATTGAATGTTGGAATTATATATTGTTAATTCAATTTGAATATAATCAGTGATATATAAGTAGTCATAACATTTGTTGCAAATAAAAAACTTTTAAATATGATCAAATTACTTAAAGGTAACAATTATTTGTTTATTATCTAATTAGTTAATATGTTTGGAATTAATTTGGAAATCAATGAAAATTTATGTAATTAATTATTGTAGTTAATATGGTAAAAGGTGTTAATGGTAAAATAATGAATGTAATAAAATGTAAACTTATGTTAATATAATTCATGGGTTATTATTGATTGAATAATAAGGATGATAACATAGGTTTGAATGTAATTGGATTAGAATTGGATGCGTAGTTAATGGCATTTAACCTTTTAAATATGATAAGGGGAAATAAATTAATACTGGATTAATTGATATTACATCTTTTAATTAAGATAAAGGGTAACGATCCGTAATTTTTAACAACTTTAAAATGCCAGTATTTTGAATTTAAATGAAAATTTAATTAAAAAAATTGAATTTGTGACGTTGAGTGTTTTATTTGACCAAATTTAATAGAATAAAATTTTTGTGAAATTTTAAGTTTTGGTCAAACTTAGTCAAAGATTAAATTTTGGTTGAAAATTTTAAATTTAAATTTTATTCTTTTTATATGATACTAGACTGAATTCTGATATTCCCTTCACTTTTCATTTCATCAAAATCAAATTCCTATTGCTCTAAAAATTTGAATTACTATGAAAAATTAACATGAATTGGTAGTGTTTAGTTGTGTTTTATTTGGCTAAGGCATATTGGGTTTGTTTGGTCTAATGGGCCTTGGTTAACTAAGAGACTCTAATCAGTTATGTGACCATTCCTTTGCCTAGGACCTTATATTTCTTATCTGATAACATCTACGTACATAATTTTTCTCCTGAGAAACTTTCACTGCACACTTCTTCTTTCTTCTCAAAATCTACACAGAACTCTAGATCAAAAACTCCAAAAACCTCACAAATCAGAACTCCTTTCCTCGTCTCCTTCATCCCTTCCTCCTCGCCTATAGCCGTCGCCCTCTCCACCATCTCCAAGGCCATCTCCTTCCAACTTCCCTCTCCTCTTCTTTCTCCTTTTTTCCTTCTTTTCCCCTTCCCTATTTTCCCTCTTTGTTCCCCTTATTTCCATGGCTTCTATATTCCACTAATCTACTCCAAATAAAATAAGATTTTTTGAAACCGTGTATAATTTCAGTGGCAAGAACTTTGTTGTTGAACCCTTCTTTCCCTTCCGAATATTTCTATATCAAAAACTCCATTTTTCAAGTTCTTTCTCGGGTCCAGTTTTGGCCGAAAATACCCCATATTTTATCAATCATATCTCCTTCAAGAACGAACCAAATTATGTGATTATTTTTTACAAACAATTTATTTTTCCAATGGCTTCAGCTTCCTTTTAGATCAGTTCTTCAAATTCCTTAATTTGCTATGCCAAAAACTCAAATCTTTTCAAAGTATTTTTGAACTCAGATTTTCAACTCAGAAAACACCTATGTTTGTTTTGACCATAACTTCCTTAAGATTGAAACATTTTGAGTGATTATTTTTTTGAAATTGGAGTGAAAAGAATTTGTAACAACTTTCTAGTTCTTTTACAGATTCAGTAATATTCCGGTCCGAATATTTTCTTAAGGATGACCTAGTTTCAGGTTTGTCCGTAGTTTGGATCTTGGGTTGTTTAGAAGTTGGAAGTAGTTGAAACTTGTTTATTGTTTCTTGTTCGTGCCTAAGCTTTGTTGGATTTGCTTTACATTTGGATCTTCGCTAGGAATCTCCATATTGCTCCATTTTTATCATCACCTTTGTAGCCACGAAAGGTGAGCAAACACTCACAACTACTAGATTTTCTTATGTTAGTTAAATTTAATTATGATGTGATTAGAAATTGATTGACTGTTGTTTAGTGTATTTTAAATTGTCATTCCAGTTAAATCTGAATTTCAATTAATTTAATTTCCACTTAATTTAATACTAAAATTTAAATTGCCAATTAAATACCTGTGAATGATAACCAGTAAATTGTTGATAGTTATTGGTTGATTTCAATGATGATTGTGTTGTATGTTCAGTTGTTGATATTTGGGTGATTGGATGGATGTTATTGGTTGACATTTTGGATTATTAGATGTTATTTATGTCTATATCTCTGTTACCACTATGGGTTGAAATGATACATACCCGAACGATCATATAGATTAGGGGAAATTCGTGGGTTGAGATGATAAACCCGAGCGATTTTCATTGATTTGGAAAAGTTGATTTTTGATACTGGTTGAAATGACATATACCCATATAATTTCTTGAATTTGGATTTTGTTTAGAATTGAATTATTTGATGGGTTTAAGTTAATTCAAACTTCGGATTTGTTTTAATTAGATGATTAAGACTGATATTTTGAATTATTTGAAACCCTTTAAATAATTATATTCACGTTGTACACTTGATAGGAGATGAAAATTCCGTAACATCTATGAAACCATTGCACTAATATTTCTATTTTACTTATTTTGATCTAACTTACATAAGATCTTTTAGTTCTGACTCGAGTGTGTTGTCTTTTCATTACGCTCGGGTCAGTCTGAGCTTTTTCAATGTATTGAAGACTATTTTCTAGAGGACGAAGATGAAGATTCAGTATATTATTGCTATTTATTATTCCACTGCATTCTGTGTTCCGCGGCATTATTTGTTTATTTCTGATGTATGTATAACTCTGATTTGAATTGTAAAAGGGTAATAAAATGTTATTTGTAAAACAGCTTCATGAACTATTTATTTGATTATTATATTTTGTCGTTCCGCTACGAGATTCTGTGTTTTGTTTTCCTTTTTTTCTTATTTACCCCATTAACAATCCTACCTTTTGAATGGTTTGAGTCTGACATGTGTGGTTTATTGTCGATTTGAACCGTCCAAAAAGGTGGGTCGTTACAGTTGGTATCAGAGCCAGGTTTTGACATACCTTAGCCTGTTGGGGTTAACTCATTAGAGAGAGGGTAGTAATATCCTAGAATGAGTTGTTTGAGTGTATATACGAGAGCGCGTATTTGTTAGTGTTATAAAATGTTTATATAAGTTTTGAAATGAAATAATTTTTTCTAATATTATATGTTATATATAAAGGAATAAATTTTTTATAACTATTATAGTTATTTGTAATGTGTTTGATTTGTGAAATGGTAATATTTATTTATTATCATTTATTATTGATTTATTGTATTTAGTCAGTTTATAAGCACTGGCTAATTATTGTTGATTTAATTTATGGACTAAACACTTGTTTAGTAATTATAACGACTCACTATTTTGGACCATTCAAATCGACAATAAATCCACACATGTCGGACTTGAATAATTCAAAACAATAGATTGTAAATAAAATTTGGCAAAACTCAGAATATACAGTAAATAAATCACAGATCACAGATACAGAGTAATATAACAATGCAGCGGAAACAAAAGAAGAGTAGTTCATAAAGCTACTATATATATAACATAGTTAAACAAGATACAACAGAAGTCACAAGTACAAAGATGTCTTAATACAATAATCAAATACAAGATCTGAATGCATCACTGGAATCGACTGAACAACTGAAAGCAGGATAGATAACTGGATCTCCAAGAGAAGATCCAACTCCAAAGGTGAGTCTCGAATACTGTATCACTCAGTCTGACCCGAGCGTAAAGCAAAACACAAAACACTCGAGTCAGGATTAACATTCCTATATCAATAAATCTAACTCAAGTGAAATATCAACTGAAATACAAGTAACTCAAAGGTTGTTTGGGATAACCATCCTCTAAGGATCCGATAAAATATCTACTATGTAGTAATATATGCTATTATAATAATGTCTACAATAAAATAAACCTACTTTTAAATAGCATTAAGGGGTTACCCATATAGCCCTTAACACATAATAGTCCCAGTAGTCTATCCAGTATCAGCATACCCCCAGATCGGGAGCTAACCTCAATACTCCATAGGCTACGGCACAAATCCAAACTCGTAGTAAAGCTCGATATGGTAGGTGACACGGCACAACAAGGCAATGCCAGGGTAGATATACCAATTACGCATCCGGGCTGGTGGAAACGAATAGCAGCCACTACCGCCCACCTCGGAACACACTCCCAATCAAAATCGAAGGTGGCCACCAAGTCAATCACAAAGTAATAGAAATGTATCGAAGAAATGCGTCCGATCAGAGGTGCTACCTCATTGGCCCGAGAATCGCTTTTGTTTTAGCCACCTTATGCCAACTCACGGGAGTCAGGTCCACGTTCATACCTCAATAGGATCGTCACCACCATCCTACTTCATTCTGGAATCTCCACCGCGTACACGGTTGTTAAAGTGGTTTCGGTATCGACAGAGAGTATGCCCATATCTGATCCCGGTCTCTTTAACAACCAAACGTTATTATAACACAGCGGTCATTGCAAATTAGTTTAAACTTCAAAACCAAAATATCATTTTCTTTTCAAAACATATCATTACGATATCATTTTCACTTTAATATATCCATTTCCAAAATCATATCACTTTCCAAAGTTATAACACTTTCGAAATCATAAGTCTTCTAAAATCAAAACACTTTGGAAATCAAAACCTTGAAATTATAAACTCTTTGAAATCATAGCTTTGAAATCATAACATTTTGGAATCCATAACACTTTCCTCTTAACAGTTTAGATATTAAAATTAGTATATAAAATAAAATAGTTTATAAAATAAAATAGTTTATATTAAATAGTTATAAGTTAAAAATAGTTTATAATAAAATAATTTATATTGAAAATGATTTATATTAAAATAGTTTATGATAAAATAATTTATAAAGTAAAATATAAATAGTTTTAGATATAGTTTAAAAATACTTTATATAAAAATAACTTCCTCAAATTTCACAAATCATTTCAAATCAACTCGAATTCCAAAATTCAAATTTAATCAAATCTCAAATCATCAATTTCTATTCGATTCAGTTTCCAAAATAAACCATTTCAAATTATCGATTTCAAATACATGTTTAAACCATGAAATAAGCCATTTCAATTTCAATATATTTCAAAGCTTTAAATATTCAACATTTCAAAACTAAATTCGATAATTACATATATATATATATATCAAATTCACTTTACTATTATTTAGTTTTGCAATATTCACTAAATAAATTCAATATCATTTAAATAAAAGCCCAAATTTCAAATCTCTAAATATTTCCTTCAATTTATTTAACTTGAAATATTCATTTTAAATCATCTTAAACCAAAATAAAGTTATAAAATCATATCCTTTAGAAAACCCAAAATTCCATAAGTTAAGATAGATTTAATTAAATATAATTCTTAATTAAATACAATTTCAAATCTATCTTTTCAACCTTAATTTATTTAATCATTTCGAACTCTATATTAAAATATAATTTAAATAAATACTTAAACATATATATATATCAACTTTATTAAATCAACTTTATTAAATCAACTTTAATAAATCTTTAAAAGCAATATTTATTTTAAACCATATATTTCTTTTCAAAACCATAGAAATCATTTTCAAAATATATATATATATATAGACCAACGATGTCTCTATATAATTTTCTATCCTATGGTCAAGTGATACAAATATTTATCATTTCAATCCACAATTTAAATATATATACGGGGATATATCATTTCAACCCGCAATCCAAAATTCAATCCAATGAAAATCGCTTGGGTTTATCATTTCAACCCATAATGATTTTCTCCTATTCTACAAATCGTTCGGGTATGTAACATTTCAACCCATAGTGATTCTATACTAACAGGAAACTTGCAGAGTGATAACATATATGATAATAAAATAACAACAATAACATGCATATATCATCAATGATAAATAACAGATAATGGTGTCAGATGTCACATGTGAACACATACAGATAATGGCATATGTATAGCAATGTAAATAACTAACAGCAGCATATTTCAATTGACATTTCAATTGAAATCAAATTTAATAAATATAAGAACATTAATCGTGAGTGATTGCTTACCTTTCGAGGCTAGAGAAATTTGATAACGAAGTAGATTACGAATCCAAGCACAAATTCCAAAGTGAAGCAAGATTGGCATGAATCGACGAATAAAACTAATGAATAGAAATGGACAAAATTAAATTAGAACAAGATCGATGAAGTTAATTGACATAAGTGGACTTATATATATAACCATATATATCAAATCATATTTTAAATTTAAGCATATATTAAATTAAATGTATATGTATTAATTTGACTTTTACATTTTACATCTTACATAAATTTTTTAAACAATGTCCATATCATAAAGGTCAAAATTTTATGCAACCAGAAATATACTATATATTTCAAATTTTTCGAGCAAATGCATATATATAGGTAAACACAATATATATAATTGAAAACAACCCATCCATAATTACACATAAGCTAATAGATAATATACATATATATATATATAATAATAATATAAAACTAAACTCTTATATAACTTACTTTATATAATATTATAAACTAATGTGTCCAAGCTTAACAGAATATATAACTTGATAAAATAGAAAAATTATATAAACTGCAACATGTATATAGTGTACCTTTATAAAATAATAGAGCTTATATATATACAGCATTATTACTTTATAAATGTATGCCTACATATATAACACACCCTCGTGAAATACGTATATAATATATTAAAATCAGTTCAACAGATAATTTGTAAACTTGTACAGACTTGTATACTAGGTGTGAAATCAAACATGTATAGATCTGTAAACATTTGTAATATGCGAAACTTGTGATATACGCAACCATTATATAAAACATCTACAGAGTAATAACTTATATATATCTTAAAATTCACACACATTTTAAAGTCAAAACTGTAACCATTATAAACTAATATACATCTGAACAGAATAACGAATTAAACCCAATATAAATTATACTATATATATACTCATGATTGTATGTTACAAAAATAACATATATAAAACCAAAGACCAAATATAAAACCCAATACTGAAACTACTGTGTGTAACTCAATATATATAAGATTTCACAAATAAACAAATATATCTATATATATTACAGTTATAATAAATCTATATTAAAGTATTAACAGAAGTTTAAGTAAATACATAACCCATTATATACATACATATAAAACTACATACTAAAATTTAGACTAATATATGGCCATAATTACAACAAAATAGATGAACGAATTCTCAAACTTGCATATATTAACATATATACAAAATTTGTAAACTAACTTATATGTAAACAAAATATAGATATACCAATATATATATAAACGACCCGGCCTACCTTATATAAAGAAGACACCTGGGCTTCGGTCGAAGATTATAGAATGGAGGGAAGTGCAAGTGGTTCACGCGATTCCCTGGTCGTGGCCGAGCATGGGCTATGGGTGAAGCAAAGTCGGTGGCAGGCAATTCAAGATGTAGTGGAGTTTCGGTTAAGGAGATGCTTGGCTACTCCGGTCAGGGGTTGGGTTCGAATTAGAAAGGGGAGGGGTTGGCCACGATGGAGAGGCAAGCTTCGGTTGGTCTTAGGTGTTGTGGGTGGAACATGCGGCTTGGGTGGGAAGGAACTGATGGTGAAGGAGAGGAAAGCAATTTAACTGAGCAAAAGAACGAGAGAAATGGAAAATGAAACGAATCAAAATTTATTGAATATGTTGGGAATAGGAAGAGTGAACAGATTTTAGAAATTATCAATTTCAAATAGCCGTTTGTTCTTTTGGTAGATAGATGAAGGAATAGAATTGGCAGAGGAAAAAAAAGGTTAAGATGAAAAAAAAAATGAAGAGGCAGAAGAATAACGATTAGGCAATGGTAAATGTTTTGACGCAAAAATGAACGTGCATGCTCAGCCGATGGCCTTTCAATTTCTAACGTTAATTCAAATGACCATTACCATTCTAGCCTATTTTAAATAAAAAATCTAAATACAAAATAAGTTCAAATCCAAAAGGTTGAAAATGGTTACTGATACGGTTACCAGATTCACATATTCAGCTGTGTATCGGTCTTCAAAACACAAAATTGAATATACCGTAAAGATCAGCACGATGAGACGATCAAAACGATACACAAATATCAGTGGTATGACGTCTCACTCAATTATTGGTACTAGAAATACTGCCAATTTGTCGAAAATAAGATAAATGGAGCAATAGTAGTCAAAATTTGAAGAAATGAAATATGACGTCTCACTCAGAAGATGATTTACAATTTTATTATATAAAAATATTCAGGTTTGGAAAACATTTTATTATCATCAAATATTAACTAATTTAAACTGAAATAAAATTATACTAGAAAATAAACTTGCATATTATCAGATGAAAATTTCCAGTTGCTATGTTTAAGAAGACGTATTCCAAATATCAAAATTTTATTTCAAAATATTATTATTTAAAATTTCATAAAATTTCAATTAATTATTTAAATAAACCATTAAAATTTATGGGTCGTTTTAGTAATAGTGTATTAAAGAGAATAAAATTAATAATTACAATATTTAGTTATGAAATTGAAATGTTTGGTTGTGAATATTGTTGTTTGCTGATTGGTAGTTTCAACTGTTGAAAGAAAATGGAATGTGACGCCCCACCTCTATACCCACGCTAGCCAAGAACACTACGGTGTAGTGCTGTCAACTAGCATGGAGAATAAGGCTGTTGAGGAGCGACCATCTATGTAACTTCTTTGTGCAAGCACCGATATGTCAGATAGTATAGCAAGCATTTCATTTAAGGAGGAAATCCGACATACCGAAACATGCTCAAAGCTATCACACGGTAGCTATGTAATCTTCGGAAACAAATATAGAAATAAACAAAACACAATCAGTCACAAACATCCATATCACAAAGGCGGAATAAAGATATGAATATATTTATAACACATGAAAGTGTACATCAGAGTAGTGGTCAGAAAGATCCATGATAATACAAAAGAATAGCAACACGTGCTATGCAAAAGAATAAGTACACAACATAGAGTCTATATCTCAAAGGTGTACATCCAAAAACTACTAATCTAAGTAATTAGCCAAAAGTCAGAATGATCCTGAAAAGGAGTGAAGCAGAAGCACCTGTAACATCTCGGTCTGACCCGAGTATTATTTATAAGAAAATAATAAACGGATCAGTCTAGTTATAAATATCAGATGATAAGGTATAGAACGAATAACATGACATGAACATGTAATAACAGTAAAGGGCATACTACTATAAGTATGTAAATGATAATCAACAAGAGATTAATCAATATCACAAGAATCTTCTCTGAGATCCAAACCCATAAAAAGGTAATGACACACGAATTCACCAATACACAAAAATCGATAAAGCATATCAATGAAAACCATGAAAATTGGTGAAGCACTAAATCCAGAAATCAACACACGAAATCCAGAACAAATCCCAGAAATCAACACATGAAATCCAAAAATCACAAAAAGGGGGAAATCCGAGCACACGGACGAGAAGCTATCTCATGGAAGCTATCCATTAATTTTTCGAACACACGAATGACCCAAAGGCCTTTGACACACGAATGGCCCGAAGACCATGGGGTGCTACCCCATATATGTGATGGTGAAACATCACAAAAGCGGGGTCTAGTCTCCCTCGCAAACAAAGAGACATCGCTCAATCGCTAGTCTAAATCACAAAAATGATCGTCATGATCATAAGGAATTGTCAATTACACTAAGCCAGTAAATATATGAGTTTAGCTTCATGTCCCATAACCACTAGCTTAACTTAAATATTTACGAACAAACTATAGATCTTCACTTAGAAAATTGTCACAAAAGGGTTCAATCGAACAAGTCCAAGAGCTAACCGACGAAGTGAACGCAAGCGTTTCATACCACTCGTTTTACTAAGTCGTTTAATTCGATTTCTCATCCGAGTGAAGTAAAGGCTTGTATATACTAATAGGTTGGAAAATGGTTTAGGAAAAAGAGCTTTGTAATAAAATAGAGTTGAAATCGCTTTGATAAAAGAGTTTTGATATTTACTACTAGTATTGAAACCTTCATATTTTTAAAGTGACAAATCACAAAAATGATTGTAGAAACAATCTATCCCAAAAATTCACATTCGAAGACGTGAACAAAATCCAAGGAAATCAGCTCAAAATGCATCTAAGTGGAAGTTCTGTTGAATGTTTTTCAGATAAGATCCCCTACGGAGGGGGGTCCAGGGGGGTGGCAACCCCCTAGGTGGGGGTGCGGGGGCAACGCCCCTGCTACGACCTAAGTGAAGACAAGCGGCCTACGACCTAAAGCAAAATGAGGTCTAACGACCTAAGGGTTCACGCGACCTAACACAATGGCCGAGCGACCTAACAAAATGTCCGAGGTAAGCGACTTAAGGTCCAACGACCTACGACTCAAGCAAGCCGAGCGACCTATCTTCATAAAGGCCAAACGACCTATAGTTAACTCGCGAGCGACCTACGACCTAAGGCATAACACGCGAGCGACCTAACTGCATAGAGGCCAAACGACCTATAGTTAACTCGCGACCGACCTACGACCTAAGGCCCGCATGACCTAGTGAAATAGCAGAGGCAATATTAGGTCGGAGATGACCTACGACTTAAGGCCAGCGCGACCTAGTGAAATAGCAGAGGCAATATTAGGTCGGAGACGACCTACGACTTAAGGCCAGCGCGACCTATTGAAATAGCGGAGGCAATATTAGGTCGGAGACGACCTACGACATAAGGCCAGCGCGACCTATCCCTGTGTGACTTTTCAACGCCAACGACCTAATCGTGGCCGACCTATGGGGGTAGAATGACCTAGCAGCAGTTTTTCACCAAAAACACTAGAAATTTGGGTTTTTCGCCAATCCAATCCAAACCAAATGCAAATGTTGATGCTAAAGTGATAGGGAATCATTCCCAACAGTCCAAGATAGTTATAGACAAGGATGTGAGATAAAAATCTCACTTTTTCACTAAAATGGATGAAGATGAAGCTTGAAAGCAAGAAGAAGCAATCCAAAGCTTGAATCCAATATCTTCTACTTGAATCTGGAGTTGAATGTTGGATTTGCAATAGAATTTGAGTTTGTAGTTTTAATTTCCACTTCCCACCACCATTTTTGATGAAGCTTGAATGTTAAAACAAATGGTGAATCAAGTGAGGAAGAGGGTTGGGCTGAACTAAAGAAGGTGCAGTCCAAACCAAAGTCACAAGCGGGAAAAAGTAGTGAGAATTTCACTAACTCCAAACATATCGAAGTTTACACTCAAAAAGATCGCAAATGTCATTTTGAACTCAATGGAAGTGGTCTCGAGTCCTAATTTGACCGTACGTAAAAAGTAGCTTTTCGGGCTAACATCCGACTAATGATAAAATATTTAAATATAAAATCGACAAATATGCAGGTTATTACATGGAATATCTGGATATTTTGCATAGTCAAAACTTCTGAATTAATATATGAGTTGAAATGTAGAAATTTTATTGAATTATGTAGTTGGATTTGGTAACCTTAATTAAAAGCAAGTGAAACAAGGTTAAATTTGTTATATCTATGTTAGTAAATGAATATAATTGTTGTATACATTATTGGCATGTAATGTAATAATATACAAGTGTGAACTTTAAGCCTTGGCATGTTTAAATCGAAATTGTGATTAAGGAAAAGCTGTAAATGAGATTTAAAAAAAAGTGCTATGAACTTAATTAAATTTATGAAATATTGCATAAATAAATTTGAAAATACGGTAGGTGACACGACACAACAAGGCAATGCCAGGGTAGATATACCAATTAAAAATACTTTATATAAAAATAACTTCCTCAAATTTCACAAATCGATTCAAATCAACTCGAATTCCAAAATTCAAATTTAATCAAATCTCAAATCATCAATTTCAATTCGATTCAGTTTCTAAATAAACCATTTCAAATTATCGGTTTCGAATACATGTTTAAATCATAAAATAAGCCATTTCAATTTCAATATATTTCAAAGCATTAAATATCCAACATTTTAAAACTAAATTCGATAATTTCATATATATATATATATATATCAAATTCGCTTTACTATTATTTAGTTTTGCAATATTCACTAAATAAATTCAATATCATTTAAATAAAAGCCCAAATTTCAAATCTTTAAATATTTCCTTCAATTTATTTGTCACGTACAGGAATTTTCGACTTTCGAAAATTCGACATCGATACTCCCTTTATCGACTGTCGAGCAATCGAGTGCCGGAAACTCCAATAGTGAGGGTTTAAGAAAGAAGAAATAGAAGAAAAAGAAAGCAGAAGAAAAGATAGAAGAAGAAGAAAAAGAACAACAGAACAACAACAGAAACAGAAATAATATCAGAATCTTACACATCGCAGCGGAACAATATATAATAAATAAACACTAGTCTTTTAAAACAAAGAGCTATATCAGTTTATACATACATCAATCATCAGAGTCAATATACAACAATGGACAGTTATATAACTTGTCCTCATACAGAATACACAGCGGAATAATACAAAGTGTAGGTGATACGTTACGCCATCCAGCTTGCTTCCAAAGCTCCAGAATATCCAGAATATCCTGATAACATAACTCTAGGCTGCCCGTGTGGAAATTGGTGGGCACCCAGAGTTTAGAAGGGAACAATAAACTCCGAGTCAGTCATGGTGACTGGTATGAGATCGTAAAACAGTTATTCTTTAAAATAATCAACCGAAAAATTTTAAAGTAAATTCGCAATGCTTTTTGGAAAATGAGACTACCATAAGACCTCCCACCACACACACAATGCAAACGTAGAATTGGAGGAGATTTCTTCTTATGATAGTCAAAGATGCTTACTACGCAAAATCAAATCTTTTTGATATTATTATTAGTGCATAGTGTAGAAAACATTTCGAAAGTATAATATTAATCTTAGCCAACATACGACCAGTATCGTATGCCTACTATAGCTACCATCTAAACAGTGGTGACCACCGTACGTAAATGGCAGGTTCTACAACTAATATCGTACAAGGTGCGTATTGGGGTTTGGATTTCCAACAAATGGTCAGGCTAAGGAACTTCCTATCCACGATGGGTACGTCCCTGGAATAGACGACCCGAGAACCTAACGTTACGGTTAGATCTCTGCCAACACAAGGCCGGGTTACCTCTGCAAAAATAGGTAACTACTGACACGCGTATGTCATCCCCCGATCGTAACCGATCTTCCCGAGGATCCCCGATTCGCAACAAACCACATAGTAAAAATGCAGCAACCACATAGGTTAAGTATCTGGGCTCCATACCATGATACCACCTCTATCCAGAAGGAATGACATACACTAAGGGGCGCTACTCCCTAGAACCTTGCTGCATCCTTCCTGTTTTGACCATTTCCGGGGTGTGAGGCTCGACGAAGTCTCGTCCACAAAGCTACGCTTTCTACAAAGCCATGCTTCGGGTCAAACAAAATGATCAACCTATGATCACAAAGATATAAGATCAAACAAATGATCATATCTCAAATGATCAAACACTGATCATTTCACAGCAACACTTAGTATGCCACGTTACCAAATTGGGAATATATCGCTGATAAATTTCAACTACATAACCTCTGAGCTCGTACGTCTCAGAGAAGGGTGTTAAGCTAAGAGAATAAATTCTCCGCCACCAACAGAAATGTATTTGAAAGAAATCAGCTTTATATCTCAAATTGTAACGTCAAACACACAATCCATACAAGTCTGTTCCGGGATCGAACAGAACCGAAGGCACTTCTCACGAAGCCCTTGCAATTCCGGATAATTTTCAATCACGTCAGGACTTCCCGTCACTAAGGGTGATAAAACCTCTAAACCGGAGATCAGCCGATGTAGAGTAACTCGACGGTAATCCTTCCGTTTTCAAAAATATCCGGTCTTCAACATCGGTCATCAAATGCGATTCATAACGACGTATCACATATTCGGAATGGGTTATATGACCCCATGGTCCTTTCCCGGCTAACCCGAATAGTGAGCGTTTTTTCAAAAATAAGTGTGGCATTCAAATTCATCCAATTCACAACAAATACCATTCAAGGTAATTATTGATAGTCGGTTATTTAACTATCAATAAAGATGCGCGACATCATCAGATTCCAAATAATTTTCCAAATTATTTTATCTTCCAAAATATCTTTACTAGATATAAAATTTCCACACTTTAAAAATAAATCAACGTTTATTTTTAAACAACTTCCCTTTTCTTTTATAAATTCCAAAGTGAATTTATATTTCAAAAATATCTACTGATATACGATTTTCAAATCGTTTTCAATATTCAATTTCAATTTATCCTTTCAAAGATAAATTCTAAAACGTTTCATTTCATTTTGAAAATGCATTTCCATACTTATTTAATAATAAGTAATTCACAAGTCATTTCTTTTCAACATTGGAAAATATTCGATATACTTAAATCAAAATTAAGTATAATTTCATTCTTTAAGGAAAACATTTACTATAACAACATCTATTTGAGTCAAAACGAATGTTACGTAAAACATCGTTACGACGACTCAAAATCACTATTATAGGGATTCGGAATTAAGATAGATATATGAATCCCAATACTAGATAAAAATGTTTCCTTTCGGAAATCATTTACTATAACAATAGTGTTATAGTCCATCATTTCCTTATTCCTGGAAAACGTCTATTTCAACAATGAATGTTGAAATCTATGATTTCGATATTCATTATATTTGAAAACATCTTTAAAACAATTAACTTCATTTCAAATATCACTTTCCCGAAACCATATCCATTTTACTTAAAAATATATTCACTGTCCAAAATCGTGAATATACTTCACTAACCACATTTCAATCTTTTCTACACATTTTTATTTCAATGACTATCCACTATCCAAAATCGCGGATATATCTCCTTTATTAAACTTCTATGTTTAACTTATCAATTTCAATTGGTTTTGGATTTATAAAACAACGTTTATAAATCACGTTCATACTTCATAACAATTTCAACTTGCAAAATCATTTTTATTAGCCAATTCTATTCATATTCCATCTAAGTGCAACAATCTAATTTATAAGTTTATTACTTATAAATCTTTTATTCTACACATCTATTCAATTTATACTTCACAATTTATAAATTTCATTCACTTACGAATTTTTATTTCATCTTGTTCTAACACTTACAAAGCTCGTTTAAAATTCCAATGTTTTAGATTTATAAATATCGACTTTTTAAATCCTTTAAATAGACCGTTTATAGTACTGTGAAAAACTCAATTTAAACCATTTTATAAATAAATCAACTATTTATTCAAAAATGACACTTGGGTTATATTTCACAAAAATCTTAACTTTTATAACTTTAAAATTTTAAACGTTTATTTATTTAAAATAAATCAATTCAACAATTCAATAAAATGTCTACTTTCAAAAATCACTTTAAAATCCTTTTAAAGTAAAAGTCGTTATTTTTAAACTTCAAAACTGAATCCGATGATGCAACAGCACCAATTAGTCAATCACAACATCAAACATCATATATCAACATATGATAACAGAATATACATCAATATCTGTAAATAAATAAATACTGGTGAGGAATCCAGTTGGATCCCTCCAACCTGTTTCCCTGCATCCACAGATGTTAGCACAATACCAATTCCACTTCGAGGTGGAATATCGCGGTATATGGGTTTTATAAAAATATCCGCTTACTAACGGCGCAATAGGGTCTCATCCGCTATACGAGGCGGGAAATCATCAATCCAATATATACATATGCCAATATGTATATATTGCTATATATAGATATATCCTATCATATCTAATATCACATCCAATAGCAAACATATCAATTAATAAATAACTGCAATACAGAAATTTATTTTGAGTGAGAAAAAAATCTCACCTTTGCTTTTTATTTGCACTCCATTTCCACTCTAACTCGATTTTTTCTTGATTTATACCTTGTATAAATATTATACAAATTTATTAATATTTGAACCATTTAAATAACCAATTTTCGTTTTTAATTGTTTTCACGATGATTTTAGACCTTGTATAAAACAATTATACAATTTAATTAAATATTCGAATAAATCGAACTATTACATTTTCATTTGAAAATTTAAATTCACCGATGATTAAATTCTAAACCAGTTTCTTTTAAATAAAATTGTTTAACTAAACTTTTGTTTTGTTTTTTATTTTTTTATTTTAACAGATTAAAAAAACAATTTAATGGATTAACAAAACAAATTATAAAATTAAATCCTGTTACAGCAAATATACCTTACTGATTCATGAAATTCCCATCGACCATCACGACTTCCCTTCGCGTGAACATTCAAGGCCGAAGCCCCATCGCCTGCCGCTGCTTCGCCCAATCCCAATCGCGATAAAATCGCCGCCATCGGTCGCTGCTTCTGTTCGAGCCTCCACGAACTCGAATGCTACATCAGGCGAGTGACTTCCCCCCCCCCCCCCCCCCGATACGCGATCGGGACCCTAGTACATCTGCCTCGCGACTTCGCCCGCGCCACCTTGCTCGAGCCAAACCCACTTCGATCACGAGTCGATGAACTCGTCTCCTCCCCCAGGCGCGCGCGAGCGTCAGTGCCACCGCGTCGCTTGCCCCAGCTCGATCGAACGCGAGCTTCGAAGATTTGGGAGATCGCGATTTTTAATTGAGGGAACATCAAAATCGTGTTCGAATTTTTTTTTTTTTAACGAGGTATCGGCTGTTCGAAATGAAAGAGAGAAGGGATTTAAAAGAAGAGAAGAGAGTGGGAGAGGGGTACGAAGGTATGGGGGAGGTAAGGTCGTGAACGTGGTGAGGTTAACCAATATAAATAAAAAAAAAATTTCTTTTTATAATTTGAATTTGTTTTAAAATCTGAATGTGTTTATACTTCGTACGCTCACACGGCAAGTCCGAAAAATACGAAATTTGAAATCCGAAAATAATTAAATATTACGGACCCAATGGAACTGGTTTCGTCGAATTCCGAGACTGTTTGAAAAATGACTATTGTTAAATATCGGTTCAAACAATTAAATTCAAAACTGAGCAAAACAGTTTAAAATTCAATTCTGAAATTTCTATTGTTTTCAGTGTTATCAATACGAATTTTAAAGGCTTTCGAAATATTTTTCTTCAACTTAAAATTGAAGATTCGAATTTTTATTCAGCATTCAATAGATTAAATTTTAATGTTTAATCGCAAATTTCAAAGTTCAATCGGGGATTCAAATTAAATCGTCGTTCAAATATTTAAAATTAATTAAATATTCTCAATTTAATTTGTTCAAAATTCTGGGTCGTTACATTATTTAACTTGAAATATTCATTTTAAATCATCTTAAACCAAAATCAAGTTATAAAATCACATCCTTTAAAAAACCCCAAATTCCATAAGTTAAGATAGATTTAATTAAATATAATTCTTAATTAAATACAATTTCAAATCAATTTCAAATCTATCTTTTCAACCTTAATTTATTTAATCATTTCGAACTCTATATTAAAATATAATTTAAATAAATACTTAAACATATATATATATATATATATCAACTTTATTAAATCAACTTTAATAAATCTTTAAAATCAATATTTATTTTAAACCATATATTTCTTTTCAAAACCATAGAAATCATTTTCAATATATATATATATATATATATATATATAAACCAACGGTGTTTGTATATAATTTTCTATCATATGGTTAAGTGATACGGATATTTATCATTTCAATCCGCAATTTAAATATATATATGGGTATATATCATTTCAACCCGCAATCCCAAATTCAATCAAATGAAAATCGCTTGGGTTTATCATTTCAACACATAACGATTTTCTCCTATTCTACAGATCGTTCGGGTATGTATCATTTCAACCCATAGTGATTCTATACTAACATGAAACTTGCAGAGTGATAACTGGTATAATAATAAAATAACAATAGTAACATGCATATATCATCAATGATAAATAACAGATAATGGTGTCAGATGTCACATGTGAACACATACAAATAATGGCATATGTATAGAAATGTAAATAACTAATAGCAGCATATATCAATTGACATTTCAATTGAAATCAAATTTAATAAATATAAGAACGTTAATCGTGAGTGATTTCTCACCTTTCGAGGCTACATGAATTTGATAGCGAAGTAGATTACGAATCCAAGCAAAAATTCTAGAGTGAAACAAGATTGGCACGAATCGACGAATAAAACTGATGAATAGAAATGGACGAAATCAAATTAGAACAAGACCGATGAAGATATTGACATAAGTGGATGTCACATACCGAAATTTTCGACTTTCGAAAATTCGACATCGATACTCACTTTATCGACTGCCGAGCAATTGAGTGCCGGAAACTCCAATAGTGAGGATTTTAGAAAGAAGAAGTAGAAGAAAAGATAGAGAGAAGAAGAAGAAGGCAGAAAAGGAAAGAAGAACAACAGAACAACATCAGATACAGAATCAATATCAGAATCTCACATATCGCAGCGGAACAATATATAATAAATAAACACTAGTCTTTTAAAACAAAGAGCTATATCAGTTTATACATACATCAATCATCAGAGTCATATACAACAATGGACAGTTATATAAACTTGTCCTCATACAGAATACACAGCGGAATAAATACTATCAGATACAAATACTACGTCTCGTCATCCAGCTTATCTCCAAGCTCCAGAATATCTAGAATATCCTGATAACATAACTCTAGGCTGCCCGTGTGGAAAATTTGTGGGCACCCAGAGTTTAGAAGGGAAACAATAAACTCCGAGTCAGTCATGGTGACTGGTGTGAGATCGTAAAACAGTTATTTATCTTTAAAATAAATAGCAGAGAATTTTAAGGTCAATTCGCAATGCTTTTGGAAAATGAAACTACCATAAGACCTCCCGCCACACACACAATGCAAACGCAGACTTGGAGGAGATTTCTTCTTATGATAGTCAAAGATGCTTACTACGCAAAAATCAAATTCTTTTTTATATTATTATTAGTGCATAGTGTAGAAAACATTTCGAAAGTAGAATATAAATCTTAGCCAGCATAGGTACCATTATAGTATGCTTGCTATAGCTGCCATATTAGATGGCAGGTTCTACAATTGAAATCGTAAAGGCTCGTATTGTTTCTTTGGATTTCCAACAAATGGTCAGGCTAAGGAACTTCCTATCCACGATGGGTACGTCCCTGGAATAGACGACCCGAGAACCTAACCGGATCTCTGCCAACACAAGGCCGGGTTACCTCTGCAAAAATAGGTAACTACTGACACGCGTATGCCATCCCCCGATCGTCACCGATCTTCCCGAGGATCCCCGATTCCAACAAACCACAAAGAAATAAATTTTGCAGCAACCACAGAGGTTAAGTATCTGGGCTCCATACCATGATACCACCTTTATCCAGAAGGAATGACATACACTAAGGGGCGCTACTCCCTAGAACCTTGCCGCATTCGTCCTGTTTCGACCATTTCCGGGGTGTGAGGCTCGATGAAGTCTCGTCCAAAAAGCTACGCTTTCTCAAAAAGCCCTGCTTCGGGTCAAACAAAATGATCAACCTATGATCACAAAGATATAAGATCAAACAAATGATCATATCACAAATGATCAAACACTGATCATTTCACAGCAACACTCAGTATGCCACGTTACCAAATTGGGATATATCGCTGATAAATTTCAACTACATAACCTCTGAGCTCGTATGTCTCAGAGAAGGGTGTTAAGCTAAGAGAATAAATTCTCCGCCACCAACAGAAATGTATTTGAAAGAAATCAGCTTTATATCTCAAATTGTAACGTCAGACACACAATCCATACAAGTCTGTTCCAGGATCGAACAGAACCGAAGGCACTTCTCACGAAGCCCTTGCATCTCCGGATAAATTTCTAATCACGTCCGGACTTCCCGTCACTAAGGGTGATAAAACCTCTAAACCGGAGATCAGCCGATGTAGAGTAACTCGACGGTAATCCTTCCGTTTTCAAAAATATCCGGTCTTCAACACCGGTCTTCAAATGCGATTCATAACGACGTATCACATATTCGGAATGGGTTATACGACCCCATGGTCCTTTCCCGGCTAACCCGAATAGTGAGCGTTTATTCAAAAATAAGTGTGGCATTCAAATTCATCCAATTCACAACAAATACCATTCAGGGTAATTATTGATAGTCGGTTATTTAACTATCAATAAAGATGCGCAACAACATCAGATTCCAAAAAATTTTCCAAATTATTTCATCTTCAAAAAAAAAATAATCTTTACTAGATATAAAATTTCCACACTTAACCATTTGAAAACAATTTCAAATCAATTCACTTTTCAATTTATCTTTAAAAGATAAAATTTCAAACCCTTCGTTTCATATGGGAAAACCATTTCCATACTTATTTAATTATAAGTAATTCACACAACTATTTATTTTCAACATTTGAAAATATTCGATATACTTAAATCAAATTAAGTATATATTCATTCTTTAAGGAAAACATTCTTTTAACACCTTTATTTGAGTCAAAACGAATGTTACGTAAAACATCGTTACGACGACTCAAAATCACTAGTATAGGGATTCAGAATTTAGATCGATGTGTAAATCCCAATACTATATAAAACATTTCCTTTCGGAAATCATTTACTATAACAACAGTGTTATAGTCCATCATTTCCTTATATTTCTCGAAAACGTCTATTTCAACAATAAATGTTGAAATCTATGATTTCGATATTTAACACGTTTTAAAACATCTTCTAAAACAATTAACTTCATTTATAATATCGCTTTCCCAAACATAACCATTTTTACTTAAAAATATATTCACTGTCCAAAATCGTGAATATACTTCATTTAACCCAATTCCAATCATTTCTACACATTTTCATTTCAATAGGAATTCGCTATCCACAATCGCGAATATATCTACTCTGATAATCTTTTATATTTAATTCATCAAATTCCGTCGCTTTCAAATTTATAAACACGGTTATAAATTCTACTTCTATTTTAATAACACTTCGACTTGTAAATCTTCTTTTTATCAACTTCTATACTCTACTTATCAAAATAAGTGATTTCGGATTTATAACCAACTTTTATAAATTCCAATTCCATTTATTAAAACTTCAATACCAAATCAATTTCAATATTGATTTCTAAATTTATTTTCAACTTTAAATAAAAGATTCCATACTGATTTCTCAAAGTTCTTCTCCAAATACTAAATCAATTACAGATTGATTTCTAATTTTATTTATCACTACTAAATAAATTCCTTATTTTTCTCAAATTACTCAACATCTTGTTCTTAAATGGATTCTTTAAATTGAAATCATTTTACATTGATTTCCCAAATCGTTTCAACTTACCAATTAAATTTCTAATTGGATTTCCAACTTATCTCCTTTTAAATAAATTCCTTTCAAAGAAAATATATTTCAATTGTTTCTTTCAGTCTATTTAAAAAATCCAAATTCTTAAATTAAATTCTTCAATTTATAATCACTATTTTACGAAATCCATTTATTTAACATTTTCACTTGATTCTGGAATTAATTCGATAAGATTATAAAAATTAACTTTTTATACTTTAAAATTTTCTTTCTTCAAAATTTATTCAATTTCAAAAATTGATTCACTTAGAAATTTCTACTTTGATTTCAAAAATTCAATTTTCGTTTATTTTTGGAATCCAATGATGTCAAAACATCCATTCAGCTAAATTTTAGCTTTTCAACAATTTCCAGATATCAATTCAATAACAACAATAATCATTCACAGATTATCACATCACAGTAGAAATAAATTCAATCAATGTGAGGGGTCCAGTTGGATCCCTCCAACCTGTTTCCCTGCATCCAAAGATGTTAGCACAATACCAATTCCGCTCCAGTACGGAATTATCGCGGTATATAGGTTTTTATAAATCCGCTTACTAACGGCGCAATAGGGTCTCATCCGCTATACGAGGCGGGAAATCATCAATCCAATATATACATATGCCAATATGTATATACTGCTATATATATAGATATATCCTATCATATCTAATAGCACATTCAAACAATCAATCAAATCAATAACTGAAAATTTCCACTTTTCAATGTGAGTGAGAAGATCTCACCTTAGCCCTTTATTCTGCAATCATTTTCCATTTCCGGCTTGTCTTTCCATTTTAGACCTTGTATAAAAATATATACAATTCATAAACATTCGGATAAAATCGAACTATTAATTTTTCGTTACGATAGTTTTAATTAACAACTTCTCCTAAAAAAATAAATTGGGTATCTAACTAATTGGAATAAATTCATTAATATCCCAAATAAATCGAATACCCATTTTCATTTGGTATTTTTATTTGATTTAACAAATTTTTTTTTTATTTCCAACCTTTTAAAAACATATATACATGTATACTTAAAAATAGGTTATAGATTCCCACATCTAATTTCTCTAAATTCTCCAAACAAATTAGAAATTCCCTAATAATTCTCATTGGTTTTATCTTATACCTATATAAAAAAAAACAGGATTATTTTTATAACTTACTGTAAAACAAATACTGGGGTATCTATATATTTTTTCTTTACTGTTTCACTCATATGTATATAAAATTAAATAAATCTTAAATCTGAAAAATAAATAGGTGTATATACCTTACTGTCATACTAGATTGAAGACAACACGAGCCTCCCACCTTACTCGTCGAAGTCGCCTAGGTCTGCCATCCCCTAATTCGAACGCACCTCCTTCAACCGAAGTTCAACAACACTGACCATCACCTGGCATCGATCGAACTCCACAAACTTCAATCGCCTGCTTCTCCCCCAACTTCGCCGCCTCGCGTGAACCCTAGTTCAGATCGAGATCGCGAGCCTCGACTCGCCACACCCATCTCGACGCGCCTCCGCGCCTGACCCCCGCTCCCACTCGAGTGCCACCATGCTGCGACCTCGCCATCGCGCGCGCGAGCTGCTCGTACGAAATCGCGACACCCCAATGCGAAACGAACGCGAGAATCCTTTTTTTTTTTGATATTGCAAATTTAAATGATGCAGAGGGAAATTTCGATTAGAATTAGGGGGTCGCTGTATTTATTTATATTCTTTCTATAGTCTGAACGAGGATGTGAAGGATGAGGGGGGTACAAGCGACCATTCTTTTGATTACTGTCGCCATTTCATCAGTTTATATTTTTGTTTGATTGCCGAGAAATTTGAAAGATGGAAGGGAAAGTAGGGTACGGGGGAGACAATAAAGGGGCGGGTTGTACGAGTTGTTTGTGGGAGTTGAATAATATATTCTTTAAATTTTCTCGCTATAGACACCATCGCGTATATCCATCGTACAACCACACGTCAACTCCGAATGCCACGAAATTCGAAATCCGATAATAATACACTATTACGGACCCAATGGAACTGGTTTCGTCGAATTCCGAGACTGTGCCTCGGACGACTATTTTTAAATATTGACTGAACGATATAAATTTCAAACTGAACAATTCAATTTCAAATTCAATTCTGAAGCTTCTATTATCTTCAGTATTATCAATACGAATTTTAAAAACTTTCGAAATATTTTTCTTCAACTTAAATTGAAGATACAAATTGTTATTTAACATTCAATAGATTAAATTCTATAATTTAACTGCCAATTTTAAAGTTATATCGGGGATTCAAATTAAATCATCGCTCAAATATTTAAAAATTTATTAAATATTATCAATTTAATTTGTTCGAAATTCAGGGTCGTTACAGACTTCCCCCCTTAAAAGAATTTCGTCCTCGAAATTACAAGTCAAGAAAAGTGGTCTTTAACTCGTCTATCATTTTTCACAATCCAATAGTCTTATCACATTTACCAAAACAAATCTTTTTACTAAAGATTCGTTATTATCTCAACTAACTTTTCAACTCCAATCACCGATTTCAAACAACATTGTTTTCTTAACAATTCAATTTTAAGATTAAATTCAAATTTAAACTTTCAAAATTTTCTCAAAAATTTTCTAACACTCTAAATTTTCGAAAATTTTCGCCAGCGTCTCCTTTGCGCGGCTAATACGGTACTACTACAAAACGTCCCTACGGACTCTCAGATTTCAAAAAGAAAAAGAAAAAGCCAAGCGGCTAGACCAGAAATCATCAAAAACTCATATTATAATTCAAATACATACCTTTTTCGAGCAATTCGAATTATCTGTGAAATAAATTTTCCAATCCCTTTATACCTGTATATCCTACTAGCCATAATATCTAGTTACATATATTCAAACCATTTCGTACATTCAATTACAAAATTTTCAATATAACTGTTTATATCATCATCAGTTCACTATTGAAGTTATATCCATTATCTTCAATTTTACATTTCAAATTTTATTTGAATTCAATTCACCATTTCAATTCAATTCGGATTCAGTTTACTTTTGAATATTGAATTTATCAATTATCTTTCATTCACAACTGATTTTTTTAAATTAGTTCCAATTGCTAATTCATCACAGATTCCAATTCACTTATTCAAATTTGTCTTCAACATTCAGTTTCAATTCCAGTTTTAATCACTTTTGTTCGCTCCCGAAATTTATTTACAATTCACTATTTTGGTTTATAACCACTTGTATTAAACTGGATTTCAAATTCCATATGAATTTAATTCATTTCACTTTATTTAATTGATTTACTTATACTTACTTTAATTTAACTCAAAATTCCTTAAGTTAAATTTATTCAATCTAAATTCACAACAAATTGTATAAGTTATCAATTCATTTATTATTCTCATAAATATTTTAAATAGGATCCCAGAGTCGTTTCCACTTTTTCAAAACCATTTGAAAACAATTCAAATTCCATTTGAATTTCCAAACAAAAACCCAAATTTTCAAACAACTCCTATTTAAAACAATTTGACAGCAATTTCTCTTTTGGAAACCCGAAAATGAATTCTAATGATGTGGCCATCATCATCAGGATTATTTTCCAGCGACCTAAAAGAGTTTAGAGCTTTCAACTCTCCAAATACTTTTCAAAACCTTTGAAATTCATTTTCAAATCAAAAATGATTTAAACTTCCAAATCTCCAACATTTTCAAATCCTTTTCAAAACATTTCCAAATATTCTCTGGAATTCTGTTTCAAATTATAAATCACATTTACAATTTACATTCTTAAATTTCATTTGTATGTGAGTTCATTTCTTAACTTTGGAGTTACGATTTCAATTTCTTACTTAATTTCATATAATAATGATAACATTTCAATATTATCACTTCCTAACAACCATGCAACCATATACTGTAATAATTTACAGAAAAATCATTTCTTTTATATACAAAAATAGTTTGGGTAAAATTATCTCATTTACCCTATTCAAAACAATACTGTGCCGAATTGTTCTATTCAAGTGTTTAGAAACCCCTTCGATACAGTTTTGCAAGACTGTGCCGACGAAGGTTCATATACCACTCAATAAACCAATCATCACAATACAAAACAATTTTATATATTAACTAACAAATACGCGCTCGTATATATTATTACACTCAAACTCATTCTAGAGTACTGCTGACTCTATCTCTAATCAGTAACACCCAACAGAGCAGGGTTGTCGCTTAACCATATGCTCTGATACCACTTTGTCACATACCGAAATTTTCGACTTTCGAAAATTCGACATCGATACTCACTTTATCGACTGCCGAGCAATCGAGTGCCGGAAACTCCAATAGTGATGATTTTAGAAAGAAGAAGTAGAAGAAAAGATAGAGAGAAGAAGAAGAAGGCAGAAAAGGAAAGAAGAACAACAGAACAACATCAGATACAGAATCAATATCAGAATCTCACATATCGCAGCGGAACAATATATAATAAATAAACACTAGTCTTTTAAAACAAAGAGCTATATCAGTTTATACATACATCAATCATCAGAGTCATATACAACAATGGACAGTTATATAAACTTGTCCTCATACAGAATACACAGCGGAAAAAATACTATCAGATACAAATACTACGTCTCGTCATCCAGCTTATCTCCAAGCTCCAGAATATCCAGAATATCCTGATAACATAACTCTAGGCTGCCCGTGTGGAAAATTTGTGGGCACCCAGAGTTTAGAAGGGAAACAATAAACTCCGAGTCAGTCATGGTGACTGGTGTGAGATCGTAAAACAGTTATTTATCTTTAAAATAAATAGCAGAGAATTTTAAGGTCAATTCGCAATGCTTTTGGAAAATGAAACTACCATAAGACCTCCCGCCACACACACAATGCAAACGCAGACTTGGAGGAGATTTCTTCTTATGATAGTCAAAGATGCTTACTACGCAAAAATCAAATTCTTTTTTATATTATTATTAGTGCATAGTGTAGAAAACATTTCGAAAGTAGAATATAAATCTTAGCCAGCATAGGTACCATTATAGTATGCTTGCTATAGCTGCCATATTAGATGGCAGGTTCTACAATTGAAATCGTAAAGGCTCGTATTGTTTCTTTGGATTTCCAACAAATGGTCAGGCTAAGGAACTTCCTATCCACGATGGGTACGTCCCCGGAATAGACGACCCGAGAACCTAACCGGATCTCTGCCAACACAAGGCCGGGTTACCTCTGCAAAAATAGGTAACTACTGACACGCGTATGCCATCCCCCGATCGTCACCGATCTTCCCGAGGATCCCCGATTCCAACAAACCACAAAGAAATAAATTTTGCAGCAACCACAGAGGTTAAGTATCTGGGCTCCATACCATGATACCACCTTTATCCAGAAGGAATGACATACACTAAGGGGCGCTACTCCCTAGAACCTTGCCGCATTCGTCCTGTTTCGACCATTTCCGGGGTGTGAGGCTCGATGAAGTCTCGTCCAAAAAGCTACGCTTTCTCAAAAAGCCCTGCTTCGGGTCAAACAAAATGATCAACCTATGATCACAAAGATATAAGATCAAACAAATGATCATATCACAAATGATCAAACACTGATCATTTCACAGCAACACTCAGTATGCCACGTTACCAAATTGGGATATATCGCTGATAAATTTCAACTACATAACCTCTGAGCTCGTACGTCTCAGAGAAGGGTGTTAAGCTAAGAGAATAAATTCTCCGCCACCAACAGAAATGTATTTGAAAGAAATCAGCTTTATATCTCAAATTGTAACGTCAGACACACAATCCATACAAGTCTGTTCCAGGATCGAACAGAACCGAAGGCACTTCTCACGAAGCCCTTGCATCTCCGGATAAATTTCTAATCACGTCCGGACTTCCCGTCACTAAGGGTGATAAAACCTCTAAACCGAAGATCAGCCGATGTAGAGTAACTCGACGGTAATCCTTCCGTTTTCAAAAATATCCGGTCTTCAACACCGGTCTTCAAATGCGATTCATAACGACGTATCACATATTCGGAATGGGTTATACGACCCCATGGTCCTTTCCCGGCTAACCCGAATAGTGAGCGTTTATTCAAAAATAAGTGTGGCATTCAAATTCATCCAATTCACAACAAATACCATTCAGGGTAATTATTGATAGTCGGTTATTTAACTATCAATAAAGATGTGCAACAACATCAGATTCCAAAAAATTTTCCAAATTATTTCATCTTCAAAAAAAAATATCTTAACTAGATATAAAATTTCCACACTTAACCGTTTGAAAACAATTTCAAATCAATTCACTTTTCAATTTATCTTTAAAAGATAAAATTTCAAACCCTTCGTTTCATATGGGAAAACCATTTCCATACTTATTTAATTATAAGTAATTCACACAACTATTTATTTTCAACATTTGAAAATATTCGATATACTTAAATCAAATTAAGTATATATTCATTCTTTAAGGAAAACATTCTTTTAACACCTTTATTTGAGTCAAAACGAATGTTACGCAAAACATCGTTACGACGACTCAAAATCACTAGTATAGGGATTCAGAATTTAGATCGATGTGTAAATCCCAATACTATATAAAACATTTCCTTTCGGAAATCATTTACTATAACAACAGTGTTATAGTCCATCATTTCCTTATATTTCTCGAAAACGTCTATTTCAACAATAAATGTTGAAATCTATGATTTCGATATTTAACACGTTTTAAAACATCTTTTAAAACAATTAACTTCATTTATAATAACGCTTTCCCAAACATAACCATTTTTACTTAAAAATATATTCACTGTCCAAAATCGTGAATATACTTCATTTAACCCAATTCCAATCATTTCTACACATTTTCATTTCAATAGGAATTCGCTATCCAAAATCGTGAATATATCTACTCTGATAATCTTTTATATTTAATTCATCAAATTCCATCGCTTTCAAATTTATAAACACGGTTATAAATTCTACTTCTATTTTAATAACACTTCGACTTGTAAATCTTCTTTTTATCAACTTCTATACTCTACTTATCAAAATAAGTGATTTCGGATTTATAACCAACTTTTATAAATTCCAATTCCATTTATTAAAACTTCAATACCAAATCAATTTCAATATTGATTTCTAAATTTATTTTCAACTTTAAATAAAAGATTCCATACTGATTTCTCAAAGTTCTTCTCCAAATACTAAATCAATTACAGATTGATTTCTAATTTTATTTATCACTACTAAATAAATTCCTTATTTTTCTCAAATTACTCAACATCCTGTTCTTAAATGGATTCTTTAAATTGAAATCATTTTACATTGATTTCCCAAATCGTTTCAACTTACCAATTAAATTTCTAATTGGATTTCCAACTTATCTCCTTTTAAATAAATTCCTTTCAAAGAAAATATATTTCAATTGTTTCTTTCAGTCTATTTAAAAAATCCAAATTCTTAAATTAAATTCTTCAATTTATAATCACTATTTTACGAAATCCATTTATTTAACATTTTCACTTGATTCTGGAATTAATTCGATAAGATTATAAAAATTAACTTTTTATACTTTAAAATTTTCTTTCTTCAAAATTTATTCAATTTCAAAAATTGATTCACTTAGAAATTTCTACTTTGATTTCAAAAATTCAATTTTCGTTTATTTTTGGAATCCAATGATGTCAAAACATCCATTCAGCTAAATTTTAGCTTTTCAACAATTTCCAGATATCAATTCAATAACAACAATAATCATTCACAGATTATCACATCACAGTAGAAATAAATTCAATCAATGTGAGGGGTCCAGTTGGATCCCTCCAACCTGTTTCCCTGCATCCAAAGATGTTAGCACAATACCAATTCCGCTCCAGTACGGAATTATCGCGGTATATAGGTTTTTATAAATCCGCTTACTAACGGCGCAATAGGGTCTCATCCGCTATACGAGGCGGGAAATCATCAATCCAATATATACATATGCCAATATGTATATACTGCTATATATATAGATATATCCTATCATATCTAATAGCACATTCAAACAATCAATCAAATCAATAACTGAAAATTTCCACTTTTCAATGTGAGTGAGAAGATCTCACCTTAGCCCTTTATTCTGCAATCATTTTCCATTTCCGGCTTGTCTTTCCATTTTAGACCTTGTATAAAAATTTATACAATTCATAAACATTTGGATAAAATCGAACTATTAATTTTTCGTTACGATAGTTTTAATTAACAACTTCTCCTAAAAAAATAAATTGGGTATCTAACTAATTGGAATAAATTCATTAATATCCCAAATAAATCGAATACCCATTTTCATTTGGTATTTTTATTTGATTTAACAAATTTTTTTTTTATTTCCAACCTTTTAAAAACATATATACATGTATACTTAAAAATAGGTTATAGATTCCCACATCTAATTTCTCTAAATTCTCCAAACAAATTAGAAATTCCCTAATAATTTTCATTGGTTTTATCTTATACCTATATAAAAAAAAACAGGATTATTTTTATAACTTACTGTAAAACAAATACTGGGGTATCTATATATTTTTTCTTTACTGTTTCACTCATATGTATATAAAATTAAATAAATCTTAAATCTGAAAAATAAATAGGTGTATATACCTTACTGTCATACTAGATTGAAGACAACACGAGCCTCCCTCCTTACTCGTCGAAGTCGCCTAGGTCTGCCATCCCCTAATTCGAACGCACCTCCTTCAACCGAAGTTCAACAACACTGACCATCACCTGGCATCGATCGAACTCCACAAACTTCAATCGCCTGCTTCTCCCCCAACTTCGCCGCCTCGCGTGAACCCTAGTCCAGATCGAGATCGCGAGCCTCGACTCCCCACACCCATCTCGACGCGCCTCCGCGCCTAACCCCCGCTCCCACTCGAGTGCCACCATGCTGCGACCTCGCCATCGCGCGCGCGAGCTGCTCGTACGAAATCGCGACACCCCAATGCGAAACGAACGCGAGAATCCTTTTTTTTTTGATATTGCGAATTTAAATGATGCAGAGGGAAATTTCTATTAGAATTAGGGGGTCGCTGTATTTATTTATATTCTTTCTATAGTCTGAACGAGGATGTGAAGGATGAGGGGGGTACAAGCGACCATTCTTTTGATTACTGTCGCCATTTCATCAGTTTATATTTTTGTTTGATTGCCGAGAAATTTGAAAGATGGAAGGGAAAGTAGGGTACGGGGGAGACAATAAAGGGGCGGGTTGTACGAGTTGTTTGTGGGAGTTGAATAATATATTCTTTAAATTTTCTCGTTATAGACACCATCGCGTATATCCATCGTACAACCACACGTCAACTCCGAATGCCACGAAATTCGAAATCCGATAATAATACACTATTACGGACCCAATGGAACTGGTTTCGTCGAATTCCGAGACTGTGCCTCGGACGACTATTTTTAAATATTGACTGAACGATATAAATTTCAAACTGAACAATTCAATTTCAAATTCAATTCTGAAGCTTCTATTATCTTCAGTATTATCAATACGAATTTTAAAAACTTTCGAAATATTTTTCTTCAACTTAAATTGAAGATACAAATTGTTATTTAACATTCAATAGATTAAATTCTGTAATTTAACTGCCAATTTTAAAGTTATATCGGGGATTCAAATTAAATCATCGCTCAAATATTTAAAAATTTATTAAATATTATCAATTTAATTTGTTCGAAATTCAGGGTCGTTACAGTGGACTTATATATATATAACCATATATATCAAATCATATTTTAAATTTAAGCATATATTAAATTAAATATATATGTATTAATTTGACTTTTGCATTTTACAGCTTACATACATTTTTAAAACAATTCCATATCATAAAGGTCAAAATTTTATGCAACCAGAAATATACTATATATTTCAAATTTTTCAAGCAAATGCATTTATACAGGTAAACACAATATATATAATTGAAAACAACCCATTCATACTTACACATAAGCTAATAGATAATATATATATATATATATATATAATAATGTAAAACTAAACTCATATATAACTTACTTTATATAATATTATAAACTAATGTGTCCAAGCTTAATAGAATATATAACTTGATAAAATAGAAAATTTATATAAACTGCGACATGTATATAGTGGACCTTTATAAAATAATAGAGCTTATATATATATAGCATTATTACTTTATAAATGTACGCCTACATATATAACACATCCTCGTGAAATATGTATATAATATATTAAAATCAATTCAACAGATAATTTGTAAACTTGTACAGACTTGTATACTAGGTGTGAAATCAAACATGTATAGATCTGTAAACACTTGTAATATGCGAAACTTATGATATACGCAACCATTATATAAAACATCTACAGAGTAATAACTTATATATATCTTAAAATTCACACACATTTTAAAGTCAAAACTGTAACCATTATAAACTAATATACATTTGAACAGAACAACGAATTAAACCATATATAAATTATACTATATATATACTCCTGACTGTATGTTACAAATATAACATATATAAAACCAAAGACCAAATATAAAACCCAATACTGAAACTACTATGTGTAACTCAATATATATAAGATATCACAAATAAACATATATATATATATATATATATTACAGTTATAATAAATCTATATTAAAGTATTAACAGAAGTTTAAGTAAATACATAACCCATTATATACATACATATAAAACTACATACTAAAATTTAGACTAATATACGACCATAAACCAACAAAATAGATGAACATATTCTCAAACTTGCATATATTAACATATATACAAAATTTGTAAACTAACTTATATGTAAACAAATTATAGATATACCAATAAATATATAAACGACCCGGCCAACCTTATATAAAGAAGACACCTAGGCTTCGGCCGAAGATTATGGAATGGAGGGAAGTGCAAGTGGTTCACGCGATTGCCTGGTCGTGGCCGAGCATAGGCTATGGGTGAAGCAAAGTTGGTGGTAGGCAATTCAAGATGTAGTGGAGTTTCGGTTAAGGAGTTGATTGGCTACTCCGGTTAGGGGTTTGGTTCGAATTGGAAAGAGGAGGGGTTGGCCATGGTGGAGAGGCAAGCTTCGGATGACCTTTGGTGTTGCGGGTGGAACATGCGGCTTAGGTGGGAAGGCACTGATGGTGAAGGAGAGGAAAGCAATTGAACAGAGAAAAAGAACGAGAGAAACGGAAAATGAAACGAATCAAAATATATTGAATATGTTGGGAATAGGAAGAGTGAACAGATTTTAGAAATTATCAATTTCAAATAGCCGTTTGTTCTTCCGGTAGATAGATGAAGGAATAGAATTGGCAGAGGAAAAAAAAAGGTTAAGATGAAGAAAAAAAATGAAGAGGCAGAAGAATAACGGTTAGGCAATGGTAAATGTTTTGACGCAAAAATGAACGTGCATGCTCAGCCGATGGCCTTTCAATTTCTAACGTTAATTCAAATGACCATTACCATTCTAGCCCATTTTAAATAAAAAATCTAAATATAAAATAAGTTCAAATCCAAAAGGTTGAAAATGGTTACCGATACAATTACCGGATTCACAAATTCAATTGTGTATCGATCTTCAAAACACAAAATTGAATATACAATAAAGATCAGCACGACGAGTCGATCAAAACGATACACAGATATCGGTGGTATGATCATCAAATCAAAAGTCGATAATTTGTACTGGAAATGCTGCCAATTTGTCCAAAATAAGTTAACGGAGCAATGGCAGTCAAAATTTGGAGAAACGAAATATGACGTCTCACTCAGAAGATGATTTACAAATTTATTATATAAAAATATTTAGGTTTGGAAAACATTTTATTATCATCAAATATTAACTGATTTAAACTGAAACAAAATTATACTAGAAAATAAACTTCCATATTATCAGATGAAAATTTCCAATTGCTATGTTTAAGAAGTATTCCAAATATCAAATTTTTATTTCAAAATATTATTATTTAAAATTTCATAAAATTTCAATTAATTATTTAAATAAACCATTAAAATTAACGGGTCGTTACAGTAATGGTGTATTAAAGAGAATAAAATTAATAATTACGATATTTAGTTATGAAATTGAAAGGTTTGGTTGTGAATATTGTTGTTTTTTGATTGGTAGTTTCACCTATTGAAAGAAAATGGAATATCTGGATATTTTGGATAGTCAAAACTTCTGAATTAATATATGAGTTGAAATGTAGAAATTTTATTGAATTATGTAGTTGGATTTGGTAACCTTAATTAAAAGCAAGTGAAACAAGGTTAAATTTGTTATATCTTTGTTAGTAAATGAATAGAATTGTTGTATACATTATTGGCATGTAATGTAATAATATACAAGTGTGAACTTTAAGCCTTGGCATGTTTAAATCGAAATTGTGATTAAGGAAAAGCTGTAAATGAGATTTAAAAAAAAGTGCTATGAACTTAATTAAATTTATGAAATGTGGCATAAATAAATTTGAAAAGTAAGTGAAAACTAATTGGATAAACAAATATGAACTAAAAGTGAAATGATTTTAAATAAAGTCATGACTTGTAAATTGTTTGTGAAATAAATGGATGTTGTAATAAATGTAGTATTAAATGAGAAATATTACATGTGAAATTGAATTTAATTTAAAAATGAAGAGAAATACAAGCAATGTTATGACAATGAATATTAATGTTTTATATTAAATGGAGAAATTCTATGAAACAAGTATTAAAGTATGAAGTGATATTTGTGTTAATCAATGAGATTAATAATGAATTCAAATCAAAATGTAATGGTTATGAAACAAATTGGAATAAGTACGTAAGTTGTACGTATACTGTTTTATTCGCATAATTAATTTGATCCGGATTTGAGTACACAAGTTCGCGGTGAATTAAACCATTTCATATTAGGATTTTTCATTCCATTCTTGATGGCGAATATTTGATATGGTTTTTTGATTTGATTCTAAAATTCTCTGTCATGGTGTATGGCTATGCAAGGAGAATGATGGTTTCTAGTAAAGAAACCTTATCGAAGTCCGCATTAGGGAAGTCGAATGAACAATACTAGTTCGAAAGCGAACTTGTGATCGAGTGAGCGATCGAATGTGATTTTGCAAAATGATGACACATGTACATCTTATGTTCTAATATTATTGATATGCTTTGACGTTGAAATTGAAAGTTGTTGGGATGGATATTCTTTGTAATTTAAATTGGAATTTTTCTTTTTTGCAAAAATACTATTAATTTAAAACCATTTTACAAAACTATTTTCTTTTATTTTTCTTATACATACTAGTTTATTCTATTTTATATACAGAACTATTTTACAAACTATTTTATATAGAAACTATTTTACAAACTATTCTATTTACAAACTATTTTACAAACTATTTTATTTACAAACTATTTTACAAACTATTTTATTTACAAACTATTTTTCAAACTATTTTATATACAAACTATTTTACAAACTATTCTATATATACAAACTATTCTAAATTCAAAACCTTTTATAAAGCAAAGATGTTCAATCCCATATGGCTCTTCATACAGCAAAATTGATTGTGGGAAAATTTGATTCTTATATAAGATGGACTTTATATAAGTATATGGTGATTTGGAAGACTATAGATTTTGGAGGGTATTCGATCTGAAGAGTTAAATCTTATATATAACGGAATTTATATAAGAATGATTTAATATATTCGAGACTGTTGACTTTGGAAAGTACTCTATCTGAAAATGAAATCTTATATATAATGGAATTTATATAAGTGTGATAGTTGAAGTTATGATTTTGAAAGAGTACTATATATAGTATGTTATTATTTTGAAGTAAAAGGAGTGGGGAAGTTGTAACAACTCGACCTTTCGACGCTCGAAAGTCGACATCAATACAACCACTGTATCAACTGCCGAACTATCGAATGCCGGAAGACCGAACTGTTAGGGTTGAAAAGAAGAGGTAGAAGAGAACATATAGAAGAATAAAGAAGAATAAACAGAAACAACAACAGAATCTCACATTCGCAGCGGAACAATATATAATAGATGAATGGATAATCTTTATCACAAAGAACTATATCAGTTTATACAATACATCATCAGAGTTTACAACAACAACAACATCACTGGACAGTTATATAAACTTGTCCACACAACATAATACACAGCGGAATAATACTAGTATAAGTGATACGTCTCGCCATCCAGCTCGCCTCCAAATCTCCACAGCAACTTCTGAATTCCAGAATGACCTGATAACCTGACTCTAGGCTGCCCGTGTGGAAAATTTTGGGCACCCAGAGTTTAGAAAGGGAACAATAAACTCCACGTTAGTCATGGGACTGGTGTGAGATCTTAAAAACAGTTATTTTCACAAAGAAAATAAAAGAATTTCGCAATGCTTTTGGAAAATGAAACTACCATAAGGCCTCCCACCACACACACAATGCAAACGCAGAATTAGAGGAGATTTCTCCTTATGATAGTAAAACATGCTTGATAGGCAATATTCTTTTTAATATTATCATTAGTGCATAGTGTCGAAACCATTTCGAAAGTATAATATTAATCTTAGCCAACATACAACCATTATTGTATGCCTACTATACCTACTATGTTAAATAGTAGGTTACCACCACATTCCATAGCAGGTTATACAACTAAAATCGTACAAGGTTTGTATTGTTTCTTTGGATTTTCCAACAAATGGTCAGGCTAAGGAACTTCCAACTGCCACATGGGTATGCCTCTGGAGGGACGTCCCGAGGACTAACTAGCTCTCTGCCAACACAAGGCCGAGTTACCTCACGCTTCTTGGTGCAATGAAGCTGTAACTAGATAACTCCATACACGAGTATGCCATCCCCCGGTCGTTTGCAACCTTTATCCGAGGGCCCTTGATCACAAAGCAACAATCACACGGTAAAATAAGATTGATGCAACCACACAGGTAAAGCATCTGGGCTCCATACCATGATACCATCTTTTTCCAGAAGGAAATGACATACCCTAAAGGTCGCGACCCTCATAACCTTGCCGCATCTTTCCTGTTTCGACCATTTTTGGGTGGTGAGGTCCGATGAGGTCTCGTCCACAAAGCTACGCTTTACACGAAAGCCATGCTTTGATCAACAAATGATCAGCAACACACAGCAACACTTAGCATGCCACACTACCAAATTGGGAGTATATCACTGATAACCTTCAACTACAAAACCTCTGAGCTCGTACGCCTCAGAGAAGGGTGTTAAGCTAAGAGAATAAATTCTCCGCCACCAAACAGAAATGTATTTGAAAGAAATTAGCTTTATATCTCAAAGTGTAATGTCAGACATACAACCATACAAGTCTGTTTCGAGTTCGAACAGAACCGATGGCACTTCCGAAGAAGCCCTTGCAATCCAGGTATTCACAATTCCGATCGGACTTCCCATCACATAAGGAATCTCTATACCGTAGCTACTCGGTGCAGAGACAATCGATAGGTTATCCTATTGTTCTCGCAAACGTCCGATCTTCAACACCGGTCTTCAAATGCAATCCATAACGTCGTATCACTATTCAGAATGGGTTATATGACACAAAGTCCTCTCCCGGCTAAACCGAATAATGAGCGTTTGTTTTAAAAACAAATTCAAGTGCCATTCCAAAGGCAAATATTGATAGTCGGTTATTTAACTATCAAACAACATTCACAACAATCAAGCCTTAATAATTTTTTCCAAATTATTAAATTTCAAAATATCTTTGCAAGATATATATTTTCCACACTTCATCACTTTGAAAACAAATCTCAAATCACTTTTCACTTGCGGAATAAAATTCCCGATATTATTTATTTCTCTTTTTCTTTATAAATTCCATTGTGAATTAAAATTTCCAAATATTCATTGATACACGATTTTCAAATCATTTTCCAAATATTCACTTTCAAACACCAAATCAAATTCCAAATTGATTTCTAAATTTATTTCAACACCAAATCAATTACAAATTGATTTCTATGTTCTTTTTAAGCACCAAATCAATTACAAATTGATTTCTAGAAATTTATCACCTTTTAAAATAAATTCCTTTATCTCTTCCAGACCATTCAAAATTCCATTTTAAATAAATTCTTCAACTTTTAAACAATATTACTCAAAACCCATTTATTAATATCTTATCCCATATTTTTGGAATTAATTCGATAAGATTTCAAAAATCAACTTTGTACTTTTAAATTCCTTCTTTTAAATTCACCCATTTTTTTTCAAAAAGGATTTTACTTAAAATTAATTTCAAAAATCCAATTTTTTATTTATTTCTGGTATCCAAAGATACCAAAAATACATTCGGCTAAATTATAGCCTTCAACAAATTCAATCGTTAATACAATAATTCACAGATTATAAATAAATTATCACACAGCATATGAAACAAATTCATACAACATATGAAACAAATTCATATAATTTGAGGAATCCAGTTGGATCCCTCTAACCTGTTTCCCAGCATCCACAGATGTATGCACAACAATTAAATACCAATTCCACTTCGAGGTGGAATATCGCGGTATATGGGATTTATAAAATATCATCCGCTATTATGCGGCGCATAAGGTCTCATCCGCTATATAATGCGGGAAATTAACAACTCCAAATATATATATATACTACTATATATACTACCATATCCAAACAGTCAATCAATAACTGCAATTCCAATTTGAGTGAGAAGATCTCATCTTTGATTTTATTTTGCAATCCATTTCCATTCCAGTTTGTTTTCTCGATTTATAGACCTTGTAACAGACATTATAAGGTTTTATTAATATTCGAAATGAATCGAACAATTAATTACCATTTTTAAAATTTAATTAACAAATGATTTTGTTTAAAACTGATTTCCTTTAACAAATTATCTTTAATAACCAAAATAATTGATTAACCAGTTAAACAAATTATTTCCTTTTGAAACTTATATACAAAAAAATCCATATGGATTTAATAAAAATCTAATCTACGTAAACTTCCAACATTAAAAATTTCTATATATATATAAATATATTTTTTTCTTTTCTCTGTGAAATATATATTAAATTTAAATTAGACATAACTGGAAATATCTGTCTGTCTCCTAAACCTTATATTCATGTATTTATTATAATTGAAAAAAAAAGAATTTACCTTAATTTGACTGGGAAACAGAATCAACAGCCATGTTCACTGTTTCATACGAGATTGCCATCGCGATCTCCAAAGCTATGCTCGAATCCACATACACGACTGCACCCTCGAGCAGACGATCGCCTGAACCCAGAAGAGAGGCTTCGCCGCTCTGCTATGAAGTCGAGTTTGTCTGACTTTGCGAAACCCTAGACGATGATCCATGTCGCGTCATTACTTCGCCAAATCACCGCAGTCAGAGTCACGCCGCCGCTGCCCCATCTATGCATTAACTCCACCCCGCGCGCCTCGCCTAGTCGCGACGATGAAAATCGAGTTCAACCACTTGTCCACGCGAGCATCCACCACGTGACGCTGCTACATTTCCTCAATTTCCATACGCGATTCGATGGTCATCTCGGTCGCCCCCTGTTTGTTTGTCGTGAATTGAGAACAGGAGTGAAATACTGGCTCGGCCACGATTCAAATTTTGGAACGAAGTCGATGGGTTTTGGGAGTTCGAACTGGAGGAAGAGGATAAACAATTTCAGCCATTATTTTTTTTCTTTTTTTTCTTGTGAAGAATGAAAGGGGACGTTTTCGTTCGATTTGAAATAAAGGGATAGTAGCGTGTTGAATAGGGAAAGATGAAAGGATGGAATTTCGGCTGAAAGGAGATAGATGGAATACAAATTTTATTATATTTATTTATTTTGATTGGTCAACAAATATATCAATTTTAAATTCAATTGTCTCGATGATTGCAACTTAAAATCGTGATCTCCTATCGAGGCATGCCGCCAGGTGTTTGTAATGTTATACGCCTATTCCGAATGCAATGGAAAAGGTTCCGAGTCCAAATTCGATCGTATGGAGAAGATAGCTTTTTTGGACCCAGTTATTATACTGAATTCGATATAACTTTCAGCGCGTTTGCTTACCATACGGCCAAATGATCACTTCAAACATTACAAAAATTGAAATTCGATAATAATACAATATTACGGATCCAATGGAACTGGTTTCATCAAATTCTGAGACTGTGCCTCGGAACGCTATTTTCAAATATCGATTTAACCGATAAAATTTCAAACTGAACAAAACAATTTCAAATTCAATTTTGAAAGTTCCATCACCTTTAGTATCATAAATATGAATTTTCTAAGCCATCAAATCATTTTTAACAGGCTTAAAATTAAAGATTCAATATTTTACCCAACTTTCAATAGATTAAATTCAATAATTTAATTGCCAAATTCATTCTGATATTTGAATTTCAAATTAAACTAACTTCCAGATATTTAAAACCAATTAAATATTCTGATTTCCAATGTCAAAAATTCAGGGTCGTTACATTCTTCCCTCCTTAAAAGAATTTTGTCCCGAAATTACAAGTTAAGAAGAATGATCCTCAACCCGTTTATCATTTTCCCAAAACCCAAACAGTTTTATCAACTTATCAACCCAAATCTTTTTATTAAAGATCATCATTACTTTAACTAATTTTCCACAATCAACCATAAGTTCCAAATAATAGGGTTTTCTTAACAATTCAAATTTAAATTCAAATTCAAATTTTGAATTCAAAATTTATATCTCTCTAAATTTCTAAAAAATTTCACCAGCGTCTCCTTTGCGCGGCTAGCTCGGTACAACTACAAAATGTCCCTACGGACTCCCAAATTCCAATAGAAAACAAAATGCCAAGTGGCAAAATAAAAACTCAATCAAATTTCATACAGAAATTTTAAATACATACCTTTATTGTCGAGCAAATTTAAATTCATCTTCGAAATCTAAATCCAATTCCATTTTCCTATAGCCTTTATAATCCCTGTATACTTTACTTAACAACAATGGCCAAATTGACTTAGTGAAAACTTGAAATTCACTTTTTTCCAAAACTTTCTTTTCAAATGTTTTAAACAAATCACCATTTTAATCTTTTTAAAACAAAAAGATTCAATTCACAAAGTTCACTCAGTTTCAGCCCCATTTGTCTCTCACTTCATTAATTCGTGAATTTGAATCACAAAAGAAAAGGGAAAAATGAAAATTATGAAAAAAAATAGTAGCATAACTGTGACCTAAAGCGACTTCAGTAACGAGTTAGAATTGTTGAGTTGCATGACCGTAATAACACCATGACTTAAAGAGATGGAGGCTGCTAGGGCAACTATTAGTAGATCTGCCCATTGCAGCTTGGGAGCGCTCAACCTGGAAGGAGCGGAGGTGACTAGAGTGAATGACAACCGAGAAGAATAAATAATAGAAAAAAGGAAAGTGATTCAATTTGTGTATGAAGCGTCCACTAGCGACATAGTGGATAAGCATGAGAGATTGGTGGCATGAGCAACAGGCACATTAGGGATAGAAATAATTGTGATGTGAGGGTTGCAATGTTTTAGTTTGTGGCTGGTGTAATGACCTGCCTTTTCGACATTGAAAGTCAGCATTGAATATATCCATGTATTCCAATGACGAACATCCAATCAATGAAAAGATAGATTGTTTGGGTAAAATTAAAAATAAACAAGAGAAATAGAATCTCACAATGAAACGATCACATATAATATATCAAAGACCATAAAAGCTACCACTCTAAAATACATGGAACATCAAAGTTATGAAAAAACTTAATCAGCCTACACAGTTTTAACTTCCTGAACATACAACTGCTGATGGGTATACATAATGATACACTGGAAAATAAAAATACTACGATAGGTGAACATCCAGCTCTACCCCACGAGCTCTATGTACCACCAAGGACAACATGAAAAAACTCGGTTTGACTCGAGAATTATAATAAAATAACATCCAAATCAGTCTAGAAATACCAGCCTGAGAAAACTCAAGTAATATAATACCGCAAGTAAAGAAAGTCTTTCCTTCCTACTTCTTTCTTAGCTGCTCTTCTTCTAGGAGAAGTTCGAATTCGTTCGTTTAGATATTTTTCAGCTTTTCTTATTAAAGACACCCAATGCCACGCTATTAGACCGGTACTCTTAATTATGTGATTCTCTACCTGGAGCCCGGGCCCGACTAAACATTCTTGGAAAAAAAATTGCCGGAGAATGTGATCTTCAAAGAATTGAATCCAACTTTTTTGTGGACTTACTTTGTGATTGAACCAGAAAGAGTAGCCAATCAATGTCATGTCTGCTTTTCGTGAATAAAGATCAATTGAAGGGCGAAGTGAGGCTGGACTTGAGCTCGATGGTGGGCTCATACGTAATAGATCATTATAATAAAGAATTATTCTAGTGGTACCTGTAGTTTTGGTAGATATCAACTGTCCAAATTAATGGCTAACGAGGCCAAAACCTTAGTTTGGTCTTTAAAGATCTATATACTTGTATATAAACCAAAAGGCTCTACATTGGATGTCTAATTGTCAGGTGGTAATGATAGTACCTTATCTTTTACGTAATCGATCGAACACTACTTGAAAACGGTTCTTCTGTTATTATAAATCTGCGGAGAACATTACACCCGATAAAACAAAGCTATAATCTAGGATATGTGATGTATATGCCATTCCAAAATGATCTATTAAACTACTAATAAGTCGTTTCATAGCTTCCATCTATCACTTTATTGTGAAAGACCAGACTAGATTGTTGTCGAAAGTAGGGCGCTTTTTGAATATGAGTGGGGCTCGCGGGCGCCTAGGTGGGGCGCGTTCATGGAGCCAAAATGAAGAGGAGCGGTGTGTAATTCATCCAAGAGCTACGCTACCTTCGGTAGCGTTCGTTCGTTCCAATTGCTTCTCGCTTCCTCACTTCGCTCACCTCATAAGCTGCTTCGCTTCCTTACCGCTTAACGAACAAGCTTGGAGACTTTAGTTTCCTAATTTTAAAGGAATTCTTGCCAAGATGACGGATCAAAACGTATGTGCCTCTACATGGAGTAAACGTGGTGGGTATTGGAGGCTCTATGGCTCTTTCTCCCGCAGCATTGCTCAACTAATGCAAACAACATTCTTTTAAGGATTGAAGTTTCGGTACACTGAGAAATCTTTCCAAGTTCGACAGGTTTTTATTTCCTTTTTTAGTTTCGTAGATCACAAAATACAAGAAGCTAAACTTTGTTGGAATGTAGTCTGAGAAGTGGACCGGGGAAGAGCTCTGGGGAGAATTTGCACCGACTTTGACTTTCGTGAGAAATGCAAGAAACGCGCTATTCATGGTGCTACCATAGAAAAGACTTTATTCGAAGATGGTGATGGCATTCCATGCTTTCCCATTTGATATCTTCATATCCGAGAATCAAAAAATTCCACCCCACATTTTTCACAAAATTTCGGGTTTCGAATGTTTGTACTGGGCTAAGGCAAAGAAATAATATTTGATTACTACGTAAATCGCATTATTTTACGAAATCTTTCACTAAAAAATATACATAAAATTCATGGTTAATTTCCTAAAAATTCTCAAACATTTGAACGTTTCTTCTTTTTTCTTGGAAAGGATGGTGCCTTGGTATGTTATCAAAAATGAAAGGAAGAGGTGCATAGCAACTTCGAATGGCAAAGAGAGGCAGTGATCTGATTTTTTTATCATTTGATGCTTCGTCCTCTTGTCTTGGTTTGGACTTTACCTTGAGATGACCATTTGCCTATTTTTTTCACTAGATCCAGGTCCGGGTGAAGACCAAAGATCTTGAGCGACCAATCCTAAAGAGCAACTCAAAAAATGGTTTGGTTTGGTTTGGTCCTTAGCCCCTAATATACTGGGTCCCTGACATTAGATCTTTTTTCCTAATATTGATAGGTGAAATCCTCTTTCCAATGTGTAAACTGAATCGGGAACTTAAACCGATCTAGTATACTTCGAGGGCCTACCCATTCTGATAGGACCCCGCCTTCTTTCCAGCATAAACTATGAATTTACCATATGTTGTGGCCTCATAACTATTAGACTTGAAAGAAACGAGAACGAACCTGCTCATCATCCCGAAATGATTCGTCGATATGACAGCAATGCGGACAGAGTGGGAAAAGCACTCGCCATTCGTTGGTTTTCAAATTAAGTTTCAAATTAATAGATGCTGCTGACAATGAGTGAATAAGTAATATAAAGGCAAGCGAATTATGTGGTATCAGCACCGGCGACAATTAACCCTATATTAATTTGGTTGGTTGTATATTCAATCGGGAACTTAGACCGATCCAGTATACTTTGAGGCCTCGGGCAATTTTTCGAAGAAAAAACTACTCGAAGAAAGGGTAGAATTAAGACAAACAATGAAATATACTATTGTGGTAGCCAAAACCGCGGACTCACCTGCTACATTACAATACCTTGCTCTATTAATTCATTTTTTTTACTTTCACTTTTGAACTTTCTGAATTTATTATTTACGAAAAAATACAAGTTCACAGTTTGCTTCCCTTTCGCTTGAAGCTATGGGCTAAGCCCTACTTCTTTATCCAGGCATTTTGCTTGGCTTGCTTCGTCACCTAGTTGACCCCTTGCTTCGCTTATGGTACAACCCTTTTCCCGCTGAGCCACCTTTCTCATCGGTCCATAGAGACAAAATGTAGGACTAGTGCCAACAGTTCGTCACAGAGGAAGGGACAAACCGAGCCGAGATGCCACATCTTCTGTCCACGCACGACGGTCTATGAGCACCACCAGCGGGCCCAAAGGCTTCCTTAAGTCAGGAATAGAGTTCGGCCTTTCCCTGCCTAATTGGATTCCTTATTACATATATCTGTTCACTTTTTTTATTACCTTCACTTTAATATACAAAATGGCATATACATCACATATCCTATTATCTGAATATACTGCCTACTAGCTGAATAATCTTAGAAAAAGCACTGTTCTTCTTTAGTTAGGTAGTTCTTAGAGACCATCAGACCAAATGTTTATACTGGGAATCAGAGGCCTCTCAGGCCTCCCCGACTGATTCTACCATTGAGGCCAACGATAGACAATCCCCGATCTTGGATAAGCGTTGTGAAAGCAGAGGCGGGGTTTTGGCCTACGCGCTGAGTAAATGGGGCTAAGCTGACAATTACCTTTTCCAAGAAAAGACTTCATTTTCTTTTTGGTTTCTTTTTGGGGCACTATGCCAGAAGAAAGAAGGGAAGACTTTCTTTACTTGCGGTTTGTAAAAGCAATGGATTACTGATAAACGGACTTCGATAAACTGCCGAGAAGCTCAGTGTCATAGGTTCAAATCCTACAGAGCGTGATTCTGTTCTTGTTATGTCGAATCACAAAAAAATAACTTAACAAAGTGGAATTGCAACTTGCATTTTTCCTCCTGGAACAAAAAATATGTGTCCGACGCATAAAGAAAATATTTTATTGCAAATGAACAAGAATTGGGCAGAGATAGACGTTGTACAGCTGAGGCCGATAGATAGTTAGCTATGAATGGTCTTCGCTTCGCACCTAGTCTCGGCTTAAAGACAGCGGAAGGATAGGAAGTAGGGACGTATTCTTTTAGCAGCAAACTACTCACTCTAGCTAACTTATGCAGCTGTAGGTTTACATTTTTACCTAATATGGGAAGCCTCCACTTACTCCCTTTCGATTATCCATTGAGTCTTACCGGGAGATGGTGTTGGATCCTTCTACTAGCCTTTAAAGAAATATCCATTCTAGCATCGCATAATCCTCCAACTCCCATAATCCAACAAAACAAAAACTCCAACCCTACTTAAATTAGAACAAAAATACTAATGAAAAAACAAAATTTCACGTTCTTCCTTTCGGGAAGGGAGGATTAGGGATATCCTATTGATTGATGCTTTCTCCAGACCTCCGGTAAAAGCAAGCATATTCTTGTGAGCCAGGTGACCTCAGGGCTGTTCTTCGAACGAATTGGAAGAGGAATCCACTTACAGAATATTAATGCTTTGATTCTGCCTTTAGGATGCTAGTTCGGCGATAGGGTATGGTACTTAAGGTCCACGGACTTCCAGGCGGTTTAGATGTGAACTGGTGACATGAGGATTTTTGGTCCTCTGCTCTACTATCTGAGCTATCCCAACAATTCAGGAGCCAAATTTGAACCGTTTATGTTTTTCAATCTCCTTTGATGATTGTTTATTGCGAATCACTCATGTATGATCTTCTACATCCTAGGTCTCCCCATTCCATCATCTAGCTTATGTTGCGTGATCCAACTCCAAAAAACAAAAGCAGAATCAATGCAATGGTTAGTGCCAAGTAACCCCGCTATGGTTAATGGGAGTAATAACTCAACCCCTATCAACCAAGGCGAGCAAAGCAAGGGGCACAACCTGAAAAGCGAGGTAGCGTAGCTGGTCATTCGGAAGGGCCAATTAATATACTGGGAGTTTTTAGGGTGTGTACTACTTTCTTTCCTTTCCGCTAGACTCAAAGAATGGTTCCAACGCAGTGACAACGGAAGCTGAATAGCGCCAGTCAAGGATTTTGATCCCGATTGACGAATAGGATTTATTCATCAATAACACCCGAGCAATGACATGTGTCTTTTCAACTGCAAGCCAGCCTTCGATCGAGCATGGAAGCAGTTCATTACGAATGAAGAAATTTTAAACAAAAGGATCAGAACTTACTGATAAGATGTTATTGAAAAGGACCGAAGTGGCGGTATTTTTTTCTTGGAAGAGTCAGATGCTTCTTCTATTATTTTCCCTGGCACAACTGGGCCATCCTGGACTTGAACTCACAATGAAGGACTATCGTCAATGCGGTTGGAGCCACTAGATCCCACAGCTCTTCGAGAATGTTTCATTTTGGGATTTCCAACAATTTGTTTAATCGATACAAATTGGCTTCAGGGTCCAATGGGTGCACATGACCGTCCCTGGTTCAGTTGGAATAGAAGTCACCAGCTTTCATTGGCGGGAAGCTGGCTAAGCTCAGTAGAAGAATGGAATGGACAGGTTCGAACTTGGAAAGATTTAAGCCTTTCCTCGTATGGAGCTTTTTCATTAGATTTTATAAAGGGCAGGTGCGACAGCTTATCGATGCTCGTTAGTAGTGAATTCCCTCAAACTAGAAGTTTCAAACAAAAGCTGCAAGATCCGGGTCACAGTTTGTATCGATTAAACAAATTATTAGACCGTAAAGATCAATTAGCGTGCTTTTGGGTCGATATAGTTTAAAACTACTTCCAGAGGCCAGGGTTGGATAATGGAAAAAGTGATTAAGATTCAAGGCCACAACTGATTACTCCTTTTTTGACATTTTAAAGATTGGCATTCTATGTCCAATAGAATATCTCGATTCCAAATTAAAAGAAACCCTGGAATTAAAAATGGGCAATCCTGAGCCAAATCTTTAAGGTTAAATTTTTTATATGCTCTCCTCTTATAGATAGGACTAACAAAGAACAGCCAACGACCCACTAAGACTCACGTATCTACACCTACATCACCGAGCGGTAGCCAAACTGGGGCGTCAATGTGAGATGCCAGCGAAATGATCGGCTGGACAAAGGCTATGGCTTCTTCCTTCCCACCGCGTCATTCCTTGTGTGTCGGAGATACAAAGCGAGTGCACCAGAAATGAAAACATCCCGCAAGTCAACTATAATAAGCTAATAGATAAACAAGTACGAGATAGCGCTCTCCATCTCCTCTCTCTGCTTGGCACTTGTGGTATTTGTGCTTGGGACGCGTTTTATTTGGTAGTTTTCTGGATGTTAAATACTATTGGGTGGGTGCCCTTTGGTTTATATACAAGTGTATAAACCAGGTTGTTACACATGGTGGTCCAAAGAATTACTATATGTTCATACAAAACTTCTTCTTTTTCATTACTTCCATGGTCGTGCCTCGGATGAGCTTTATCCATTGAATTTTGAAAATTAATTTTAAATGTTTGAATAATTGGATTTTGGAAATTTATAACCTGAATTCAAATATAGCAATCATTTAAATATTCGAATTATGAATTAAATATTAATTAAATGGATTTAATAGTCTTATTTAACTACTTTTAACTAATAAATAATATTGGTGAATTGAATTTGTAAATTTAATTACAAAAATAAATAAGTCGGATAAATATCGATTTTGGATCGAAAATTATAAAACGATATTTAGATGTGTGAAAATAGCATTCCAGAGCATTGTCTCAGATTTTGACAAAACTAGTGCCATCGCATCTAGAGCAATAAATTGTTGTACGCCAACGAGTTTCGTGACGATCATACATACTGTGTGATCGAGCGAGCTCGAAACATATAACGATTAATTTCAGAAAATTAAAATATTATAGTTTTATTTAAAAAGGTAACTTCTGTATGTGATATAATTAGCTATCGAACAAAGTTCCATTGAGTTTGGAGTAAGGGTATTTAACTAGGAACACTAGTAAGCACGCCTTGATTGGAGTTCATGATTTCTAGACGTGAATAGTGCTAGTTAAAATTTTTATATAAGAACCCAATTCTTTTCATTTGTTTCCAAACCCTTCCCCAAAAACCTAGCCGCCAGTGAATAAACCCACAATCCTACCACCCTTGACTGTTGGTGCCTCTAGAGGAATTTTTAGGCAAGGGTCCCAACTAGAGAAAGGTGCAGGGTGATGAGACGAGGGATCTGACAATGGGATTGGCTCGCGGTGGTCGTTAGTGGTCAGAAATCAAGTGTGACGACGATAGCTTGGGTTCATAATTTCATGGCGGTGGTGGTGATTCGAGGAGGAGGGGTTTATTGGGTTCGTGGTGGTCTAGGGAACCTAGGGTGGTGATGTGGCGGCATGGCGAGGCATGTGGTGGTGACGGCGAGCAAATGGAAGTCATGATTTTTAGCGAACAGGCGATGTTTAGGGCTTGGATTAATTAGGTATTAGATTAGTTAATGATGTAATTAAGGAATTAAATTATATTATTTAATTTTTAGATCTTATTTAACTCTGTTCATACAAGGTCAGATTTGAATGCAACGAGTTTTATTGTACTCATAAAAGCGTTATCTACGTTTAGGAATTTATTCGTGGGAATTGGAGCTTGTAGAATTTCAAGCTAGTCCAAACCGAAATTCTTCTGCATCAAATGCAATTTCGGTGAGTTTACTTACCTTTAAATTTGCATTATAATATCTGTGATGCTATAATTTTATTATTGAATGCTTTGTTGATAGGTTAGATATGGTTGTTGTTTGATTATTTGTTTGGTTAAAAACACCGTTTTGGAAAACGGATGACATATTAACATAATTGCCGTGAACCCTATGATGATATATATTTTCCGTAACCATTGTTTTGCAGGAAATATTCATAGAGAGACCTTAAGAGGTTTCTCGCTAATAATTGTTATTTATTTCCGTATGCTACTTGTATTGATGTTTTATTGAAATTAATCGTGATATTCTATTTTTTTAGGGTCGTTATAGCAATTTTTCGCTATACCATCAATTATTGAATATCATCTGCTAAACCCTTCATGTGTTATCTTAAGCATTTATTTTCACAAAATAGATATGTAAATTCATTAATCATTTTGATTAATGATATTTAAATTATTTAATCATTTTAATTAATAATATTTAAATTTAGCTAATCGTTTTAAGTAATGATGTTTTAAATAAACAAATCATTTTAACTAAAGATGTTTAAATTTAATTAATTGTTTTGATTAATGATATTTAAGTTAATTAATCATTTTAATTAATTATATTTAATTTTAATAAAAAAATTTAAATTAATGTTGTTTAAAAGTAATTAATCATTTTAATTAATGATATTTGAGTTTAACAGATCATTTTAAATAAATGATGTTTAAAAGTAATTAATCATTTTAATTAATGATATTTGAGTTTAATAAATCATTTTAAATTAATGATGTTTAAAAGTAATTAATCATTTTAATTATTGATATTTCAGTTTATTAAATAATTTTAATTAATGATGTATAAAAGTAATTAACATTTTAAATAGTGATACTTGAGTCTAATTAATTATTTTAATTAATGATGTTTTAAACTTAGTAAATCCTTTTAATTAATAATGTTTTAATTTAATTTATCATTTTAATTAATAATATTTAAATTTAGTTAATAATTTTAATTAAAGGTGTTTTAAAAGTTAATTGATTTATTTAATAAAAGAGTCTAATGTAAATTAATTAATTTATTAAAAGTGGTTTAAAGTTTGATGTGCACGTAAATGTGCATATTTTTACCACTATATTTAATCTATTTAAATTAAATAAATGATCATATTGGGTATTTTAACTTGTTTAAACCAAAATTCAAATTATTTCAAATTGTCACATATTCATCTTCATCCAAGGGCAAAATGGTCATTTTTGTGCATATATTAATTTTCCAAAATTTAATTGAAAGTTTCTATATTATTTTGTAGGATTTTAAATTCATATACAAGTGGTTTCATGAAGATATATGCATGCACAAGAGTGAAGATAAAGGAATGAAGATGGAAATAATTCAAAGGCATGATAATGGAGGACCACTCCTACCCACCTTTCTTCATGTACAAAATAGAGGCTAATGCACATGCTTATGGAGTTAATGGCTTCATGTACACTTAAATGATGATTAGTAGAACCTAATGATTACTTGACCTCCACCCTTTCTAAAGGGCAGTTTGGGCATTCCCCAAAAATATTAATTAGGGTTTAACACTTGTATAAATACCCCATATCTTTATGTAACTTGCTCTTCTTCTTAGTCTCTCTTAGTTAGTTTTTAGCTTACAAAATAAAAAGACAAGCTCTCTTTCTTTTTTCATGGCTACTTAGCCATTTTTATTTCTTGTAATTTTTATTTTCTTTCTTATGCAATTCAATATATGCTCTTTACATTTACATGCTCTTTTTCTTATGTTGTGGTGTAGATTTCTTTACTTTTATGCAAGTAGAATAGATCTCTTTTCCAATAGCTTTCATTTGTATTTTTATTTTAGTTTCATTTTGCATGCTATTTGTGTTTATATGGTAACACAAATGAGAGGCTAATCCCTTCAATTTAGGGATAATGAAGCCTCTAATCATGTAGCTTTAACATTTTGATGTTTTATACTCTTTTTTTGTGCTTTAATGAGAATGTATGAAGTGGTTAAGTTGTTGTTTTTGCTTTGAATTTGATAGCCTATATTGTTGACACCGAATAGGCTATACTTAAACAATCACTAACACAAATTATCTCTTCATCTACATATGATGATGGTAATGAAGTGAATGTGGAGATTAAAATTTGATGGTCTATATTTCTAATTAATAGTTAATAGGCCATACTTAAAATAGATTTTGCTTTCAACCTTGTTATCATTTTTCATGTGAGTTAGTAAGTGGTTTAAGGGGTGTGTTATAGTTTTATGGCTTATGTTGAGCTAATTAATAGCACAAATAGGTCATACTTTTGATAAGCACATCAATTAAGCTAACTAATGACAAAGAAAAGAGAGATCATAACTTCATTTTTTTTTATTTATGTGATCTAGAGAGTGGAAGTTGCTTCTAAATTGTTTCACACTCTCATATTTTTATTTATTTTCTTTTGCCATTTTTCTCCTTTTTTTAGCTTAACACTCTTAAAATTTGGTTAATTTGATTGAATAGAGATTTAAAATCAACAATTCCCTGTGGATCGACCTGTACTCGCCACGTACTTCAATAGTACGCCGTGCGCTTGCTGTTATTTTATTTCAAAATTTATCGGCATTTTTCTAAACATATAGAAAATTTGTCATCTATACTTCAAAAACCCATTCCATCCCATTGTCATCTCACCCAAATCAAACCGTCACTAAAACTCCTTGCCACTGCAAAATTTCATCTCTGACCATCCTACTAACCCACGACCTTCTCCTCGCCCAAGTGAGCACCCGAAACACCCACAGAAACTCCACAGAGACCAATCATATCCTTCTACAAGCATCACACTGATAAGAATTCCTTCATGCATCACCAATCCAGCTCCCAGAACAAACATCATTGCATAGTTCAAACGGCAACCGCCTCACATTGACATCGATCTTCGAAACCTCTGCAATCGTATCAAAACTGCTCGCATATAATCCCATCACACACAAACAAGAAGCAACTACCAGCAATCAAACCACCATCATCAATCAAAATTGCCAAACGTCATCGTGCTTCTCGGCCTCACGCAACAACACCATGTCATCAGTCGTGATCATGAAATCCACATATGCGAACCCACCACATCATCTCCATTCCATCTGCTTCGCCCAACTTCCAATCACTGACTCTCGAACCACGAACTGCTGCAAAGCCTACCAACATCGAATCGCCTCCTCCCATTCCTCCCCAATTGAATACAATTGCAGCGAATTTCATAAGCCTCTTCAACAGAATCACCTCTGTTCCACGACCATCTTCTTCCACTACAATCGCGACTGTTACCTAATAACTCGGAATCGAAGTCGTGTCAAGCTCCGCCGAACCAAATACAAATACTGTTGAAATTTCACCAAACACACAAGCAGCATCGAACAACCCCAATCACTGAACTCCATCACGAATTCCTCCTCAACCCACAAATCGCCTGCAATTCGAACTCGCACCCTTTTTTAAACTGAAAGTTCTTTTTAATCTGCCTTTTGTTTTTACGATAGAAAGATGATTTTGGTTATTAAATTTCCTCCTAAGTGATTTTGTTATGAGAGAACGGGTTTGGGCCTATGTTTGCGAGTCGTGAGCTGTATTGATTTATCTATTTTATCTATTTTCTTTTGACATTTTTCTCCTTTTTTTAGCTTAACACTCTTCAACTTTGGTTAATTTGATTGAATAGAGATTTAAAATCAACAATTCCCTATGGATCGACCCGTAATCGCCAAGTTCTTCAATTGTACGCCATGCGCTTGCGGTTATTTTATTTCGAAATTTATCGGCAATTGTAAGGTCAGAATTTTATAACTATCCAGCTGATAAGGTTTGTTTTTAACTCTGATGTACTCTGTATTTTTGGGTGATAGTTTTTACTATCTTTTTTATTTATATGTTGTCAATTCTACAGTGAGATTCTGATTTCTTTGTTCTCTATTCTTTTCTTTTTATTTTACCATAACAATCTGCCTTTCCGACGATTGGATGCTCGGCATTTGAATACCGTGGATGTATTCGGCGTTGACTTTTAATGGTCGAAAAGGTGGGTCATTAGAACTTGGTACCAAAGCTGAAGGTTAAGTGAGAACTGTGGCTTTGGTAGGGTATGACTCCCAAGAGATAGGGTTAGTAATACCCTAAAATGAGTAACTCATTAGAGATTGTGTAACTGAAACCCTAGAATAAGTTTGAGAGTATTATATATATACGAGAGCATATTTGTTATTGTTATGAAAACATATTGTGTTAATTGGTCTATTGAGTTGTTTATGAATTCTGGTTGAGACGTGGGGCAACACGGTATTGATAGGGATTTCTAAACACTTGTATAAGGCAAATGGACATGGTATGGATTTTTCAAAATTGGTAAATGAAGTATTTTACCTTTATTTTTATACATAAAGGAATAATTTTCAAACTTTTTTATAGTTATAGTGTGTGCTTGTTTGTTTGAAAGTGTAATATTTATTTATTATCACTATTATTTGGTCACCCATGCTTAATTAAATTAGGAGCATTGATTGCCATTTGTTGATTATTGATTAATTGTGCTTAGTGTATATTTAAGCATTTGTTGTTTGAATTTATAAATAAACCCCTTGTGAATTAATTTTTACAATTTGACTATAGGGCATTCGATTATAATGTTAGGTTAAAAGTAAACTTTTAATAAAATTTATTTAAAATAATCTAAATGAAAGGACAAGACATTTGGAGAACAAATATTTTGGAAAATTTTACTATAATAAAGGATAATTATTATAATATGAAATAATTTTATGTAAAGAATTTTATATAAACTTAGTTTATAAAATGTGTTCTAAAAAGGATTTTTCAATTTTGAATCCTGGAGATGTTTGAAAGTAATTTCAAAAGATTTAGAGAAAAGTATTGCTTGGAAGTTTTTATAAATAATAATATTTTGGAAATGAAATTTTAAATGAAATGCATTTTCTCCGGGGAAATTTGGGGAAAACATTCTGATTAGTTTTGTGGTAATTTGAATAATCTTCTAAGTGATAATCGGATGTTGCTTAGGCAAACATTGTAGAGTACTTCATAAATTATTCTCTTTACCATTGTGCGATCCAAATGAGTTCAAAATCCAGAAGAACCCAAAGTGAGTTTTTGTAAATAAATCGATTGAAGTTATTTCCTATAGATATATATGTAGTATGTTTCCAAAAAAGTTCTAAAATAGAAACCAGGTATTTAGTACTTAGGTTTCCTTAATGGAAAATTTATTTAAATCAAAAAGTTGTTTTGATAAATAATGTGATAAATGAAAATTTTAAACTCTTAGATAGAAAAGAAATAATTTAACTGAAGTTTTGAATTGGTTAAATTAGATAGAAAGGTTTTGGTAAATTTATTCAATTAAAATCGTATCTTTTGTTAAATCATCTTAGTTGTGTAAACTAATTGGAGATATTAGGCCAAGCTGTAAGTATCTTCCCTTAGTACACTCTAAGGTAAAGTATTCCAAGGGTTGGCTCAGTTTTAAAGCCCATATTTTGTTTGGGCCTCCACTTAAAATTTAAGTTTGAAAATAAAAAATAATAATACAAAGTTAATAAATTAATTAAAAAGTCTAGTTTGTATATACTCTTAGGATGTAGAGGAGTATTATACAAGTAAATAAAATAGAGTAAGCTTTTATTTGTTGTTTTATAAAGAATTGTCTTTGTAAAATATTTATAAACTTAGATGAAAATTTATGAAGTAATTCATAAAATAATTTTAGTGTTAAATAAAATAGAGATTGGTATAACTAATAAACTAGTCGAATTAAGTACATAAGTTATACATAGATCATTTTATTTGCACTGCTCTTGATCTAGGATTTGAATACATAACTTCAGTGATCCTTACCAGTCCAATAAAGGATTTCTTATATGATCCTTGTCAACGAACAGTTGATTCGGATTCTTGAATTTTTATACTAAAGTTTTCTATCATAGTATATAGCTTTTCAAGGAGAAAAAAATTTCTAATAAAGAAACCTGATCGGGAGTCCGCTCCAAAGGAGGTCGAGCGAGAAATAATAGTTTGAAAGTAGAAGTATATGCATCCGAGCAAGTGATCATGCCAAATATAGCATGCATATGACTTATGTATGTCATATAAGCTAAGTACAATTATATACTTAGTATGTGACTTAAGATAGGTTGTGAACTTAAACAAAATTCTAAATTTGGTTGGTAAGTCACTTAACATTTTAAATAATGTTATATTTTCCCTTATGAAAATTGATTGATTGATATCTTAGTTTATTATTATATGGAATTTGATTTGATTTGATTTGTTTTGTGATTTTATATACCAATCTTTATAAAGTTTGAATTTACAAACAAAAGTTTTTAATTGTTATTTATTAGGGCTTAAATCCCGATGGTTTTGAAATTGTTTTAAAAGAATTTTGAAATGATTATGAAGAGAAATAATAATAGTATGATTTGAAGTATTTGAGAAATATTATTATTTAGATAAAAATTGGAATTTGTTCCAATAGATATTTACAAAGTGTTTAACAAATATTTTTATTTATTGCAATGAATGACTAAAATCAAAACGCGATTGGGAGATTCCCCCATTTTGAGACTTGCCATGTGTAATTACTCTATTGTTTTTAGGAGGTACAGGAATACCACTGGAGGCTCCATTGTTTTTGTTTATAGTTATACCATGCTCGGAAAGGGAGCGCACCCTCCTAATCATGTTGGATCTAGTTTTGATATATTTCTTCTTGAGGGAGTTTTAAAATATAATTTTTTGAATATATAACCTGGGTATTTAGTTCTAAATTTATCTTTTGGAAATATTGGATGCCTAGCATTTACTACAGAGTATTCTCTGTATTTTGTTGCATATGGCTAATATGTTGCTATTGTCTGCATGTTGAATTATGTCATGCTAGTTTTTGCATATAGAGTTGCCTCATTATTGTTAGTTGCACCTATTGCATTGTTGACTATGAATGTTATATTGTTTATGCTATTTGAATTTACGATAGTGATAGTTAGTGTATTTCTCTTTTATCAGTATGACTCTCTTGTAGTGTATGTAAGTACATGGAAGCAAGAGATTTCTACTTGACTTCTTGTGCACCTACATTTGCATAGAGATAATAAATTACTTGCAAAAATATAAATCAAATGCAAAAAGGTTAGTAGTGGATTTAAAAATTGGAATTGGGTGACGATTTTATGCCCCAAATATGGGAGGCCACATGGCTTTCATTTTCTTTTGATTGGATTGAGGCCCGTAGTGGCAATTTGTAATTTTTCCAATCGAGCCCCGCAAAGAAGGTGCTACGGAAATTACCTGAAAATTAGGGACTTAAAATATTTAATAAGTTTTTAAACCAAAGGGTTTCGTGACATTTTCTTCCTTACGAATTTCGAGGACGAAATTCTATTAAGGGAGGGAAAATGTAACAACCTAAAATTTGGTCACTGAATTTTAAATGTTTAATTAATTTTAAATATTTGAATTACTGGATTTTGGAAATTTAAAACCTGAATTCGAATATAGTGATCATTTAAATATTTGAATTATGAATTAAATATTAATTTAATGGATTTAATAATCTTATTTAACTCCTTTTGTAATGACCCACCTTTACGAAGCCCATAAGTCGACACTAATATATCCACGGTATTCACGTACCGAAGAACTAATTGCCGGAAAGACAAATTTCAGGGGAAAGAAAGGAGATAGAAGAAAGAAGAAAAAAACAATTAGTGAATTTCACAAAGCAACCAAATAACTTATATTAATCAACATAATACTTGACAAAGTTGTTTCAAAAATGGTACATCAGAGTCATACTAATACAATTCTACCCTTGGACAGTTATAAGAGCATGTCCCTACCTAACTGATACAAAATACATACGTACATACATATATATATAATATAGTGGAAATAAGATAATAGCTAGCTATCGATGAAGCCTCCTGCTCCAAGCTCCTCCAAAGTGCATCCTTGGGAAACCAGAACTACTTGGCTACCCATAAAAATTGAGCACCCAAGAGTTTTAGGAAACAAGAAAAACTCCGGGTCAGACTTGAGTCTGGTGTAAGTAAACTTAAACAACTTAATTATTATGTTTAAAACTCTTTTAAAATCAATGGTATCTCGTAAGACCACACCGCACATAAATACAGACAGGTTTTTACCTTACGTAACCAAACCATTTCATATGGAATTCTCTGATATTATAATAGTGTCTAAGATTCAAATACTTATTAATCATAACCGAAATTGTTACATTAATTAAATTCTAGCATAATAGGTATACAACTAAAATCATAAAGGCTCGTATTGGAGAACCGATTCTATACTATGGTTAGGTAAGGAACTACCTTCTAATGGTACATCTCTATATAAAATGCACTGACTAGTAGTAACGAATATGATCGCCACGCCTTAGTCCCCGAAGTATGCATGAGTAGATAGTAATCGATCTAGATTTAGGATGACAATACCTTGATGGCAATGACCCAAGCTATAAATATCAGATGACATGATATAGAATAAAAGAAATGGCATAAACATGTAATAACCATAATGGCATACTACTATAAGTATGTAATTGAAAATCATCATGAGATTAATCAATATCTCAAGAATCTTCTCAAAGATAAAATAGGGTATCATACCCTAAACCTGTATTCATAACAAGTCAATGACACACAAATTCACCAATGCACAAAAATTGATAAAACTTATCAATGGAAAATCATGAAAATTGGTGAAGCACAAAATTCCAGAAAGCATCTCAAGAAATCCAGAAATCACAAGAAGGGGGAGGCCTATCACAAAACGGGAGTATGAAAACTCACCAACACGTGTAACACAAAACGAGACGCTATCTCATGGTATCTAACCATTAATTTTTGAGCCGAAGCTCCACAAGAATGGCCCGAAGGCCGTGGGGCGCTACCCCACATATGTGATGTAGAAACATCACACAAACGGGGTTTAGTCTCCCTCGTAGACAAAGAGACATCGCACAATTGCTAGTCTAAATAACAAAAATGATCGTCATGATCATCAAGAAGTGTCAATCACACCAAGCTAGTAAATATATGAGTTTAGCTTCATGTCCCATAACCATTTGTTTAACTTAAATATTTACGAACAAACTATAGATCTTCACTCGAAATTGTCACAAAAGGTTCAGTCGAACAAGTCCAAGAATTAACCGACGAAGTAAACGCAAGCATTTCATACCACCTGTTTTACTAAGCCATTTAATTAGATTCTCATCTGAGTGAAGTAAAGGCTTGTATATACTAATAGATTGGAAAACAGTTTAGGAAAAAGAGCTTTGTAATAAAATAGAGTTGAAATCGTTTGATGAAAGAGTTTTGATATTTACTACTAGTATTAAAACCTTCATATTTTTAAAGCGACAAACCATAAAACAATTGTTGAAACAAATCAAATCACAAAAGTTCACATTCGAAGACGTGAGTAATGTCCAAAGAAATCAATTCCAAAACCATCAAAGTACGGATGCCTGTGAGAACGAACATGGCCGAGCTAGAGTGCAACGACCAAAGGAGCAATGGTATGACGGCGCGACCTAAGGAGTAAGCAGGCCGAGTGACTTAAGAAAGTGAAGCCGAGCGACCTAAGAAGCTAGCGGCTAAAGGGGTAGCACACGACCTAAACGGTGCGACCTAAGGAGCTGCGCGACTTAGCAGAGTCGAGCTAAAGAGTGCAAGCAGGTCAAGCGACTTAACATGGCCGACCTAAGGAATTACGACCTAACGAAAGCAGCCCGAGCGACCTAGGGACATAACGACCTAACGAGTCACGACCTAATGTGGCGCGGCCTAAGCCTTAGCGACTTAAGTGTGCAAGCGACCTAGCATGCAAGCGACCTAACATGCAAGACGTTTCAAGGCCAAGCGTTGCTTTTCCTGCCGAACAACCTAAGGGTTACGACCCAACGCCGAGCGACCTAAAGAGCTACGGCCTAATGCCGAGCGACCTAAGGGTGGGATGACGTATATGCAGGCCGAACGACCTAAAGAGGAATGAGCTATTTTGCAGGCCTGACTTTTCCAACCGAGCGACCTAAGCCCAGTTTTGCCCAAAAACACTAAAAATTGGGATTTTTCACCAATTCAATCCAAACCAAATGAAAATGTACATGCTAAAGTGATAGGGAGTCATTCCCAACAATTCAAGATAGTTATAGACTAGAATGTGAGATAAAAATCTCACCTTTTAACGAAATTGATGATGGAGAAGCTTAAAAGCAATGGAAGAAGCTAGAATCCAATGTCTTCTTTCTAGATTTGGAGTTGGATAATGGATTTGCAAGTGAACTTGAGCTTGGAGTTTTAATTTCCCATTCCCTCCTCCATTTTTGATGAAGCTTGAAGTGTTAGGAAATGAAGAAGGAAGTGATGAAGAGGAGATGGGTTGGGACTGAGTTAGTAAGTGGTTCAGCCCAAACCAAAGCCCTAAGCGAAAAAGTGAAAAAATTCCATTAACTCCTAACATATCGAAGTTTATACTCAAAAAGATCGCAAACATCATTTTGAACTCAATGGGGGTGGTCTCGAATCCTAATTTGACTGTATGCAAAAAGTAGCTTTTCGGACTAAGATCCGATTAACGATTAAAATATTTAAATATAAAATCGACAAATATGCGGGTTGTTACAAACTCCCATCCTTAAAGAAATTGCGTCCTCGCAATATATAAGATGGAAATAAAAAGTAACAACCATAAAAGCATATTAACACAAAAGAAATTTGAAATAAGAAGTTCACCTCAAAGAGCATGAGAAAGTAAGTCCGGATGTGTTCGCTCGATGAATTCCCTAGATTCCCAAGAGCAGTCCTTAGGATTTGAGGACCATTGAACCTTCATAAGCGGAACATCTTTATTTCGAAGTCGTTTAACCTCTGAAGCAATAATTCGAATAGGATGCTGCTCATAAGTTAAATTCGGTGAAACTTCAATTTCTTCCATAACACAGGGCTCAAGAATAGAGTCAGAATCTCAAAGGCATTTCCGTAATTGAGAAACGTGAAACACGTCATGCATGGCAGAAAACTGAGCCGGTAACGAAAGGCGATAAGCCATGGAACCAATACGTTCGGTGATAGGAAACGGCCCAATATATCGAGGCGCTAACTTTCCCGGTCGACTGAAATGTACAACACCCTTCATAGGGGAAACACTAATAAATACAACATCTCCAACAGAAAATTCTAATTTCCTTCTTCGATTATCGGCATTGGATTTTTGTTTACTCTGGGCTTCTTTCATCCTATGACGAATAAGTTCAATCTTTTTTGTGGAATCACGAATTAAGTCTGGACCTAAAACCAGCTTCTCACCGGCCTCAAGCCAACAAGACGGAGATCGGCATGGCCTTCCATAAAGTGCTTCAAAAGGTGCCATACCAATACTAGATTGGAAGCTATTATTATAGGAAAATTCAACAGGAGAAATATGATCCTCCCAACTTCCATCGAAATCAAGCACACAAGCACGAAGAAGATCTTCAAGAGTTTGATTCACATGCTCGGTTTGTCCATCGGACTGGGGGTGATAAGCGGTGCTAAAATTAAGCTTCGTTCCCAAAGCTTTTTGAAGACTCTTCCAGAATCCACTAGTAAACAATGGATCACGATCACTAACGATGGAAGTAGGAACTCCATGTAATTTAACAATTTCTTTGATAAAGAGTTTGGCCAAAAGAGGAACGGTCCGGTTAGACCGAACGGGAATAAAATGGGCGGATTTAGTAATTCTATCAACAATCACCCATAAGCTATTATGACCCAAACGAGAACGGGGAAGGCCATCAATAAAATCCATGGAAATCTGATCCCACTTCCAAATTGGAATTTCCAATGGTTGCAATAACCAACCAGGCCTTTGATGTTCGGCCTTGACAAGTTGGCAAGTCATGCAACACTTAACAAAGTTAGCAATATCTGATTTCATTCCCTCCCAATAATAAAGTCGCTTCATATCCGCGTACATTATGCTACTACCGGGATGAATGGAAAATTTGGAACGATGAGAATCTTCTAGAATATCTTTACGAAGATCACTAATATTTGGTACGATAAGTCTACCAAATTTTCGAATGTCGTCATCAGAATCAATATCAAAGTCTTTCAAACCTTCAATATCAATTTTATCCTTAATATTTTGGCTAAGAAGAGCCAATTCGGGATCTAGCCTTTGAGCTTCAAGAATGCGGTCTAAAAGAGAAGGATGAGTCTCAAGGCTACATAAAACCAGAGATGAACACAAATCGAATACACGATCTCTAATCTCACAAGTGGATAAAACCTCAAGATCATGCCATTCGGATATCATCATAGAAACAACCGCTTGTTGCTTGCGACTAAGAGCATCAGCAACCCGATTTCCCTTTCTGGGAGTATAAAGAATATCAAGATCATAAGAGGCAAGGAATTCGAGCCAACGCTGTTGACGCAAATTTAGTTCCTTTTGAGAAAATAAATATTTCAAAGACTTATGATCAGTATAAATATAAATTTCTCTCCCAAAAGATTATGTCGCCAAATTCGAAGGGCGAAAACGATAGCCGCGAGTTCTAAATCATGTGTGGCATATCTAGTCTCAGCCGGCTTCAATTGTCTAGAAGCATAAGCAATAACACGTTCTTTTTGCATAAGAATGGCACCCAAACCAACGCGACTAGCATCGGTATAAACAATAAAATCTTGATTCCCTTCGGGAATAACAAGAATAGGAGCATCAGAAAGGAGTTCTTTTAATTTCTAAAAAGAAGTTTCACATTTGTCCGACCAAATGTATTTAACACCTTTCTTTGTTAAACCAGTAAGAGGCACAGCAATTTTAGAAAAATCTTTTATGAAATGGCGGTAATAACCTGCTAATCCGAGAAAGCTACAGATTTCAGTCACGCTCTCCGGTCTTTTCCAATTTTGAATTGCTTCAATCTTTGAAGGATCCACTGATATTCCGGATTCGGAAATAATATGACCGAGAAACTTCACACTAGATTGCCAAAAGTGGCATTTAGAAAACTTTGCTTTTAATTGATTGCTCCTAAGAGTTTCCAATACTATCCGAAGATGCTTTTCATGTTCCTCCTCGGTTTTAGAATACACAAGAATATCATCAATAAAGATGAGAACAAACCGATCGAGGAAATCTTTGAAAACTCGATTCATAAGGTCAACGAAATAAGCCGAAGCATTCGTTAAACCAAATGGCATAACAAGCCATTCATAAGATCCATATCGAGTATGGAACGATGTCAAAGGAATGCTATCCTCTGTAATACGAAGCTGATGAAAACCAGTAGCCAAGTCCAATTGTTAATAGACTCTAGCACCACTAAGCTGATCGAATAGATCATCAATCCGAGGTAAAGGATATTTATTTTTAATAGTAAGATCATTAAGCTTGAAGTAGTCGACGCAAAGCCTAAGTGTACCATCGGATTTCTTCATGAAAATTGCTGAAGCTCCCCAAGGCGAGGAACTAGAGCGAATAAATTGCTTTGTCTCCAATTCGGATAATTGTTTGCGCATCTCCTCATTCTCCTTATTGGACATGCGATAAGGAGGACGAGTAATAGGTTGAGCTCTAGGTGTAAGATTGATTCTGAACTTAATTGCTCGCTTAGGTGGTAATCCTAAAATGGGCTCAAATATGTCAGAAAATTCACGAACGACGTGAATACGAGAAATGACATCTTCCTCATCATCATTATCATCATCACGAGGATTTAAAGAATATAAAGATGCAGCCAAAGTGGAATCCGAATCTTTAAGAATAATAGAAATCTGCTTTTAAAGATTGCGGATGTCGGAGATAAATAGTCCGCTCAGGACATAGGATTTGAGCTTCAAAACGGTTAAGCCAATCCATACCCAAAATCATTCCAAAGCCTAAATAACGCATAACATGCAAATCGGCTGGGAAAGGAAAATCACACAAAATAATCTCCACATCTTTACAAAGCAAACTAAGAGTTGCGGATCCACCAACCGGATTCGCAATTCTTAAAGAAGTCATTAAAGCAACAACACTTAAGGAAAAAGTATCGACAAGTTCCTTAGATATAAAAGAATGGGATGCACCCGTATCAAAGAGGACTCTAATAGGTTGACCATGAAATATAATAATGCCATCAAGAACAGAATAAGACATACCTTGACCGCGAGATGTGTTGCCAGGGGCTTGAGCTACGTTTAACTTTCCCTCCTTCTTGCCTTGAAGTCTGGGGCATAAATGTATATAATGATCCGGGCTTTTACAGTAGCGACAAGAACGGGGCTTTGCACACTTGTTCGCAAAATGGTACTTAGAACCACAGTTATAGCATTGCCCGCTACTTGGGGTAGAAGTCTTTGCTGCTGGAGGTGCAGGTTTCCCCTTTTTGTTAGGATAAGGACCTTTGAATTTGTTTGGCCTCTTCTTGTTGTTGAAATTTGGTTTGGAACCCACCACTTCAACATCACTTTCCCTATCCGCCTCTTCAAGACGAAGAGCGATATTAATGAGTTGGTCAAAGGAAACTTCTAATTTTAGAAGTAATGGCTTCTTGAGATTTTTGTTTAAGCCATAGACGAATCTTTGATTCTTCTTCAATAGGGTGTTGATGTATTCAACCCCATATTTAGACAGTGACTCGAAGGATGCGACATAATCTGTCACAGAGGATTCACCTTGAACAAGGTCTATGAAACGACGAGCCAATGTTACTTTCTCAGCTTCTGGTACAAATTTCAATTCGAAGCGTTCTCGGAATTGCTCCCAAGTGAGATCCGCTTCATTAATCTCAGAAATAAGAAGTTCGTACCAGTCCAATGCTCTTTCTTGGAGAATACTAGAGGTTACCTGAACACGATGAAGATCAATAAGATTCATGCGAGAAAAGATTCGATCGCATGCTCTTAACCAAGCCTGGACCTCAATAGTAGTTTTAGAACCTTTGAATGGCTTCCCACCCAAGTGGGTATAATCGTTGCACAAGCGTGCAAATCCTGATTTAGGGTGAGTAGGTTCCTGATAAGGACCAGCTGCCTGAGCATTCTTTAATAAATCAAGAAGTTGTTGAGCAGTCATAAAAACTCCATCCTGGGGAGTAACAGTAGATGGTCCGGTCCTGGGATGGCCTGGTCTAGACATTCTCTTCTTTAAGAAAGAGAGAAGAAGAAAAGTTATTCTCCAAATAAATATCAAGCAAATCTTGATAAACAAAACAAGGATACATAATAGGAAATAGGATGAATCGGTACGAAGACTCGAATTAAATCCTAAGGCACGACAACTAAGTTGGACATAGGACGATGATCCTTGTTAAGTTATTCTACATTGTTCCGAAGTTTGGCTCTGATACCAAGCTGTGACGCCCCACCTCTATACGCATGCTAGCCAAGAACACTACGGAGTAATGCTGTCGACTAGCATGGAGGAAAAGGCTGTTAAGGAGCGACCATCCATGTAACTTCTTTGGGCGAGCACCGAAATGTCAGATAGTATAGCATGCATTTCATTTAAGGAAGAAATCCGACATACCGATACAAACTCAAAGCTATCACACAGTGGCTCTATATAATCTTCGGAAACAGATATAGAGATAAACATAACATCAATCAGTCACAGACATCCATATCACAAAGGCGAAAAAGATATGAATATATAGATAACACATGAAAGTGTACATCAGAGTAGTGGTCTGAAAGATCCACGATAATACAATAGAATAGCTACAAGCTACACAAAAGAATAAGTATACATCACGGAGTCTATATCTCAAATGTATACAACAAAAACTACTAATCTAAGTAGTTAGCCAAAAGTCAGAGTAATCCCAGAAGCGAAGTCAAGCAGAAGCACCTGTAACATCTCGGTCTGACCCAAGTATTATTTCATAAGAAAATAATAAACGGATCAGTCTAGCTATAAATATCAGATGACATGATATAGAATAAAAGATATGGCATAAACATGTAATAACCATAATGGCATACGACTATAAGTATGTAATTGAAAATCAACATGAGATTAATCAATATCACAAGAATCTTCTCAAAGATAAAATAGGGTATCATACCCTAAACCTGTATTCATAACAAGTCAATGACACACAAATTCACCAATGCACAAAAATTGATAAAACTTATCAATTGAAAATCATGAAAATTGGTGAAGCACAAAATTCCAGAAATCATCTCAAGAAATCCAGAAATCATAAGAAGGGGGAGGCCTATCACAAAACGGGAGTATGAAAAATCACCAACACGTGTAACACAAAACGAGACGCTATCTCATGGTAGCTAACCATTAATTTTTGAGCCAAAGCTCCACAAGAATGGCCCGAAGACCGTGGGGCGCTACCCCACATATGTGATGTAGAAACATCACACAAACGGGGTTTAGTCTCCCTCGTAGACAAAGAGACATCGCACAATTGCTAGTCTAAATCACAAAAATGATCGTCATGATCATCAAGAAGTGTCAATCACACCAAGCTAGTAAATATATGAGTTTAGCTTCATGTCCTATAACCACTTGCTTAACTTAAATATTTACGAACAAACTGTAGATCTTCACTAGAAATTGTCACAAAAGGTTCAGCAAGTCCAAGAATTAACCGACAAAGTAAACGCAAGCGTTTCATACCACCTGTTTTACTAAGCCGTTTAATTAGATTTCTCATCCGAGTGAAGTAAAGGCTTGTATATACTAATAGATTGGAAAATAGTTTAGGAAAAAGATCTTTGTAATAAACTAGAGTTGAAATCGTTTGATGAAAGAGTTTTGATATTTACTACCAGTATTAAAACCTTCATATTTTTAAAGCGACAAACCACAAAACGATTGTTGAAACAAATCGAATCACAAAAGTTCACATTCGAAGACGTGAGTAATGTCTAAAGAAATCAATTCCAAAACCATCAAAGTAGGGATGCCCGTGAGAACGAACATTGTAACAACCCGCATATTTGTCGATTTTATATTTAAATATTTCATCGTTCGTCGGATTCTAGTCCGAAAAGCTACTTTTTGCAAACAGTCGAATTGAGACTCGAGACAACTTCCATTGAGTCCAAAATGGCATTTGCGACTTTTTTAAGTATAAACATCGATATATTTGGAGTATGTCGAATTTTGGCATTTTCACTTTGGGTTTGGGGTTGGGTTCAGCCCTCTAGTCCACATAATACCCGAAACTGAAACACTTCTCTTCATCCACTTCCATTTCTTTACCTTTTCAGTTCTAAAGAGAATAATGGAGGAAGAGAAAAAGAATTAAAATCCTAAACCCTAGTTTTCTTTTGCAAATCAAGTTCTTGCTCCAAACTCAAAGAGAAGTATTGGTATGTATCATCTACTTCTTCTCCAACTCATTCTCTTATCAATTTCAGAAATTCCTAAACCTAATTTAGGAAATGTTTCTCTTTTAAGCTTAGATTCAAGCTTCTTGTGTTGAGATTGAAGTGTGGTTGATCTTCCTTTGTCTTCAAACTTCTCATTCATTGTTTTCGTGTATAAAGGTGAGATTTTTATCTCACATCTATGACTATAAATATCTTTGGTTATTAGGTATGAATTCCTAACACTTCTTCATGTGCATTTGCTATTGATTTGGATTAGTTTTGTGAATATTCCAATTTTTTATTTTTGAAGTCAAATTTATGTAAAAATCCTTTTATGGATGTTTGATCATGCTTTTGGTGATGCATCGAGGAGCATATATGGCCGGGTTGTCGAATGGCATAAACCCTTAGAGCCAATGTTCGACCGGTTGCATTTTTGGAAGAGTTTTCTCTTCATTTGTATAGGCTGAAAAACAGCCCAAGCATGATTCAGTCGAGTGAAATCTCTGTTCAGTCGACTGAACCTGGAACCCGAAAGTTTCCAGGCATGATTCAGTCGACTGAATTCTCTGTTCAGTCGACTGAACCTGGAAACAGAAAGTTTCCTAAAACCTGGAAAGTTTTCAGGTACAGGGTCAGTCGACTGAAAACTCTGTTCAGTCGACAGAACCTGCTGTTTCAGTCCAGTTTGCCTTTTTGGGATTGAATTTTCAATTTAAATCGATTCGCGATGATCCTATTTGTTGTTATCATTTATTAAGACTTTGATGACTCCTCTTTCGGGATTTTTGAATATCCATTTTGATGGATTCTTTCTCGGTTTAATTGAATTTGATTCACGTCTTCGAATGTGAATTTTTATGATTGATTGTTTCTACAATCATTTTTGTGGTTTGTCACTTTAAAATATAAAGGTTTCAATACTAGTATTAATTATCAAAACTTCTTCATCAAAATGATTTCAACTCTATTTTCAATATCAAACTCGTTTATAAAACCGTTTTCCAATCTACTAGTATATACAAACCTTTACCTCACTCGTATGAGAAATCTAATTAAACGACTGAGTAAAACTAGTGATATGAAACGCTTGCGTTTACTTCGCCGGTTAATTCTTGGACTTGTTCGATTGATTCTCTTGTGACAATTTCCTAGTGAAGATCTCTAGTTTTTTCGTAAATATTTAAGTTAAGCTAGTGGTTATGGGACATGAAGCTAAATTCATATATTTACTAGCTTAGTGTAATTGACACTTCTTGATGATCATTGACGATCATTTTTGTGTTTTAGACTAGCAATTGTGCGACGTCTCTTTGTCTACGAGGGAGACTAAACATTGTTTGTGTGATGTTTCGACTCACATATGTGGGGTAGCGCCCCATGGTCTTCGGGCCGTTCGTGTGGAGTTTCGGCTCAAAATTATTGGTTAGCTACCATGAGATAGCTTCTCGTTCGTGTGATACATATGTTGGTGAGCTTTCATGCTCCCGTTCGTGTGATTGGCCTTCCCCCTTTTTGTGATTTCTGGATTTCAGGTGTTGATTTCTGGAATTTATGCTTCACCAATTTTCGTGATTTCTATTGATAAGTTTTATAAATTTTTGTGCATTGGTGAATTCGTGTGTCATTGACTTGTTGTGAATACAAGCTTTGGGTATGATACCCTTTTCTATCTTTGAGAAGATTCTTGTGATATTGGTTTATCTCTTGTTGATTTTCAATCACATACTTATAGTAGTATGCCATTATGGATATTATATGTTTATGCCATATCTCTTATTCTATATCATGTCATCTGATATTTATAGCTAGACTGATCAATTTATTATTTTCTTATGAAATAATACTCAGGTTAGACCGAGATGTTACAGGTGCTTCTGCTTGACTTCTCTTCTGGGAATTACTCTGACTTTTGGCTAACTACTTAGATTAGTAGTTTTTGTTATATACATTTGAGATATAAACTCCGTGATGTATACTTATTCTTTTGTGTAGCTTGTAGCTATTCTTTTGTATTATCATGGATCTTTCAGACCACTACTCTGATGTACACTTTCATGTGTTATATATATATATATATTCATATCTTTTTCCGCCTTTGTGATATGGATGTCTGTGACTGTTTTGTGTTATGTTTATTTCTATATTTTTTTCCGAAGATTATATATAGCCACTATGTGATAGCTTTGAGTTTGTATCGGTATGTCGGATTTCCTCCTTAAAGGAAATGCATGCTATATTATCTGACATATCGGTGCTCGCACAAAGAAGTTACATGGATGGTCGCTCCTCAACAGCCTTATTCTCCGTGCTAGTTGATAACAATACTCCGTAGTGTTTTTGGCTAGCGTATAGAGGTGGGGCGTCACAGCTTGGTATCAGAGCCAGACTTCAGAACAATATAGGATATTGTAACAAGGATCATTGTCCTAAGTCCATCTTAGGAGTCATGCCTTAGGATTAATTCGAGTCTTCGAACTGATTCATCCTATTTTCTTTTACGGTTCCTTGTTTTATCTATCAAGATTGCTTGATATTCATTCTGAGAATAACCTTTTTCTTCTTCTTTCTTTCTTTCTCAAAGAAGAAGAGATGGTTAGTTCTTTCAGTCCTACCGCTGGTCAATCCAGTAGTTCTTCTCTGGATGGCGCATTCATGTCTGCCCAACAACTTTTGGATCTTGCCAAGAATCAAAGGTTTATCTGTGCTTTGTGTAAGAACCCCGAAATGGTTTTACCTCTGAAACTTGAAGTTCATTTCAATCAACTTGTGGATATCACTCTTCGACATGAAGAAGCTGATAAAGGAATTGATAGTGATATTGGGATTTCCAAGAAGAGGCATATTAAGTTCAAAAGCCCTTATCCGGATAAGAAGGTGAAGCAACCTACTTTGGTAGCAAAGACTCCAAACTCTATTTATAGTGGATGTTATAATTGTAATTCTAAGGACCACTATGCAAAGGAGTATCCGGAACCACTCTTTTGTCGTTATTGCAAAAATTCTAGTCATCATATTTCTGTCTGCCCCATACTTCTAAGCAAGAAGAAGGTGGAACCAGAAACTTCAGTAGCCAAGACACCTACCCCAAGTCGTCAACAATGCTTCAATTGTGGTTCCACAGACCATTATGTAATTAAGTGCCCGAAACCCCTTTATTGCCGCTATTGCAAAGGCTCGGGTCATTACTTATCTACATGTCCCAAGCTTTCAAGCAAGAGAGGAGGAAAGCTGCAAGCCCCTAGCAACTCTTCTCTTGGTCAAGGTATTTCTTATTCAATCCTTGATTACACTTGTTTGTGACTATCCTTCTCGAGTTCCTGTTGATATGAGTTCATCTCATCATTTCATATCAAAAGAACTTGTCGATCCCTTTTCTTTAAATATTTGGGTTTAAAAACTCCTTTGAGAATTGCGAATCCGGTTGGTGGATTCGCAATACTCAATTTGCTTTTTATTGATGTCGAAATTATTTCATGTGATTTTTCTGTCCGAACCGATTTACATATTATGCGTTGTTTAGGCTTCGGAATTGATTTGCGCGAAAGAATTGGCTTAATCATTATAAAGCCCATATCCTATTTTTTCAAATGGACTATTCATCTTTGACATTTTTAATCTGTTAAGTAGATTTCTATTTTTCTTTTGTGATTTCGATTCCAAATTGATGGCATCATTTTATTCTTTAAGCTCACATGTTGAGTAAAATGTTATTTCTCTCATTCATGTAGTTTGAGAATTTTTCGATATTTTTGAGCTTGTCTTAGGATTATCACCTAAGCAATCTTTTGAGCGGTGGTAAGGTCTTTTTAGCTCGACCTTGCCACCGGTTTCCATTAGCTACGAGTTGCAGAAGTTAACATTCCACTTTCTACATTCCGCACTCGTTATGGTTCTTATGAATGACTTATTATGTCATTCAGTTTGTCCGGCTTATTTCATCCATTTTGTTAATCGAGTATTCTACGAATATCTCGATGACTCCATTCTTGTATATATTGATTTTTGATGAAAACAGCAATTTAAAATTTTGCAAATCTTTTTCATAAGATTTATTTATAAGTACAATTTGATTTTGCTCTTGAAATGAGAAAATAATATTCTTAAAACTTTTTAAGAAACATGTTTCATCATATAGAAGATGATTTTGTGTTGTATTGCCTATTTAGTGTTTTAAGAATTCTGGTCGATGCGCTTGATCAACGTTATCAATAGGGATTTCCTAAACGCTTTGATGAGATAGTCAGACACAATAAATTGACTTGTAAAATGTAAATTTTTCTATAAAGGTAATTGTGATTTTGAAAGTTTTAGCTTTTCGGGGAAAGAAAATTAAAATTCTTTCTTTTCGATACTCTTATTCCTGTGATTCCCGAAGGGAACCAGGACTTTATCTTTAGTACAAATACTAATCGTATTGGTTGGGATGTCGTTCTCTTGCAAAAGAGAATGTGCAATCACTTTTGCTTCTAAATCATAAAAGCCGATCGAGACTAGGTATGCCACTTATGACCTGGTGCTCGCGGCTATTGTTTTTGCTGTCAGAGTTTGGCATCATCATCTTTGGGAGAGAAATTTGTTCTCCACCTCGATTATAAATCATTGGGATATCTATTTTCTCATAAGGAACTTAATGTGTGTCAACAGCGTTGGCTCGAATTCCTTGCCTCTTATGGTCTTGATATTCTTTATACTCCCGGAAAGGGAAATCGAGTTGCCAATGCAATTAGTCGCAAGCAACAAGCGGTTGTTTCCATGATGATATCCGAATGGAAGGATCTCGAGGTTTTATCCACTTATGAAATTCGAGATCATGTTTCCCATTCATGTTCATCTTATGTAGCCTTGAGGCTCATCCTTCTCTCTTAGACCGCATTCTTGAAGCTCAAAGACTAGATCCCGAATTGGCTCTTCTTAGCCAAAGTTGTAGGGATAAAATTAACAATGAAAGTTTGAAAGACTTCGATATTGATTTATGTGGCATCATTCGAAAAATTTGGTAGATTTATCGTACCAAATATTAGTGATCTTCGTAAAGATATTCTAGAAGATTCTCATCGTTCTAAATTTATCACTCATCCCGGTAGTAGTAAATGTATGCGGATATGAAGCGACTTTATTATTAGGAGTGAATGAAATCTGATATCGCTAACTTTGTTAAGTGTTGCGTGACTTGCCAACTTGTTAAGACCGAACATCAAAGGCCGGGTGGGTTATCGCAACCTTTAGAAATTCCAATTTGGAAGTGGAACCAAATTTCCATGGATTTTATAGATGGCCTTCCCCGTTCTCGTTCGGGTCATGATAGCTTATGGGTGATTGTTGATAGACTTACTAAATCCGCCCATTTTATCCCGTTCGGTCTAATCGGACCGTTCCTCTTTTGGCCAAACTCTTTATTAAAGAAATTGTTAAATTTCATGGAGTTCCAACTTCCATTGTTAGTGATCGTGATCCATTGTTTACTAGTGGATTCTGGAAGAGTCTTCAAAAAGCTTTGGGAACGAAGCTTAATTTTAGCACCGCTTATCACCCCCAGTCCGATGGACAAACTGAGCGTGTGAATCAAACTCTTGAAGATCTTCTTCGTGCTTGTGTGCTTGATTTCGATGGAAGTTGGGAGGATCATATTTCTCCTGTTGAATTTTCCTATAATAATAGCTTCCAATCTAGTATTGGTATGGCACCTTTTGAAGCACTCTATGGAAGGCCATGCCGATCTCCGTCTTGTTGGCTTGAGGCCGGTGAGAAGCTGGTTTTAGGTCCAGACTTAATTCGTGATTCCACAAAAAAGATTGAACTTATTCGCCATAGGATGAAAGAAGCCCAGAGTAGACAAAAATCCTATGCCGATAATCGAAGAAGGAAATTAGAATTTTCTGTTGAAGATCTTGTATTTGTTCGTGTTTCACCTATGAAGGGTGTTGTACGTTTCAGTCGATCGGGAAAGTTAGCGCCTAGATATATTGGGCCATTTCCTATCACCGAACGTATTGGTTCCATGGCTTATCGCCTTTCATTACCGGCTCAGTTTTCTGCCATGCTTGACATGTTTCACGTTTCTCAATTATGGAAGTGCCTTCGGGACTCCGATTCTATTCTTGAGCCCGGTGTTGTGGAAGAGATTGAAATTTCTCCTAATTTAACTTATGAGCAACATCCTATTCGAATTATTGCTTCGGAGGTCAAACGACTTCGAAATAATGATGTTCCGCTTGTTAAGGTTCAATGGTCCTCAAATCCTAAGGATTGCTCTTGGGAATCTAGAGAATTCATCGAGCGTACACATCCGGACTTACTTTCTTGAGCTCTTTGAGGTAAACTTTTTATTTCAAATTTCTTCTTTTGTGTTGATATGCTTTTATGGTTGTTACTTTTTATTTTTCTTCTTAAGTATTGCGAGTACGCAATTTCTTTAAGGAGGGGAGTCTGTAACAACCCGCATATTTATCGATTTTATATTTAAATATTTTATTTAAATATTTCATCGTTCGTCGGATTCTAGTCCGAAAAGCTACTTTTTGCAAACAGTCGAATTGAGACTCGAGACTACTTCCATTGAGTCCAAAATGGAGTTTGCGACTCTTTTAAGTATAAACATCGATATATTTGGAGTAAGTCGAATTTTGGCATTTTCACTTTGGGTTTGGGGTTGGGTTCAGCCCTCTAGTCCACATAATACCCCAAACTGAAACACTTCTCTTCATCCACTTCCATTTCTTTACCTTTTCAGTTCTAAAGAGAATAATGGAGGAAGAGAAAAAGAATTAAAATCCTAAACCCTAGTTTTCTTTTGCAAATCAAGTTCTTGCTCCAAACTCAAAGAGAAGCATTTGTATGTATCATCTCCTTCTTCTCCAACTCATTCTCTTATCAATTTTAGAAATTCCTAAACCTAATTTAGGAAATGTTTCTCTTTTAATCTTAGATTCAAGCTTCTTGTGTTGAGATTGAAGTGTGGTTGATCTTCCTTTGTCTTCAAACTTCTCATTCATTGTTTTCGTGTATAAAGGTGAGATTTTTATCTCACATCTATGACTATAATTATCTTTGGTTGTTAGGTATGAATTCCTAACACTTCTTCATGTGCATTTGCTATTGATTTGGATTGGTTTTGTGAATATTCCAATTTTTGATTTTTGAAGTCAAATTTATGTAAAAATCCTTTTATGGATGTTTGATCATGCTATTGGTGATGCATCAAGGAGCATATAGGGCCGGGTTGTCGATTGGCATAAACCCTTAGAGCCAATGTTCGACCGGTTGCATTTTTGGAAGAGTTTTCTCTTCATTTGTATAGGTTGAAAAACAGCCCAGGCATGATTCAGTCGATTGAAATCTCTGTTCAGTCGACTGAACCTGGAACTCGAAAGTTTCCAGGCATGATTCAGTCGACTGAATTCTCTGTTCAGTCGACTGAACCTGGAAACAGAAAGTTTCCTAAAACCTGAAAAGTTTCCAAGTACAGGGTCAGTCGACTGAAAACTCTGTTCAGTCGACTGAACCTTCTGTTTCAGTCCAGTTTGCATTTTTGGGATTGAATTTTCAATTTAAATCGATTCGCGATGATCCTATTTGTTGTTATCATTTACTAAGACTTTGATGACTCCTCTTTCGGGATTTTTGAATATCCATTTTGATGGATTCTTTCTCGGTTTAATTGAATTTGATTCGCGTCTTCGAATGTGAATTTTTATGATTGATTGTTTCTACAATCATTTTTGTGGTTTGTCACTTTAAAATATAATGGTTTCAATACTAGAACTAATTATCCAAACTTCTTCATCAAAATGATTTCAACTCTATTTTCAATATCAAACTCGTTTATAAAACCGTTTTCCAATCTACTAGTATATACAAACCTTTACCTCACTCGTATGAGAAATCTAATTAAACGACCGAGTAAAACGAGTGGTATGAAACGCTTGCGTTTACTTCGCCGGTTAATTCTTGGACTTGTTCGATTGATTCTCTTGTGACAATTTCCTAGTGAAGATCTACAGTTTGTTCGTAAATATTTAAGTTAAGCTAGTGGTTATGGGACATGAAGCTAAACTCATATATTTACTAGCTTAGTGTAATTGACACTTCTTGATGATCATTGACGATCATTTTTGTGTTTTAGACTAGCAATTGTGCGACGTCTCTTTGTCGACGAGGGAGACTAAACCCCGTTTGTGTGATGTTTCGACTCACATATATGGGTAGCGCCCCATGGTCTTTGGGCCGTTCGTGTGGAGTTACGGCTCAAAATTAATGGTTAGCTACCATGAGATAGCTTCTCGTTCGTGTGATACATATGTTGGTGAGCTTTCATGCTCCCGTTTGTGTGATAGGCCTTCCCCCTTTTTGTGATTTCTGGATTTCGTGTGTTGATTTCTGGAATTTATGCTTCACCAATTTTCGTGATTTCTATTCATAAGTTTTATCAATTTTTTTGCATTGGTGAATTCGTGTGTCATTGACTTGTTGTGAATACAAGCTTTGGGTATGATACCCTTTTCTATCTTTGAGAAGATTCTTGTGATATTGGTTTATCTCTTGTTGATTTTCAATGACATACTTATAGTAGTATGCCATTATGGATATTATATGTTTATGCCATAACTCTTATTTTATACCATGTCATCTGATATTTATAGCTAGACTAATCCATTTATTATTTTCTTATGAAATAATACTCGGGTCAGACTGAGATGTTACAGGTGCTTCTGCTTGACTTCTCTTCTGGGAATTACTCTGACTTTTGGCTAACTACTTAGATTAGTAGTTTTTGTTGTATACATTTGAGATATAGACTCCGTGATGTATACTTATTCTTTTGTGTAGCTTGTAGCTATTCTTTTGTATTATCATGGATCTTTCAGACCACTACTCTGATGTACACTTTCATGTGTTATATATATATATATTCATATCTTTTTCCGCCTTTTTGATATGGATGTCTGTGACTGATTTGTGTTATGTTTATTTCTATATTTTTTTCCGAAGATTATATATAGCCACTGTGTGATAGCTTTGAGTTTGTATCGGTATGTCGGATTTCCTCCTTAAATGAAATGCATGCTATACTATCTGACATATCGGTGCTCGCACAAAGAAGTTACATGGATGGTCGCTCCTCAACAGCCTTATTCTCCGTGCTAGTTGACAGCAATACTCCGTAGTGTTCTTGGCTAGCGTGGGTATAGAGGTGGGGCGTCACAAACATGGCCGAGCTAGAGTGCAACGACCAAAGGAGCAACGGTATGACGGCGCGACCTAAGGAGTAAGCAGGCCGAGCGACTTAAGAAAGTGAAGTCGAGCAACCTATGAAGCTAGCGGCTAAAGGGGTAGCACACGACCTAAAAGGTGCGACCTAGGGAGCTGCGCAACTTAACATAGTCGAGCTAAAGAGTGCAAGCAGGTCAAGCGACTTAACATGGCCGACCTAAGGAATTACGACCTAACGAAAGTAGGCCGAGCGACCTAGGGACAGAACGACCCAACGAGTCACGACCTAATGTGGCGCGGCCTAAGCCTTAGCGACCTAAGTGTGCAAGCGACCTAACATGCAAGACGTTTCAAGGCCAAGCGTTGCTTTTCCTACCGAACGACCTAAGGGTTATGACCCAACGCCGAGCGACCTAAAGAGCTACGACCTAACGCCGAGCGACCTAAGGGTGGGACGACGTATATGCAGGCCGAACGACCTAAAGAGGAATGAGCTATTTTGCAGGCTTGACTTTTCCAGCCGAGCGACCTAAGCCCAGTTTTGCCCAAAAACACTAAAAATTGGGATTTTTCACCAATTCAATCCAAACCAAATGCAAATGTACATGCTAAAGTGATAGGGAGTCATTCCCAACAATCCAAGATAGTTATTGACTAGAATGTGAGATAAAAATCTCACCTTTTAACGAAATTGATGATGGAGAAGCTTAAAAGCAATGGAAGAAGCTTGAATCCAATGTCTTCTCTCTAGATTTGGAGTTTGATAATGGATTTGCAAGAGAACTTGAGCTTGGAGTTTTAATTTCCCATTCCCTCCTCCATTTTTGATGAAGCTTGAAGTGTTAGGAAATGAAGAAGGAAGTGATGAAGAGGAGATGGGTTGGGACTGTGTTAGTAAGTGGTTCAGCCCAAACCAAAGCCCTAAGCGAAAAAGTGACAAAATTCCATTAACTCCAAACATATCGAAGTTTATACTCAAAAAGATCGCAAACGTCATTTTGAACTCAATGGGGGTGGTCTCGAGTCCTAATTTGACCGTATGCAAAAAGTAGCTTTTCGGACTAATATCCGATTAACGATTAAAATATTTAAATAAAATATTTAAATATAAAATCGACAAATATGTGGGTTGTTACAAGTAAAAAAGGTATTGCAATGTTGGAAGCGAATTAAATGCAAGTAACAATTGGGTGATATGATTTTGTGGATGTGTGCATGTTGGGACGAATTTTAATTGATACATTCCTACACCATGTCCCTATTGTTGTTATATCAACATTAGTGTCTATTTTTGGAAAGCAGATGTGTAACCCATTTCAGATTACATAAATTAGAGCAAAATGGTTTGTACTGCTGGTTCGTTCACTTATGACTCGAGTAAAGCAACAAAAGTGTATTCAAATATCAAAATTCTAGTAATTGACGAATATTTTGAAAGGTACAATTTTTCCGTTTTAATATAAAATTTATACAGTCTTCAAAAACTAATTATGTGTTTTTACTCATTTTCCACTTTCAAACCTCGGTATATCAGTGGAAAAAAATTAATTCTGCTAAGCAATAATGCATCTGGTCATGTATTTGCAAATGTTGAAATAGTTCAGTCAAGCATCTCACATCTATTGGAAGAGGTTAGAAATGCTAACTTTAAGAAAATGAATATGGGTCTTTAGAGTTGATAAATGCAAGTATATTTATAGAGAATCGCTATTCCTCTAAAACTAAATTTTAAGATGTACTAATATTCGAACTATAAAAAGATACTAGTATAACAATTTACATGCACTACTCCATACAAACTTAAGCCATTGATTAGTATTCAAGATCACTTTATGAATTCAACTAAAATACTGTAATTGCATGGTGAAAACTAAAACATCAAATGCAACATTAATGTACGTAGCGAAAAACAAAATCGTATGTGCCTTGGAGAAACTGATTTATTTTTCCTTTTTATATAAGCTACATGAGAAATTATACATATAATATCACATGAGAAGATCATCAAACATAGGTTCCATCAGCTCATAAATTTCTTTTTAATTATAGATCACGTCTCAGTAAACAAGTGTAAAGCAGATGGTTAAGTTCATTCCCATACATCTCATGTAGCTATAGTGTTCAAGATACTACGAAAATTGGACAGATAAAAAGCATAAGTTTATTTCAAAAAGCAACGATAAAATGGTTTTGAGTTGCACATAATAAAATGACATATCGCAATAATGTTTAAAAAAAATTGATGTGGATAGGAATAGAGCTTCCGGTCTATAAATTTATAGGTTTAACCAGAATTTTTTACATCATTGTTCACTGAATAGAGTAGTCATTACACCCAATGAATGATATTTGATTTCAGATGTTAATGTTTCATTTTCCATTACATAAAAGTGCCTATCTGGCATGCGAAAGCATTTTAAGTGCTAAACTTGTAGCCTTTATCATTTCTCTCTGTCATTGTTTCCTTTGTGTCTTTTCTTTTGCAGTTCCACCTTAATATCATTGCTAGTAGTAATAAATAGAAAATGCAAGTAACAACTGTTGCAGCAAACCATATAGAACGCAGCTATTACAATAAACAGTTATTACCGATGTTTAATAGATTGAATGAAACAAATTAGTGGTCGGAATTTTGCTATTCCTATTTTTTGGTCATATTTAATTTTCTGAACCTTCATTAATAGGAACAGTAAAATTACTTAATTAGTACCAAAGAAAAGCTCAGTAGTGATTTAGTTTATCATAAAATTCCTTTCTTCTTTTGGAATTTGAAGTAAAATTGGGTACTGTAACTTGATTTTGCCTTAGGAGTGAATTAGTGGCATGAAATTTGAGTTGCAAAATTATGTCATAAAATTTGGACAAGTAACTGATACTAGTATATGGTGTAAAAGTACATGTATCCACAAATTGACTTTTGTGCATATTAATGTTACCATAGTAATTACCTGCCCGATAAAGCATAATATTAATCATTATTTAATTGTGCATAAATAGTGCATAAATAGGTGGAATAGCTGGTAAAATAAAATACAAACGAAGTACTTTTCCTCATTAACAAATTTTTATATGCCGAACCGAACTTATAAAGGAAAGTTAGTTTAAAACAAGATAATAGAGGCAGTAAATATCATAAGGTAAAGGGAGAATGAGAAAAGTATGGATCATACAAAATCAAAGGAGGGGGGATTTCTAGGAAAAAGATATAGGGAAATCTATATTAAAAAGAAGGCTGGTTATAATGATGTACGTTCTTTGTTAATAGTCGGAATAGAGCTACGGTCCGACCATAAAGTTCCAAAAATACCCTTATATACAAACAAGAGATCAGCAGTTCGCATCCCGATCAAAGCCAAAATTATATCTATATCCATATGAACATTTTGATACATAAATTATATCACAATATCAAATTCTAGTTCCAACATAATTTTTACCATGTTTTTATTTATAATTTTGAATTTTACTTATCAAATATATATAAAAAATTAGCGTTTTACGATTTTATATCATTATGGAAGGGTTTTTTTATAGGGTTAGTTTGGCTCACATCCCTAATAAGTTTCAAAATAAACAAAACATTATTCACATACGAAACTTACATTTCCGCTCCCTATTTTCAAATTCGCACAAGCAAAAATACATAAATACCCTTTATATTTTTAACAATTCAAACGCGTATAACTTTATGTACGAAAACCAGATCAACAAACCGTTTTCACCAAAAAATCACAAATTTTATGATCTTTGAAATGAGATCCATTGTTGATACCAAAAATTTAAATTTGTATTAAAGCTGCAATTATTTCAAATATTTGCAGACAATTCAGCAAATATTGAACATTTTCGATTTTTTTTCAAATTGCAAAAAATTGCAGATATTTCTGCAACTATATGATATATTTGCAGAAATGTCTGCAACTATTGCATATAATTGCAGATATTTCTGCAACTATATGGTATAGTTGCAGAAATGTTTGCAACTATTGCATATAGTTGCAGAAATGCAACTATTTCATATAGTTGCAGACATTTCTGCAACTATTTGCAATAGTTGCAGAAATTTCTGCAACTATTGCAAATAGTTGCAGAAATGTCTGCAACTATATGGTATAGTTGCAGAAATGCAACTATATGGTATAGTTGCAGAAATGCTATATGCAATAGTTGCAGATATTTCTGCAACTATTTGGTATAGTTGCAGAAATGTCTACAACTATTGCATATAGTTGCAGACATTTCTGCAACTATTGCATATAGTTGCAGAAATGCAACTATTGCAAATAGTTGCAGAAAACGAACTTACACAGTACTTCAGTAAAAATCTTTTATTGCAAACAGATAAATTATTAAGCAAGGATAATTTTATCGTTCAATATAAACCAAATAATCACAGATAGAAAAAATGGAGCATAGTATAAACGAGGGTATTTATGGAAAAGAATTAAGCTGAAACAAAAATAGGGACTGGATTTATAAAGTTTCGAACGGAAGGAGTTTTTGTGAATTACGTTTGGTTTTAGGGATGTCACCCTAATTTTCACTTTTTTATATGCACGTGCATTGCATATGTCAAAAAATCTCGTATTCAATAAATGTGGTACCTAAGATATAGGATTACCTTAAACTGCAGGAGACTTATTTCTTGATCTCTTTCCTTGATTATCCATCACATAATTTTCTCAAAAGGAAGAGGGTTACTTGCATGTTCCAATTGAATGTTGCAATACAGTGTAAATCGTAGCAATAAGGTTATTTTTTTCCAATTTTAAAGTTCCAATGAAATAGTTAATTTTGAAAAACACTGATCAGTTAAACATTATTTCCTTATTTCTTTAAAAAAGCAAAGATATTAGTACAGTTTTTTGCGAACGTATGTTAAAGTTAAAACATATGAATTTGGTATTTCCATAGTAGCTCTATCATAGATGTATTAATATCTAAAGAAATGTTTAGTAAAATAAAAATAAAAAACTCAACATAATAAATCATGCATAAGATATTGCTTTGGATCTACATATTATGAAATTTACATAATATATTAATTTTAACATCATCATTCAAAATTTTGAAAATATCAGAACTAACCAATATTTAGCCAGACATGAAATAAGAATTTATGTGATATCCTCCTTTAATTCTTCCTTTGAATATACTAATTTTGTAAATTAAAAATAATAATGTATTGAATTAATTAAGTTTAGACTTTTACTACATGAAGCAAAACTAATATATAGATATAGGAAAATTAAGCATATATAGGGTTGTAAAGTTTAAAAGAGATGAGAATAGAAGTAAAATGTGTCCTACTATAAGCAATAAAAAAGACTTACCATTAATGTGAAAATTCTTACTCCTCTATCGAACCTAAAGATATGACAATATGAATAAACGTGAAAGAGTAAAAATTATTGTAAAGGAGAAGAAAAATGATGCCAAATGAAATCATATTTGAGTGAGGGTGGACGAATTCAAAATTATAGAAAAACATAGTAGTATTTACTCGAAATGCAAATTATTTCAAAACCATTTAGGTTGAAAATAACTAAAAACTAAATAAATATACATAAGTTTATTAATCCGTTCATGGCAAGATTTATATTCAGGCATGGCATCTAATTAAAAAATACTACTTCTAAATATAAAATTGCAAATATAGAAAATCTGTTATCATATCCATCGCAGGTTCAATAGAATATTTAATAACTTAGTTTTCTTATGCTATATTTACTATAATAAACACTAATTATCCTAGACTATTTAGATGTATAACTATAAATATAACTCTTCTTGAGAACGTATTATCCAATTCATTTCAAGAAAACGATTCTTTAGTGTAAGCTAAAAGATGCATATCAAGAATTTCCAACACTTATTTGATTAAATATGTTCTGTTAAACTATTCTTTTACATTTCGAACTTCAGTGTTGTTCTGTAGAAGTTTAATTCTAACACGTAGTTGCCTAACATGCATAATTACAAGATGTATAGATGTATTCATGAATCATGTTGGTGACGTGCAAAATAACTTTCACATTCACTTTCAGCACAAGAATAAACAAGTGAAATTGGAACTTTGGAAAGGAGTAGAAAGGTATGGTGATATCCAGTTGATGAGGCTTGTGCACTACTACAATTTGATCACTTTGGAGATGGTATCAGTCTGCTTTCTTCAGGTAAATGTCACTCGCTTTTGAAGAATATCAAAAGCTAGATTATTTTCAATAATGTTAAAATCATAAGCTCTACATCTCTCTGAATATTAAATTTACCTTTTTCCGTCTTTTTCTCGTATCATTTATTTTGGAGACTTGCATTTTCTAACAAGCTCATTGGAAGATCATCGTTCTTCTCTCTCACCAATAAGGTTATCTTAGGAGGTGACAACACTAACTTTTGTTTAAAAGGACTTATGGGTTTACATTATTTCATTAAGTATTGGGTGGTCCTTTATGTTTCCTATAAGTTATACATCTATATATTCATGTATGTGCCAAGCAATAATGATCGATGCTAGGTGTGGCTCGCATTGTAAGTGAAGTGTGTGTTGATTGGATGGTATAAAGTCCCACCTCGTAGGATATTTGAAAAATCGTGGTATATATATGAGATTGGTGACATGTAACATTAGGGGTTCCTTTTGTTACATTGTATTGTCAAGATCAGATTATATGCCGATGGGAGGTAATGAAGAGATGTTCAATCGGGACGTTAGCATAGGAGATGTGACGACCCGGAATTTTTGTATATTTGAAATGAGAATATTTAATTTATTTTAAATATTCGAAGGTTAAATTTTAACTTTATTTTCAAATATACAGTATTTATTGGATGATTAATTATTGAATTAAACAATCGGAAAAAGAGTAAAATAGTAAATCTGGCATTCTAAGCTAATTAAAAATATTTTGAAAGCTCGTAAAATTCGTAATGATAATACTGAAGATAATAAAAGTGATAGAATTGAATTTAAAGGTGTTTTGACCAGTTTTGAAAATATATCATTTAAATTGAATTTAAAAATATCCTTCCGGGGCACAGTCTCGGAATTCGACGAAACCAGTTCCGTTGGATCCGTAATATTGTAATATTATCAAATTGCAATTTAATAGCATTCAGCGCTGTCGTGTGATTGGACGAGATAAAGACGCCTAGAAAATAATTGTCGATTTAAATATATTTATTTGATCAAAGATCAAATCACAGCCGAAATTCTTTCATCTCAACCGACCTACTTTCTACTTCATCGTGTACCCTTCTTTTCTTTCCTCAGAAGCTTACTTCAAAAGTCAAAATGAATGAATGAAGCCGAGCTCTCTTCCTTTTCAAAAGCAAAACTCGTCTCTCGTTCGAATAAAATAAAAATCTGATAATGGCGAACGCCTGTAGTCTTCTCAATTGAATTTTCGTTCGTCCTCTTCAAATTAAATCGCGAGATTTACTCGCGATTCCCTTCTTCTTTTTGTCGATTTTCGTTCTGTTCAAAAAAAAAATTGATAATAAATAAAAGGGCGTGCACTCGAGCTAGAGTACGCGACCAAAGTCGCGACGTGATGGGGAGGCTGCTGATTTTCGATCGATGGAGGGATGCGCTCGAAGTCGCGAGGCACTTCGTGGGAAGACACGCAAATTGGCGGCGTTTCGATTTGCACGAGGCCGAGGTAGGTAGCTCGAAGGCGCCGCGCGTTTGAGAGGAAATCTGAGCTTCTCATATGCGATTTCATCAGCGGCGACGAGGAGATGATGGCGCGAGAGGCTAGGGTTTCTGTTAGCGTGAGCTTCGAGATGGAGTGCCGTGAGTTCGAGCGATCGAGGTGAGTTAGTATTCTCTGTTTATTTAATTTATTCTTGTTTGAGAAGTATATATATGTCCAGAAAAAAAAAAGATTTATTACGGTAAAATGATTATTAAATTTTATAGTTTACTGTAATAGGATAAATTTGTTTTAATTTTTATGTATATATATATATACATAGGCTAGTATATAAACTGTAAACTGGAAAATATATATATAAATATATTCACATTCGTATTTTAATTTATATATAGTAAGCAGAGAATAGGACAAACTTGTTTTGTCACTTTTTGTATTTTGGTATTGAATAATAGGTATTCGGCTGAGCTTCTGTTGAGAAAATGTGTTTGTCACTTTGCAAATTTAAAGTTATAATCTATATTTTAAAGGTGGTCGAGCTAGTGCTTTCAATTTTCAACTTGTTTCTTTTTCGTTTGTCGCTTCATTTGAAAATTCGTTATTCGTGCAATTTTTGATTTGATTTATTGTGCTTTTGGTTTGAATCTAGTTGGCGCATCCGCTAACGACTGATCGTGCTATCCGCGTGCTTTCGATTGACATCGTACTTCTTTCTTTCTGAATCTCCAGCTCCGTAGAGGTGAGTAAATCTCACACGAATATCCATACTTATATGATTGTGAAACGACCGCAACTGAATGTGTAGAAATAAATAATGTTATAACTACCTGTGATTTATTTATAGTTGATGTTAATTGTTAAAACTGCATATCGTATCATCTGTTATATTCTGTTCTTATTTTACTGTTATTCTATTCTGTTAAATCACACTGCAAGTTCCCTGTAGAATAGAATCACTATGGGTTGAAATGATACATACCCGAACGGACTTTAGAATAAGGTAAGGTCGTTATGGGCTGAAATGATAGGCCTGAACGATTTTCAATTAAATTTTATTTACTTGGGATTGCGGGTTTGAAATGATAAAACCCGGATTTTTCTTTCTAAATTACGGATTGAAATGATATAGTATCCGTATCACTTGACTTAGGCTAGAAAATATTATACAGACCCGTGGTTATTTTTCTGTATTTTCTGGATATTTTTAAATACTTTTAAATATTGTAATAATATCAAATTGATTTAAATCGAATTTTTAAGTGATTTATTTAAAATAGAAATGATTTTTCTATGTGATAAATATAAATAAATGGAGGAATATTGATTTTTAAAACGAAACTTAAATTTGAAATTTTGACTAAACGAAAAGATGGAAACTTAAGTATATTAAATCGAAATGAAAAATTTAGTTTTAAATTGGTGGAAAATGGAGTTTAATTTTAATGTTGAAATAAATGTAATAAGCAAATTTGTAAGTTTTGGTTTTTACTTGTAAAATCTCTCTTTAAAACAAATTAGTTAAAGGATTGAAAATGAACATTTTTAATGTATGATTTCATAAGTTCTGAACTAGGTAGAATCTGTAGCACTTGTTAAGTGCTGTGGTTATATAAGTGAACCAAAAGACTAAAATGAACTAAGGCTATGATAGTACTTGGTAAGTGCTATTGTAGCAGAAACTAAAATTGAACCTGAACTAATAAAAGGGCTACTGTAGCACTTGTTAAGGACTGCAGTAGGCTGAAATATGATTTTGTTTAAAACTGAACTGTTATAGCAGTTTATAAATGTTGTTTTGCTGAATAAAATGTTTTCAACTATAACCTATAGCAGTTGTTTTTAAATGCTGTGAAATGCTGAAATTTTAATAATTAGGGTTTTTGACTTAGTAAACGAACTCAGAATGGTTTGAAACTTTGGAAATTGAATACTTGATTTGAAAATATAATAATTACACTTTTAAAAGGTTTAAATGAATTATTTTATTGGAATATAACTATTTAAAATGTGACTTCAAATGATAATAAATGAAGTATACCTTTAAATTTAAAAGGTATTTAAAGTTGAATATTTAGATTTGAACTCAAATGATATTTGGAATATTAAAATGATTTGAAATGAAGTTTTGAAATGATATGATATCTTAAAATATGAAAATGGTTTGGAATTGATTTAATCTTTATTTTTGATAAAGATTTGGATTTGAAATGATATTCTATTTTGAAGTATAAACTGTTTTTAAACTTATAACCACGGGTTATAATAACGATTGGTTGGCAAAGAGACCGGGATCGGATGTGGACATACTCTCTGTCTTACCGAAAACCACTTTGGCAACTGTGTACGTGGTGGAGATTCCAGAATGAAGTAGGATGGTGACGACGTTCTTAAGGTATGTTACGTGGACCCAACTCCCGTGAGTTGGCATAAGGTGGCTAAAACAGGAGCGAGCTCGGACCAGTGAGGTAGCACCTCTTCTCGGACACATTTCTTCGATATTATACTCTTACTTGTGATTTGACTAGATGGCCATCCTCCGATTTGGGAATGTTGTCCGAGGTGGAACGGTAGTGGCTGCTATGCGTATCCATCAGTCCGTGTGCGTAATTGGTATATCTACCCTGGCATTGCTTAGTTGTGCCGTGTCACCTACCATATCGAGCTTTACTACGATTATGATTTTAAGATCCGACCGCGTTAAGGTTCTCCATCCCCTTAACGCTATTTTCCGATATGATTATACTTTACTTATTTAGACACTATTATAATAGCGAATATTACTACATAGTAGATAGTTTAACGGATCCTTAGAGGATGGGCGGTCCCAAGCATCTTCTAAGTTACTTGTACCTTTACTACAGTTCACTTGAGTTGGTTTACATTGTATAAGTATGTATATCCTGACTCGAGTGTTTATGTTTTATTTTACGCTCGGGTCAGCCTGAGTACCAGTTGGACTTCATCTTCACGGAGCTAGGACTATGGGAGATAATCCTTATCCAGCTGCTATCTGGTTTTATCTATTCAGTCCGTTGTTCTATTTCAGCTCTTGTATTAGTAGACCTCTATGTCTTGAGACTTCTGTTGTACTTTATTTCTTCTGTTGTATTTTTATTTAACTCTGATATATCTTATATATATAGTAGCTTCATGAACTACTATCTCTTTTACTTCCGCTGCATTATTTCACTCTGTGTCTGTGATCTGTGATTATATTTATTTACTGTATACTCTGAGATTTGCCAAATTTTATTTACAACGCGGTATTTTGAGCAATTCAACTTCGGCATGAGTGTCTACCTATACACTTATAATGGATGCGAATGGTTGAAAATACCGGGTCGTTACAGACACGAATACAAATATAACACTATTTGAATCCGCATCCGACCATTTACAGGACAATGGTCAAATGATGAGAAGTGAAGGAGATAAATGTATTTAACTTTAGAGATAAAATGTAATACAACTAAATTAATTATAGGTCAAAAGTCCAACTCATATTTATCTTTACGTTAAAAATGCTGAATCGTCAACTTGTTTTTTTAGTTTTATTAAAAAAGAAATGAACATATCATTTTTGGTATAGAGTATGTAGTGATATTACATCATACCAACTATAATTTTTGGTACATTAATAGAATAAATGTTTTATCTCTACAAAACTATATTATCCAAATGTTATCTTTATATACAATACACTACAAGTGAATGTTCTTGTATTTTCAGGTATAAACTACTCACATATTCATCTTCACAAAAAAAATCAAGATGGATGAATGTTTTCATCTTAATGCTAAAAACATCTGAATCCATCAGTTCAGAAATAATTGATCAATGAAAATCATTAGAGAAAAATTGATACAATTGAAGATGACCCTTTAAATATTAACTAGGAAAGTTTCAAAGGTAATCCCTAAATGATAATTTACCAAAAATGTCATGTTAAAATTTACAATTAAGAATTTTATAAAATTTGATTCATTTAAATTATGTTGCATTTATAATATACTGAAAAAACATAAGCTAGCTGAAACCTTATGAGATTTATTGCCTTTTGAGGGACCGCCTTTTGATATGAATGAGAGAATCATGTGTGATTGGAGTCGTTTAAAGTTCAAATCATTTGAGAGTAAAATAATATGGAAACCAATTTGTGCTTTGGATATGAAGAATTGATAATGGAATTGGTCTAATAAAATCAATCCGAAATTACTAAAATCGACGAAGAAATTTTTTTAGTTCATTCAAGAGAAAACTAACAAAGTAATTTGAAATATGTGGTTTTGATGTGTATGTATTGGTAGAAGAGTAACCTTCTTTTCATTATCCTTATGGCTAATAGAATTATAAGCCTTCCTTGTAATTATAGTTAGTTGGACTGGAAACCCCATTTATAAAGATTCTCAATTAATCTCTCTTTATTCATTTTATCTAAATTGGGAATTCATCTAATGATTCCATGGTAAATTACAAAAATACCATAAAAGAACATGCAATTAAATGTAGCATTTTAGTTAATTGGAAGAAATTTCAAGAAAGCGGGTAAAAAACAAGTTAATTACACAATTATGGAAAGTAGGTTTCCAAATTGCATTATTCAAGCATTGTAAATATAAGTAAATACTCGATATTTTAATTGCCCTACAATAAATGAAAAAATATTTAAAATAGGCAGATAATCTAAATATTCTTAAAATCACATAGCTAATAAACAAAGATTTAGCAATTCAAAGCGAAAATTAAGAAATCCAAAAATACGTTATTTATCTAAAAATCATGATAAATAGTTGTTTTCCAAATTAGTCTATCCTAAAAGTGGAATGGTAAATAAAGTCAAAGATTTAATTAGTAATTAAGAAAATTAAAGTAACTTAAAATAAATGGTAAGAAAATTTTCCAAATCTTTTCGCACACATGGAAATAAAGTTTCCCAAATTTTAAAATCTAAGCTATATATATTATGCATATAGTTGATAATGTGTTTCATTTATCTCCTTCATCCTATTTCTCTTTAAGCATTTACTCTTCTTCCTACTTTGTAAGTAAGTATTTTTATTTTTTTCTTACCCATACCTTAATTTTTTTTCCTTCTTACGTTTAATCTTCAACGCATTTAGAATTTAGTGTTACTTGCTAATATTTTGTCATGCCATGGACTATATTACATTCAAATTTACAAGTAGTTGGCTTTATAGATTAGATACATATAAGCACATATATTTTGATATATTCGATTGTGGTTTATGTTGCATTAGCAAGAGTGAAAATCGAATTAATTGATCATAAAGTAGTTTACATAATCATTAAAAAAAACATTGTAAAATTTAGGACAAAAATGCCTTTATATTTTAAAATTTTAAATTCAAAGTTCTTATAAACAATTTAAGTTAAAAATATGAACTTGCTTCAAGCTATTTCAAGTATGAGTTTGAATCATTTAAATTTTTTATATTTTTAAGTTTACCTTAGAGTTTTATCTTAAAAACAGATTTTGATACAAGGTTTACATTTTATACATGTTAGTTAATAGAAATTATTCATATTACATAAGGGAACTGTTGAAGGGTGAAATTGTTTGGCTAAGGAGAATTTTTTAAGGAAAAAATTGATACATCAGTTCTTCCCTTACAAAAAAAATTTTAATTACCAAATTCTCCTTTTCGAAATCATCCTTTTTTTTCTTTTTTCTATACAAGAATTCGAATGATATTATTTTTTAGTTCTCTAATTTGAAGATTTCCAATCTCTATTTTGGCAAAATCTATTCCAACCCATGTTTTCACTTAGTAGCCCCCCATTCAAAAAATAAATTTCTGAAGACAAAAATACCCTTAAAAAGCTTTCTTCTCATCTATACTATATTATTATTAGTGAGTCAAATTTCAAGCTTACAGAGGCCCTCTTGAAATTTGGCAATTGAACCGTCTCCAAATTTATACGTATTTTTACCTTCCCCTTTTCGTTCACCAAAACATTCCGTTCTCTCTAGCCCTACTCTCCTCCATCCGAAATCGATCGAATCTCCTTCCGCTTCTCTCCTCTTCCCCTCTTTTCCTTCGTTTCATTGGGAATTCCCTTCGATTTCTAACTCAGTCGTTGCTTTACCCCCGCTTTCTGCCCTATATCGTCCAACATCGTACAAACCCTACCCTCGATGTCAAAAGCATTTTCGCCTCTCCATTCGTTTCCACTGTCGACGTTCCTTGCTTGCCACTGTTTTACGTCTGCTTTCATTGTAACGGATCACGGACATGCTTGGTCGGCTTGCGTTTAAACGTGTAGAGGAGTTGTACGTGCTGTTTGCCTGCGTCTGTATCCAATTGGAGGTAAGAAAAGCCTACTTTTTTTGATGAATCCATTATGTTGCCAATGCTTTCCTGTTTGAGCTTGCATTGTTTTATTTGCTTCATTTTTTTTAAGCTGTTTGTTCTCTGTACTGTTGCTTCACCTCTTGATAAAGTCTGTGTCCTTGGTTGTGGAATTTCACCTGGTAAAACAATAAATAAAAAGTACTTTTAATTTCTCCAACTTTGCATGCACAAATGATATCAAATTGCTTTTGTTTCATATCATTTAGGTCATAGGGCTACATTGAATGTTGGTAAGCCTACATAGGGATCAATTATGGCTGTTTTCGGATTTGGGGCTGTTGATCTGGCTGTAAGTATCCATTTTTCTTACGATAATTTAACCATTTTAGGCCTCTTCTGAAAACTTATTTCAATTTTAAACCGGTATCAGCAAGTCTATTTCTATTGTAGGTGTTATTCAGTTTTCTATTTCGTATTTTGATGGGAACAAAGATTAAGGATTATTTTCCCATATAAGAAATTATATGAAACATGCATGCTTCATATAACACATACGATGACAAAGATGTTAATAATCAGACTATTTGGATAATGCTTTCATTAATTTTGACAAGCCGGTCCAATTGTTTGCTCTTTTGTCAGTTCTATTCAATCAATATTATCAATGGTAATAATGTTGTATATGGAGTTTATTGTATGTTGCTATTGTTGGTTACCCTCTTAAGTTAGTATTATAATATTTATTTGTTTTCTATGTTTCTTCTTCATCATAGTAGTGCTTCATCGTAATAATATCATGGTTGAACAAAAGTATTACAAGCAAGTTTTTATTGATGCAAAGTTATTGATTTTATAATAATACCAAAAATGTTCAGAGCAAATATTAAGTTTGTTATACTCCTTTCTTTTAAGTTTGTGCCGATGAGACAATTCTATGAGATGCATATATACCCAAAGATATATTGACTTTATTTTTCTCATTACTTTCATAATGCTGGAATAGGAGTTGTGGTTGTTTTTCCATAATAAGTACTCCTAAAATTTAGTCATTCTATCATCTGTTTAGCTATTAGTGGTGTAAATAGATTAAAAAAATGCTCCTACAAATCTGAAAAAGTGATTCTATTTTTTCACCATGAAGAACAATAATGAGGATAATCCTACTTTCTACTTTGTTTTAAAGCATTAGATTATTCTACTTTGTAGCGTTAGCCATTATGGTGCATTTTTCATTTTAGTTCAACACATAGTTAGAGTGTTGTTTGTTATAATGAAATAATAATAGCATATACAATATGCAAACTGATTGTTCAATTCTACAAAAAAAGAGTAGAAGTTCAACCTGTTTGTCGTAAAGCATACCCTTAATTATTCTATAATAGACATTCCAGTATTACTTTGATTAAGAAATTTGAATATTTTGCATTCTTTATTTCTCTTTGTCATTCGATAATTTATTTATGTATAGAAGGTGTTAATATCCATCTATAATCATGTTATTAATATAAAATGCTTTAAGGACAACAATGATTTGCATGCAGTAATAATTTAGTCATCTACAAAGGTTTTTAATACCTATCTCCAATCACGTTGTTAAATGCTTTAGGGACAATAATCATTTCCATGTGCTCCTACACACTCAAGCATGACCTTAGTCTTTCCATGTCCAGTTGCAACAGTAATGAAGGTACCAATTATCAGTACATCCTTATATCATAGATTTGTTGTTACTAAAAATAGTTATGGATTTTCTACTTTCACTAATTAAGTATTTTCTTTTATTTGATAACAAGAGTGATACTTAATTTAAGGAGAGCACCCAGAACCAATTAAGTTTTTAGTTTTAATTTGTGTTAATCAAAATGATAATAATATCTACAGCATTTACGTTTTACAAATGATTTGACATTTTCTCGGATGCTGCTCTAAGGTTGTTATATATTTAGAAAATTAGTACTTTCTAAATTTCGACAGATGTGGACTCAAGTTTTACAATGATAACTTATCTAATGCATGTGTCTATATATACATATGTATGTATATCACCATAAAATAAAATAAATATGAGCCTTAAATAACCAACCTACAAATTCACATACAAAGTTATAACAGTAATTTCTTATTTATTTTGTATGAGCTACTCCAATGGCTTCTGAATACATTTGAAACTTTGGTTATCACTTCAAGATTTAGGATATGCTAAAGGAAATAAAGTCCATGCATTATCCATATCTTGGTTGGTAGGTGCTAAACTGTAACATGCATTAAAATTATGCTAGGTAATCTATTACCCAGTTCGAAGATACAAAACTACTCTTGCAATGCCAAAGGAGACAAATTTGAAAGATGATACATCTAAATAACTTAAGATTGGTTAGCATCTAACTTCTCCATGTGTAGCGTCGTCTGAACCTTTACCCACATCAAACTTAAAATCTGAACCAACAAATACCAATATGTATAAAACATAGAAGAACGATGAGAAATAAAAATACCTGTGTACATAAATCAAAGTAACTTTTAGCTTCCATATAGAATATAATTAATTGTTCTTATCCATTTCCACCATGGTTTTATTTTATATAATGAATAATGATAGTGCCTTCAACCTCTGTTTTGCAGATAACCTGGATGTATATAAATACGACCATTATCAATAGCATATCACTTTTAAAATGTCAAAAATAATGGTGCTATAAAACAATTTATAAATGGGCCAAATCCTACTAAAATCAAGCCTTAACATTTACCATTAGCATCAAATTACGTTGGTAATCATTTTTGCTACGATTTTATATTATGATCCAATCTTGGGTAAATGTCATAAATTGATTCTTAGACCAAGAAATATTTTTGCTTCTGCATCTTCATTTTCTTAAATTTGTGCATAATTATGGGAAGTAAAACAGGTTTCCATTCTTACACAAACCTGTTAGAAAATTCAGGTCTGTAATATTGCATATTATTACCAATTTGATTTATATACCCTATTTATTATGTGTTTTTTCTTTAATCTGTAGTGGTCATGTTACAATAAATTATCTGTGCTGTCAATTATATATTAAAGATAGTTATATATGATGTTGTAGATGCCACATAACTCAACATTATAGTAACAAAAATTCTTGCTAATTCTTTATACTACTCTTTTGTGTCTGCAGACAAATATGAGAGCGACGCAATGACCTTTTTGAAAGAAAAATTACCATAATTGTTTTTGAATTTTTGGAAGAGCGATAATTGTTTTGTTAAATACTCAAATGGTTAATAATAAACGTAGTTGCTGTTAATGCTGTTTGTTTGAGTGGTTAGCCAAAGAAAATAGGAATTCCCTTGCCTTGCGTTTTCTGCTATTTGCTAAATTCATAATAATTTCATATATTATCTACTGTACTTAGAAACTCACTTCTTTGATATTATATTTATTAAGTAATCATAGCCACTTTCGTTAATTAATATATACAGCCTATAAATATTATTCTTTTGGTGTTTGTTACCTGTTTTTATTTGTACATATTTTGTTAGGCTATTTGATATAATTTTTCATGTTCATCAATTCAAAATTTGAAGAGTTTATCTATATTGGTAACAATATTTCAAATGGGGCAAAGGCAGAATTTGTTCTGAAGCCTAAACATGTTTTGAAGAATTCAAGGGTATGATTTCTTATTTTATTTCATGTATTTAATTTGGTTTTATTATAGCTTAGTTTATGTTCATAAATAGTGAATCTAAGCAAGTTTTAGGTGAACATTTTGTAGCAATGCCTCTTTGTAATTAAAAGAATCACTCCTTTACTACTTAAATTTCAGCCTAATTCAAGATGTCTTCCGACATTAGAATATATATAAGGTTTCGGGTTCTAATTTTGTAGCTTATGCAATTTAATGGCTAACATAATTTTCTAATCCAGCTATTTTGATCAACATGGCATAGTAATGTCATCTCTGTGCAATCAAAATGATTGCTCTCTCACTGTTCATTGTAAAGCGTCTTCAGTTTTAGCATAATTTAAGGAGTCTTACCACGTTACATAATGTGAGTTTCAAGTTCTAATTTTGTTGCTAATGTAATGTATGGTTAACGTAATTGTCTGTTCCAACTACTATAATGATGAAAATGCTTTACTGACTTACCCTTTTTTATCAGCGGTTCATCTGGCATTATAGTTCCCTACGATGTTTATACATTACTTGATATTATTTTGGACAAGTATATCTAGATTTTAATATCATTAATTCAATTCTTAGTTTATCTATCTTCCCTTTATCATATGATGAATTGAGGCACATAAAAGTTTATGTGTTCTCCCTGATCAAGTTTTGTTTGTTTCTTAGATTAGATGAATCATAAAACTGCAAATACATTGTATTTTTAAAGTACTAGAAGCAATAGTATGGGATAATTCTTCTTGAATCATTACTAAGTATTATAAATAATGTTTAAGACAATGCATTTATATTTCTTATGGCTTATACAAATAATTATTTTGCTATAAAATATGATTTTATTTGGGTTTCTTTTATGTGTTACTCCTTGATTGAAAATATATGCATGTACAATTACATGTTTCATCGTGGAAGCTAACATATATTGGCAAAATTAAAAAGTTATCATAATTAAGTTATTTTTTCATGATTTAGAAATTTGTTCTCTTAGCCATAAAGTTTATTAATATGTTATCTTATTTGAAATTGGTACAGTTTTTAATCCTTTCAACAGTAAATATTATATGCATTTCCCATTACAAAGACACTTTACTTTAGAGTCAATTCAAAGGATGACTTCATGGCTTGGGTTAAGGCTTTACTTCAGTTGGAAGCAACATTTTTGTGAATCACAAATCAAGTATGGTTAATAATAAAATTAAGAAATATAGACACCTTATGCTCTGTGGTATTATTCACAAGTCAACCATTAAAGAATGTGAGGAGATGTAATCAGGAATCTCTTTATTTCATGATGGGATATTTAATTTGGTTTTTGATAAAGTTTAGTTTATGTTCATAAATAAATAGTACTTCTAAGCAAGTTGGTGAACATTTTGTAGCAATGCCTATTTGTAATCAAATAAATCACTCTCCTTTACTGGCTTCTTAAATTTCTACCTAATTCATAAAGTCTCCTATGTTAGAATATAGAAGGTTTCAGGTTCTATTTTACATCTTAATGGAAAATTACTCAATTCCTTTGACTAATATTATTAGTGAAATGATAGTACTTGATAGTTGAATTTCAATTACCTTACATATGGAGTCATATCAGTAGAGGAAATAAGATCATAACTCCGTATTTTTTACCCCTCTCCTTCGTTGTCGATGATACTATAACTATTTAATTTAAGATAAACCGAAAACCTCTTTCCATTATTTGATTCATCTCTTTGTCATGAGGTTAGATTCATTACTGATGTTTCCCTATACTATATTTACTTTATTCATTGTTCTATTTTTCATAGAATGTTTACTTTTCATTGTTTTTCTTCAAATCTAACATGGCTTACTTATGATTACATATACATGTCCATAGATATGTAGGTTCTGCATACAAACATCTATTTTGAGTGTAAGTATTTATGATACATGAATTTAGTATTCCTTCCATTTGGTTTAAATATATTGAATTGACGTTATGTAACTTTTGGTTCATATCATAAACATGCTAATTTTTTAGGCCTGCTCATTTAGTTCATTGCATAATTAATATATACACGGTAAACAATGCACACATAATTTGCATGCATTTCTATATTGTGCAGGCATTTATTAACGCGAAACCGAGTAGTTGATGAATTTAGTTGGAACTAGATTATATTCCAGTTGCATGTACTTCATTCTTATTATATAATTTACCCAATTTGGTGTCCATTTCCCTTTAGTGTCCGAAATTATTAGTATTGTCATCTCGCTATTGCAAAACAAAGGCAGTAAAAAAATACCTTTTTATTTCTTTATGAAGGTTTACTATTGTAGTACATTAATTGTTATGACAGAAGTGGATTTATTTTTTACTTTTTGTTACAAACACCTATTGGACTTCATCTCCATAAAACTCTAGGTGGTAAATATTGACAAATTGATAGATAATTCAATAACAAAAGCTTTAATTTTCAAGAAAACATATGTCCTCCATGTAGTTTTGCATGCAGTGGAAACTTTTAGAAATTTGCTAAATTGAACTGTTTGTTGGGATTACCAAATTAGTATAAATCAGATATACCTTCCTTATGTTTTAGTCTTAAACTTTTTTGTTCTGTTTTTGTCTCTCATTTGTAGTTCTGATCCATTGATATCTTTTACTAAGTCATCGTTGTAGCACTACCATCACCGTTGGTTGATTTAATAGTGGCAGATTAGCCATTTAAGATGCAGATTGACTCCATAAATGTGTGAATCATCAGATCATATTTCAATTTCGAACAAGGTTGACCTAAATAATTTAAGTCCTTCAACTTTGATGAATTGGAGATCACCAACAACTATTAGAAAGTGGGTGCATGCATTGGGGAAGAGACCACTGCAGGACTTGATTATATGTTTTGTTTTAGCAACAATCTTGATTGAACCATTTGTACTATATGTTTCTTTTTGCTGTTTTAAGTTTTATACAATGAAACTCCATATAATGTAGTAGTTTAAAGGACTATTGGACAAATTCAAATTCCTTTGTGTTGAATGTGGTACTTTTATGTAATGCGATGTTGATAGATAAGGTGTTTTTATTTGTAATGTTATAGGTTAGGAGTTTTGATTGGTTTGTATGGTGCACGATCACAACATCTTCAGAGTACATGCTAAATCAGCTTTGGCTATGCAACTTTTCATATGTAACATAATATTTATGAAGTTGTACCATGTATAATATTGAAATAATATGTAGATGTTTAGAGTGTAATTACTTTTGAGACATGTAGGTGATTGGAAAATTGAGCTCAATCTAGAGAATGTTGTGCGTGAACTATTGAAATCAATGTTGAAATGTGATACATGTATAAGTTAGTGCCAGTTCATGTGAAATTGTTGAAATGTACTGGATGAACTCAAAAAATGTGTAATTTGTAGCACTATCTCCTTATTCATTCATGCTCTTTAGATATTTTGTACACTTGGATATCTTTCTTTGATCTTTCATACACGGATTGTAGTAAATTTTGGACATCAATCAACTATTAAAACATTAGAATAAAGAGCACATCAAAATGATGTTTATAAACAAAATATTTTACTTTGGATTAAAAAATAGAACCGTAAATAATAAATTTTTTCATACAGGACTTAATGTTGTAATTAATTATCGATAATCCTATAATAACACAAAGGTTCAACAATAATTAAAAAATAAATATAGCCACGACCTGTGTGCGAAGCACGGGTTCGCACTAGTTTCTTCTAATTCTTACGTAAGTTTTCACTGTCTTCTAAAACATCGAACCTCCAAAACCCTAATTTCCAAATCATTGAAGAAAAAGTTCATTTTTAAACTAGTAGATGATGGATTTTGAAGAGGAGGATGATTTATTATCGCAATCTCCATGTTCCTCATCTTCTTCTTGGAAATAACTACGTGAAAAAAAATTATTGCTGTTTTCAGCAACAACCGTAAATAATTGCGTGGAAAGCATTTTTACCATGCAGGAGAACTGCGTGGAAAAAATGGCTACCACACAGTTTTCAGGCGTGGAAAAAATTACTTCCATGCTATAGTACTGCGTGGAAGGCATTTTTTCCACACTAGACCTCTGCGTGGTAGCAATTTTTTCCACGCAGTGCTTGTGCGTGGTACACTGTAACCAGCAAAAAAAGCCTAATTCACTAACTCTCATACTTTTCTCCTGTAATCGATTTTCAACACCAAATTAGCAATCAATTGGTTGCGTGTGAGGAGGAAGAGAATCGCTGGCGTGAGGAAGATTGGTTGCGTGAAGATGAGAATCACGTGGGGAAGATACTGCGTGAGGAAGAAATCGCATGAGGAATGGTTATGGGTAATTTTGGAACAAACAGGGGGCTACTAAGTAAGTTTGGGGGTTTACAAACTTTTTTACATTTCGGGGGCTACTAAGTGAAAATATGGGTTGGAATAGAATTTGCCCTCTATTTTTTAGTCTCCTTCAAAATCTCCAAAAAAACGATGTTATGAATATTTATTTTTTCATTTTATTGAAGATTCTAACGATATTTTTGATTTAGTTCTAAGAAATTAATGTTTTAACTAAGTTTCAAAATAAGATATCAAATTATATAGATTTTGCAAACTATTTTTTATGGTCCAAACAAAATTAGCATCAATAATATGCATGTATCTTTAGTTAAAATGTCATTAATAAAATTTTTAACTAAAGGTAGCAAATATGAAGATCTCTCAAATCTTGTTTAACCTTCTAATTTTACAATGAATTTTTTTGGTATGTTTATTAGAAGACGAGAGGAAGGGGAAATAATTGGGTATTTATGGAATAATACTATGCGATTGCTAAATTTGGTTTCTATGACTCAGAGCCGTCTTCAGTTTCGTACAGAAATTTTAATCTCAACGGTTGCAAATATTTATTTTTCTTTTCGGTACGCATGTGTACGTCTTTTCAACAGGTTAACCCTAATGTTGGAAAAAAATTTAATGGTCATCCTTTCCTCCTCCCCCAATAATGCCTAACCCTAATTTGAAGTCATCCGACGACCGACATTTCCTCCTTAGACTTGCCTGATGCTTTGCCACCGTGCCGTCGCCTATTGGATTAGCTATCGTTTTACCTCGCTTCATCGACGATGACTGTGGCGCTTTTCCGTTTACAGCGTACGCTTTTGGTGATTGCTTCAAAGCTTCCGCTTCTGCCATTAGGTAATCTCCTATGCCAACTTTCCCTCCTCTCCATTCTATTTCCTATCTTGGTAGAAAATTGAGGCCCCTTTATTATTAACAAGATTTTCTTCTTTTGAGAAGCACCGTTGCTAACTTGCTATTAACAATGGAAAATGTGTTTGAGTTTATGTTAGTATGCCATGTGTAATGTGGTCCTGTATGATGGCAATAAAAGTTCTTATTGGTGTTTCAAATAATACAAAATTGGTGATAGCATCAGCAAGCAACTATTAGTGATGGACAGTGATATTCATAGAAAATGTTAAATCCTAAAGATGCATTTGTTGGTATTAATTAAATTTATCCCTTAGTTAACCGTTATGTTTCCAAAGATTTATACTGACCAATTTTGTTCTAGGGTTAGAATGGCTAAATCATCTTAGTCCTCATGACATAGATAGGGTACGAGTGTGTTATTCAAATTTATAACGAACTAGGGTCTTATGTTTCATACAACTTACCAACGAAGTTTGTTATTCAACTTTATAACAAACTGGCTTCTTAACCATTTACAAAGGTTACAAACAAAGTGCATTAGCAGTTTTAAGGTTAGCTCACATACTACATCACGATACAGAGGGTATTGATGATGAAGTTGGAAGGTTACCGACATCATGTTGCATAAATGTTGGAGGGGCAAGGCTATAATGGGCCGATTTTAAGTTAGAAGGTACCGTGGTAATCGTTGATCGGTGTAAACTTCCATATTTGCATACATACATTTTCATATAGATATTTTGGACATTAATATATCCTTTTCCATATGTTATTTTGGTCGCTTTCTATTACCTACAACAAAACTGTGATGCTACACTTTGTCATCCATAACTTGAATAATTTACTTCATATTATCATTTTCCAATGACTATCGAGAGATGACCCTTTTTTCCCATATTCTACTTGGTTGTTTGTAGAGTGAATAGCAGAAGGAAGGTGAGAGAAAATGTTAACACACAACTTATCAATATATCCGAGTATAATTGATCAGTTACTTGATTATGCATTTTCAGAATAGAAGTGCCTTAATTAAACTTTATATATACAACATTTAACCTTCATATATCCTACTACTTGAAATGGTTGAAAACTTATCACACTTTTAACACGGTATGGGCACTAATATTTTTTGCATATGCAACCTCCAGTCTATAGAAAAAGAACATTTTTACTTATTTCGGATTGTGTAGATCTAACACCATAAAGGTATAGAATTGAGTATGTAATTCGGCTTATATTTTTGTAATATGATGTATATAAATAAATCTTTTTGGTAGGTTGTTAAAGTCGTTGAAAAAGTTTTCCTTTTTGATGGTGAAATGCTTAATTATGGCGAATAATCAGTTGTCTCCAAGAAAAATATCATAGTTAATGAAATTTAAACAGATTTAAATAAAAAGGTGAATAGCGTTTTACGGAATTGGTAGATGGCTTTAAAGTTAGAGATATCAAAAAAATAAAGTATCTTGACCTTAGGTTAGTGACTTACGATTGGACCCAATTAGTACTAAGAATAAAGTATAATGACTTGTACTTTATTTGGTTTATAAAGCTGGCCCTAGAGTTGTATGAGGTTAGAATGTTGGATGAACCTTCAAGAATTACAAAAGACCTTGACAATGATATCATTAGTTCTGTAAATGTATATTGTCACCAACATAAGGTCAAGATGCTTCTCCTTTTTGGAAAGATACTTAGTTCTTTCAATTTCTCCAACTTTAAAGACATCTATCAATTCCATAAAAATCTGCTCTACCCTTTTATTGAAATTTGTTTAAGTTTCATCAATTAGGATAGCTTTCTTAGAGATAGCTGAATATTCGTCATCATTAAGCATTTCTCCATTACAATTCAAAACCTTTTCAACCACTTCAACAACCTATCATAAAGATTTATTTATATATACCAAGTTACAAAATATAAGCTGAATTATAAAGTCGTTCATTAAAAAATTTATTCATATTTTGTTATCAAAAATGATATAACGATAAAGTTTAAAGATGAAAGAGCATTTAAAGATCTCACATTGAGAAAGCAATAAATAGTTCTCTTTTTGTTAGCTAATGTCGTTTACATATTTCAGTTGCATGTTGGGTACTTAATATGCAATATTTGATAACATCAATACATTTTTGGATGATATTGACAAATCTTAATATCAATGATGCTATAACATTCATATTCGTTATATGTTGATCAAGTATCAGTATGTGTTATTCGAACTACTGACACCCCTAGCTATTAACATAAATGATTTTTAAAAAAAAAAAAAAAACGCACCAATCAATACCATTTACCCTATTGTATATTATGAAAAGTTAAGTAGTGAATTTTCTTACTGGTGTATTGAATAATCTAGCATAATTGATAAGAGCATCAATACCAGTAGTAATTTCATAATAGCAATTTCATGTGGTAGTTGAAAAACAAATTGATCACATTTATTTAGAATGCTATTAATATGTTCGAACAAGATGTCCTATATACAACATGATTTATCTAAATTATATATCTTAATATGCATGATAAACTAATTATCAACATTGACTAATATGTATCATTACATATCTTTGGATATTTTCAATGTAGAAAAATAATTTTCATAATTCTCTTTGGATTTTTTTGAGAAGCTTAGTAGAGGAGAGCAGTCGAGTCATTTGAGGCATTATACCATTGAATTGAAGGGGTGAATATGTAGAGATAGTATATTATGTGTTCCTTTCATTATGGATTTTGCATACATTTTGGAAACGTCTTAAGGCGAGGTTTAGGGCGCGCCTTGAAAACACTAACTGTAATCGTATTTAAATATCTGAATTACTTAAATATTTGTGTCTAAGGTTTTATGTGATTAAATATGATTTTATAATCTCGCTAAAAACTTTTTAATAAATAACTGATGGTAGAAAACTTATTTTTGAATTTTGCTTACAAAAATATACACTTTGGATAAATGCTGAAAATATAACCTAAAAACGTTTTGTTAAAATTAACTTTTTATTCAATACAAGTTGTGTAAATATTTTGCAACTTGAATAGTTATCATATGAATAAGAATTAAACATCTCTCTTATATCAACAAAAGGTTAATTAAACTAAGTATTTAATTAAGGGAACATTTGGTACAAAAGGACCCATAAATCATGGCACAAATCAAGAAAAGTGCTTGCATACGGGTATGGCCCTACATGTTTGAGTACTCTTTGATTCATGGTTGATGAGGGAGTTTTACAAACTTTTCCACCCATTTCCTACGCCTACATAAGCACATACATAGCCACTTCATTTTCTACAACAAATTCATTTACTAAACATAGGTCTTCACTCTCTTTTTTCCATTTTCAATGGCCTTAGGCCGTCTGTGCTTTGTGTGGGGGAAAATATCTTAGGTCGTGGATTTTAAAGTGAAGGAGGAGGTGGAAGGTCTTAGGGCCATGAGTATGAGAGAGACGGAGGAGGTTGGACGCGAACTAGGTGATGGTGGAGATGGCCGTGAGCTTAAGGAGGGATGGAGTTCTTGGACGTATGGTGTAGGAAGGTAGAGGAATGGTTTTGTTGATGTTTTGATTAAGTGATAAATGATAGTGAAGTGTTCTTTGAAATGATTGTTGGTAGGAAGAATATTTGATGATAAAAGTGAGTTAATCTCAATTCTAATGAAGTTAATTATCTAAATTAATAAGCGATAATATTGCTTGCTTGATAACTGCTTGCTAAATCACATGTTAATATTGCTTGCTATTAGTAAAGATAATAGACATTAATTACTCGAAGTTACACCCTTGATTATATGCTTTGTTAAGTATGTAAATTAATAAAGCAGTTGCTTATTGAATTATTGAATTGTGATAAGTTAATTTGGACATTTAAAATGAACAAGTGATTTGAACACATATGTTAAAATATGTTGTAATTAATATGGTTTGAAATTTGAAGTCATATATGTGTATAAAATGAAACGACGCTAAATATGGAATTGAATACGCAATTGTCCGTATAGCGATAGTCGCTGTAAACATACTTTGAAATCCCTTAGCTTTAAATTGTGAAAAATGGTGATTTAATAACATATTTTAATATAACTTGTTTTAGTTGATTTATAAACTTATATAAGTGTTTTTAAAAGTAAAGAATATGTTTTGAAAAGATATAGGAAACATAAAACAATGTTAAGAAAGATTGAAGTTAAATATTCGTTGTAACGGCATTTTTAAATTACTTGTTTTTTGAAATAACGTTTATTTTTGTAGAAACATTCTTAGGGTTTTCTTTACTTTTTTAGCAAGTTATAATATATTATTCTTGTTGGGAAAGTTTTGACGCTTAAATCATTTGAGGATTAATGAGGATTTTAGTTTCTACCGGTTTATCTTTCGTCACCTTTATATTAAAGTTAAACAAAAAACAACTTGACATTCCCTTTTTTCATACAAAAAAATTGATTCAGTTGTGGTGCTATAATCTGTGGCTTAAAGTATAACCAGCAATGCTAAGTTATCTAATGCAACCTACCTAGACAACGAAATAAACCATTTTCAACTACTGTTGTCAACGAAAATCATATAACAATTTTGCTGAGCACCATTTTCATGCAGGGTGTCTTACGGAAAGAGACGTATTGCCAGCTTTGGAAAATGATCAGATTTACTACAATGATTACTCCACGTACAAATATGCAACATTCGTGGCAAGTAAACAACATAAAGGTGAACAACTCAACCCACAACTTCATATTTTCAAAAATGCTATATTTACTTCATAACCATATATAGAAACTTTGTCTACTATGCAAGTTTGTATGTAGGGAATGGTATGTATAGCGCTTTGTTTACCTAAAATGTTATGGTTTTGAGTGTAGCGTACCTGCATATATATTGACATCCAACATTTAGTTTAACTAGATTAATGAACACATTGAGAATGCAGCCATAATAGTATCCAAATGAGGTGTTCTCATTTGAATCTAAACCTCCATATGGTTCCATTATTAAGCAGTTGTTTTTGTTGGCCATTATGCAAAATTATAAATGTAGTAAGCTATGTATTCAGTCATTTCTAATAAGTACCCACAAAGATATATTAAGGCCAATTTGAGTAAGTTGAGAAGAAGGTCAGAACTCCTTAAATATAAGAAATGAAGGAAGCTATAAAACAATAATTACCTGCGTAGTTCTTCTTTCATCTCAAAACACAAACAACTCGAAGCTATAAAATTTTATTCAGTTGTTGTTATATCATTATTAATCACAAATTGGGTTTTGCAACTAGTTGGCGCCACATTTGTTATTTCGAAATGGTCATAAACATTTTTCTATTACAAAAATTGGCACCGCATGATTATCATAACTATTTGCATCATCTTAATTCAATTACTGCCTAAATTTTATTTATTTGACTTTTTTAAATTAACTGAATTTTCTATCCCTAATTGTTTTGAAAATTTCCAGCATCTGCCTCTACATTGAAAATTTGCGGTCAAGGAAGTATAACATCACCGTTATGCAGTAGCCACATTTGATGGGATTGGAAATGCTAGCATAAAGCAAGAGCGTTAGGTACAGTTCTACTTTAGCATTTGTGCTATTTATATTCCGACAAATTAGGTTGTACTCCTTTGTCATGCTGCTTTCGTTTGAACCAATTTGTCTTTTTTGGTTCATTTGCTTTGTGGTAATAATTGAGAAATTATAAAGGCGATTAAGGTGAAAAACTCGCCACTAATCATTTGCTATTGTACATATTTTGCAATAATTTATCAGTCTACAGTATTATCTGCATTATTTTCAAAAATTTCTATGCGAGTTTTTTACAAAATGCAATTTTGACAATGGATAATAATAATTAATGTTTCTTCATTATAGCTGCTTATGCAGTTTCTAGAATACACATACCCAAAAAATAAAAATCTGGAAAAATACAGAGTTGAACGGGGATATAACTCAACAAATAAAAAGGTGAAAACTTTGTTAAATAGCTTATTCAGTAAAAGAATGAGATTTGAATAAAAGAATGATAATTTTGTTACTTGGGCTTCATTTATGATAAAGGTTCCCTTAAACGTAACATGTAGGATTTATATTTAGTTCTTTGGAAGGACACATCCTCAGCACACATAGATAATACATTTTTGGTCTAAGAAATTATGAACAAATACATGCCATGTTCTTTTTCATGGAAGTAATTATGATTATTATATCACCCTAAAAATTAGTTGATGTACACTTATTTATTTTCTTTCTTGCTTACTGTCCATTAGTACATGTTTTTTCATTACTATATTGATTTTTTTGAACTTCATAGCATGGTCCATTTTGTGACTGATAACAGTACTCCAAATTTGGGAAGATCATTATATTTGATACCTGCTTGATGAAATGACTGTAAAAAGAGTGAGTGTTTTGCTGTTTGTAACGACCCGACTTTTCTTTGCCCAGAAAGACGCATCGTTATGAAGAAAGAAAGGGATAGAAGAAGAAAAGAAAAGAAGAGAGAACAACAACACATCAGAAATCTCACAGCGGAATGAGAAATATATTATCACATAAGATATTACATAGTATCATATACATCAGAGTACACAATTTATACATCACAGAATAGACAGTTATAAACTTCTGTCTATTATACAACACAAGTATCACAGATACAGACACAACATATACACAGCGGAATCATCATATATCTACACGGTGAAGCCTCCTGCTCCAAATCTCCTCCAGAATTCGTCAAAGCTAACCTGAATCCCTCGACTACTCAATACAATATTGAGTACCCAAGAGTTTAATAAAACAGAAAATAAACACTTGGGTCAGACATGGGTCTGGTGTGAGTAAACGGTTAGATTGCTTAACTTTGAAAACTTTTGAAAACAAAAGTATCACGTAAGACTCCCCACAAATAAACATTGGTAAGTTTTTACCTTACGCTAACTAAAACGTTTGATAGGAAATCTGATTGTATTATAATAGGGTCTAGGGTTTTCAAGTAAAATACAGAAATAGCTGAAATGCTTACATCTCACATTCCAACATAGTTGGGCACAACTAATACGTACGGCACTTATTGGAGTTTGGATTCCATACAATGGCAGGGCTACTGGGGTACCGCCCGTCACAGTACGTGGCCTAGATCACCGTACCGAGGAGTACGCCCGCTCCCCTGCAACACAAAGCCGGAACCATTCCTTACTGGATAATTCCGAACAAGATAACCCCGTAGTTGGCGCGACCAACCACACACTAAGCCGAATGAAAAGAAAAGGGACCTCTAGACAGGGATCTATCTTGCTCTCAGTGGGTGCTACCCACGAAGCCTTGCTGCACCTCCCCTGTTTTAGCCATTCCCGGTTGATGAGGCTTGAGGTTACGATTACCTTTAATCAGAACATATCACTTAGAATGCTCATCGTCCGCCTGACGATGTGCTGAAAGCATTCAATCCATACAAGTTCGTTCCGGGTTCGAACGAAACCGAAGGCATTATCTCGTTACACTCGTTTTGGAATCACCCTCAGAGTTAACGACAATAACCCTTGCACTCTGAATCTTCATTTTCACTTGAGATTCACGACCTATCGTTAATTTGGATCGATGTGGTATTCGGGTCTCCAGACCTGGAATACCGGTATACGGAAACCCGATCCCGGTCTCATCGAAATCCAAAACGTATCTTTTAAGGCCAAGTTGTTTAAAGGTTTAAACATTTAAACTTATATTCTGAATGATATAAACAGATAGATAAATAACATTATCACAATAGATAATTCATATCAACATTCATCTCACAAAGCAGCATATATCATATATATATCAAAGACATACAAATCATCCAATATCAACCAATCACCCAATATCAAACATCCAGTATTAATCAATTATCTAAACAGAATTGATTTACTCTAATCAATTTAATTAACCTTTAATTAAATTAATTACTATCCTTTAATTACTTGGATTATCTTAATCCTGCTCACTATCATTAATTAATTACAAATTAATTAATTAAACATCTAAATGATCTTCCTTAATTAATCTCCTTTGATTAATTATCTTTAATTACATCAAGTAATTATCCTTAACCATATACAGTAATTAACTTTTAATTACTATCATTAATTACAATAATTAATGAACCTTCATAAATTAATTAACTATAATTAATTATATTAATCCTCAATTAACTACAATTAATTAATTATACTTAAATTAATTACTTTTATTAATCAACCTTGATTAATTCATTAATTAAATAATCCTTACTAATTAATTAACCTTTTAATTAATTAATTTTAATCAACCACTTCATTATTTAGTCTTAATTAATCATAAACAGTAATTAAAAATTTGTAATTACTTATCTTAATTTATTTATATTAATCTTGATTAATTAATCTAATTAATTAATCTTTAATTACTTCATTAAGTAATTATTAATCAATTATATTAACAAATAATCCTTAATTTATTTACTTTATTAATTAATTACTTTTTTAATTAATTACCCTTAGTAATTATCCTCAAATTAATCACATTCCTTAATTAATTAATTACTTTAATAACTTAACTAAAATAATTAAGTAATTTAACTTTTAATTGCTTACATAAGTAATTATCTTCTAATTACTTCCATTAATAATCTTGATTACTTTCTTAATTAATTACTTAACAAATAAGTAATTCCATTACTAAATAATCCTTAATTCATAAATTAATTAACTATTCCATAATTAATTAATCTCAACAATTATATTAATCAATTCCTTAGATTAATAACATCAAGTGATTACCCTTTTATCACTTTAACTAATTACCCCATGAGTAATTTTCCTATTAATTACTTCCATAAGTAATTTCATTCAATAATTAACCAATAATTACTTTATTAAGTAATTACTCTTAATTAATCCATAATTAAGTGATTATTTAAAATTAAATAAATAATTAACTAATTATTTAAAATTAATTAAACAATTAAATTAATTAACATTCTATATTTAAAAATCCTAAATTAATTATGGAAACATTATTCTTAATTAAACTTTACTTATTAACAAACCATATTTAAATTAAGTATTCTTAAATTTATATCAATACTAATTTAACCTTATTATTCTCATAAATAAATTATTTGAATTACTTAAATCTTAATATTCAAAACAAATTATTAAACTTGATTTACAAAATCATAATAATAATAACCTTATTTGGAGATAAAGCATTTATAAATCATTTCCAAATTTACCAAATACTTAAAAACTTGTTTATGCTTTAAATTTAAAACCCAGATATGAATTGCTTTTTAAAATTTCAAAAACCAGGTTACTTAAATTAAAACACCCGAGTAAACCACACTAAAACCCCGAGTCACTCGCGAGTAAACCCACACTCGTCTCTGCTTCGAGTCTTCCACGCGAACAACACGAGAGCGTCCCGAGTCTCTTCCTTCTTCCCTAATGCAAACGAAACCGATAGCACAAACGTGCACGTGGTGCACGTACACCACCAACTCCGACCCCCGGAGACCATCGTGGTGAAATTCGACCATCACCTACAACCTCGCAAACCTCTACGCAAATCCAGATCGTTCATAACCCATTCGAATCGAAATCGAGTTAATCTCGATCAAACTGAAACCACCATTGAACAGCACCTCGCCTGAAAATTCATCAACCTCACGATGTCGACCATCGTTCTTCACGAAATTCCGGCCACGACACCCCAATACCTCCACGCTACTATGCCCTAAATCCTACGCAACTCGATTCACTCCAAAATTCCCAGTCATCCCATTTCCAGTCGCGACCCAAAACAATGTTAAACCCAAAATCAACTCGGTCTGAACTCCACAGTGAACTAAAATTCATACGAGCATTTTTCTGATAATCACCTATCCTCCAGCCATCACTAACTTGAACCCCGCCATCCTGTTCATGGTCGATCGCCAGCAAATGCCAAAACTAACAATATTGATCAACTCATAAATTCCCATAAATTTTGACTTTAAAAATCTCAATATTGTTATCAAAATTCATAGATTTCAGGTACGAATTCAATCATATAAATGAGGCTAGAAATTATAACACTTGAATTTTCTGATAAAAATGTTTTTCACTGTAATTTTAAAATTTTAGAATGTCCACTTCATAAATACACTTGAAAATATTTTTAGAATTTGTATTATACTGATATGATCAACTTCATTTAGAAATCATTACCTAAATCTATTTATAATCTGAGATACGAATTTTCTTGAGTTTTGGCTATTCTATTACTAACAGAAACTTATTTATACAAAGACAAGAATACACATCTATTTCATATATATATATATATATTCACGCATATTCATATTCATACCAGGGATATAGCATCAACAACAAGTTTTTATCACTACATCAATAATTCACAGATCAACACATGCATTATAGATACAAATTTAAACTGTTTTTAAGAAAAGTTTACTCACCTTAAAATTAACAGAGAACAAAGCAGAGCAGTGTTTTCCAGGCTTTTAAATTTTGATTTGTGAAAATCTTTTGATCCTCCTTTGCATGTTTGTAAATAGTTGAATCTTTAACTTGATTGTTGAATTAGAACCATTTGCATGTTGAAATTACAGTTGAACTTCATTTGGAAAGCAGGTTGAAGTTGTTGTTGTGAAGAACTTTGCATGCTTGAAAACTTGTTACAGGCTTTTAATTTGCTTGAGAGTTTTACAGGGTTTGATTTTAGTTTGAGGATTTGTTTCCAGTTTAGAATTTCTTTTGAATTTAGAAAGATGGAGAGAAAAGAAGATGGAGGAAGAAGATTTCGAACTGAGAAAAATGTTTTGAACTGAAAAGAAAAATCAGGTTTCTTCTAATATATGTTATTTATAAATTAAATTTTTAAACAAAGATAATGTTGCCACTTGTTAATACAAATGTCATTGCATGAATCCCTTAACTAACAAGTGTTAAAAGTATGCATAATTATGTTTAAAACCTTATTATAAAAGTATTTATGATTCTCTTTAAATTATGTAATTTGCATTTATATTTATATTTATGTAATTGTGAATTATTATTTAATTTTATTTATATATACAAACCCTTTTTTTTTAAATTTAGAGATATTAAAAAGAAAACTTATTTAAAACTATATTTTTTTTTTATTTTTTTTTATAAATAACTATCTTATATTTTGAAAACAAATGAAATAATCTTTAACTATTGAAAGATATTAAATTTAAAACAAAGCTTTTAAAATTACAATTCATACATATATAAATTATCAATAGATTTAATTAAATTCAAAACAATCCAAATTATAACATATACATACATATATATTATAATTTGAAAATTCATCTTTTATTTAAACAAAAGATTCTCTATTCACAATATATATAGCAAAATATATATTATAAATAGATTAAAACTTTATTAGCTTTGAAAATAAATCTTATCAATTTTAAATTATTAGAAAAGATCAAGTATTACCAAATTTAAATATTTCCAGATTAAATATTTATTAGCCTTTAAAAGATTTAATTACCAAATTAAATTAAAATTAGAAAGAAAATTATCAATCCAATTAAATTATCAATACCGATTATTAAATTTAAATTGTCCAAAAACCCGGGATATCACATAGCAACTGTAACGACCCGACTTTTCTTTGCCCAGAAAGACGCATCGTTATGAAGAAAGAAAGGGATAGAAGAAGAAAAGAAAAGAAGAGAGAACAACAACACATCAGAAATCTCACTGCGGAATGAGAAATATATTATCACATAAGATATTACATAGTATCATATATATCAGAGTACACAATTTATACATCACAGAATAGACAGTTATAAACTTCTGTCTATTATACAACACAAGTATCACAGATACAGACACAACATATACACAGCGGAATCATCATATATCTACACAACTGCTCCTTCCTGAAGTCGCCAAGCTACCATCACTTACTTCTGCACAACTGATAGATTCAACTCTAGAAAACCTGCTCACCCGAGCTCAACCAATCTTACATTCCAATAATGGACTCCGAATCTTGAAAAGGATTTTCTTCAGAGATCCGAGAAATCCTTACTCCATACTGCAAACTTACTCGAGACGATATTGGGTTTACAGTCTCGATATATACTTCCAACTCAAACATTCAAACTCCAACTATTGGTAATTGTGTTACACACACTACCAACTTATCTACCTTTATAACTTATATTGGAAAACCCGAACAGGTAACCCAATAAATAGGTAGAAATACATAAATATATATATTTAAAATGATATATTTTTTTTTATATAGAAATTATTTCTGGGTAAAATTATTTCATCTACCTCTTTAAAACAATATTGTGTCCGTTGGCCTGGTTCAAGTGTTTAGAGATCCCTATCAATAACGTTAGCTACTCGTATTGACCAGAATCCATATACCACTCAACCGATCAATTAACACAATATAAAACCATTTTTATATAACTAACAATTACGCGCTCTCAAGATAGACACCACTTCAGAGCCTAGGTATTCACTCAACCTACTGCTCTGATACCAACTGTAACGACCCGACTTTTCTTTGCCCAGAAAGACGCATCGTTATGAAGAAAGAAAGGGATAGAAGAAGAAAAGAAAAGAAGAGAGAACAACAACACATCAGAAATCTCACAGCGGAATGAGAAATATATTATCACATAAGATATTACATAGTATCATATACATCAGAGTACACAATTTATACATCACAGAATAGACAGTTATAAACTTCTGTCTATTATACAACACAAGTATCACAGATACAGACACAACATATACACAGCGGAATCATCATATATCTACACGGTGAAGCCTCCTGCTCCAAATCTCCTCCAGAATTCGTCAAAGCTAACCTGAATCCCTCGACTACTCAATACAATATTGAGTACCCAAGAGTTTAATAAAACAGAAAATAAACACTTGGGTCAGACATTGTGACGACCGCCCATGACCCCTGCACCGAATCTAGAGATAGAGCGCTGTAAAGTGTGCCAGGCGACCATGGACGATTGTCAAGGTAAGATTTAAAACAACCAAGTCTATCGTATTACTCACAACGCATGGACAAAATACAATAGAACATATGTATAGTGAAGCTTTACGGAACAAAAATGACATCATATAAAACTCCATAGTAGTTGAATACAAGCATCCACATAGTCAATACATCCAGCCTCACTACATATCTCTCAGAGAATACAAAACAGCGGAATATCCAGTACATATAAAAAGAAAATATGCAACCCTCTAGCTCGTCTTCGATATCAGCATCGTGAGAAGAGAACAGCACCTGTCACCTGCTACCTAGTCTGCCCGTCCCAAAATGGACGAACAGCCCAAGGCAATAAGAATTAAAACATAAAGCCTTGAGTCAGACAACAGTCTTAGTGAGCAGTAAATTAACTAACAACATACCAAAAGAGCATAAAGGAAAAGGAATAGGAATACAACCCTCCCACTCCAACCTCATTCTACAGTGATAGCCCCCAGACACACACTAAGCAGAAGCAAACATAGCAGAGCATACAATTTAAAGTAAAACTACTATCACTCGAATCAAGGGCGATGTTTTCCAAGTACCAAGGCCTAAATCAGATAAGCACCCAGAAAATACCGCTCTTGAGTCCGAATGACGATACAACCAAACATCCATGACTCTGGCTATCACTGTTATCATTGCTTCGATATCACCGTTAATTGAATGACCGGCACATTCTTTCAGCCGTCCGTCAAGGGCTAATGGAAACCCCGGTTCTAGACATAACTCCCGCACGTCGTCGCAGCCCGTGCCTAGGACTATCGAATCTGCCCAGAGTACTCGACCATCAACAGTTGGCCGTTGGGACTATCGAATCTGCCCAAACGTACTCTTGCTTAGAGCATGCTAGAACCTTCAACAACGATGCTATCCAAGCCTCCTAGTCATCCTCCTCGACGACTATTCTCATATCCATTCATTATCCTCAACTCGAATCATATCACCGAGTTATCAACATGCTTGGAATGATCCCATCTGGATTAGACCAAGTCTTCATCACATGATTGCCTCGCTTCATTACATCCTCGCAAAGCCTCATCTCATCATCACATCATCCAATCTATGCATAAGAGCTTCATCATCCCGCTACATATGCCACGAGCAGCTTTTCCAATTCAAGAGCCTTTCCCTTAGCTTTTGAATCACCTTTGATCTAAATCTAATCATCAATCATCTAGTTCATAACAATCAATCAAATCAAACATCAATCCAAGCAATCAAGCATCAAAAATGATCTAGGTAGACAATTATAACAATAATGGCATTTTCGTAATTAAAGAGTTGAAAGTCCAATAAGCATGAAAACATGGATTGTATCTCTACAAACTTGATGAATGAACTTGCATAGGTTAACATATGATAAAATGGATGTAACATCATCATGAACAATGGATCTATATGGATCTACACATAGGATGAAGAAAATGCATGGAAATCACTATTTTAACACCAAATCGAGCCAACAATCCGATATACTCCTTTGGATCCGTGTGAGAGATAATCACCACTCACCAAATCACCTAAACAACCTCAAATCAACACACTTCAGATCTGGACAGCGAAGGATGAAGCTTGATCTATCACGAATCCGCTTCAAACGAAGAAATCTCTCTTGAAAAGATGAAGATCTTCAATCTAAGCTCTTGAATCTTCAATCTTGATCTTCGATTTGGATGGATGGAAGCACTAGATTAGAGTGGAGAAAAGAAGTGAAGAAGTGTAGAAGTCGAGCTCTCAAAATGGCAGCACTTCGTCGCTTCAAAATCCGGATCCCAAAAAATGAAGAGAAGCTCTCCTATTTATAGCAGAAAATACCCTAAGTCGTAACTCGGCTATCTCCTTAAGTCGCTGCCGACTTAACACTATGCCGACCTACGACTTAAAAATCCCCACGACTTAACAGAGCCTCCGACCTAACCCTTGGCGACCTAAAGAAATGCGCTTTCCTTCGACCTACGACTCAGTTGGGTTGCGACCTAACAACTTAGGCTTCTACGCGACCTAACACATGGCGACTTAACAACCATAGGAGTCTACGACCTAACTTAGGTCGTTGCCGACCTAACACTTAAGCCAACACGCGACCAGATAACATCACGTGACCTACGACTTAACCAATCACAGATACACAACCACTCCTAAGTCGTTTAAACGACCTAACGATGTTACGACCTAACACTTAGACTCTCACGCGACCTAACACTTGAGCCAGCCTGCGACCTAACAACTTAGCACCCACGCGACCTAACTACTAAGTCATCTACGACTTAATTATTAAGTCGTTAACTAACTTATTCCTTAGGTCGGTCAATTCCATAGGTCGCTAACTCGAACTGCCGACCTATTACTTAACTCACCCAAACACTTAGGTCGCTCACAACATTTCCTTAGGTCGTTGCCGACCTAACTCTACCCCAGAATACTTAGGTCGCCTACTCCTCTTAAGTCGGTCACGACTCATCACTTAGGTCGGTCACTACCTTAAGTCGGCAACTCGACCCAGACTTATCCCTTAACTTGCCTATCCCCTTAGGTCGCAGATCTTCTCTAAGTCGCTCACGACTTATCTCCTAAGTTGCCAACAACATTTAGGTCGCGTACGACCTAGGACTTAGGCAATTTCAACCAAAATCTGAAACAACTAGAAAATGCTGAAAATCCCAGATTTTGACAAACTTTTCGATCCGTGAAATACGGGTCGTTACAGACATGGGTCTGGTGTGAGTAAACGGTTAGATTGCTTAACTTTGAAAACTTTTGAAAACAAAAGTATCACGTAAGACTCCCCACAAATAAACATGGGTAAGTTTTTACCTTACGCTAACTAAAACGTTTGATAGGAAATCTGATTGTATTATAATAGGGTCTAGGGTTTTCAAGTAAAATACAGAAATAGCTGAAATGCTTACATCTCACATTCCAATATAGTTGGGCACAACTAATACGTACGGCACTTATTGGAGTTTGGATTCCATACAATGGCAGGGCTACTGGGGTACCGCCCGTCACAGTACGTGGCCTAGATCACCGTACCGAGGAGTACGCCCGCTCCCCTGCAACACAAAGCCGGAACCATTCCTTACTGGATAATTCCGAACAAGATAACCCCGTAGTTGGCGCAACCAACCACACACTAAGCCGAATGAAAAGAAAAGGGACCTCTAGACAGGGATCTATCTTGCTCTCAGTGGGTGCTACCCACGAAGCCTTGCTGCACCTCCCCTGTTTTAGCCATTCCCGGTTGATGAGGCTTGAGGTTACGATTACCTTTAATCAGAACATATCACTTAGAATGCTCATCGTCCGCCTGACGATGTGCTGAAAGCATTCAATCCATACAAGTTCGTTCCGGGTTCGAACGAAACCGAAGGCATTATCTCGTTACACTCGTTTTGGAATCACCCTCAGAGTTAACGACAATAACCCTTGCACTCTGAATCTTCATTTTCACTTGAGATTCACGACCTATCGTTAATTTGGATCGATGTGGTATTCGGGTCTCCAGACCTGGAATACCGGTATACGGAAACCCGATCCCGGTCTCATCGAAATCCAAAACGTATCTTTTAAGGCCAAGTTGTTTAAAGGTTTAAACATTTAAACTTATATTCTGAATGATATAAACAGATAGATAAATAACATTATCACAATAGATAATTCATATCAACATTCATCTCACAAAGCAGCATATATCATATATATATCAGAGACATACAAATCATCCAATATCAACCAATCACCCAATATCAAACATCCAGTATTAATCAATTATCTAAACAGAATTGATTTACTCTAATCAATTTAATTAACCTTTAATTAAATTAATTACTATCCTTTAATTACTTGGATTATCTTAATCCTGCTCACTATCATTAATTAATTACAAATTAATTAATTAAACATCTAAATGATCTTCCTTAATTAATCTCCTTTGATTAATTATCTTTAATTACATCAAGTAATTATCCTTAACCATATACAGTAATTAACTTTTAATTACTATCATTAATTACAATAATTAATGAACCTTCATAAATTAATTAATTATAATTAATTATATTAATCCTCAATTAACTACAATTAATTAATTATACTTAAATTAATTACTTTTATTAATCAACCTTAATTAATTCATTAATTAAATAATCCTTAATAATTAATTAACCTTTTAATTAATTAATTAATTTTAATCAACCACTTCATTATTTAGTTTTAATTAATCATAAACAGTAATTAACAATTTGTAATTACTTATCTTAATTTATTTATATTAATCTTGATTAATTAATCTAATTAATTAATCTTTAATTACTTCATTAAGTAATTATTAATCAATTATATTAACAAATAATCCTTAATTTATTTACTTTATTAATTAATTACTTTTTTAATTAATTACCCTTAGTAATTATCCTCAAATTAATCACATTCCTTAATTAATTAATTACTTTAATTACTTAACTAAAATAATTAAGTAATTTAACTTTTAATTACTTACATAAGTAATTATCTTCTAATTACTTCCATTAATAATCTTGATTACTTTCTTAATTAATTACTTAACAAATAAGTAATTCCATTACTAAATAATCCTTAATTCATAAATTAATTAACTATTCCATAATTAATTAATCTCAACAATTATATTAATCAATTCCTTAGATTAATAACATCAAGTGATTACCCTTTTATCACTTTAACTAATTACCCCATGAGTAATTTTCCTATTAATTACTTCCATAAGTAATTTCATTCAATAATTAACCAATAATTACTTTATTAAGTAATTACTCTTAATTAATCCATAATTAAGTGATTATTTAAAATTAAATAAATAATTAACTAATTATTTAAAATTAATTAAACAATTAAATTAATTAACATTCTATATTTAAAAATCCTAAATTAATTATGGAAACATTATTCTTAATTAAACTTTACTTATTAACAAACCATATTTAAATTAAGTATTCTTAAATTTATATCAATACTAATTTAACCTTATTATTCTCATAAATAAATTATTTGAATTACTTAAATCTTAATATTCAAAACAAATTATTAAACTTGATTTACAAAATCATAATAATAACAACCTTATTTGGAGATAAAGCATTTATAAATCATTTCCAAATTTACCAAATACTTAAAAACTTGTTTATGCTTTAAATTTAAAACCCAGATATGAATTGCTTTTTAAAATTTCAAAAACCAGGTTACTTAAATTAAAACACCCGAGTAAACCACACTAAAACCCCGAGTCACTCGCGAGTAAACCCACACTCGTCTCTGCTTCGAGTCTTCCACGCGAACAACACGAGAGCGTCCCGAGTCTCTTCCTTCTTCCCCAATGCAAACGAAACCGATAGCACAAACGTGCACGTGGTGCACGTACACCACCAACTCCGACCCCCGGAGACCATCGTGGTGACATTCGACCATCACCTACAACCTCGCAAACCTCTACGCAAATCCAGATCGTTCATAACCCATTCGAATCGAAATCGAGTTAATCTCGATCAAACTGAAACCACCATTGAACAGCACCTCGCCTGAAAATTCATCAACCTCACGATGTCGACCATCGTTCTTCACGAAATTCCGGCCACGACACCCCAATACCTCCACGCTACTATGCCCTAAATCCTACGCAACTCGATTCACTCCAAAATTCCCAGTCATCCCATTTCCAGTCGTGACCCAAAACAATGTTAAACCCTAAATCAACTCGGTCTGAACTCCACAGTGAACTAAAATTCATACGAGCATTTTTCTGATAATCACCTATCCTCTAGCCATCACTAACTTGAACCCCGCCATCCAGTTCATGGCCGATCGCCAGCAAATGCCAAAACTAACAATATTGATCAACTCATAAATTCCCATAAATTTTGACTTTAAAAATCTCAATATTGTTATCAAAATTCATAGATTTCAGGTACGAATTCAATCATATAAATGAGGCTAGAAATTATAACACTTGAATTTTCTGATAAAAATGTTTTTCACTGTAATTTTAAAATTTTAGAATGTCCACTTCATAAATACACTTGAAAATATTTTTAGAATTTGTATTATACTGATATGATCAACTTCATTTAGAAATCATTACCTAAATCTATTTATAATCTGAGATACGAATTTTCTTGAGTTTTGGCTATTCTGTTACTAATAGAAACTTATTTATACAAAGACAGGAATACACATCTATTTCATATATATATATATATTCATGCATATTCATATTCATACCAGGGATATAGCATCAACAACAAGTTTTCATCACTACATCAATAATTCACAGATCAACACATGCATTATAGATACAAATTTAAACTGTTTTTAAGAAAAGTTTACTCACCTTACAATTAACAGAGAACAAAGCAGAGCAGTGTTTTCCAGGCTTTTAAATTTTGATTTGTGAAAATCTTTTGATCCTCCTTTGCATGTTTGTAAATAGTTGAATCTTTAACTTGATTGTTGAATTAGAACCATATGCATGTTGAAATTACAGTTGAACTTCATTTGGAAAGCAGGTTGAAGTTGTTGTTGTGAAGAACTTTGCATGCTTGAAAACTTGTTACAGGCTTTTAATTTGCTTGAGAGTTTTACAGGGTTTGATTTTAGTTTGAGGATTTGTTTCCAGTTTAGAATTTCTTTTGAATTTAGAAAGATGGAGAGAAAAGAAGATGGAGGAAGAAGATTTCGAACTGAGAAAAATGTTTTGAACTGAAAAGAAAAATCAGGTTTCTTCTAACATATGTTATTTATAAATTAAATTTTTAAACAAAGATAATGTTGCCACTTGTTAATACAAATGTCATTGCATGAATCCCTTAACTAACAAGTGTTAAAAGTATGCATAATTATGTTTAAAACCTTATTATAAAAGTATTTATGATTCTCTTTAAATTATGTAATTTGCATTTATATTTATATTTATGTAATTGTGAATTATTATTTAATTTTATTTATATATACAAACCCCTTTTTTTTTAAATTTAGAGATATTAAAAAGAAAACTTATTTAAAACTATATATTTTTTTTATTTTTTTTTATAAATAACTATCTTATATTTTGAAAACAAATGAAATAATCTTTAACTATTGAAAGATATTAAATTTAAAACAAAGCTTTTAAAATTACAATTCATACATATATAAATTATCAATAGATTTAATTAAATTCAAAACAATCCAAATTATAACATATACATACATATATATTATAATTTGAAAATTCATCTTTTATTTAAACAAAAGATTCTCTATTCACAATATATATAGCAAAATATATATTATAAATAGATTAAAACTTTATTAGCTTTGAAAATAAATCTTATCAATTTTAAATTATTAGAAAAGATCAAGTATTACCAAATTTAAATATTTCCAGATTAAATATTTATTAGCCTTTAAAAGATTTAATTACCAAATTAAATTAAAATTAGAAAGAAAATTATCAATCCAATTAAATTATCAATACCGATTATTAAATTTAAATTGTCCAAAAACCCGGGATATCACACTGTTCATTCTAATTTTTACATTCCCGAAGATACTTTTTTTGACATCATTCTATAATTTCAAGAATGATGCATTCATTCGCATAAAGGAAGTTAGAAATGCTTAAGCTTAATAATAATATAGGCCGAAAACACATTGTCTATACCATGTATCTTTCATACTATTTGCCAATTTTATTTCACACCGATACAATGCATATTGACACCAGAGTCAATTATATTTATTTTGTGTAGTTGTTGTATGCTTATTTATTCTTTTTCTTGCTTACTGTCCATTAGCATATGTTTATTTCATTACCATATTGATTTTTTTACTGCTTGTAAAAAAAGACTATATGTGAACCATGCGTTAGTTTGATATCATCACAAGTTGACTTTATCAATATAATTTCGGACGATGATTACAAAAATATTACCATAATCCGTATGCGAAGCACGAGTTCGCACTAGTTTTTCATTAAGAATACTTATTGGTATATACTATTATGCAACACATCAAATTCTACTCAATTTTTGGCACCTTAGGTTTTAAATTATATTGAATTTTTAACTGTTGCTATGGACCATTTACGTGATAAAAAAAATTGGCGGTCCAATACATTTCCCTCCTTATTACTGTGCCGCCAAACTTTCCTCTTTTCACTTTCACTCCCAAATCAAAAATTACGAGACCACTTCACTCACGAATCCCTCCTCAATCTGAAAGCTCGATTCTGCAACCCGATCGATTCCTCAAAGCTCGATTCTACGCGATTCTTCAACGAAGCCGATTCATCCACTAAGCTAAAACGTGAATCCTCAACGAAGCTGAAGTGCGATTTGGAAGGCCCGGGTTGACCTGCTGTTCATGGTGTGATGATGATGTTATGGTGGTAATAGGTGGTGACTAGAGGAAGAAGTCTTTATGGTGATAGTTTATCGTGGATTGATGAAGGAATTGGAACAATGTATGTATACTGATACAAATATGTGTGGCCGAGTATCAGTTACACAGCAAGAAAAAGGGGGACTTTGGTGGTGATTTGTGGTGCAGGTGAAGGTTTTGGTGGTAGTAACTTTGGTGGTGATTTGTGGTGCAGGTGCAGGTTTTGGTGGTAGTAACTTTCAAATATCAAGCACATAAAAGAGGGACATGCACATAATTGTAACTGATACTGATGGTTTCAAAATATACGAAAATGACAAGAATTGATATAATTATTGATTGAATTATGGATCAATATTTGCAAGAGCAAGATTTGGCAAGAACTTTTGCATTGCAAGCTTCAGATTACAAGAACACGAAATCAAAAGAACAAGAATTATCAACTAAAAATTGGAAATAACAAGAATGGTAAATGGCAAATACAAGAACAAAGAACTAAATTGCAAAGGTTGAAAAAAATTGAACAGAAACTGAAGTAAACTATAGCATGCAATTGAACTAACAAGATATTTCTAAGTAACCATGCACGGGCCTGTTCACCATATATACACACACATAACCATATACACCAACTAACAAAATTAAAATTTGCTTCAAATTTCTTCTCTTTCCACCATTACATTGCATGTTCACCATATATACACACACATAACCAGGCAGGAGCCTCTATGACTCGGCCAAACCACAAAACATAACTCAGACTGACCCAACTGACAAGGGTTCGACCCATTTACAAGCCCAAAACATGACACAGCATTTAACAGTACATTGTATACAACACACAACCATCAACAAACTGAAAATGACACGTATCAGTTGTGCATGCACACACATGCACACACTGATACATCTCAATAACTCTCACATATGGCTATGACTTCAACCACTGGAGCACCTGACACCTTTCTTCTATATCCAGTCAACAACTCCGACAATCCCAGGGCGAACTCTGGTGAACTTTGCCGAAAGTCCTGCTTGTACCCATTTCTTGAAGGCATGCGGTAGACTCTCTTCTCTTTCCAGTCATTGAATAGCAGCCATTTTCTTCAAAAACCCTTGCAATCAAAGCTTGATTGTTACATGATTCTTCAAGGCAGCTTAAGCACGATTCCGCAACGAAGCTCGATTCCTCAACCAAGGTCGATTCCTCAACGAAGCTGAAGCGCGATATCAACTTCACGAACTTGACTTAAGGTATATTTTTCAATTATTGTTTTTAGCAGGCCATACACTGGCTCCGCCCCTATACGTATGTATATTGATTGAACATTATTAATACCCTAAGTATTTTAGTTTACTGTTGTTCATTTTTGTTTGTTTGATTATTTGATGGTTGTTTTAATTGTTACCGTTTTAAATTATGCAAAGAAAATTTTATTTGTGGTAAAAATGGTATGATGTTTGACTGTGTTGTCAACGATTGTGGCTTCGAACACAAAGCACATCAAGTAAAAAACTTTATTTCAACTATGAAGTTCAGAATAATTGGTTACAGGAAAAATCTTTAGAAGCTATAATGTTCTCACTACCACAAAAATACCCTATTACAACGTCGTTTTTACAACGGTCTTTAAATGGCCGTTGTAATAGAAACATATTACAACGGTTTTTTCAGGCCTGTTGTAATAGATACTAATTTTCAACAACTCTTTTCAATTGCACGTTGTAATAGACACCTATTACCACGTTTTTAATTTGCCCGTTGTAATATATGTCTATTACAACTTCGTTCTGCCCATTGTAATAAATAGCAGTTTTCATCCGTATTTGCACGTTGTCATAGATGTCTATTACAACCATTTTCTTTTACCCATTGTAATATATGCCAATTTTACAACGCTTACAAATTCCTGTTGTAATAATTGCCAGTTGCCAATTTTTGAATAATTTATGATCACTAATTATTATCTATAATCAATATTTATTTTTATATTTAATAACATATTATATTTAATTATTAATAATCAGTAAATTATCCTTAATATTTATTACTTACATTTAATAACTAATAAATTTAATTAATATTAAATAATTTATGTTTAAAGTTTAATATTTAATATTTAATGTTTAATAATAAATGTTTAATTTTTATAATTTAATTATAAGTTCATTAGTTAGTGGAACTTAAAAGTTTGCAAAAATTTTGGAAATTAATAATCGTAAACATTATAAAAAATATTGTTATTTATTGCATTAATAACAAGCGTTTAATTGATAAGTGGTACTTTAAAGTATTTTAAAAATAAAACATAAATGAATTAAAATTATGTTCAGACCAGTTTCATAACTATTTCCTCAAAGCAGGTCCAAAAGTTCACTTATCCCGCGTCCATTTTTCATTTCCTACTTCACAATAGAAACCCCTACATTGGTTGTACTTCATCTAAATCCCTCAATTTTAATTTACCGCCACCCTCAATTTTCATTTACCGCCTTAATTTCAATTATCGTTTACGCAGCCAAAATACATCCCCAAAACCAAAACCATAACTATCGAAAACAATTAAAATGGAAGATGAAAGTAATGGAGATTCAACCAGTGGATTGCCAGAAAGTTGCATCTCTTACATCATATCCCTTATGTCTCCTACCGATGCTTGCAGATCTGGCGCAGTCTCTACTACCTTCCAACTCACGGTCGTTTTCGATACAGTCTAGAATTGATTTCTCCCGTCCGATTATCTTGACATCCTATCTAGGTTGGTTCGTTCTTTGACCTTCACTTCTAAGAAAGACCTCTACTTTCGCCTCTGTAGTCCTGTTCTCAGCGATGGTGGCAAAATGGTAATTTACGATTTCAATTTTTAATGCCGTGAGTTGACATAAATTGAATTTTAGTGCGTATTTTTGGTATTTTGAAGAGCTTTGAGCTGGAGAGATCAAATGGGAAAAAGCGCTACATGATTTGGCCTAGGGCAATGAATATTGTTTGGAGCGAGAATCCCCGTTTCTGGAAATGGATCCCTTCTTCCAATTTGAGGTTGTAGTTTTTCATTTATGTAAATTTTTTGTTTTAGTTAAAACTAATGCTCATCACATTTCTGGAAAAGCTATAACATTCACTTGGTTCTTTAATGGCTAACAATTAATTGTTGGAGCTGTTTAATTGAATACTCAGCTTTGAAATGTCAATTTACCTAAATTATTGAATACTTTTTACAATATTACTTTAAGTGTTTATATAAGAAGTTGTTACTAGTTGATTTCACCTTATAAATTTATTGTATTCATGTGCACTATCTTCGGGATAATTACAGCCAAGCAAGTATGAACTCTAAAAAAGTAGTCAACATCGTATAATTTTAACCATAAAGAGCTGGTAATATTGGAAATGTAAAGTTCCAGCATGTTGTATGAAATACTGAAACGATGAAAATAAATTTGAAAAGGTTATCTTCATCAACTCACAGTTGAGTGTTATAACTTATGTCCTTTGAAATACTTATTTTCTTGACTAGCTTTGTCTTTTTGACATCATCTTTCTCCTCTCACAGGTACGCCGAGGTGGAATTGATGAACCCTTTGCATGGGAAAGCAGAGAGTTCTTAAGGAAACTTTGTATAGGAAAGGTATCATACTTATGCTTTTTTACTTATATGCACCTCTTCATACTGTCATGCTTGAAAATTTTAATTTACCATATCATTAATTTACAAGAAGTAATATTCAAGGTTGAATGTACTGTTTCGTCCAGTGTGCGAGAGTTTGGTTCTGTTTTTCTTGATCAGCAGAATGTTGCAAGTTTACTTATAGAACACGGATGGGCTAAGGTATCACAAACTACTTATCGCTATTTTTTAAGTTATAAATCAACTTTCTACCATATCATATATCCTCTGGTTGTTACTACTTGTGTGAATATGATTATAATTAGATTAGTGATACTATCATTTTCTTATTGTCACATTAAAAATTATCATACATGTGGAGGAGCCAAATCAGCAGAAGAAGGAAGAAGACCCATTCTTGGTGGATCTGTTAAGGCTTGAAGACCAAGCTAAGGAAAAAGAGCTAGGTTTATGGGCCAAGGTTAATATTGTGTTTTTTTCTTTTTTTTCTTTTTCCTTGACATTGTTTTGTGGACATTATATGTAAAGCTACCAATCCCCTATCTATACATATGTAAAAAAATGTTTGCATGCACTTATAGATTTAGTCCACTGACTATTATCCACTAGCAATATCTTCACAGTTGCAAACCATTACATGCAAAGGTAAGCAAATTGAGATTTTCAGAATATATATTTCTTTTACATTTCTTGACTTGGATACGTTTACTCTTGAATTTTGATAACGATATGGTGTTTATTGCTAAGGCGCAATCGTTTGGGGTCCAAATGGGAAGATGACAATTGAGGATATTGAAGTTGAACCTCCTTAGAAATCTGAAGTTCGGATTCGGATATTATATGCCAGTTTGTGTCACACCGATGTTACATTTGCAAGTGGATATCCATTAGTAAGGTCTTTCTATTTATTTTTTATATTTTGAATCAAACTTAGTTTGAATTTCACTAATTTTTCCTACAAATTGCAAATTATGCAGCTGCTGTTTCCACGAGTGTTGGGATATTAAGGAGTAGGGTAAGAGATCACCTTTCATTAAAAGAAAAATACAAGATTTTGGAACGAATACTTTAATATATATGACAGTGATAACCATTACTTTCATCGGTGTGATTGAGAGCGTTGGAGAAGATGTAGAGGATCTTAAAGAAGGAGACATAGTGATTCCAACCTTCCTAGGCGAATATCTGAATGCATAAACCGCAAATAAGAGAAGACGAACCTGTGCATGAAATATAACATTCCGATACATGGGCTGATGCCAGATATGACATCGAGAATGTCAGTGAAAGGGCAGAAACTTTACCACCTCTTTACCTGCTTGACTTTTGTAGAATTTACAGTCGTGAATTCAAACTACGTTGTGAAGGTTGATCCAAGGCTAACTCTAACTCATGCTAGTTTGCTATCTTGTGGCTTCACTACTGGTTTTGGTGATAAGTAGCTGAACATGACATGCTTTGGTAATGATAGCATGTTGACTGAGGATGAGGAGGGGATGATAGTTTCAAGTGGTGGGTATATATATTTCCATTATGTTTGTAGGTATAAGTATTTCTTCTATAGGTTTTGTATTATAAGAGACTAAGAATATATGAACATTTTTGGCATTTAGAAATGTAAATCTTTTTTGTTATTTTTATTAGATATGAATATGTGTGTTATTGCTACAATATTTTGGTTTTAATAGCAAGTTAATTTTAAATTTATGTATGCAATGCAGTAGTATTTATATTTTTTATCTCATTTGAATTTTTTTGACAATGGGCAAAAATAGCTGTAAAAAACTCTATTGCAACGAGCAAAAACAGTTGTAAATACTCTATTGCAACGGGCAAAACCAGTTGCAAAAGGCTATATTACAACGGCTATGGACTGTTGTAAAAAAGTTTACTACAACGGACGTTTACAATAGTTTTGAACTGTTGTAAAATCTTCTGGATTTATTACAACATCGCCTAATAAGACGGACGCTGGCCCGTTGCGAAACACCTATTACAATGGGCATTGCCCGTTGTAAAATGGTATTTTTGTTGTAGTGTCTGTATTACGTGTTTTGATTTCTATGGCTAGTGGACATATGGAAACAAAATGAATCAGAGAATTGAAACAAAATTAATTGGGAACATGAGATTTTGAGCTCCCGTTCAAATACTGTGATCAAAACTACAATTTAAATTAAGCTTATTTTTTCCCATCTCAAAAATGAATTCAACGAGGATGGCAAAAAATAATTGTAGATCTGAACGCATTCATGTTTTGATAAAGTTGGCAATTATGTATACTTGTATGATTTTCAGTTAGTGCATGAATCATGATTTAGATGTTGTCTTTTTTGTCATAATTTGTTGTCATGCATGATGCGTCTAATGTAATGGTAATTTATATATGATATTCTTTTGAATTTATTTATTAACACCACAATAGTTATAAATAAAATGATACGTTGCTATTGCATACTCATGATTCATGGTATTGAAAACTAATTTTTTGGATATGGATTAATATAATTCTCAGTAAAAGTGCGCTCCTAAATAAATAGAAGACATGTAGCTTTTTGGAAAAAGTTGAACATTCACCTGACATCCACAAGTTTTCCATGTCATCAACCAATGAACCTGGAATAAAATATTTGATATTTGAGTGGAATGTTTTATAACAGAAATGATAATTTTGTATTTCACCAGCACAGGGTTCATTCTTTCATGTGGGTTTTATCCTTTTAAACAATTTAGTTTGGGTAAACAAAAAGAAAAAAGAATCATTATATAAATCTAGCAGTTCTAACCAAAGTGTGAACCTTTGTCAACATGAAGTTACATAAAGTTTGATGTACAATAATGACATTATACTTTTACATCTGCATTTGGAAATATCACTCAGTCTTGCCATTTAGATAGAAGACATTTTGAACCTTTGCTTACTTCAATCAATTGTCAAATAAATTGTAAAGTGGTCAGGTAAATTGAAGACCTGGTTGTTGACTGTATTGCATCATATATAACCAATGTACAAGGGTCATACTGCTGCCTAGGTGGTGTAGATAAATCATCCAGTCGTGACATATCATATGCTCATTAGTATTTATATGATGGAATCAACATCAGTTGCACAAATGGCGAGGTTTGGTCAGGTAATTATGATTAACATAAACATGTCAGTGTTCCTTGCATCTGTATTCGGTTTTACATATGTGAAACTATCAAAAATAAATCTTGCTAGTTCTGCAGCTAGAGTAGCAGTAAAAAATATTTCCTACACCAATAATGCCTATATCCATTTTGCTGCACATTAACTATAGTATCCAACTGTTGCATGCTCATGGTAGTAATGAGAGTCAATAACATGTCTAGCTTCTTGGTTTTTCTTCAAATTATTTGCTCAAGTAAACCTTAATGTATTTCAATGTAGCTACTTCGGTGGGTATAAAATTCAGATGCAACGTCCAAATCTATTGATGAAGCTTGGAGCACCATACTCAGAGTTGATACTCAAGTTAGAAAGGTTGTAAATGTTGTGGATGATATTCCTCATTACAAGTTTGGATTCATTGACGGCAATGTGTTGTCGTTTGAGTAAACAAAAACGGTCAGTTGACTGGTATGTTCTTTTTTCCCTTTATAATGTTTTACATTTGTTGACTGCATCAATTACGAGAAATCATAACCATAACTGAATGTTGGAAACGAATTGATGCAGGAGCTATACTCTGTGCAATGTCCAACAAGAAGGATGGAACAATCCGCCAATTCACCAGGTTCGCATGTTTACAACATCCATATAAAACTATTATTAAATGCAGTTATATTAATATATCTCTCCTTTTTTCAGTGGAAAAACAGTGGTACTCTCTCTATGGTTTGTGGGAAAGAACAATTGGTGGACAAATCTTTAATTGATACATTCCTACACCCTGTCCCTATTGTTGTTACATCGACATCAGTGTCTAATTTGGTAAGAAGATGTGTAACCCATTTCAGATTGAATAAATTAAAGAAAAATGGTTTGTACTGCAGTTTCATTCACTTATGACTTGAGTAAAGCGACAAAGGTGTATTCAAATATCAAAATTCCAGTAATTGATGAATATTTTGAAAGGTACAATTTTTCTCTATTTTACTATGAAATATATACAGTCTTCAAAAACTAATTATGTATTTTTACTCATTTTCCACTTTCAAACCTCAGTATATCAGTGGCAAAAAATTAATTCTGCTAAGCAATAATGCATCTGGTCATGTATCTACAAATGTTAAAACAGTTCAGTCAAGCATCTCACATCTAATGGAAGAGCTTAGAAGTAATAATTGTCAGGTATGTGTAATTTTTCATTCATAAGAACTATTTTATTTCATTTTATATCCTTTTAACATCTATTACAACTCATATACAACATGTTTTAAACTGCTTTTTCACAAGAAATACTGCCTATCAGTTTGTCCATTTTGACATTGACCCAGTGTTAGGTGGACATTTGGTTCGTTCTGTTCTTTTCGCTCTTTAAAGAGCATCACTAAACTGAATTCAGCTCCATCCATAAAAAATAAAAATAGAAATGGGTTAAAGAAATCTGTATAAAGAAATTTATTGATATTTATTTTTGGTTCAACTTTGTGAAATTTCTTTACAGGAAATTTGTTGTGAATTAAATTCATGCCATATGAGTTTTACAAAGAAAAGAGTATAAGAAATTTGTTGTGAACTGATTTCGTATATTGTTTAGATTAAATCCAAAATAACTTAATATATTTTACTTGCTAGCCGGCTCTAAAGTTATCAGATCAATATCCAGCTTCAATTTGAATTTGGTTTTTTTTTGGTGTGTTATTAGGATACCGGTTATAAAATGCAATAATTCATTTTTCGAGGTGTTTGATTTGGATATCAACTATGAAGTGTAATATTTTACAGAGAAAATTATATCAATCAATACATAAATCATAGAGGAGTTTATATGTTAAGCATGAGTTATTTTAATATTAGATTTTGATAATAAATCATAGAACTGACTAATTAGAACTTCATCTACATGGGAGTGTTTTTTATCTTTACCAAAACGGGTTGTCTTGACTTTGAACACATACATGGTACATGCATTCATGGAATAACGAGATTCTTTGAAAGCTCCATGAATTGTAATTGCATATATTGTTTGCTATAGCAACAACAAGATGCTCAGTCTCTGAATGCAAATTATGTTTGAAAGTCTGATACTATCATGTTATGCAGATGTGCATGAAATTACAAATGCCGCTGCACCAGAGAACAATCCACTATACAGAACTTTTTATGTGGGCAACCTTGCTCCTGAGGTATTGTAACGATATGGATTTTGCCCATTCGAAAATCGACATCCATACTTTATATCGTACTCGAATGCCGTAGATTGGACCGTTCAAATCCGAGTCGCCGGAGCTTATAACACAGTTAAGTAAATAACACAGCGGAAGAAAAAGAATAATACATTGATATACAATATCTGATACAATATCTGGTACAACAGAGTGATACAATGAATATCAATATACATCAGAGATATGATACAAGAAATAGCAGCAGAAAGGAAAATAGATAAAACCAGCAGCGGATAATCTCCTTCTTCAAAATGCCAATCCAGAAATAGCTTGAACTCTCAATAACGATGCACAAAGATAAGCAAGTGCAGTCCATATCCAAAGACTGAACTAGCTCCAGAAAATCTACTAATCCTGACTATCTGAAAAACCCAACTTTAGACTGCCCGTGTAGAAAATTTTGAGCACCCAGAGTTTAGGAAAGAAACAATGAACTCCGGATCAGTCATGGGACTGGTGTGAGCAACAAAAACAGTTTATCTTTAAAAACGAACAACAAAAGAATTTAAAGTCAATTCGCAATGCTTTTGGAAAATGAAACTACCATAAGGCCTCCCGCCACACACACAATGCAAATGCAGAATCGGAGGAGATTTCTCCTTATGATAGTCAAAGATGCTTGATACGCAATAAAAACTCATTTGGTTTGATATTATTATTAGTGCATAGTGTAGAAAACATTTTCGAAAGTAGAATATCAATCTTAGCCAACATAGACATTTCGAACTATGCCTATTATAGCTACCATCCAAACAGTGGGGCGCCACCATAAGTAGATGGCAGGTTCTACAACTAAAACCGTACAAGGCTTGTATCAGATGAATGGATTTTCCAACAAATGGTCAGGCCAAGGAACTTCCCATTGCCACATGGAAACGCCTCTGGAAGGACGTCCCGAGAACCAATCTGTTCTCTGCCAAACAAGGCCGGCTACCCCCCTTCCAGGGGAATATACAAAACCTCAGATATGCCACCCCCGGTCCTTTGGGACCTTTAAACGAGGATCCTCTACACCAACAACCACAAAGAAATATATTTGCAGTAACCACATAGGTTAAATATCAGGGCTACATACCTGACACAACCTTTTTCCAAAAGGAATGGCCATACCCTAGGGAAGCTACCCCTGAAACCTTGCCGCACAATTCTTGTTTCAACCATTACCGGTTTGTGAGGTTCGATGAAGTCTCATCCACAAAGCTACGCTTTGGCACAAAGCCATGCTTTGGGTCAACAGATGATCAAAGTAATGATCACCAAGATCAATGATCAAACAAATGATCATATCACAAATGATCAAACAATGATCATCACACAGCAACACTCAGCATGTCAAATTACCAAATTGGGAATATATCGCTGATAACCTTCAACTACATAACCTCTGAGCTCGTATGTCTCAGAGAAGGGTGTTAAGCTAAAAGAATAAATTCTCCACCACCAATAGAAATGTATTTGAAAGAAATCGGCTTTATATCTCAAAGTGTAATGTCAGACATGTAACCATACAAGTCTGTTCCGGGTCGAACAGAACCGAAGGCACTTCTTACGAAGCCCTTGCAATTCCGAGTATTCACAATCTCGATTGGATTTCCCATCACTTAGTGATCTCTATACTAGGAGCTACCCAGTGCAGAGACAATCGACGAGTTATCCTTTCGTTCTCGTGAATATCCGGTCTTCATCACCGGTCTTTAATTGTTATCCATATACGACGTATCACTAATTCAGAATGGGTTATATGACACAAAGGTCTTTTCCCGGCTAATCTGAATAGTGAGCGTAATATTTAAAAATATATGGATATTGGGATTTCAATTAAGTCACAACTTATTACCCAAACTTCTCTTTTCGAATGGTTTAACAAATTACCATTTCCAAATCTTTAAACAAAAAGATTCATTTTACCAACCTACAATGGTTTAAACAATTTCCACATTTTTATCTTTGAAACAAAAGATTCATTCACAGATTTTCCAAATCAATGTCCATTTCAATTTAACTCGTTAAATCATTACATCCATCCCAGAGAAACAGATCACAACATAAATCAGGATATATCACAAAGCATCATATATATGGGAATATCAACAATTTAATCATCTAGTAAGGTCAATTTATTTATCTGATTAAATTAAGTCAGATTTGTCACTAATCCTGGTTTAATTAACATTAATTTATTACAAACCATTTTAATTAATTATCCATTAATCATTTATTAATTAACCTTTAGTTATAAATTAATCAACCTTAATTAATAAATCAATCAACCTTTAATCATTAAATAATTAACCTTTATTTATTTAATTATCCTTTAAATTAATCTTCCTTAATTAATCTCATTAATAACCCTTAATTAATTACCGTTAATTATCCTTAATCAATTATTGCTTAATCACTTGATTAATCAATTTTAATCATAAATTAATATTTAATTAACAATTCTTCATTAATGATTTTAACCCTTTAATTACTTACTTCATTTATCCAAATCATAAATAAATCATCATTAAATCTTTATTAATCAAAACTTAAGTCAAAACTATTTATTTAAAAGTTGGGTTAAATAGTTTTCTAAAAATCTATGTTTTGTTTCAAAACTGAACTGTTTTATATTCAACCCGAGACATACTCGAGTACTTCCCCGAGTCAACATGGCCTCTACTTCGAGTTTCCTCCAAAACCAACCCGTGAGCCTTTTTTTCAACTTAAAAATTTAGTTAAGTGTTTACCCGGTATACGCTTGAAAACACACGATTTCAAACCCGAGCCAAAACTCCAAAATCACGAGACCTCCTTCGAGTCTAACTTCTTCTTCCCAAAACTGGAACGACCAGAAAATGAAACGTGCACGTGCACGTTGCACAATGCTCTGGCCACCTCCGGTCAGTCCTACGACTGTCGACAAGTCATCGGCAGCCAACTCTACCTACCCAACTACCCATCACCACGAGTCGGCAACCAATTCGAAATTTAGCCGATCAATTCTTGCCTGAAACCCACACTGGAATTGACTCTACCCACTAATTCGCCTCGCCCCACCGCCTGACGCCACCAGAACCCAAGCAACTTCGTCCATAGTTGCCTCAGTGACCCCTAAACCTTTCCCCATCATTGCGTGCAACTCGATCACTTGACGTCGACGATCGAGACCAATTACCTCGACCACTTCAAACTAGGTTTACGAGCAAAAATTCCTCGCCGCCTTCGCCACGTTCGTCGAACCACCATACGAATATTTTTCCTGCAACCACCCTTCACTCTTGCACCTCCGTCCAAGATACCATCCACCACCAACCTGTGGATCATCAAAGATCGTTAAAAAACCCTTTTTTCGATCAACCCAGAACTACGCTTCCAATCCCTATCTAAAAATTTTGATTCAAGCTTTAAAAATCAGTATTTTGCTTAGGGATTCAGTTTATAAACTTGAATTGATAAATCAAGATATTCGAAAATGTCACTTATATTAAAACTGTTCTTAAGGTTTTTCAGAGCAGATCAACTTTGTTTAACTTGAATTCAAATTTTAAAATTTTCTTTATAATCAACCAAACATATTTTGTTTAGATGCTTTGTCCTAACAATCAATAGATTGAGCAGTAATGATTTTTGAATTAACCCAGAGTTTTGAAATCTATAAACAGAGGTATATCCAGATAACAGTATGCAGGCTTCATCTCACCAAAATACAGTGCAATGCATATATTTTCACACAAACAAAATCTCTGATATTCATCATGCAACTAGATTAAAACTTAGGTTATTTTAAAATATGAAGTTACTCACCATTTAGAAGAGTAAAGAACAGGGCTTCCTTTTTGCTGAATCAGGCTGTGAATTCTTGTTTGAGTTGAAGCTTCTGTTTATATGATACTAGGCAGAGACTTATAATTTTTTTTCTTTCTTTAGCTTTGAAATGGAACGAAGCAAAATTATGAAGATGATATAAAAAGAAATGTTGTACAGGCTGATATAAAGGAGATGTGTACAGGTTATGTTACTTTGTTTTAACAATAGGTATGGCTGAGGTTACTTTCATTAAATGCTCTGTGTAACGACCCGACTTTCTTTGCCCAGAAAGACGCATCGTTATGAAGAAAGAAAGGGATAGAAGAAGAAAAGAAAAGAAGAGAGAACAACAACACATCAGAAATCTCACAGCGGAACGAGAAATATATTATCACATAAGATATTACATAGTATCATATACATCAGAGTACACAATTTATACATCACAGAATAGACAGTTATAAACTTCTGTCTATTATACAACACAAGTACACCAGTACAATACAGACTAATACAAACACAGCGGAAACTCTATATATCTACTCGCTGAAGCCTCCTGCTTCACAGCTCCTCCAGAATTCGTCAAGATTATCCTGAATCCCTTGACTACTCAATACAATATTGAGTACCCAAGAGTTTAATAAAACAGAAAATAAACACTTGGGTCAGACATGGGTCTGGTGTGAGTAAACGGTTAGATTGCTTAACTTTGAAAACCTTTGAAAACAAAAGTATCACGTAAGACTTCCCACAAATAAACATGGGTAAGTTTTTACCTTAAGCTAACTAAAACATTTGATAGGAAATCCGATTGTATTATAATAGGGTCTAGGGTTTTCAAGTAAAATACAGAAATAGCTGAAATGCTTACATCTCACATTCCAACATAGTTGGGCACAACTAATACGTACGGCACTTATTGGAGTTTGGATTCCATACAATGGCAGGGCTACTGGGGTACCTCCCGTCACAGTACATGGCCTAGATCATCGTACCGAGGAGTACGCCCGCTCCCCTGCAACACAAAGCCGGAACCATCCCTTACTGGATAATTCCGAACAAGATAATCCCGTAGTTGGCGCGACCAACCACACACTAAGCCGAATAAAAGAAAAGGGACCTCTAGACAGGGATCTATCTTGCTCTCAGTGGGTGCTACCCACGAAACCTTGCTGCACCTCCCCTGTTTTAGCCATTCCTGGTTGATGAGGCCTGAGGTTACGATTACCTTTAATCAGAACATATCACTTAGAATGCTCATCGTCCGCGTGACGATGTGTTGAAAGCATTCAATCCATACAAGTTCGTTCCGGGTTCGAACGAAACCGAAGGCATTATCTCGTTACACCCATTTTGGAATCACCCTCAGAGTTAACGACAATAACCCTTGCACTCTGAATCTTCATCTTCACTTGAGATTCACGACCTATCGTTAATTTGGATCGATGTGGTATTCGGGTCTCCAGACCTGGAATTCCGGTATACGGAAACCCGATCCCGGTCTCATCGAAATCCAAAACGTATCTTTTAAGGCCAAGTTGTTTAAAGGTTTAAACAATTTAACTTATCTATATTCATACAGATAGATAATTCACATATCACAATTGATAATCACATTATCATTTAAACAGATGATTCATAATCAAATAGGTAATCCATATCAACATCACAATAGTTAATCTATATTACCATTATAATGCAACCAAGCATTCATACCACACAACATTACTTATCTCATTTCTGAGATAACATTCATTCTAGTCAATCAATGTCATTCATTCTTATATAAGCAATGATTTACTTAATCATAACATAATTAATTTAAAATGAATTAAATTAACTATCTCTATCTTTAATTAATTTAAAGTGAATTAAATTAATTACTTCATCTCTTAATTAATTTAAAGTAAATTAAATTAATTACTTCATTATAAACCTTACTTATATAATCATTAATTAATTATAAATTAATTAATTAATCTTTCTCTAAATTTCCACTTTAATTAATCACCCTGATTAATTATACTTTAATTACATTTAAGTAATTATCCTTAATTAATTTTCCAAATTAATTATCCTTAATCCAATACAGTAATTAACTTTTAATTACTTCATAAATTAATTAATTAATTACTTCATCTCTTAATTAATTACAATTAATCACTTATCATTTGATTAATTAATCTTAATTAATCAACTCTTAATCACATCATTAATTATAAACTAATGATCCCTAATTACACCTTTAATTAATTATTAATTACATTAAGTAATTAACCTTTAATTAAACCATAATTTATTAATCACCTTTGATTAAACTTAACCAGTAATTAACTCTAATTAATTATCTTCCTTAATTAATTATTTTTAATTAATTACCTTAACAAATAATTAATTACCTTATAATTAATCTTAATCCTTTAATTAACTTAATTAAATAATTTATTTAATTAATAACACTAAGTAATTAACCTTAATCACTTCTTATTTAATTACTTTCATAAAATAATTATCCTCTAATTATTTTATTAAATAACTTTCCTTTTACTTAATTACATTCAGTAATTATTCCTTAATCACTTCATCAAGTAATTATACTTAACTTAATTTATAAGTGATTATCTTAAGTAATCACAAATTAATTAATTTAACTTAATCATTTAAATTTAATTAAATGATTCTTAACTTATTATATTAAAGGTTCTTAATTAAGAAACTACTATCTTAATTTAAATCAATTATTTACCAATAACACTTTATAATTAAAATAATTTAATTTTCTAAATTTCCTTTTCAATTTAACTATCTTTAATTAAATCAACATTCTAAATACTTAAGAAAATTCCTATTTTAATTGATTACTAAACACATTTTAACTTGAACCTTTAAATCTTTAAAACTTTTCCCAAGTTATTAAATATAATTAAATACAAATTTATTTCAAAATCTACTTATTTTATTTTAAAACTCAATATTATAAAATATATAAACTTGTTTAAACTCAGAAAATATTACAAAACAAAATTTCTTTTGTTTAAACTTTAAAACATTTCCTGTTCTATTTTAAAACCTGAAAACTTAAATCTGCCTCACCTAACACTCGAGCAAACACCCCTGGAGACTCAAAGAAACACTCGCGTCTAAAACTCACTTCCCTTGCTTCGAGAAAAATGCGAGTATCCCCGAACGAAAACTCGTGACCAAGCTTCTCCTCCAAACCCAAAACCCAGATGCACACGAACAAGCTCGTGCACGTGCACGCCACGTCTGAACGTCGACGAACTCCGATCAGTCCTCCGGCAAGTCGCTCTCGACCTCGTCATCCCATCGCGCAACCCAGAAACTTCACCTTGATCGAGAATCGAATTTTGATCAATCGAACCCATCCGTTCGAACGCCAATGCCAGGTAATTCGATCGCCGCCGATGATCCTTCCCTAGTCCACGTCGCAACCTCCCGCACCTCCAGGACCCCTCGCGATGGACTCTGATAGCCCCTCATCGCCGCGAAACCCAGATGAACATCAACGACAAAACACAGGGTCTTAAAACCCTAATCCCTCAATTTCCGATCAACCCTTTCCTTAATAAATTCCAAATTTATTTTTCTGATGAACTTCATCGTCCCCTCATCCTCCATGCTCAAACCCGGCACCCAGATCACCATGGTTCGCCTCAAATTGCCAATTAAACCCAAAACAGAAAATTCGAAAATTCTCTTTAATGTCCGATCTAAAAATCATGATACAAGTTTCATAAATCATGGTTTACTATTTGCAATTCAATGATGAAATCAAAATTAAAAATTGAAATCATAAAATTTTGACCCAAATTAGGATTCACTGTCATTTCAAATAATTATATCAAATTATTCAATTTAAAAACCTGAAATCATTTTTAGATAATAGCTTACTTGATTACAGACAGCTTCTATTTACAATTCATAAGCTAATTCGAATTTAGAATCAGGTTATTGAATTTATTATAAAATCTGAAACTGTTTTTATAAACACAGTAATCATTTTATATTTATACAGGCATTTCAAGACGCCCAATTCAAACATGCATCCAATTTAACTCAATATTCCAGAGATCATCATGATGATTTTCATTCACCAGAACAGGTTGAAACCAAGTTTAAGAACTGTTTTTAAAATTTAAGTTTACTCTCCAGAACTTATAAACAGAGAAGCAGATTTTTGTATATATATAGGCATACAAACATTTCAGATACATAAACATGCATTCATATCATATTACTAAGTAACACATAAAACATCCATCACATGCATCCATCACAACAGATTTTTAAAACTGTTTTTAAGTGAAAATGTTTACTCACCTCAAAGAACAGAGAATAGAAGCTGTTTTCCAGGCTTTTGAATTATCATCTACATGTTGATTTTTGAACTTAATTTCTTTTGCTTAGTTGAATATAGACTTGCGGTTGATTTCCTTATTCTGAACTTCAGTTTGTATGAAGATTTTAAACTGATGTTGAATTTTGATCTCCTGTTTCTTTGATTTCCAGCTTGCATTTGAATTTCCAGTTTTATTTCCAGATTTACATCTTCTTTGAATTTTTAGATTCGAATTATTTTAGTGGAGAAAGAAATGAAGATAATCTTAACTGAAAAATGAAAACAGATTTTTCTTCTTTCATAAATTTTTACAACTTTAATTATCAAGGAGAAAAGAAAATAAAATAGATAAAGCCACTTGTCCTATTAATTAGCTTACACATAGGTTTGCAAATTACAAATGTCTTCACACCACTCTAATATGCTAACAAATGTACATTCTTATTTTAATTAATTTACTTAAGCTATACCTATGTATTTATAAAATATTTACATGTATATAAAATGTATTTATCTTTTATAAATAAGCTTTTAGATTTTAATAAATGTACACATGTGAGAAACAATTATTTAAAACAACTTATGCTTTAATCAAATATTTATAACATATTTATAAATGCTTGAGAAATTGAGTTTAACTCTATGTATATTTTCACAAACCTATTTTGACTTATATTTGAATTTTTAAAAATGAAAGATTCTTAAAAACAATTGAACTTCTTAATTTAAACCTTAACCAAAATAAAACTTAAAATATATGTTTATAATAAATAAGAAATTATTCTTGTTATTTAAATCTTAAAATATCATTTTCAAAAGTATTAAACCAAATTACAAATTATATATATATTAAAGTTTGAAACATCTTATTAAATTCAAATTCAATATTTTTTCCATTCCAATATATACAAATATATATATTTTAAATGGAAAATATTAACATTAGCTTTATAATTATCATATTGAATTTAATACATAACTTCAAATAACAATATATATATATATATATATATATATTCATATATATTGTAATTTGAAAACACAGTTTTATTAAATTAAAAGATTCCCTATTCATAATATATATATATATACCAATATATATATATACATTATAAATATAAAACATTTATATAAGTTTTAGAAAGATAAATCTTCTCAATTTAAAATTGTTAGAAAAGATATTCCTAAATTAAAATGTTATTAGTTTTTAAAGAAATAAACTTGCCAATTTAAAATATTATTAACCTTTAAAAGAATTAAACTTGTCAATTTACAAAATAAAATCAACAAATCAATTTAATTATTTATAAAGATTATTAAATTGATATTGCCTAAATTCCGGGATATCACATTCCTCCCCCTTAAAATAATTTCGTCCCCGAAATTTAAAAGCAAAGATAATTTAATAACCCAGCAAAATTTTAATTTTAATTTCAAACAGCAACCATACATATCAATCATATTCTAACAATCATAGCAAACAATTTAATCAAACAAATTTAACTATCCAGACAAATTCTGGATAGAATTTCCTCGAGTTTTTCCCAAGTATATATATATACCGGGATACTCGTTCTACAGAATCTTAACTAACTATCTACAATAATCTAGAACTCCTTCCCATCTAGATTACAAATCTGAACAATATATCAGACTAAACTCAAAACCATCTCAACTTCTATATCCATCTGAACTGCTGATCCCACAACCAGATGAATCACACACGTATTCCCTCAAAGATACGTGAAATACAATGAATTCCAGTTATTCGAACTGGCAACTCAATCCTGTAGATCAAAGAACTAATCCTTTCGAGAACACAGAAAAAATCTCATAATACTTCTGGAGCTCACTCTCCAATTTTTCCAAATCTTATATCTCCTTTGATTGGAGAAAACTTAAACAATATCCAAATTTCAACTTCAAATTCCAAATTCCATCCATTCTTAACTGTTTAACTCTTTTGACGATCCCGAGTCACTTCATCCTTCCTGATCAGCTAAACTCTTGCTGATGCCTCTTGAAATAATCTAGACCAACATCAAATCAATTTCTGGATCCTACTCAACAAAATGGTTCCCAAAAATCACCGAAATCCAGAACACAACTCTACTTTACAAACATTAGAGCACTTCGAACTACTTCTCCTTTCTGGAATAGCCAAACAGTTGCACTTGACAATCTTACCTCCAGATCTTGAAAATTCTTCACACTTAGAGATACACTTGAATTTCCTATAGAAATCCTCTACTCCAAGAAAATCACAACTCCCGGTTGCTCAAACTCTAGAATAGCTGTTATCTTGCTTCCGCTGCACAACTCTGATCTGGAATATATGAGAATGCCATTGGAGAAACTCGAGCAAACTTGATCATCCACAATTCACCATATCTATAAAATCTTAGTGAACCCTTCCACTTGGTCAAAAACATCCCAATAGAATTCCTTCCAGAAAATTAGGTATGATCAATCCCTCTCCAAAGAATCCTTAGCTGCTTCACCAAATTCTTCTCTCGGAGACATCCTTCTATTAAGCTGGACCACCAGTAACTCCACGAATCAAGTCGATACGGAATCTCAATCTCCAATAACCCAAGAGAACACTCAAACAATCGCAAGTCTCTTTTGCGATCAACTCGACCTAACTTCCACAGATACTGTTCTCTCTTCACAAATTAGAACAGCTCATACTTAACTATCCAATTCATCGAAGAAATGGATTCACTCAGCTGCTTCTGAACTTCACCTTCAGAAAAACTGCTCAGCCAGAAACTTTCTGCCAACATAGAACACTCTGAGTCGCATTGCTGCCACAAACCAAAGACTTCTTATCCGAAACTCCTCGAGAAACTCGGACCTCAAAGCAAATAGAAACACCCCACTGGACTCAGCCACAACACTGAAACAGACTCACTTCTTCAAACTTGTTCCAGAAGAAACACCTTCAGAAACGTCCATAGCCACCGTGTCTCATCACACATCTACTACTTCCTGAAGTTGCCAAGATACCATCACTTGCTTCAGCTCATCCAATAGATCTAACTCTATTCATCCAACTTCAAAGACAAACTCCGAACCTTAACAGGTTTCCTTCAGAGATTATGAAATCCTTACACAACTGTAAAGTTCACTCGAGACGGTATTAGGTTTACAGTCTCGACAAATACACTTCCAACCTCAACACTCAGACTCCTAATCCTAGATGATAAATTATTATCATCTCAACCAATCATCACAAATACCATATACATTTAAAATGATACTTTTTTTATATAGAAATTATATCTGGGTAAAATTATTTCATCTACTTTTTTTAAAAACAATATTGTGTCCGTTGGCCTGGTCTAAGTGTTTAGAGATCCCTATCAATAACGTTAGCTACTCGTATTGACCAGAATCCATATACCACTCAACCGATCAATTAACACAATATAAAACCATTTTATATTACTAACAAATACGCGCTCTCATATATATATATACACTCGGACTCAAACAGGTTGCTACAGATCCTATTTCTAATGAACAATCCTTCTGAACCTAGGTATTCACTCAACCTAGTGTTCTGATATTCACTTAACCAAAAGCTTAGGCATTCGCTCAACCTATGCTCCGATACCACTGTAACGACCCGACTTTCTTTGCCCAGAAAGACGCATCGTTATGAAGAAAGAAAGGGATAGAAGAAGAAAAGAAAAGAAGAGAGAACAACAACACATCAGAAATCTCACAGCGGAACGAGAAATATATTATCACATAAGATATTACATAGTATCATATACATCAGAGTACACAATTTATACATCACAGAATAGACAGTTATAAACTTCTGTCTATTATACAACACAAGTACACCAGTACAATACAGACTAATACAAACACAGCGGAAACTCTATATATCTACTCGCTGAAGCCTCCTGCTTCACAGCTCCTCCAGAATTCGTCAAGATTATCCTGAATCCCTTGACTACTCAATACAATATTGAGTACCCAAGAGTTTAATAAAACAGAAAATAAACACTTGGGTCAGACATGGGTCTGGTGTGAGTAAACGGTTAGATTGCTTAACTTTGAAAACCTTTGAAAACAAAAGTATCACGTAAGACTTCCCACAAATAAACATGGGTAAGTTTTTACCTTACGCTAACTAAAACATTTGATAGGAAATCCGATTGTATTATAATAGGGTCTAGGGTTTTCAAGTAAAATACAGAAATAGCTGAAATGCTTACATCTCACATTCCAACATAGTTGGGCACAACTAATACGTACGGCACTTATTGGAGTTTGGATTCCATACAATGGCAGGGCTACTGGGGTACCGCCCGTCACAGTACGTGGCCTAGATCACCGTACCGAGGAGTACGCCCGCTCCCCTGCAACACAAAGCCGGAACCATCCCTTACTGGATAATTCCGAACAAGATAATCCCGTAGTTGACGCGACCAACCACACACTAACCCGAATAAAAGAAAAGGGACCTCTAGACAGGGATCTATCTTGCTCTCAGTGGGTGCTACCCACGAAACCTTGCTGCACCTCCCCTGTTTTAGCCATTACTGGTTGATGAGGCTTGAGGTTACGATTACCTTTAATCAGAACATATCACTTAGAATGCTCATCGTCCGCCTGACGATGTGTTGAAAGCATTCAATCCATACAAGTTCGTTCCGGGTTCGAACGAAACCGAAGGCATTATCTTGTTACACCCATTTTGGAATCACCCTCAGAGTTAACGACAATAACCCTTGCACTCTGAATCTTCATCTTCACTTGAGATTCACGAACTATCGTTAATTTGGATCGATGTGGTATTCGGGTCTCCAGACCTGGAATTCCGGTATACGGAAACCCGATCCCGGTCTCATCGAAATCCAAAACGTATCTTTTAAGGCCAAGTTGTTTAAAGGTTTAAACAATTTAACTTATCTATATTCATACAGATAGATAATTCACACATCACAATTGATAATCACATTATCATTTAAACAGATGATTCATAATCAAATAGGTAATCCATATCAACATCACAATAGTTAATCTATATTACCATTATAATGCAACCAAGCATTCATACCACACAACATTACTTATCTCATTTCTGAGATAACATTCATTCTAGTCAATCAATGTCATTCATTCTTATATAAGCAATGATTTACTTAATCATAACATAATTAATTTAAAATGAATTAAATTAACTATCTCTATCTTTAATTAATTTAAAGTGAATTAAATTAATTACTTCATCTCTTAATTAATTTAAAGTAAATTAAATTAATTACTTCATTATAAACCTTACTTATATAATCATTAATTAATTATAAATTAATTAATTAATCTTTCTCTAAATTTCCACTTTAATTAATCACCCTGATTAATTATACTTTAATTACATTTAAGTAATTATCCTTAATTAATTTTCCAAATTAATTATCCTTAATCCAATACAGTAATTAACTTTTAATTACTTCATAAATTAATTAATTAATTACTTCATCTCTTAATTAATTACAATTAATCACTTATCATTTGATTAATTAATCTTAATTAATCAACTCTTAATCACATCATTAATTATAAACTAATGATCCCTAATTACACCTTTAATTAATTATTAATTACATTAAGTAATTAACCTTTAATTAAACCATAATTTATTAATCACCTTTGATTAAACTTAACCAGTAATTAACTCTAATTAATTATCTTCCTTAATTAATTATTTTTAATTAATTACCTTAACAAATAATTAATTACCTTATAATTAATCTTAATCCTTTAATTAACTTAATTAAATAATTTATTTAATTAATAACACTAAGTAATTAACCTTAATCACTTCTTATTTAATTACTTTCATAAAATAATTATCCTCTAATTATTTTATTAAATAACTTTCCTTTTACTTAATTACATTCAGTAATTATTCCTTAATCACTTCATCAAGTAATTATACTTAACTTAATTTATAAGTGATTATCTTAAGTAATCACAAATTAATTAATTTAACTTAATCATTTAAATTTAATTAAATGATTCTTAACTTATTATATTAAAGGTTCTTAATTAAGAAACTACTATCTTAATTTAAATCAATTATTTACCAATAACACTTTATAATTAAAATAATTTAATTTTCTAAATTTCCTTTTCAATTTAACTATCTTTAGTTAAATCAACATTCTAAATACTTAAGAAAATTCCTATTTTAATTGATTACTAAACACATTTTAACTTGAACCTTTAAATCTTTAAAACTTTTCCCAAGTTATTAAATATAATTAAATACAAATTTATTTCAAAATCTACTTATTTTATTTTAAAACTCAATATTATAAAATATATAAACTTGTTTAAACTCAGAAAATATTACAAAACAAAATTTCTTTTGTTTAAACTTTAAAACATTTCCTGTTCTATTTTAAAACCTGAAAACTTAAATCTGCCTCACCTAACACTCGAGCAAACACCCCTGGAGACTCGAAGAAACACTCGCGTCTAAAACTCACTTCCCCTGCTTCGAGAAAAATGCGAGTATCCCCGAACGAAAACTCGTGACCAAGCTTCTCCTCCAAACCCAAAACCCAGATGCACACGAACAAGCTCGTGCACATGCACGCCACGTCTGAACGTCGACGAACTCCGATCAGTCCTCCGGCAAGTCGCTCTCGACCTCGTCATCCCATCGCGCAACCCAGAAACTTCACCTTGATCGAGAATCGAATTTTGATCAATCGAACCCATCCGTTCGAACGCCAATGCCAGGTAATTCGATCGCCGCCGATGATCCTCGCCACGAGATGCCACGCGATCCTTCCCTAGTCCACGTCGCAACCTCCCGCACCTCCAGGACCCCTCACGATGGACTCCGATAGCCCCTCATCGCCGCGAAACCCAGATGAACATCAACGACAAAACACAGGGTCTTAAAACCCTAATCCCTCAATTTCCGATCAACCCTTTCCTTAATAAATTCCAAATTTATTTTTCTGATGAACTTCATCGTCCCCTCATCCTCCATGCTCAAACCCGGCACCCAGATCACCATGGTTCGCCTCAAATTGCCAATTAAACCCAAAACAGAAAATTTGAAAATTCTCTTTAATGTCCGATCTAAAAATCATGATACAAGTTTCATAAATCATGGTTTACTATTTGCAATTCAATGATGAAATCAAAATTAAAAATTGAAATCATAAAATTTTGACCCAAATTAGGATTCACTGTCATTTCAAATATTTATATCAAATTATTCAATTTAAAAACCTGAAATCATTTTTAGATAATAGCTTACTTGATTACAGACAGCTTCTATTTACAATTCATAAGCTAATTCGAATTTAGAATCAGGTTTTTGAATTTATTATAAAATCTGAAACTGTTTTTATAAACACAGTAATCATTTTATATTTATACAGGCATTTCAAGACGCCCAATTCAAACATGCATCCAATTTAACTCAATATTCCAGAGATCATCATGATGATTTTCATTCACCAGAACAGGTTGAAACCAAGTTTAAGAACTGTTTTTAAAATTTAAGTTTACTCTCCAGAACTTATAAACAGAGAAGTAGATTTTTGTATATATATAGGCATACAAACATTTCAGATACATAAACATGCATTCATATCATATTACTAAGTAACACATAAAACATCCATCACATGCATCCATCACAACAGATTTTTAAAACTGTTTTTAAGTGAAAATGTTTACTCACCTCAAAGAACAGAGAATAGAAGCTGTTTTCCAGGCTTTTGAATTATCATCTACATGTTGATTTTTGAACTTAATTTCTTTTGCTTAGTTGAATATAGACTTGCGGTTGATTTCCTTATTCTGAACTTCAGTTTGTATGAAGATTTTAAACTGATGTTGAATTTTGATCTCCTGTTTCTTTGATTTCCAGCTTGCATTTGAATTTCCAGTTTTATTTCCAGATTTACATCTTCTTTGAATTTTTAGATTCGAATTATTTTAGTGGAGAAAGAAATGAAGATAATCTTAACTGAAAAATGAAAACAGATTTTTCTTCTTTCATAAATTTTTACAACTTTAATTATCAAGGAGAAAAGAAAATAAAATAGATAAAGCCACTTGTCCTATTAATTAGCTTACACATAGGTTTGCAAATTACAAATGTCTTCACACCACTCTAATATGCTAACAAATGTACATTCTTATTTTAATTAATTTACTTAAGCTATACCTATGTATTTATAAAATATTTACATGTATATAAAATGTATTTATCTTTTATAAATAAGCTTTTAGATTTTAATAAATGTACACATGTGAGAAACAATTATTTAAAACAACTTATGCTTTAATCAAATATTTATAACATATTTATAAATGCTTGAGAAATTGAGTTTAACTCTATGTATATTTTCACAAACCTATTTTGACTTATATTTGAATTTTTAAAAATTAAAGAATCTTAAAAACAATTGAACTTCTTAATTTAAACCTTAACCAAAATAAAACTTAAAATATATGTTTATAATAAATAAGAAATTATTCTTGTTATTTAAATCTTAAAATATCATTTTCAAAAGTATTAAACCAAATTACAAATTATATATATATTAAAGTTTGAAACATCTTATTAAATTCAAATTCAATATTCTTTCCATTCCAATATATACAAATATATATATTTTAAATGGAAAATATTAACATTAGCTTTATAATTATCATATTGAATTTAATACATAACTTCAAATAACAATATATATATATATATTCATATATATTGTAATTTGAAAACACAGTTTTATTAAATTAAAAGATTCCCTATTCATAATATATATATATACCAATATATATATACATTATAAATATAAAACATTTATATAAGTTTTAGAAAGATAAATCTTCTCAATTTAAAATTGTTAGAATAGATATTCCTAAATTAAAATGTTATTAGTTTTTAAAGAAATAAACTTGCCAATTTAAAATATTATTAACCTTTAAAAGAATTAAACTTGTCAATTTACAAAATAAAATCAACAAATCAATTTAATTATTTATAAAGATTATTAAATTGATATTGCCAAAATTCCGGGATATCACACTTTGATATGCTAGAGGTATGTTGCATTAATTACTCAAGTTCTTGTTTCTTATCTCGGCTGTACAAACATGATGATACTTGGTGGCTTCATAAATTCACATTGTATAATTGAATATCTTTGTTTTGTTAATATTACTTTATAATAAAATTAAATTTCTAATTTAATATGTTGTTAAAATTTTAGCAAATGTTCTACTTTGTATTTTATTGTCTTATATTTATTTTATAAATTCAAACCATTATTTCTAATATTTATTATTATCATTAATTATTATTAAACCATTTTATCAATTTCAAATTTAAATTCAAATCAAATGTATATACATATATATTATTTATAATTTCAAATTTACTCATATATGCTCAAATACATACATATTCACATATATAGAATATTTACAATATTTTTAAATGTAAATGATTTATACCAAATTTATTTTGATTCGGGGAAACTTGCATCACTCTATCGATTTATTTTCCCAATTTTTATTCAAAAATTAATTTAAATTATCAATTTAAATATATTTAAAATTCAGGGTCGTTACAGACTTCCCCTGTGATATCCCGGGTTTTTGGGCAATATAAATTTAATAATCAGTATTGATAATTCAATTGAATTGATAATTTTCCTTTATAATTTTATTTTAAATTGATAATTTAATTTTTAAAGGATAATAAATATTTAATCTGGAAATATTCAATTTGGTAATACTTGATCTTTTCTAATAATTTAATATTGATAAGATTTGTTTGTTAAAATTTATAAAATTTTAATCTATTTATAATATATATATTTGATATATATTGTGAATAGGATATCTTTTGTTTTAAATTAAAGATGAATTTTCAAATTGTAATATATATGTATGTATATGTTATAATTTGATATTGTTTGAAATTTATTTAATCTATTGATAATTTATATATGTATGAATTGTGATTTAAAAGCTTTGTTTTAAATTTAATATTCTTTCCTTTTAAAAAATTCAAACATAAGATAAATTGGTTTGTAAAAATATATATATATAGTTAAAATAAGTTTCTCAAGTCATATATAAATATGTTATAAATAGTTGATTAAAGTATAAGTTACTTAAATAATAAATTCATATTTGTATATTTATATAAAAATGTAAAAGCTTATTTATAAAAAGATAAATACATTATATACATGTAAAATATTTCTTAAATACATGTATATAGCTTAAATAAATTAATAAAAGACAAGATAAAAACACTTGTAAACATATGGAGGCTTGAATTGCATAGGTGTAAGCTAAATAATTAACTTAAGGACAAGTGTCAATTTCCTTGATAATTTAAATTAAAATTATTATAAATAAAAGAAGAAAAATCTGTTTTTCTCTTTTCAGTTTTAAGATTTATCTTTTCTTTTTTTCTCAACCAAAAGAAATTCGAATCTAAAAATGCAAAGAAGGATGAAACCTGAAATCAAATTGCAAAGAAGAAATGTAAAAACTGGAAATTCTAATGCAAACTTAAAGGAGATCAAAGGCAATTCAGTAGCAGTTCTAAATCAATCAACAAGCAATTAAATTCAAAGATCAACATCAAGATTCAAATTCAACTAAAGAAAGGAAGTTCAAAATCAAGTTTAAAATCTGGGACAAGTCTGGAAACCATCAGCCTGTGGTGTTTTCTGCTCTCTGTTCCTTGGTGAGTAACTTTTTATTTAAAAACCTAAATAAAATAACCAGTTGTATGTTTATATCTATGAATTCGTATGGTTGTATGATATATATTTATGGTGCATGTTTGGGTATATGTGTGAATGTATATATGTGTGACTATGTGATTTCTGTGATATTCCCTGTCTTTAGTTTCGAAGTTAAAGTTTAAATTTTAATCCAATCATCTTGTGACCTATTGTTGTTTAAACTTAGGATTTAAAGATTGTTGTTTAATATAAACAAAAGTTGGATAATTTATTCAAGATTGAAATAACTTGGAAAATATCTGGAATCAAAAAGAACAGGGAAATCTCCTATTTAAGCCAAACTCAAATATAATATTTTACGAAACCAGGATTATAATTTGAATACGATAACCGAAACATGATTTTTAAAACAAAGATTTTGATTTCTAGTGATAGGAATCAGGTGCAGTTCTTGTTTGAATGGAGAATGGGTTTTAGGCAAGTTCAGGCGGTCGGAGGCACTAGCGTGGTCGAAATTTCTTGCAAAGGTGGACGAGCCTACGTAGGTGATGAGAAAAATATCTGGAGCGGTTCCAGTTCATCGTGGTAGTAGCGGCGGTAGATTTAAGATTTTAAACCTAGTTTTAAAGATGACCACTTTTGCGATTCGTTTGCCTCCATCGATGGATCGAGTGTTGTGATGCTTTGGGAAATGAAAGGTGGGCGTGTTGTCGTGATGTAGCTGGAGTTGCTTCGCCTCTGGTGGTCAGAGAAAGGGGGAACAAGACGATGTTGGAAGCCTGGTTTTGAGGGAAATCTGGATCGTGGTGCTTGATTTCGACTAAGGACGAATGGGGGTTCTCGAGTGAGTTTAATTCGATGACGATGGGTTGTTCGATGTGTGGGAGGCGATGGGGTTGGTCGGAGTTCACCAGAAAAGTTGTGCACGTGCACGGCGATGGTGTATCGATGTTTGTCTGGGTTTTAGAATCGAGATACTCGAACGATTCTCGAGTAAACTGTCGATTTGCTCGAGTTAGAACTCGAGTACGCGTGAGTTTCTTTGTGGCAGTTTATAACTTAGAAATATCTTAGTTAAAATATAGAAGAAAGGGGATTGGGGACTGAGTCGAGTAGGAAGATGGATTATCTCGAAGCAGGAGTCGAGTGAAGTAGGGGTAGGACCCGAAGTAGGATCAAAGCCTGTTTCTTTTATAAGTTTTTTTAAAGCCCAGTTTTTAAAATTTAAATAAATTAGTTTTAAGACTTTTCTTAAAAGAAAAATTCAAGTGTAAATGAATTCTTTAACATTGATTTAATAAGTTATGTATTTAGTAACTTAAATGGGTTAAGCCAAGATTATGTTATGTTAATATTGAAAACTTAATTTAGGTAAATTAATTAAATGTAAACTAAGGTAAGATGTTAATTCTAGTTGATACTGGAATTAAGAAAGTAGTGGGATAAATAATTGATCTTAAAGAAATTTAGTTTAAATGGTTTAAGATTTAATTAATTGATTAAATAAGATTAGATTTTAAATTAACTGGTTATTAAGGATAAATTAATCTGTAATTCATATTGATTTATCTAAGTTAAATTTCTTAAGAAAAGAAATTAAGGGGATTATTAGTAGTAAATGAAGGTCATTTACTTAAGATTTATTTAATAAATAATAAATGTGATAATTTTATTTAATCACTAGATTGGTTAATTAAAGATAATCAATTATTAAAATGTTATGAATGAAAGTAATTAAAAGATCAATTGCTTAATGTAATTAATCGAGCCTAATTTGATTTATTTAAGTTAATTAATTTAGTTTAATTAATTTAAATTAATCATGGAACGATTTGATAAGTATAATTACTTAAATGTAATTAATAAAGTGGAATTACTTAATGAAGTAATTAATGGTAATTACTCTATGTAATTAATTGAAGGTGATTTAAATATGATAGTAATTTGGATTAAATTACTTGTGAAATTAATCAAGGGATTAATTGAGGTAATTAATTAAGGAGTAATTAATTTGATGAAGTAATTAAGGGAGTTAATTACTGGAATATGATTAATCAAAAGTGATTAATAAATATGGTTTAATTAAAGGTTAATTACTTAATTTAATTTAAGTAATTAATAATTAAATTGTAATTAAGGATCATTAATTAATATAATTAATGATGTAATTAAGAATTGATTAATTAAGATTAATTAATAAATAATAAGTGATTAAAGTAATTAATTAATTGTAATTAATTAATTGTAATTAATTAAAGATTAATGTAATTAAGTATGGTTAATTAATTATGAAGTAATTAAAGATTAATTACTGAAATGGTTTAAGATAATTAATTTGTGAAATTAATTAAGGATTAATTACTTAAAGTAATTAAAGGATTATTAATCAGAAATGATTAATTAAGATGATACTTAGAGTATGATTAATTAATTGGTTTAATTAATAATTAAGTAAGAAGGATTTATAAAATGAAGTAATTAATTTAATTTACTTTAAATTAATTAGAGATGATATAAATCATTACTTAGGGATGGTTGAATGATATGGAATGCTTTGCATTGTTGATATCTCTGATAAGAGATGTGCTGATCTATAATATGGATGTTTGGTTGGATTGAAATGATAATATGAATTATCTGTTTGGATGATAATGTAAATTATCTATTGAATTATCTATCTTTGTGTATATAGATAAAGAATTGAATTGTTTTAACCTTAAAACAACTTGACCCTTAAAATACGTTTTGGATTTCGATGAGACCGGGATCGGGTTTGCTACATTACAGCATGATAGGGGGTTCTCGCTTCGCGGTTTGGTGGCGAACGGGAGACTCTTACCCCTACATGTCCCATTGAGGGGTTGGTTGCGAGTCGAGAGGCTGGCCGTAAAAGCAAATTCGAGGTACCAATGTAAGCCACGGTGGGGCTGGGATGGTTGAAAAGCCTACCAGTTGAGGCCGCTGTCGATGGTTGAAAAGCCTAGACCGTTACAGTTGGTATCTGTCACGACCCTGAAATTTAAATTTATTTAAATTTATAATTTAATGAATTCTTGAGTTAAATTTATGATTAAATAAATTTTAGATAAAAATTTGTAAATTAAATTGATTAAATGGAGCGAGTTTCCCCGATAGCCAAGTATATTCTGTATAAATCATTTGAGATTAAAATATTGTAAATAGTGTATATGTGAGTATATGTGTGTATATTGAATGTATGTATATATTTAGGTATATACGAGCAAATTTAATATATATATTTGAAGTGATGGTTAAAGATGGTTTGAGTTTATAAATTAAATATGAGACAATAAATATGTATGTAAAATGAACTACAAGACAAAGTATATTCAAACAAGTAGACAAAATGTGATAGTGCAAACTAATAAACAAAACAAAGTAAAATACATAACAAATAAACAAAACAAATGTATAAAAGAAGATCACCTCAGCCTATAAACAAATCTATGAATAAAAGCCAACAACATGTTAAATATAGAAGTTTACTCATCTTATAACAAATGAGATAAGGCAAACATAAAGTATACAACCTGGAAAAAAATAAACAAGGCAAAAGGAACAAATAAGCAATGTACAAACAAATAAAACTAAATATACATCTATGAATAAAAGAATAACATGAAAACAAGTACAAAGCTAATAAATGAAGCCACCACACTATCTCCATACTTGCACAGCCGAAAGCAAAGAAAAAAAGAATTTGTACATGATAATAAATGGTACACATTTATATCAACTTCTCATTAATGCAAGTATCTCTAGCCATAGCTAAAAACATCTACAGCCATACCTGTACAAGTTCTATCACCACTAAACCCACTTTCATTTATCTCAGTTCGATCATTTCAACTGAGCAAAGTCTAAAAGAATATCATCTCAAACTAAAACAAACTTCAATGATTTACAACAAAACAAATTTAAATCGAAGTGAAGTTTTTCCAAACAAACCCACAAAGAAATTTCAGCTTGGAAAATTAGACCAGAGCAAAAGCAAAAACAAAACAAGAAAAGTGATTAACAAGAAGATCAAACTGCACCTTTTCAACAAAAGTTGTTCGCTGTTCATCATGACAGGCTTTGCCCTCTGTTTCTTCCCATCAAGGTGAGCAACTTTTTATTTTAACCTTGAATTTGTTTATATGACTGGATGTTGTGATTGGTATTATAGTAAAGTGAGTAAACTGGTTTTCCTTAAATTGAAATCTAAATATTATTTCATGAATCTTGCATTCTTGATTATGTATTGGAAAGAAAATACTGTTTGTATGTTGAGCATCACTGGAAGTATTGTTACAGTTGTTTCTTAATATTTAGTTTTCAGGACAGAGCAAATTTAAGAAGAAGTTTAAATAAACTTCGCACAATTCTTTTAGCTTAGGATTTGAAACAAAACAAGTTTGTTTCAACTTGAATCACCATTAAAAGTTTCAATTAAGCTTTGTCATGAGGGATTTATCTGTGCAACCTCAAACCTTACAGTAAAACAAAATTAATGATAAATTCAAGTATGTTATATCGTTGATTTGATTATATAATTCGAATAAGTATGCAAAAATAGGATTTTTAAACTAAAAATGATGATTTTTATTTAAGTGGTTCAAGAGCGGTTCATGTTGGACCCAATTTCGTTCTTTTTCAAATTTTCGATGATCGATCGAATGATAATTGATGAAAACTTGTATAAAGCTAGCGTGTTGATCCAGGACTTCGGGAAAATTGTCAAAGAAATTTTCTATGGTGTAAATTGACAAGTCGAATTAAATCTAGGGTTAGTTTAAGTTTTCAGGACTTGTTAGTAATCAAGGCTAGTGTAACCTTTATAGTCGATCGAGCTTCACGAGAATTTGGGGGATGATGGCTTGGGGTGTTGACGTGCTATGGCCGGAATCGCGAATTCTCTGGTGGACTGAGGCGATAGTACGAGGCATTTGTTGACGATCGTGTTTGTTCCAGGATGGGTCAGATTTCTCTTTTGCAAGTTCGTCGTTGTTTTGGGTTCCTGGATGGTCTGGAGGTTAGGACAGGTTGTCGCTGACGTGTGGAAGATGGTGGCGATGGCCAGAACGTAGGCGAGCTCGTGTGCACGTGCACGGCGTGGTTGTTGGGGTCAGGTGGTTAACGTGGGAGTGGCTCGAGTTAGAACTCGAGCAAGTGAAAGTTTTTCCCCGGGTTCTTCTCGAGTTCGCAGAGGGTATAAATTAACAGATTTAAAACACTTAACTAAATAAAGACAGAGAAATAAGGGAAGAGAGGAGCTGGGAAATGACTCGGGAAATTCTCGTGTGTTTCGAATTTTTGCTCGAAGCAAATAGAAGATGGGCTCGGGTATTTAAGTTGTTACAGTTTTCTTTGGAAAACTATTTGTTCCCAATTCAAAATCAAAGTTTAATTAATAAATTCAAGTTCGTCTGAAAACTTAGCTTGTGAATAGATCAAGTTTTAGAAGTTTTAAATTAAAGGTTTTGAAATAAAATTATTTCTTAGTAATTAAGTTTAATTTAAATGTTTTAATCTTATATTTGAAAGGGGTTTATTTTAAGTAAAACCATTAAGTAATTAAGAAGTTGATTTAATGTTTTAATTTGTTAACTTAAAAGTTAAGTAAATTTATATTGATTAATGATTTATAATTAACTAAAGATCAATCAATTATAAATTTAAAGCAAATTAATAGATAAGAAAGGATAATAAATCAAACGTTAATAAATTAAGGGTAAATCAATTAATGAATTAAAAGATAATTCAACAATTAAAGGAAAATTATTTAATGATTAAAGGTTAATTAATAGATAATAAAGGATAATTAATTAAAATGGGTTGTAATTAATTAACCAGGATTTGAAATTCATAAGAAATTTAGTTGAATTGAATTAATCAGACAAATTAACTGATTTTACTTATGGATAATTAGATTGATTGAATGATTGAATTGTTTGATATCCCTGATTGTGATGCTTTGTGATACACCCTGATTCATGTTGTGATATGTAGTTTACTTACCTGTGATATATATCTGTGATCTGTGAATGAACGATAAGCGTATAGTTTATATCGCTTATCAATTATATCCTGTATTTTGATCTGTGATGATTGATGTTGCACTATTGTGTGTGAAACCCCTGGACCACACTTTTACACACACAATATGGATTTCACGTGGAAATCGGTTAAGTCACAGATAATTTGATTTTGATATTTTTGAAATTGAAATTTTAATTTCAATTGATTTTGAAATTAGAAATTTGGGGTTTAAAGTTAAAAGCTTTTGAAATGGAATTTCAAAGATAAAAGTTATTTTGAATAACTTAATCGAGTTTTAAAAATGTAAATAATTTGATTTAAATTTGAATTCAAGTTGAAATTGAATTCTATGATTTGAAATTAGGGATTAAAAGATGATATAAATGTGTTTATATGAAGTTAAACCATTTTAAAAAGTATTAATTTGGGAATTTGAATTTAAACCAAGGATTTCAACTCGTATGAATGAATCAGATTTCCAAAATGAAAACTGTTGTTTTCAAATGATAAAAGCTTTTAGATAAGAAAAGAAATTCCAATTTAGTTAAAGGAATTTCAAGATTGAATTGAAAAATGGATTTTCCAAGTTATGAATGAATTGTTTTGAAAGCTATGAATCAAATCTGTTATTTTTAACAGATTTAAATTGATGTTTTATTTAACCCATTCGAAACGGAATTGTTTGAAAGCTATTAGTTAAATCTTTGATTTAAAGATTTAACGAGTAAATTAAACTGAAATGGAAATCGATTTGGAAAATCTGTGAATGAATCCTTGTGAAGACTGAGTGAACTTGGTGAATTGAATCTTTTTATTTAAAAAGATTAAAATGGTAATTTGTTAAACCATTTGAAAAGAAAGTTTGGGTTTAAATTGTGACTTAATTGAAATCCCATTATCCATTTGTTTTTGAATATTGCGCTCACTATTCGGGTTAGCCGGGAAAAGACATCTGTGTCATATAACCCATTTCGAATAGTGATACGTCGTATATGGATAGCATTTGAAGACCGGTGTTGAAGACCGGATATTTTTCGAAAATGAAAGGACAACCTGTCGAATGTCTCTGCACTGAGTCGCGCCGGTATAGAGATTTATATCACTCTTTTGTGACGGGAAGTCCGGACGTGATTGAGAGTTATCCGGAATTGCAAGGGCTTCGTGAGAAGTGCCTTCGGTTCTGTTCGAACCCGGAACAGACTTGTATGGATACATGTTTGACATTACACTTTGAGATATAAAGCCGATTTCTTTCAAATACATATCTGTTGGTGGCGGAGAATTTATTCTCTTAGCTTAACACCCTTCTCTGAGACGTACGAGCTCAGAGGTTATATAGTTGAAATTTATCAGCGATATATCCCAATTTGGTAATGTGGCATGCTGAGTGTTGCTGTGTGATGATCAGTGTTTGATCATTTGTGATATGATCATTTGTTTGATCTTATATCTTTGTGATCATAGGTTGATCATTTGTTTGACCCGAAGCATGGCTTTGTAGAAAGCGTAGCTTTGTGGACGAGACTTCGTCGAGCCTCACACCCCGGAAATGGTCGAAACAGGAAGGATGCAGCAAGGTTCTAGGGAGTAGCGCCCCTTAGTGTATGTCATTCCTTCTGGATAAAGGTGGTATCATGGTATGGAGCCCAGATACTTAACCTCTGTGGTTGCTGCAAATTTATTACTTTGTGGTTGTTGGAAATCGGGGATCCTCGGGAAGATCGGTGACGATCGGGGGATGGCATACGCGTGTCAGTAGTTACCTACTTTTGCAGAGGTAACCCGGCCTTGTGTTGGCAGAGATCTAACCGTAACGTTAGGTTCTCGGGTCGTCTATTCCAGGGACGTACCCATCGTGCATAGGAAGTTCCTTGGCCTGACCATTTGTTGGAAATCCAAAGAAACAATACGATCTTGTACGGTTTTAGTTGTAGAACCTGCCATTCACTTATGGTGGTCACCACTGTTTGGATGGTAGCTATAGTAGGCATAGTTCGGAATGTCTATGCTGGCTAAGATTTATATTCTACTTTCGAAAATGTTTTCTGCACTATGCACTAGTAATAATAATCCAATGATTTTGCGTAGTAAGCATCTTTGACTATCATAAGAAGAAATCTCCTCCAATTCTGCGTTTGCATTGTGTGTGTGGTGGGAGGTCTTATGGTAGTTTCATTTTCTAAAAGCATTGCGAATTGACTTTAAAAATTCTCTGCTATTCGTTTTTAAAGATAAACTGTTTTGTTGCTCACACCAGTCCCATGACTGATCCGGAGTTTATTGTTTATTTCCTAAACTCTGGATGCTCAAAATTTTTCTACACGAGCAGTCTAGAGTTGGGTTTTTCAGATAGTCAGATTAGTAGGTTTTCTGGAGTTGGTTCAGTCTTTGGATCAGACTGCACTTGCTTATCTTTGTGCCTCGTTATTGGGAGTTCGAGCTATTTCTGGATCGTGCTTTGGAGATGAAGATTATCCGCTGCTGATGTTATCGTTTTCTTTTCCGCTGCTATTTGTTGTATCATATCTCTGATGTATATTGATATTCATTGTATCACTCTGTTGTATCAGATATTGTATATCAATGTATTATTCATTTCTTCCGCTGTGTTATTTACTTAATGTTGTTATAAGCTCCCAAGAACCAGATTCGACATTTGAATCTACGGCATTTTGAGTACAAGTGAAGTACGGGTGCCGATTTTCGAAGGTCGACTTTTGGGTCTTGACAAGTGGTATCAGAGCTAAGGTTGAACTTTAGCTCAGGAGTATAACATGTTAAGTAGCTCATTAGAGATAGAGTGAAGTAAACTCTAGAATGAGTATTCTCAGATATCCGTCTGAACGTCTCAGTAAATTCTCTTACTATCCACTGATAGTGAGTATGAGTACAAGAAGAAGACGAGATAGGGGACAGGGAAGTACGACTATAAATGGTCAATACACTACAACAGTGGAAACAATCTTTCTTATCAATATTCTTTGATTCGTTTCCAAAATTCTTTTGATTTCTTCATATCAGCTCCAAAAAGAAGTTTCGGTACGGTGATGGCCCTACGAATCGTTGTAGAAAATTCTTACTTCGTATTTCATCAACTTCTTATCAGCTTTTTGATTTATATCTTAATGAATTTGAAATTGAAAATTTTAAATTAAGTTAAATTGATTAATAGGATATGAAGCTAAAATTTGAATTTAATCAATAAAACGATTTCGTTTGAAAACCAAATTTTGAAATTCTATTGAAATTTCTGAGTATATCGAAGTCCGAAGAGGGACAAATTGGTATGTGTTTTGAGATATTCCGACTTGAATTCGGAATCCGTATCTTGGGTTCGAGGAAGTATAGGAGATCGAATCTGTCTATCTCTGTGTTGTTTTCGTGCCTGCGAATTTCGAGGACGAAATTCTTTTAAGGGGGGAAATTTGTCACGACCCTGAAATTTAAATTTATTTAAATTTATAATTTAATGAATTCTTGAGTTAAATTTATGATTAAATAAATTTTAGATAAAAATTTGTAAATTAAATTGATTAAATGGAGCGAGTTTCCCCGATAGCCAAGTATATTCTGTATAAATCATTTGAGATTAAAATATTGTAAATAGTGTATATGTGAGTATATGTGTGTATATTGAATGTATGTATATATTTAGGTATATACGAGCAAATTTAATATATATATTTGAAGTGATGGTTAAAGATGGTTTGAGTTTATAAATTAAATATGAGACAATAAATATGTATGTAAAATGAACTACAAGACAAAGTATATTCAAACAAGTAGACAAAATGTGATAGTGCAAACTAATAAACAAAACAAAGTAAAATACATAACAAATAAACAAAACAAATGTATAAAAGAAGATCACCTCAGCCTATAAACAAATCTATGAATAAAAGCCAACAACATGTTAAATATAGAAGTTTACTCATCTTATAACAAATGAGATAAGGCAAACATAAAGTATACAACCTGGAAAAAAATAAACAAGGCAAAGGAAACAAATAAGCAATGTACAAACAAATAAAACTAAATATACATCTATGAATAAAAGAATAACATGAAAACAAGTACAAAGCTAATAAATGAAGCCACCACACTATCTCCATACTTGCACAGCCGAAAGCAAAGAAAAAAAGAATTTGTACAAGATAATAAATGGTACACATTTATATCAACTTCTCATTAATGCAAGTATCTCTAGCCATAGCTAAAAACATCTACAGCCATACCTGTACAAGTTCTATCACCACTAAACCCACTTTCATTTATCTCAGTTCGATCATTTCAACTGAGCAAAGTCTAAAAGAATATCATCTCAAACTAAAACAAACTTCAATGATTTACAACAAAACAAATTTAAATCGAAGTGAAGTTTTTCCAAACAAACACACAAAGAAATTTCAGCTTGGAAAATTAGACCAGAGCAAAAGCAAAAACAAAACAAGAAAAGTGATTAACAAGAAGATCAAACTGCACCTTTTCAACAAAAGTTGTTCGCTGTTCATCATGACAGGCTTTGCCCTCTGTTTCTTCCCATCAAGGTGAGCAACTTTTTATTTTAACCTTGAATTTGTTTATATGACTGGATGTTGTGATTGGTATTATAGTAAAGTGAGTAAACTGGTTTTCCTTAAATTGAAATCTAAATATTATTTCATGAATCTTGCATTCTTGATTATGTATTGGAAAGAAAATACTGTTTGTATGTTGAGCATCACTGGAAGTATTGTTACAGTTGTTTCTTAATATTTAGTTTTCAGGACAGAGCAAATTTAAGAAGAAGTTTAAATAAACTTCGCACAATTCTTTTAGCTTAGGATTTGAAACAAAACAAGTTTGTTTCAACTTGAATCACCATTAAAAGTTTCAATTAAGCTTTGTCATGAGGGATTTATCTGTGCAACCTCAAACCTTACAGTAAAACAAAATCAATGATAAATTCAAGTATGTTATATCGTTGATTTGATTATATAATTCGAATAAGTATGCAAAAATAGGATTTTTAAACTAAAAATGATGATTTTTATTTAAGTGGTTCAAGAGCGGTTCACGTTGGACCCAATTTCGTTCTTTTTCAAATTTTCGATGATCGATCGAATGATAATTGATGAAAACTTGTATAAAGCTAGCGTGTTGATCCAGGACTTCGGGAAAATTGTCAAAGAAATTTTCTATGGTGTAAATTGACAAGTCGAATTAAATCTAGGGTTAGTTTAAGTTTTCAGGACTTGTTAGTAATCAAGGCTAGTGTAACCTTTATAGTCGATCGAGCTTCACGAGAATTTGGGGGATGATGGCTTGGGGTGTTGACGTGCTATGGCCGGAATCGCGAATTCTCTGGTGGACTGAGGCGATAGTACGAGGCATTTGTTGACGATCGTGTTTGTTCCAGGATGGGTCAGATTTCTCTTTTGCAAGTTCGTCGTTGTTTTGGGTTCCTGGATGGTCTGGAGGTTAGGACAGGTTGTCGCTGACGTGTGGAAGATGGTGGCGATGGCCAGAACGTAGGCGAGCTCGTGTGCACGTGCACGGCGTGGTTGTTGGGGTCAGGTGGTTAACGTGGGAGTGGCTCGAGTTAGAACTCGAGCAAGTGAAAGTTTTTCCCCGGGTTCTTCTCGAGTTCGCAGAGGGTATAAATTAACAGATTTAAAACACTTAACTAAATAAAGACAGAGAAATAAGGGAAGAGAGGAGCTGGGAAATGACTCGGGAAATTCTCGTGTGTTTCGAATTTTTGCTCGAAGCAAATAGAAGATGGGCTCGGGTATTTAAGTTGTTACAGTTTTCTTTGGAAAACTGTTTGTTCCCAATTCAAAATCAAAGTTTAATTAATAAATTCAAGTTCGTCTGAAAACTTAGCTTGTGAATAGATCAAGTTTTAGAAGTTTTAAATTAAAGGTTTTGAAATAAAATTATTTCTTAGTAATTAAGTTTAATTTAAATGTTTTAATCTTATATTTGAAAGGAGTTTATTTTAAGTAAAACCATTAAGTAATTAAGAAGTTGATTTAATGTTTTAATTTGTTAACTTAAAAGTTAAGTAAATTTATATTGATTAATGATTTATAATTAACTAAAGATCAATCAATTATAAATTTAAAGCAAATTAATAGATAAGAAAGGATAATAAATCAAACGTTAATAAATTAAGGGTAAATCAATTAATGAATTAAAAGATAATTCAACAATTAAAGGAAAATTATTTAATGATTAAAGGTTAATTAATAGATAATAAAGGATAATTAATTAAAATGGGTTGTAATTAATTAACCAGGATTTGAAATTCATAAGAAATTTAGTTGAATTGAATTAATCAGACAAATTAACTGATTTTACTTATGGATAATTAGATTGATTGAATGATTGAATTGTTTGATATCCCTGATTGTGATGCTTTGTGATACACCCTGATTCATGTTGTGATATGTAGTTTACTTACCTGTGATATATATCTGTGATCTGTGAATGAACGATAAGCGTATAGTTTATATCGCTTATCAATTATATCCTGTATTTTGATCTGTGATGATTGATGTTGCACTATTGTGTGTGAAACCCCTGGACCACACTTTTACACACACAATATGGATTTCACGTGGAAATCGGTTAAGTCACAGATAATTTGATTTTGATATTTTTGAAATTGAAATTTTAATTTCAATTGATTTTGAAATTAGAAATTTGGGGTTTAAAGTTAAAAGCTTTTGAAATGGAATTTCAAAGATAAAAGTTATTTTGAATAACTTAATCGAGTTTTAAAAATGTAAATAATTTGATTTAAATTTGAATTCAAGTTGAAATTGAATTCTATGATTTGAAATTAGGGATTAAAAGATGATATAAATGTGTTTATATGAAGTTAAACCATTTTAAAAAGTATTAATTTGGGAATTTGAATTTAAACCAAGGATTTCAACTCGTATGAATGAATCAGATTTCCAAAATGAAAACTGTTGTTTTCAAATGATAAAAGCTTTTAGATAAGAAAAGAAATTCCAATTTAGTTAAAGGAATTTCAAGATTGAATTGAAAAATGGATTTTCCAAGTTATGAATGAATTGTTTTGAAAGCTATGAATCAAATCTTTTATTTTTAACAGATTTAAATTGATGTTTTATTTAACCCATTCGAAACGGAATTGTTTGAAAGCTATTAGTTAAATCTTTGATTTAAAGATTTAACGAGTAAATTAAACTGAAATGGAAATCGATTTGGAAAATCTGTGAATGAATCCTTGTGAAGACTGAGTGAACTTGGTGAATTGAATCTTTTTATTTAAAAAGATTAAAATGGTAATTTGTTAAACCTTTTGAAAAGAAAGTTTGGGTTTAAATTGTGACTTAATTGAAATCCCATTATCCATTTGTTTTTGAATATTGCGCTCACTATTCGGGTTAGCCGGGAAAAGACATCTGTGTCATATAACCCATTCCGAATAGTGATACGTCGTATATGGATAGCATTTGAAGACCGGTGTTGAAGACCGGATATTTTTCGAAAATGAAAGGACAACCTGTCGAATGTCTCTGCACTGAGTCGCGCCGGTATAGAGATTTATATCACTCTTTTGTGACGGGAAGTCCGGACGTGATTGAGAGTTATCCGGAATTGCAAGGGCTTCGTGAGAAGTGCCTTCGGTTCTGTTCGAACCCGGAACAGACTTGTATGGATACATGTTTGACATTACACTTTGAGATATAAAGCCGATTTCTTTCAAATACATATCTGTTGGTGGCGGAGAATTTATTCTCTTAGCTTAACACCCTTCTCTGAGACGTACGAGCTCAGAGGTTATGTAGTTGAAATTTATCAGCGATATATCCCAATTTGGTAATGTGGCATGCTGAGTGTTGCTGTGTGATGATCAGTGTTTGATCATTTGTGATATGATCATTTGTTTGATCTTATATCTTTGTGATCATAGGTTGATCATTTGTTTGACCCGAAGCATGGCTTTGTAGAAAGCGTAGCTTTGTGGACGAGACTTCGTCGAGCCTCACACCCCGGAAATGGTCGAAACAGGAAGGATGCAGCAAGGTTCTAGGGAGTAGCGCCCCTTAGTGTATGTCATTCCTTCTGGATAAAGGTGGTATCATGGTATGGAGCCCAGATACTTAACCTCTGTGGTTGCTGCAAATTTATTACTTTGTGGTTGTTGGAAATCGGGGATCCTCGGGAAGATCGGTGACGATCGGGGGATGGCATACGCGTGTCAGTAGTTACCTACTTTTGCAGAGGTAACCCGGCCTTGTGTTGGCAGAGATCTAACCGTAACGTTAGGTTCTCGGGTCGTCTATTCCAGGGATGTACCCATCGTGCATAGGAAGTTCCTTGGCCTGACCATTTGTTGGAAATCCAAAGAAACAATACGATCTTGTACGGTTTTAGTTGTAGAACCTGCCATTCACTTATGGTGGTCACCACTATTTGGATGGTAGCTATAGTAGGCATAGTTCGGAATGTCTATGCTGGCTAAGATTTATATTCTACTTTCGAAAATGTTTTCTGCACTATGCACTAGTAATAATAATCCAATGATTTTGCGTAGTAAGCATCTTTGACTATCATAAGAAGAAATCTCCTCCAATTCTGCGTTTGCATTGTGTGTGTGGTGGGAGGTCTTATGGTAGTTTCATTTTCTAAAAGCATTGCGAATTGACTTTAAAAATTCTCTGCTATTCGTTTTTAAAGATAAACTGTTTTGTTGCTCACACCAGTCCCATGACTGATCCGGAGTTTATTGTTTATTTCCTAAACTCTGGATGCTCAAAATTTTTCTACACGAGCAGTCTAGAGTTGGGTTTTTCAGATAGTCAGATTAGTAGGTTTTCTGGAGTTGGTTCAGTCTTTGGATCAGACTGCACTTGCTTATCTTTGTGCCTCGTTATTGGGAGTTCGAGCTATTTCTGGATCGTGCTTTGGAGATGAAGATTATCCGCTGCTGATGTTATCGTTTTCTTTTCCGCTGCTATTTGTTGTATCATATCTCTGATGTATATTGATATTCATTGTATCACTCTGTTGTATCAGATATTGTATATCAATGTATTATTCATTTCTTCCGCTGTGTTATTTACTTAATGTTGTTATAAGCTCCCAAGAACCAGATTCGACATTTGAATCTACGGCATTTTGAGTACAAGTGAAGTACGGGTGCCGATTTTCGAAGGTCGACTTTTGGGTCTTGACAGTATCAGAGCAGTAGGTTGAGTGAATACCTAGGCTCTGAAGTGGTGTCTATCTTGAGAGCGCGTAATTGTTAATTATATAAAAATGGTTTTATATTGTGTTAATTGATCGGTTGAGTGGTATATGGATTCTGGTCAATACGAGTAGCTAACGTTATTGATAGGGATCTCTAAACACTTGAACCAGGCCAACGGACACAATATTGTTTTAAAAGGGAAGGTGAAATAATTTTACCCAGATATATTTTCTATATATAAACAGTATCATTTTAAATGTATATGGTATTTGTAATGATTGGTTGAGATGATAATAATTTATCATCTAGGATTAGGAGTCTGAGTGTTGAGGTTGGAAGTGTAATTGTCGAGACTGTAAACCTAATACCGTCTCGAGTGAACTTTGTTGTGGTGAAGGATTTCACAATCTCTGAAGAAAACCAGTTAAGGTTCGGAGTTTATCTTAGGAGTTGGATGAGTAGAGTTGGATCTGTCAGTTAGGCAGAAGCGAGCAATGGTATCTCTGTAACTCAGGGAGAAGTAGCTGTGTGATGAGATGCAGTGATTATGGATGTTTCCGAAGATGTTTTCTTTTGGAACAAGTTAATGAAGTATGTCTGTTTCGGTGTTGTGGCTGAGTTCAGCATGGTGATTCTGTTTGAGGTTCGAGTTTCTCGAAGAGCTTTGGATTGAGAAGTCTTTGGCATCTGTGGCAGAGTACAGCTCGGAGTATTCTGTATTAGCAGGAAGTTTCTGGCTGAGTAGTTTTTCTGAAGTTGGAGTCCAGAAGCAGCTGAGTGAATCCATTTCTTCGATGAATTGGATAGTTAAGTATGAGCTGTTCTAATTTGTGAAGAGAGAACGGTATCTGTGGAAGTTAGGTCGAGTTGATCGCAAAATAGACTTGCGATTGTTTGAGTGTTCTCTTGGGTTATTGGAGATTGAGATTCCGTATCGACTTGATTCGTGGAGTTACTGGTGGTCCAGCTTAATAGAAGGATGTCTCCGAGAGAAGAATTTGGTGAAGCAGCTAAGGATTCTTTGGAGAGGAATTGATCATACCTAATTTTCTGGAAGGAATTCTATTGGGATGTTTTTGACCAAGTGGAAGGGTTCACTAAGATTTTATAGATATGGTGAATTGTGGATGATCAAGTTTGCTCGAGTTTCTCCGATGGCATTCTCATATATTCCAGATCAGAGTTGTGCAGCGGAAGCAAGATAACAGCTATTCTAGAGTGGGAGCAACCGAGAGTTGTAATTTTCTTCGAGTAGAGGATTTCTATAGGAAATTCAAGTGTATCTCTAAGTGTGAAGAAATTTTCGGGATTTGGAGGTAAAGTTGTCAAGTGCAACTGTTTTGACTATTTCAGATAGGAGAGGTAGTTCGAAGTTCTCTAATATTTGTAGAGTAGAGTTGTGTTTTGGATTTCGGCATATTTTTGAGAAACCATTTTGTTGAGTGGGATCCGGAAATTGGTTTGATGTTGGTCTAATCTATTTCAAAGAGCATCAGCAAGGATTAAGATGATCAGGAAGAATGAAGTGACTCAGGATCGTCAAAGGAGTTATGCGGTTAAGAATTGATGGAATTTGGAAATTGATGTTGAAATTGGATATTGGTTAAGTTTTTCTCCGATCAAAGGAGATATAAGATTTGGTAAGACTGGAGAGTAAGCTCCGGAAGTATTATGAGATTTTCTTGTGTTCTCGAGAGGAGTAGTTCTTTGATCTACAGGGTTGAATGGCCAGTTTGGATATCTGGAATCCATTCTATTTCACGTATCTCTGAGGGAGTACGTATATGATACATCATTAGTTGTTGAATCTGCAGTTCATATAGATTTAGAAGTTAAGCTGGACTTGAGAATAGTCTGATATTTTGTTCAGATTAGTGAATCTAAAAGAAGAGAGGAGCTCTGGATTATGGTGTGTAGTTTATTTAGCTTCTTTAGAGCGAGTATCCCGGTGATTTATACTCGGGGAAACTCGAGGTAGTGTTAATAGATCTATCCTGATTTGTATCAGAATAGTTAGTTAGGTTTGATTGTTTGATTGGTTGCTTTTATTGATAGGAATTGGATGATAGGTTTGTGTTTAAAATTAAAAATCTTTGTTGGGTTATTAAATTAACTTTGCTTTTAAATTTCGGGGACGAAATTATTTTAAGGGGGGAGGAATGTGATATCCCGGGTTTTTGGGCAATATAAATTTAATAATCAGTATTGATAATTCAATTGAATTGATAATTTTCCTTTATAATTTTATTTTAAATTGATAATTTAATTTTTAAAGGATAATAAATATTTAATCTGGAAATATTCAATTTGGTAATACTTGATCTTTTCTAATAATTTAATATTGATAAGATTTGTTTGTTAAAATTTATAAAATTTTAATCTATTTATAATATATATATTTGATATATATTGTGAATAGGATATCTTTTGTTTTAAATTAAAGATGAATTTTCAAATTGTAATATATATGTATGTATATGTTATAATTTGATATTGTTTGAAATTTATTTAATCTATTGATAATTTATATATGTATGAATTGTGATTTAAAAGCTTTGTTTTAAATTTAATATTCTTTCCTTTTAAAAAATTCAAACATAAGATAAATTGGTTTGTAAAAATATATATATATAGTTAAAATAAGTTTCTCAAGCCATATATAAATATGTTATAAATAGTTGATTAAAGTATAAGTTACTTAAATAATAAATTCATATTTGTATATTTATATAAAAATGTAAAAGCTTATTTATAAAAAGATAAATACATTATATACATGTAAAATATTTCTTAAATACATGTATATAGCTTAAATAAATTAATAAAAGACAAGATAAAAACACTTGTAAACATATGGAGGCTTGAATTGCATAGGTGTAAGCTAAATAATTAACTTAAGGACAAGTGTCAATTTCCTTGATAATTTAAATTAAAATTATTATAAATAAAAGAAGAAAAATCTGTTTTTCTCTTTTCAGTTTTAAGATTTATCTTTTCTTTTTTCTCAACCAAAAGAAATTCGAATCTAAAAATGCAAAGAAGGATGAAACCTGAAATCAAATTGCAAAGAAGAAATGTAAAAACTGGAAATTCTAATGCAAACTTAAAGGAGATCAAAGGCAATTCAGTAGCAGTTCTAAATCAATCAACAAGCAATTAAATTCAAAGATCAACATCAAGATTCAAATTCAACTAAAGAAAGGAAGTTCAAAATCAAGTTTAAAATCTGGGACAAGTCTGGAAACCATCAGCCTGTGGTGTTTTCTGCTCTCTGTTCCTTGGTGAGTAACTTTTTATTTAAAAACCTAAATAAAATAACCAGTTGTATGTTTATATCTATGAATTCGTATGGTTGTATGATATATATTTATGGTGCATGTTTGGGTATATGTGTGAATGTATATATGTGTGACTATGTGATTTCTGTGATATTCCCTGTCTTTAGTTTCGAAGTTAAAGTTTAAATTTTAATCCAATCATCTTGTGACCTATTGTTGTTTAAACTTAGGATTTAAAGATTGTTGTTTAATATAAACAAAAGTTGGATAATTTATTCAAGATTGAAATAACTTGGAAAATATCTGGAATCAAAAAGAACAGGGAAATCTCTTATTTAAGCCAAACTCAAATATAATATTTTACGAAACCAGGATTATAATTTGAATACGATAACCGAAACATGATTTTTAAAACAAAGATTTTGATTTCTAGTGATAGGAATCAGGTGCAGTTCTTGTTTGAATGGAGAATGGGTTTTAGGCAAGTTCAGGCGGTCGGAGGCACTAGCGTGGTCGAAATTTCTTGCGAAGGTGGACGAGCCTACGTAGGTGATGAGAAAAATATCTGGAGCGGTTCCAGTTCATCGTGGTAGTAGCGGCGGTAGATTTAAGATTTTAAACCTAGTTTTAAAGATGACCACTTTTGCGATTCGTTTGCCTCCATCGATGGATCGAGTGTTGTGATGCTTTGGGAAATGAAAGGTGGGCGTGTTGTCGTGATGTAGCTGGAGTTGCTTCGCCTCTGGTGGTCAGAGAAAGGGGGAACAAGACGATGTTGGAAGCCTGGTTTTGAGGGAAATCTGGATCGTGGTGCTTGATTTCGACTAAGGACGAATGGGGGTTCTCGAGTGAGTTTAATTCGATGACGATGGGTTGTTCGATGTGTGGGAGGCGATGGGGTTGGTCGGAGTTCACCAGAAAAGTTGTGCACGTGCACGGCGATGGTGTATCGATGTTTGTCTGGGTTTTAGAATCGAGATACTCGAACGATTCTCGAGTAAACTGTCGATTTGCTCGAGTTAGAACTCGAGTACGCGTGAGTTTCTTTGTGGCAGTTTATAACTTAGAAATATCTTAGTTAAAATATAGAAGAAAGGGGATTGGGGACTGAGTCGAGTAGGAAGATGGATTATCTCGAAGCAGGAGTCGAGTGAAGTAGGGGTAGGACCCGAAGTAGGATCAAAGCCTGTTTCTTTTATAAGTTTTTTTAAAGCCCAGTTTTTAAAATTTAAATAAATTAGTTTTAAGACTTTTCTTAAAAGAAAAATTCAAGTGTAAATGAATTCTTTAACATTGATTTAATAAGTTATGTATTTAGTAACTTAAATGGGTTAAGCCAAGATTATGTTATGTTAATATTGAAAACTTAATTTAGGTAAATTAATTAAATGTAAACTAAGGTAAGATGTTAATTCTAGTTGATACTGGAATTAAGAAAGTAGTGGGATAAATAATTGATCTTAAAGAAATTTAGTTTAAATGGTTTAAGATTTAATTAATTGATTAAATAAGATTAGATTTTAAATTAACTGGTTATTAAGGATAAATTAATCTGTAATTCATATTGATTTATCTAAGTTAAATTTCTTAAGAAAAGAAATTAAGGGGATTATTAGTAGTAAATGAAGGTCATTTACTTAAGATTTATTTAATAAATAATAAATGTGATAATTTTATTTAATCACTAGATTGGTTAATTAAAGATAATCAATTATTAAAATGTTATGAATGAAAGTAATTAAAAGATCAATTGCTTAATGTAATTAATCGAGCCTAATTTGATTTATTTAAGTTAATTAATTTAGTTTAATTAATTTAAATTAATCATGGAACGATTTGATAAGTATAATTACTTAAATGTAATTAATAAAGTGGAATTACTTAATGAAGTAATTAATGGTAATTACTCTATGTAATTAATTGAAGGTGATTTAAATATGATAGTAATTTGGATTAAATTACTTGTGAAATTAATCAAGGGATTAATTGAGATAATTAATTAAGGAGTAATTAATTTGATGAAGTAATTAAGGGAGTTAATTACTGGAATATGATTAATCAAAAGTGATTAATAAATATGGTTTAATTAAAGGTTAATTACTTAATTTAATTTAAGTAATTAATAATTAAATTGTAATTAAGGATCATTAATTAATATAATTAATGATGTAATTAAGAATTGATTAATTAAGATTAATTAATAAATAATAAGTGATTAAAGTAATTAATTAATTGTAATTAATTAATTGTAATTAATTAAAGATTAATGTAATTAAGTATGGTTAATTAATTATGAAGTAATTAAAGATTAATTACTGAAATGGTTTAAGATAATTAATTTGTGAAATTAATTAAGGATTAATTACTTAAAGTAATTAAAGGATTATTAATCAGAAATGATTAATTAAGATGATACTTAGAGTATGATTAATTAATTGGTTTAATTAATAATTAAGTAAGAAGGATTTATAAAATGAAGTAATTAATTTAATTTACTTTAAATTAATTAGAGATGATATAAATCATTACTTAGGGATGGTTGAATGATATGGAATGCTTTGCATTGTTGATATCTCTGATAAGAGATGTGCTGATCTATAATATGGATGTTTGGTTGGATTGAAATGATAATATGAATTATCTGTTTGGATGATAATGTAAATTATCTATTGAATTATCTATCTTTGTGTATATAGATAAAGAATTGAATTGTTTTAACCTTAAAACAACTTGACCCTTAAAATACGTTTTGGATTTCGATGAGACCGGGATCGGGTTTCCGTATACCGGAATTCCAGGTCTGGAGACCCGAATACCACATCGATCCAAATTTACGATAGGTCGTGAATCTCAAGTGAAGATGAAGATTCAAAGTGCAAGGGTTATTGTCGTTAACTCTGAGGGTGATTCCAAAACGAGTGTAACGAGATAATGCCTTCGGTTTCGTTCGAACCCGGAACGAACTTGTATGGATTGAATGCTTTCAGAACATCGTCAGGTGGACGATGAGCATTCTAAGTGATGTGTTCTGATTAAAGGTAATCGTGACCTCAAGCCTCATTAACCGGGAATGGCTAAAACAGGGGAGGTGCAGCAAGGCTTCGTGGGTAGCACCCACTGAGAGTAAAGTCATCCCTGTCTAGAGAGTTCCTTCTTTTATTTCGGCTTAGTGGTGCAGTTGGCGACGGCCATCTGTGGGGTGATTTTATTCGGAATTATCCAGTAAGGGATGGTTCCGGCTTTGTGTTGCAGGGGATTGGGAGTGATCCTCGGTACGGTGATCTAGGCCCCGTACTGTGATGAGCGGTACCCCGGTAGCTCTGCCATTGTATGGAAATCCAGATTCCAATAAGTGATAACGGACTTGATTGTATACTTATGTATGCTGGAATTTAATAATGTAACAATTTCGGCTATTTCATATTTATTTGAAAACCCTAGACCCTATTATAATACAATCGAATTTCCTATCAAATGTTTTGGTTAGCGTAAGGTAAAAACTTACCCATGTTTATGTGTGGGAAGTCTTACGTGATACCTTTTCTTTCAAAAGGTTTTGAAGTTAAGCAAGTTTAACCTGTTACTCACACCAGACCCATGTCTGACCCAAGTTGTTTATTTCTGTTTTATAAACTCTTGGGTACTCAAATTTTTACGAGTAGCCAAGGGATTCAGGTTTAGCCTTGACGAATTATGGAGGAGCAATGGAGCAGGAGGCTTCAGCGTTGTAGATATAGATAGTAGTTTCCGCTGTGTTGATCTTGTTTAGATCTTTGTTTTGTATTGAGTTGTAATAACTAGACAGATGTTTATAACTGTCTAGTATATGATGTGTAATCTATGTAACTCTGATAAATGTATATGATACTATGTAATAGTTATATGATATAATATATTTTGTTCCGTTTCCGCTGTGAGTATTTGTGTTGTTTTCTTTCTCTTTCTCTTCTTTTCTATTTCTCACCCCTTTCTTTCTTCATAATGATCCGACTTTCTGTGGAATGAGTGGCGGGTCATTACATCCCCCCTTAAAAGAATTTCGTCCTCGAAATTCGCAGGCACGAAAACAACACAGAGATAGACAGATTCGATCTCCTATAATTCCTCAAACTTAAGATATGAATTCCAAACTCAAGTCGGAATATCTCAGAATACATACCAATTTGTCCCTCTTCGGACTTTGGTATTCATAAGAAATTACAATAGAATTTCAAAATTGGGTTTCAAACGAAATCGTTTTATTGATTTAATTCAATTTTATCCTCATATTCTATTAATCAATTTACCTCAAATTAAAATTTCCAATTTCAAATTCATTAAGGTTTAAATCAAAAAGCTGATAAGAAAACGATGAAGATACGAAGTAAGGATTTTCTACAACGATTCGTAGAACCATCATCACACCGAAACTTCTTCTTGTAGCTGGTACGAAGAAATCAAAAGAATTTTGGAAACGAATCAAAAGAATATTGATGGAGAAAATTATTTCCACTGTCGCAAGGTATTGACCATTTATAGTCGTATTCCCCTCGTCCCATATCTCTTCCTCTTCTTGCACTCATACTCACTATCAGTGGATAGTAAGAGAATTTACTGAGACATTCGAACGGATATCTTAGAGATTACTCATTCTAAGGATACTTCACCCTATCTCTAATGAGTTACTTAATGTGTTATACTCCTGAGCTAAAGTTCAACCTTAGCTCTGATACCAAATGTAACGATACGGATTTTGCCCGTTCGAAAATCGACATCCATACTTTACATCGTACTCGAATGCCGTAGATTCGACCATTCAAATCCGAGTCGCCGGAGCTTATAACACAGTTAAGTAAATAACACAGCGGAAGAAAAAGAATAATACATTGATATACAATATCTGATACAATATCTGGTACAACAGAGTGATACAATGAATATCAATATACATCAGAGATATGATACAAGAAATAACAGCGGAAAAGAAAATAGATAACACCAGCAGCGGATAATCTCCATCTTCAAAACGCCAATCCAGAAATAGCTTGAACTCTCAATAACGATGCACAAAGATAAGCAAGTGCAGTCCATATCCAAAGACTAAACTAGCTCCCGAAAATCTACTAATCCTGACTATCTGAAAAACCCAACTCTAGACTGCCCGTGTAGAAAATTTTGAGCACCCAGAGTTTAGGAAAGAAACAATAAACTCCGGATCAGTCATGGGACTGGTGTGAGCAACAAAAACAGTTTATCTTTAAAAACGAACAACAAAAGAATTTAAAGTCAATTCGCAATGCTTTTGGAAAATGAAACTACCATAAGGCCTCCCGCCACAAACACAATGCAAACGCAGAATCGGAGGAGATTTCTCCTTATGATAGTCAAAGATGCTTGATACACAATAACAACTCATTTTGTTTGATATTATTATTAGTGCATAGTGTAGAAAACATTTTCGAAAGTAGAATATCAATCTTAGCCAACATAGACATTTCGAACTATGCCTACTATAGCTACCATCCAAACAGTGGGGCGCCACCATAAGTAGATGGCAGGTTCTACAACTAAAACCGTACAAGGCTCGTATCGGATGAATGGATTTTCCAACAAATGGTCAGGCCAAGGAACTTCCCATTGCCACATGGAAATGCCTCTGGAAGGACGTCCCGAGAACCAATCTGTTCTCTGCCAAACAAGGCCGGCTACCCCCCCTTCCCGGGGAATATACAAAACCTCAGATATGCCACCCCCGGTCCTTTGGGACCTTTAAACGAGGATCCTCTACACCAACAACCACAAAGAAATATATTTGCAGTAACCACATAGGTTAAATATCAGGGCTCCATACCTGACACAACCTTTTTCCAGAAGGAATGGTCATACCCTAGGGAAGCTACCTGTAACAACCCGAGGTTTTGTAACAAATTTATAATCGTCATTAGACGACTTAATTTGGTTGCTAATTTATTATCGTCATTAGACAATTTATTTTTGCTGGCTAATAGCTGTTTGTTGATGGAGTTTTTAAATCAATGAAATTCCTTTCAAAAAAATTTGTTCAAATGTTTTGCGGGCTTCAATTGGACCTTGGCCCACGTTCATTTGTTTTGGGTTGTGGTATTTACCTATGGTCGATGGTCGTTCCTCTCTTCTTCATTTCGAATACCCTAAACCCTAAAAAATAAAATACCCGATCCTTTTCATTTTTCGTTCATTCGAAAAACCTAAACCAAACAAACAAAAAAGAAAATAAATGGCTGCCGTTCATTCCTCCTTGTCCAAATTAGGGCTTTCGAAATTCTTCGAGGTCGCGCCCTTGTTGGTCGATCGACGGGTACTCGCGAGTAGCTTGGATCGTTCGCGGCTCCTCCTGCTTGACTCGAGTTCGTCGTCGCTTCGTTCTAAGGTGAGTGATTTTTATTTCACTCACATCCAGTTCAACTTAATACTTTGCTTTGCATTGGTTTGATTTCGTCGCTGATGATTTCTGACTTGATTTTAATTGATTCGATTTCCTGTTCTCTTGGTTACCTCAGCACTGTTTTCATTTGGATGATGATGATTTCGTTGACTTTCCATTTCGTATAAATTGATACTGGGATTTGGCCACTCATGTTTACGGCCTTTGGTCACTTGAATGGAGTATGTTAATTTTATGGAAATATCTGGGGTATGGTACTATCTTGATATGAAACAGCTACCTGTAAGAATGGTTCGACATTGATTTCTTTAAGCTTTGACTGTGCACTTGCTTTGAGAATTTGATTTCTGGTTACATTCCAGTTTTCACCCTTGTTCAGGCTTTGGTCATATGGTGTTGCTTGAAATTGAACTTGAATTTCGCTGTCTGTTACAGTTGCACTTTACATTCGTATGCTTGCTGTCCCACTTACTTGTATACAGTTGCATTCGTTAGTTTTTTTGTGTATACTACTTTATTTGGTTCACCTGAACTTTGAACCGATCCAGTGTGTTGTTAAATACCTTTGCAATTGCTGTCACAATAGTTGGCACTGCTAACATTACATATGTGCATTTATATGTGTCCTCATTTGTATACCTGAATCTGGTAGGACTCAAGCATTGCCTCTTCACTGCACATGTTTTGAGTCACGGTTGCATTCATTAGACAGTTTGCATTTGAATTTGATGTCTTGCTATTTCAACTTGGGATTTGCACTGTTACTGTTGGTGCACTTGTTAAATTTGTTTACTTTGATTCAGTTCATGTTAGCTTTGGCTCATGTATACTTGGTTTGTATATGACACTTCAATGTGTGTTAGTTTTGTTATGTGAGTTATGATACATTGTTGTTCATTCTTGTGACATCTTCAACTTGATGCATTGTGCACTGTAATTTCATTTGCACTGAGTAATTCTCATGTGTATTAGTGCCTTATGTTGCACCTATTTTACTGTGTCACTGTATTGGGTTCTTTGTTCCATCACTGCATTTCTGTTTCGAGACTGATATTTTGAAGTCTGCATCAGTTAGTGGTTCTTTGTCTTGTTCAAAAGTGATACTTTCATTATGTCTTCATGTATGCTGGTTAGTCTGGTTCATCATGTAGTTCCTTGTATCAAGTTTGAACATGGCCATTTTATTGTTGAGGCTGTCCAGTCGAGTCTCATATTTACACTGTCCAGATTCATGTTGCATTTTCCCTGTAGCACACTTGAACTTGATACTGTAAGTGGTCGTTTCATGTGATGTTCATTTTGTAGCAGCTTCAACTTGATGCATGTATCTGTGGGCTTCACGTATAGTTGCCTGGTTTTCATATGTGTACTGATCTATCTGTGCATTTCGTTGTTGTTGAGCCACTTCATTGTAGCTGTCTTGACCAGTGAGGCAGTCTGCACATTTATTTCACATAGTGTTGGGCATATGTAAGGTTGCATTCATGTGTTCTTTAGTCTGAAGCTTGTATGCAAATGTTTGCTGTGCATTTGTAATTGACTAGTTGTTTCTTGTTTCTTATGCCGCATGACTTTATTGTTCAATTTTAGCCTTGACTACTTTGGCTCTGACATGATGCTAAACCTTGGCATTGTTTGGTTTTGTTCGAACATGTATACTTGTGGTTGCTTGAGACAGCCATCCACTTCATTTTACTGCTTTGCCGGTACAGGTGTTTCATTTGTAGACAGATCTTCATGTATTCTGTACCACTGTTGTCATCTTCTCTTGACAGTTTGGGTATTTCATTATGGTATTGGCGAGGCAGTGCACGCGTGCGTGCACTGCAGCCAAACAGAATTGAAGTTTTAAGTTGATGATTTCAATTGTTGAATTGTTTCGTTGGTTCAATTCAATATTTTGAGTGTATTCTGATTTGGTTTAAGCTGATGATTTTGTTGATATATAATTATCTTATAGATAATTAGATTATATGTTTTTATTTATCGTGTAGATATTTAGATTTTGTTGTTTGCGCGATTTTGTTGGCTTGTGTTTCACTTTGACCTCTACAGTTTTGATTGCTGTTAGTATTCACTGTCGTGATGATTTCACGTACTGTGTGGCGAGGCAGTGCATGCGTGCATGTACTGCCGCCACACAGAAATTTTATTCTATTGATCATTTGGAGATTTAATTATTTATTTAATAACTGGAGTTTGTTGTAAATTGCTGTTTAGGCAATTTCTGGAGTTTTCATATCATCTTCATTGATAATCTTTTTATCTATCTTTGTTGATGATTTGGACCTGTTGATTTGTTGTTTAACACTGTTTAGTGTTATATCTGTCGTTATCCGATTCTCTTATCGAGGAGTCGGATATACGAGATTTCTGTGACTGTCGTCTATTTGATATTTGATTATTATTGCTTCTTTTCATTAATAACTGAGTTTGAATTAGACTGACCCGTGTATTATTTTCTTTTGAATTTAATACTCGGGTCAGACCCGAGTTATTTCAGGTTGTAGATATCTTGCTTTGAGTTGCTGTTTGAGCTATGAAAACTTTTCTTATCTTTTGGAGTAGTCGTTGTCTTAGTATAGGATGTTATGTATTCATGTATATTAATCACGATAATGTACTTATGTATATAACTTCCAGAGTCGACAGTTGTAGTTGTATCACATGTATTGTAACTGACATCAGTTATTATATATATGAGACTTTTTGTTTTATCTGTGTTCCGCATTTATATTATCTATGTTATTATTATATCTATTGTCCTAAACTATTATGAACCATCGTAGTTCGTTTTATATTGGAATTGGGTATGTCGATGGGAGTAAATAAATAAGTGTTGAAAAATGAAAAAATATATACCACTCCTATCGAGGTAACCAATACTAGTGTAAGGCCAACTACGGATGGCCGCTCCTATTCAGCCTTATTCTTCGTAATAACAGACAATATTTCTTTTAATACTCTTTGTTATTGTGAGCATAGAGGTGGGGCGTTTCACTACCCCTGAAACCTTGCCGCACAATTCCTGTTTCGACCATTACCAGTTTGTGAGGTTCAACGAAGTCTCGCCCACAAAGCTACGCTTTGGCACAAAGCCATGCTTTGGGTCAACAGATGATTAAAGTAATGATCACCAAGATAAATGATCAAACAAATGATCATATGACAAATGATCAAACAATGATCATCACACAGCAACACTCAGCATGTCACATTACCAAATTGGGAATATATCGTTGATAACCTTCAACTACATAACCTCTGAGCTCGTATGTCTCAGAGAAGGGTGTTAAGCTAAAAGAATAAATTCTCCGCCACCAACAGAAATGTATTTGAAAGAAATCGGCTTTATATCTCAAAGTGTAATGTCAGACATGTAACCATACAAGTCTATTCCGGGTTCGAACAGAACCGAAGGCACTTCTTACGAAGCCCTTGCAATTCCGAGTATTCACAATCCCAATCGAATTTCCCATCACTTAGGGGATCTCTATACCAGGAGCTACCCAGTGCAGAGACAATCGACGAGTTATCCTTTCGTTCTCGTGAATATCCGGTCTTCATCACCGGTCTTCAATTGCTATCCATATACGACGTATCACTAATTCAGAATGGGTTATATGACACAAAGGTATTTTCCCGGCTAATCCGAATAGTGAGCGTAATACTTAAAAATATATGGATATTGGAATTTCAATTAAGTCACAACTTATTACCCAAACTTCTCTTTTCGAATGGTTTAACAAATTACCATTTCCAAATCTTTAAACAAAAAGATTCATTTTAACAACCTACAACGGTTTAAACAATTTCCACATTTTTATCTTTTAAACAAAAGATTCATTCACAGATTTTACAAATCAATGTCCATTTCAATTTAACTCGTTAAATCTTTAAATCAAAGATTTAACTTATAGCTTTCAAAACAATTTCATTTCGAATGGTTTAAATAAATCATCATTTTAAATCTATTAAAAATAAACAGATTTAATTCATAACTTTCAAAAAGAATTCATTCATAACTTGGAAAACCATTTTTCAATTCAATCTTGAAATTCCTTTAACTAAACTGGAATTTCATTTCTTATATGAAAGCTTTTATCATTTGAAAACAAACAGTTTCATTTCGGAAATCTGATTCAATTATATGAGTTAAGGTTCTTGGGTTAAATCCAAATTCTCAAAATTATACTTTTTAAAATGGTTTAATTTCATATAAACACATTTATAACATTTTTAACCGTAATTTCCGATCATGGAATTCAATTCCAAATTTTGAATTCAAAATTCAAATTAAATTATTAAATTGGAAATTTTACCAAGTTATTCAAAATAGCTTTTATCATTTGAAAACACCTTTTCAAAAGCTTTAACATTTAACCCAAATCCATTTTCAAAATAAATTGAAATCAAAATTTCAATTTTAAAAATATTAAATTCAAATCATCTGTGACTTAACCGATTTCCACATGAAATCCATATTTGTGTGTGTAAAAGTGTGGTCCAAGGGTTTTACACACAATAGTGCAACATCATTAATCATTACAGATTCAAGCACATCCATATCGATAAGCGGTATAATCTATAATGCTCATCTTTCATACACAGATCACAGGTAGATATATATATATATATATATATATCACAGATAATAAGTTACATCACAGGGATTTAATTACATCCATCCTAGAGAAACAGATCACAACATAAATCAGGATATATCACAAAGCATCATATATCAGGGAATATCAACAATTTAATCATCTAGTAAGGTCCAACATTCATAGGTAAGGTCAATTTATTTATTTGATTAAATTAAGTCAGATTTGTCACTAATCCTGGTTTAATTAACATTAATTTATTACAAACCATTTTAATTAATTATCCATTAATCATTTATTAATTAACCTTTAGTTATAAATTAATCAACCTTAATTAATAAATCAATCAACCTTTAATCATTAAATAATTAACCTTTAATTATTTAATTATCCTTTAAATTAATCTTCCTTAATTAATCTCATTAATTAACCCTTAATTAATTACCATAATTATCCTTAATCAATTATTGCTTAATCACTTGATTAATCAATTTTAATCATAAATAAATATTTAATTAATAATTCTTCATTAATGATTTTAACCCTTTAATTACTTACTTCATTTATCCAAATCATAAATAAATCATCATTAAATCTTTATTAATCAAAACTTAAGTCAAAACTATTTATTTAAAACTTGGGTTAAATAGTTTTCTAAAAATCTATGTTTTGTTTCAAAACTGAACTGTTTTATATTCAACCCGAGACGTACTCGAGTACTTCCCCGAGTCAACATGGCCTCTACTTCGAGTTTCCTCCAAAACCAACCCGTGAGCCTTTTTTTTCAACTTAAAATTTTAGTTAAGTGTTTACACGGTATACGCTTGAAAATACACGATTTCAAACCCGAGCCAAAACTCCAAAATCACGAAACCTCCTTCGAGTCTAACTTCTTCTTCCCAAAACTGGAACAACCAGAAAATGAAACGTGCACGTGCACGTTGCACAATGCTCTGGCCACCTCCGGTCAGTCCTACGACTGTCGACAAGTCATCGGCAGCCAACTCTACCTACCCGACTACCCAACACAACGAGTCGGCAACCAATTCGAAATTTAGCCGATCAACTCTTGCTTGGAACCCACACTGGAATCGACTCTACCCACTAATTCGCCTCGCCCCACCGCCTGACGACACCAGAACCCAAGCAACTTCGTCCATAGTTGCCTCAGTGACCCCTAAACCTTTCCCCATTGTTGCGTGCAACTCGATCACTTGACGTCGACGATCGAGACCAATTACCTCGACCACTCCAAACTAGGTTTACGAGCAAAAATTCCTCACCGCCTTCACCACGTTCGTCGAACCACCATATGAATATTTTTCCTACAACCACCCTTCACTCTTGCACCTCCGTCCAAGATCCCATCCACCACCAACCCGTGGATCATCAGAGATCTATAAAAACCCCATTTTTCGATCAACCCAGAACTGCGCTTCCAATCCCTATCTAAAAATTTTGATTCAAGCTTTAAAAATCAGTATTTTGCTTAGGGATTCAGTTTATAAACTTGAATTGATAATTCAAGATATTCGAAAATGTCACTTATATTAAACTTTAACTGTTCTTAAGGTTTTTCAGGGCAGATCAACTTTGTTTAACTTGAATTCAAATTTTAAAATTTTCTTTATAATCAACCAAACATATTTTGTTTAGATGCTTTGTCCTAACAATCAATAGATTGAGCCGTAATGATTTTTGAATTAACCCAGAGTTTTGAAATCTATAAACAGAGGTATATCCAGATAACAGTATGCAGGCTTCATCTCACCAAAATACAGTGCAATGCATATATTTTCACACAAACAAAATCTCTGATATTCATCATGCAACTAGATTAAAACTTAGGTTATTTTAAAATATGAAGTTACTCACCGTTTAGAAGAGTAAAGAACAGGGCTTCCTTTTTTGTTGAATCAGGCTGTGAATTCTTGTTTGAGTTGAAGCTTCTGTTTATATGATACTAGGCAGAGACTTATAATTTTTTTTCTTTCTTTAGCTTTGAAATGGAATGAAGCAAAATTATGAAGATGATATAAAAAGAAATGTTGTACAGGTTGATATAAAGGAGATGTGTACAGGTTATGTTACTTTGTTTTAACAATAGGTATGGCTGAGGTTACTTTCATTAAATGCTTTGATATGCTAGAGGTATGTTGCATTAATTGCTCAAGTTCTTGTTTCTTATCTCGGCTGTACAAACATGATGATACTTGGTGGCTTCATAAATTCACATTGTATAATTGAATATCTTTGTTTTGTTAATATTACTTTACAATAAAATTAAATTTCTAATTTAATATGTTGTTAAAATTTTAGCAAATGTTCTACTTTGTATTTTTTTGTCTTATATTTATTTTATAAATTCAAACCATTTTTTCTAATATTTATTATCATCATCAATTATTATTAAACCATTTTATCAATTTCAAATTTAAATTCAAATCAAATGTATATACATATATATTATTTATAATTTCAAATTTACTCATATATGCTCAAATACATATATATTCACATATATACAATATTTACAATATTTTTAAATGTAAATGATTTATACCAAATTTATTTTGATTCGGGGAAACTCGCATCACTCTATCGATTTATTTTCCCAATTTTTATTCAAAAATTAATTTAAATTATCAATTTAAATATATTTAAAATTCGGGGTCGTTACAGGTATGCAAACCATTTCTCATATATATGCACACATGCGCATCATATATGCACACAAGCTTAAACATTTCTGTTTAAGAAATCTCAATCTTTTTCGCTATGCAGGTTATACATGTTGATCTTCACAGGCATTTCTACAATCTTGGTGTTGGAGTTATTGAAGAGGTTCAAATAATAAGAGAAAAGGGAGTTGGTTTCATTAGATATAGTAACCATTCAGAAGCTGCATTAGCTATTCAAATGGGTAATTCTAGCCTGCTTTGTGGAAAGGTAATAAAGGTAATTTGTTTGTCCTCCATCCATAATTACTTTCAACTCACATATACATCGTACCATTTATTGCTTCAAATGATAAACTATTCAGATTAGTATGTAACAATTCTTATTGGGGTATATTGTATAACTATGAGAGCATATTCAAAACTATACTAATTTAAAACTTAGCTTTCAATTCAAAGAACCAAGATTAAGTATATTGACAAGATTAGGGAAGCACATCAAATTGTGTTGTTGAAATAATAACTCTCTATTGAATAATAAAGAGCTCGCTCCCCATCCCATTTCCTTTTTCCAATCTTATTTTGATTTCCTAGGTTTCATTATTATAAATTTCAGTCTCCTACACGATGTAATTGAAAAAAAAAATTCAGCTTTAGAAGCAAGGTTCGAGATCTTAGTTTCGGTCTCGGTTTCGGTAGTTTGTAATTTTAGGAATTTTGATATATTTTACAAATTTTGGAACTTTCAATATTGATATTAAAATGAAGATTGAGACGTGGATGCTAGGGGACAATACCAACTTTTGCTAACTATACAGAAACTTGATCTTAGTACTGAAACTGGAAGAACAATTTCATCTGTTAACTTAAGAAAATGAATATGGGTCTTTAGAGTTTATAAATGCAAGTATATTTATAGAGAATCGCTATTCCTCTTAAACTAAAATTTATGATGTACTAATATTCGAACTATATAAAGATACTAGTATAACAATTTAAATGCACTACTCCATACAAACTTGAGCCATTAATTAGTATTCAAGATCACTTTATGAATTCAACTAAAATACTGTAATTGCATGGTGAAAACTAAAACATCAAATGCAACATTAATGTAGCGAAAAACAAAATCATATGTGCCTTGGAGAAACTGATTTATTTTTCCTTTTTATATAAGCTACACGAGAAATTAAACAAATAATATCACATGAGAAGACCATCAAACATAGGTTCCATCAGCTCATAAATTTCTTTTTAAGTATAGATCACATCCCAGTAAACAAATGTAAAGTAGACGGTTAAGTTCATTCCCATACATCTCGTGCAGCTATAGTGTGCAGGATACTATGAAAATTGGACAGATAAAAAGCATAGGTTTATTTCAGAAAGCAATGATAAAATCGTTTTGAGTTGCATATATTAAAATGACATATCACAATAATGTTTAAAAAATTGATATAGATAGGACTATAGCTTCAGGTTTATAAATTTGATAGGTTTGACCTGAATTTTTTTACATCATTGTTCACTGAATAGAGTAGTCATTACACCCAATGAATGATATTTGATTTCAGGTGTTAATGTTTCATTTCCCATTACATAAAAGTGCCTATCTGGCAGTCTAAAACATTTTAAGTGCTAAACCTGCAGCCTTTATCATTTCTCCCTATCATGGTTTCCTTTGTGTCTTTTCTTTTGTAGTTCCACCTTAATATCATTGCTGGTTGTATATAGTTGAACTGTTGGAACTGTACTAAAGCATAAATAGTACATTAACATTAGAACAAAGTATATGTGTAGTAGTAATAAATAGAAAATGCAAGTAACGACTGTTGTAGCAAACCATATAGAATGCAGCTATTACAATAAATAGTTATTACCGCTGTTTAATAGATTGAATGAAACAAATTAGTGGTTGGAATTTTTCTATTCCTTTTTTTGAGTTATATTTAATTTTTTGAACCTTCATTAATAGGAACAGTAAAAATACTCAGTACTAAAGAAAAACTCGGTAATGATTTAATTTATCATAAAATTCCTTTCTTCTTTTGGAATTTGAAGTAAAATTGGGTACTATAACTTGATTTTGCCTGAAGGGTGAATTAGTGGCATGAAATTTGAGCTGCAAAATTATGTCATAAAATTTGGACAAGTAACTAATACTGGTATATGGTGTAAAAGTACATGTAGCCATAGTAATTACTTGCCCGATAAAGCATAATATTAATCATTATTTAATTGTACATAAATAGTGCATAAATAGGTGAAATAGCTGGTAAAATAAAATACAAATGAAGTACTTTTGCTCATTAACAAATTTTTATATGCCGAACTGAACTTATAAAGGAAAGTTAGTTTAAAACAAGATAATAGAGGCAGTAAATATCATAAGGAAAAGGGTGAATGAGAAACAAGAAATGAGTCACAGGTCCCTGTTTTTGATGTTGTTATACAAAAAGTCCTTATAGAAATGAATTTGTAAATTTGGTCCCTATTTTTCAAAAATAAAAAAACGCAAAATGTCTTGCACTTTTCTGACAGAAAACGCAAGATAACTTGCACTTTTTTAATTTTGAAATATTTTTCGAAATTTTCGAAATTTTCGAAAATTTTGAAATTTTCGAAAAGCGCAAGTTAACTTGCACTTTTTATCAGGAAAGTGCAAGCTAGTTTGCGCTTTTTAATTTTGAAAATTTTGAAAAGCGCAAGATAACTTGCGCTTTCTAATTTTGAAACTTTTTTTGAAAATTTTAAAAATTTTGAAATTTTTTAAATGCGCAAGATAACTTGCGCTTCCTAATATTGAAACTTTTTTTGAAAATTTTAAAATTTTTGAAAAGCGCAAGGTAACTTGCGCTTTCTATCAGGAAAGCGGAAGCTAGTTTGCGCTTTCTAATTTTGAAAATTTTAAAATTTTAAAAAGCGCAAGCTAACATGCGTTTTCTTATTTAGAAAAAATATGGACTTAATTTACATATTTATTTCTACATGGACTTTTCTTGTAACACCATCGAAAATAGGGACCTTTCGTGCAAAGCCCTAATGAGAAAAGTATGAATCATGCAAAATCAAAGGAAATGGGATTTCTAGGAAAAAGATACAGTGAAATCTATATTAAAAAGAAGGCTGGTTATAATGATGTACAATCTTTATTAATAGTTGGAATAGAGCTGTGGTCCGACCATAAAGTTTCAAAAATACTTTTATATACAAACAAGAGATCAGCAGTTCGGATCCCGATCAAAGCCAAAATTATATCTATATCTATATGAACAGTTTGATACATAAATTATATCACAATATCAAATTCCAGTTCCAACATAATTTTTACAATGTTTTTCTTTATAATTTTGAACTTTACTTATCAAATATATATTAAAAAATTAGCGTTTTACGATTTTATATCATTATGGAAGGGTTTTTTTATATGCATGTGCATTGCACGTGTCAAAAATTCTCATATTCAATAAATGTGGTACCTAAGATATAGGATTACCATAAACTGCAGGAGACTTATTTCTTGATCTCTTTCCTTGATTATCCATCACATAATTTTCTCAGAAGGAAGAGGGTTACTTGCATGTTCGAATTGAATGTTGCAATACAATGTAAATCGTAGCAATAAGGTTATTTTTTCCAATTTTAAAGTTTCAATGAAATATTTAATTTAGAAAAAGACTGATCGGTTAAACATTATTTCCTTATTTCTTTAAAAAAGCAAAGATATTAGTACAGTTTTTTGCGAACCTATGTTAAAGTTAAAATATATGTTAAAGTTAAAATATATGAATTTGGTACTTCCGTAGTAGCTCTGTCATAGCTGTATTAATATCCAAAGAAATGTTCAGTAAAATAAAAATAAAAAACTCAACATAATGAATCATGCATAAGATATTGCTTTGGAACTACGTATTATGAAATTTACATAATATATTAATTTTAACATCATCATTCAAAATTTTGAAAATATCAGAACTATCCAATATTTAGCCTGGCATGAAATAAGAATTTATGTGATATCCTCCTTTACTTCTTCCTTTGAATCTACTAATTTTGTAAATTAAAAATAATAATGTATTGAATTAATTAAGTTTAGACTTTTACTACATGAAGTAAAACTAATATATAGATATAGGAAACTTAAGCGTATATAGGGTTGTAAAGTTTAAAAGAGATGAAAATAGAAGTAAAATGCGTCCTACTTTAAGCAATAAAAAAGACTTACCATTAATATGAAAATTCTTACTCCTCTACCGAACCGGAAGATATAACAATATGAATAAACGTGAAAGAGTAAAAATTATTGTAAAGGAGAAGAAAAATGATGCCAAATGAAATCATATTTGAGTGAGGGTGGACGAATTCAAAATTATAGAAAAACATAGTAGTATTTACTCGAAATGCATATTTATTTCAAAACCATTTAGGTTGAAAATAACTAAAACCTAAATAAATATACATTAGTTTATTAATCCATTCATGGCAAGATTTATATTCAGGCATGGCATTTAATTAAAAAATACTACTTCTAAATATAGAATTGCAAACATAGAAAATCTATTACCATATCCATCGCATGTCCAATAGAATATTTAATAATTTAGTTTTCTTATGCAATATTTATTGTAATAAACATTAATTATCCTACACTATTTAGATGTATAACTATAAATATAACTCTTGTTGAGAACATACACTACTATATAATCCAATTCATTTCAAGACAACGATTCTTTAGTGTAAGCTAAAAGATGCATATCAAGAATTTCCAACGCTTATTTGATTAAATATGTTCTGTTAAACTATTCTTTTACATTTCAAACTTCAGTGTTGTTCCGTAGAAGTTTACTTCTAATGCGTAGTTGCCTAACATGCAAAATTACAGGATGTATAGATGTATTCATGAATCATGCCAGTGACGTGCAGAATAACTTTCACTTTCACCACAAGAATAAACAAGTGAAATTGGAACTTTGGAAAGAAGCGGAAAGGTATGGTGATTTCCAGTTGATGAGGCTTGTAGACTACTATAATTTGATCACTTTGGAGATGGTAGCAGTCTACTTTCTTCAGGTAAATGTCACTCTCTTTTGAAGAATATCAAAAGCAAGATTATTTTCAATAATGTCAAATCATAAGCTCTACGTCTCTTTGAATATTAAATTTACCTTTTTTCGTCATTTTCTCGTATCATTTATTTTGGAGACTTGCATTTTCTTACAAGCTCATTGGAAGATCATCGTTCTTCTCTCTCACCAATAAGGTTATCTTAGGAGGTGACAACACTTGCTTTTATTTAAAATGACTATATGGCTTTACATTATTTCATTAAGTATTGGTTGGTCCTTTATGTTTCCTATAAGTTATACATCTATATATTCATGTCTGTGCCAAGCCATTATGATCGATGCTAGGTGTGGCTCGCATTGTAAATGAAGTGTGTGTTGATTGGATGGTTTAAAGTCCTACATCGTAGGATATTTAAAAAATCATGGTATATATATGAGATTGGTGACATGTAACATTAGGGGTTCCTTTTGTTACATTGTATTGCCAGGACCAGAATATATGTCGATAGGTGGTAATGAAGGGATGTTCAATCGGGACGTCGGCATAGGAGACTTTGGTCGTTGACTCCATCTAAACACAGTGAAGCGTACGTGTACGGAATGCTAAAATGTCGAAACTCAACATGGTATTAGAGCTCCATGGTTTGAGGGACCAGTATAATGCAACATGACCGAAACATGGGTCCAAAGCAGCTTGAGCATAGGATGCTCGTTAAGGTGGAGATATGGTTAGACAGTCTGGCTTCCCCTGCTTATGAGAACTCGGAGTAGCAGCCTAATCCAAATGCGAATAGGACTCGGTATAACTCCAAAGGTGACTTGAGCACTACTCACCAATGTGGAGATTGTTAGGTGTGGCTTGCATTGTAAATGGAGTGGGTGCGTGGATTGGATGGTTTAAAGTCCCATGTCGCAAGATAAGTGAAGAAATCGTGATATATATATATATATATATGAGATTTGTGGCATGTAACATAGGAGTTTCCTTTTGTTACAATGTGTTACCAAGACCAGATTATATGCTAGATGGGAGGCGATGAAGAGATGTTCAATCAGGATACCGACATAGGAGACTTCGCCCATTGACTTCGGCTAGACATGGTGAAGCGTACGCCTACAAAACGTGGGAATGTCGAAACTCAACAATAGACAACAACAACCTTTGATAATTTGTACAGGTCATATGAAGCGGTCATATCCAATAAGTAATAGACAATCATTTGCTTTCTTATGATATCATTTTATAACAGTCATCAATTAATATATTGGAATCAGCATGTAATGTATATTATAAATATAAGATGCCTTTTGTTGCCTACACTTCTTAAACATCTTTAGAAAATCCTTCATTGTTTTGGTTGTGATTTTTGCTAATTTAATTGCGAACGTATATATGATTTCTAAATCTTATACTTGTTCTTTATAGGTAACTGAACTTCCTCGGTGAAAATAGGTAGCAACATGTTGTCGAAAATTAGCGATGTGAAGTTCTTTTCTATTTGTAACTACTTTTTTGTCCATGATCGAGAAAATTTTAACTTTTTCGGTCATTTAGTGTTTGTACTCTTAGGGAATTGTTTATGAAATAGTAAGGTGTATGAATATTATATACATTTGGTTATGTCCAATATAGAGTGTTGATTACTAATTCTGTCTTCAATATAAAAAGTTGATTGTTGAATGTTTATGTTGTATAAATGTAGTTAGTATGATAGTAGAATTTTTATCGAATAATATTATAATGTATAGTTGCTGATATTGAGCTATGTTTATAAAGTAATGGTTGTGTATGTTCTACGGCTTTAATAGCATTTCAAAAATCCTATTGAAACTTTTAACATCATTTTTAGATGCCGTTAAAAGTTGTAGCACATACACAACCAAAAGGGTACTCCTAGCATTCCAAAAATGCTATGAAGAATTTGAATTGTCATAGTTTACACATGCTATAGCGTTTTAGAAACGCTATTCAAAAATTCTATAGCAACGGTAGAAACGCTATAGAAAAGACAATTGTATCAGAAATATACTCAAAGATGACAATAAAAAAATGCTAAGACCATCTTTAATAGAGATTTTAAGTATGCCATGGTATGTTCTAAACATATTACAACTTGTCATTTTCAGCATTTACGAAAACCTTATAATAGCCTTAGCAGTTTTGAAATGCTATAAAGGGATGGATTGTTGTAGTGATAAACTAGAACATTGCAACCATCACATCACCATTATTTATATCTCTAACGTGCCTAATGCTCATGCCACCAAGCTCTCATGCTTATCTACTATGTCGCTAATGTCCGTGCATCGCTAGTGAATGCTGTACACAAATTAAATCACTTTTCTTTTTTCCGTGATTTATTCTTCCCAATTGTCATTCGTTCTTGTCACCTCCGCTCATTTTAAGTTGAGCGCTCCCAAACACCAATGGTCAAATCTACCTATAGCTGCCCTAGCAGCCTCCATCTTTTCAAGTCATGGTGTTATCACGGTCGTGCAACTCAATAATTCCAGGTCGTCACTAAGGTCGCTTCAGGTTACAGTTATGCTACTATTTTTTTCTCGATTTTCAATTTTTCCCATTTCTTTTGTGATTCAAATTCAAGAATTAAAGCAGTGAGAGACGAATGGGGCCGGGTTTAGATATGGGAGAAAGGATTAGACACTTTTGAATTTTTAAAATTTCAAAAATATTACTTATTTTGCCAGAACAAGTTTTAGACACTTTTGAATTTTTAAAACATAATTCAATTTTGAAATCTGAATTTTAAGTTAATATTATGCTTTTATTATCAAATGAATCAAGAATTCTAATCGTTGAATTAAATTCAGAAATATCCATAACTTTTTAACTTTGAGCTAGGATGCTACATATCAGCAGCTATTTAAATATCCAAACAAAAAAACTCATCCACTTCCTTTTGTAGATTTTTAAGGAAATGGTACCAAATCATTGGCCGACGTGGAAAATGCTTTTACATTAGGTCGATGTATTATTGTATAACTCGGGTGAAATCACGTTTTGCTATACGAGTCCATCATATTACCATTCCAACTATACGAGTCTATCATATTACTTCTCTTGAAGGCTACCACTTTTTCTTTGCTATAAGAATGCAACACTTTGTCGATGGATTGCCAGTTTTTTATGTTACTTGAGATGGGTTTCTACATAAATTATTATATAATAAATCCACAAAACCAATAGACTTTCGTTAGATGCGTTTGTAACGTACCTTTTATTTGTCGGTTACTATATAGTCAATGCACAAAACCTATCTCGTAGCTCATATGTCTTACATAAATGGTTGCCATTCTTAACCATTAAGGTAATGGGATGATCGATCAATGAAGAACTTGTCATATATCTCATAGCACACAAATAAAGTATAATAACAACATAAATATAAAATGGACGAGATAGTGGTATAATAAAAATAAACCAAATAGAATCAGAGCACAACTTAGGTTTATTAGGTTATAAAAAGCAGAATACCCGAGTTTATGCATCTCCATACATCAAATAAAACTCATAATAACCATCTCTTTATAAAAATAAAGTGCTAAATAGCTCCATATCACTTCATAACATATATAAGATGTAGAAGCTATGTACAAATAGCATATATAAAAAGTGTCAGCCTCCTGTTCATCCTTTGCATAATCCATGCGCTATTTGATCATGTTTCCAAGTTTACTCATTTAATAGTACTTGAGAATATAATAGGCAATGTAAACAAAATCATGTTAGACAATCATCTAGCATGAGAGATCTATAATCTCAAAAATGGATATAAATTCGATATATAATAAAAAAGAGCAACAAAGCCATACCTGGCCTGCTATTGCATCCAACAAGTTAGCTCATAAACATGTTATTTTACTTTATCTCAGCATATACTTTAGTGTCAAGGAATTAGATCCGATGACACCCACCATCTTCAAAGACAACCATAGCAATCATCAATTAGAACCCCTATCATAAACAAGATGGTTTAAGGATGTGATGGCTCATGTTAGTCTAATGCAAATACCACTCAAATGACACATCCTTTGTCTTTTTGTTAGATAAGAGCTATTCGATAACCATGTTGATACATAAGCTGAACCATCCTTTGTATTTCCATTAGATACGGGCTATTTTATTATATATATTATAATATAATATAATATAATATAACACACGTGCGCGCGTTCATACACACACACATCTATATACACACACACATCCAGTTTCGAGCAAAGTAATTCATTAACAATTTTTAACTGGTCAATTTTACTCCAATAAAAAACCAATTTATTTAGCAAAAGCTCACACAATATTTTTATTATCCAAACATGCCATCAAATTAAACATTCATTTCAATGATTTAAGCAATTATTCATTAAGGTAGCTTGATGTCTACAACATAATCGATAGGTATCGATTAACGTATATATAACTGTAACATCTTTACATGTAATTAAAAATGCGATGATAACAAAGATTTAAAATATGTTTGTTTAACCAATATTTTGACCATAATATTTATATTTACAAATAAATATTGATATAATAAGTTATAGGTGATATAATAAAACGATGTTTGTACCTAAGCTTCATGACAATTAATAGTTCAAAATTACCAAAATCAATAATAATATAATGATCTTATAATTTTTATAAATTATTACATAGATGATTTATATGTGCATATAATTGTTATGCATATGTAAATATGAATGGATTAATATTTTAAATACTGAAAATTAATTGAGTTAAATATTATAGTCGTTGTACATATGTTTGACTTAGTTTAAAAGGTTAATCGATTGGTTAGAGGGGCTAAAATAAAATATACCATGTATATGCCTTCTAAGTCAAAATTAAGTCATCAATGGAGATTAATTGCATAATTTTAGCCGGTCCAATATGGGAAATTAGAGGTCGAATGTGTTTGCTCCGTGTTGGAAATGAATGGATATTTGATATATATGGTGTAAACTTATAGCCAATTATTAAATACATTTTTTTTTTTACTTATTTGCACAATTTTTACCCGTCATATAAGGGTAAGAGTCAAATATGGCTGTCAATGAGTACCCAAAAAATACAAAATCCCTCTCTATCCATGTTAGAAATATGAATAATTATCTGATATTCGATAATTATCCCTTTAGTTTTTATCAAGATCATAGTTAATTTTTTTGTGTATTTTAGCACATAAAATGATTGTCAGTTACTATTTTATTTAGGTAAAAAGTTTAGTATGTGTATTAAAATCAATATTTTCTTCTTAAAATTATTTTTCTTAGCTTTTATTTTATTGTTTATATTTTTTGTACCGAAATGAACTTATAAATATCAAAATTATCTAACTATCTTTTTAGATTTATTAGTCGTGAATTGATCAAAGAATTTTCAAAAAATATCCAATATCTATTCACACCCGCGGATGTGTATATCCAAAAAAGATTTCAGACATGAATATAGATATAACACTATTTGAATCTGTATTTGACCGTTTATAGGCCAATGGTCAAATGGTGAGAAGTGAATAGAGATAAATGTATTTAAATTTAGATATAAAATGCAATGAAACTAAATTAATTATATGTAACGACCCAGAATTTTTGATAATTAAAATTCGAATATTTAATTGATTTTAAATATTAATAAATGAATTTAATAAGTCGAATAATTTATTTTTCGAATATTGGATTTAATTTGGTCAATTAAATCGATAATTTAATAATTGAAATTCCAGAAATAATTAAAAAACGAGTTTAAAATGATTAAAAATGATTTGTAAAATTTTATTTAATCATACTGGAGTTATAGAAAGGTTATAGAACTTTTAAAATTGAATTGGGAGTTAATTTGTGAAAATTGAATATTTTAATATTTAATTATCGACTGAAAAATAGCCAATTTTCGAACAGTCTCAGAATTGAACGAAACCAGTTCCATTGGATCCGTAATAGTTAGTTATTATCGGATTTCAATTTTCATAGCAATCGGAATTGTCGTTTGACCGTGGCAACTCGAAACGCATCGATATCGTTTTAATTTTAAATCGTCGAGTTAAAATAGTCATTTTTCAAAAAGTCTCGGATTTCGACGAAACTAGTTTCATCGGATCTGTAATGTGATATTATTGTAAGATTTCAAATTTCGTAATTTTTGGATTTACCGTTTGTCCGGGGCAAGCCAAAACGCCTCGAAATCGATTTAAATCTATTTAATTTAAATTGATCGTTTATTGCCATATCTCACACAGACGATCGAACTAGCTTCCGAAACCTGTTCCATTGTGTCCGGAACGCGGGGTAAACCCTAGAAATGATAGTGACCGCGCGAGATTTGGAGTTTGGAAATTTAGAGATGAATAGTGTTTCGAGAATTTTATATAAAAGGACCATAATACATTCATTTTTCACAAAATTAAAACCTAGCTAGGGTTTTATTCAGGAGCCGCCACTTTTAAATCGAACGGCAAGTACTTCTTCACTTTCATCTCTCAAATTCTCAAAATCCGTTGATCATTATCAAAAACTTTCAACATGAAAGTGGTAGGGGACGAAGAGAGCTTCACATCTATATGGTGATGATGGAGTATGGGGCATCGAGGAGGCTGTAAAGGGGCAGCGTTCATTGCCGGTTCATGCTCGATTTTCGAGCTAAAGGCGCGACCGGGTCTGACATGGCTGGGCGCAGTAAACGAGGCAAGGTGGGGCTTCACTTCGGCAAAGCCTGATCGTCTTCGAGATGACTAAAGGAGGGGCGGCTGTTAGGGTTTCTCAACGTATATGGGTTTCATCGTGCGTTCTATCATCTGGAAAAGGGAGTAACGTGGATATGCACGTGAGAGGGAGGAAGGGGCAACGGCCCAGATGCGTTCAGACGTGAGGAACAGTGATGATCTGTAGGGTTTGGAAAATAAATTAATTTGTAAATTGAATGTATATTTAATTGTATAAAGTTTAAAATATCATAACTTTGTCATATATTGTCAGAAAATTACGAAATCAGTTGCGTTAGAATCGTCTCGACGTGTACTTCGCTATGGAACTGAATTGGAGCCATTTGGAGCTAGTTTGAATTTCGGGTAAAATTAAACGCGCATTTAATTTTATTCGAAATAAACGCTGGAACGGAATTTAAAATCAAGGTGAGATTTTCTCACTCAAATTGAATGTGGAATTTTTGCAGTTATTGATTGTGTTGATTTCTATTGGATGTGATATTAGATATTATAGGATATATCTATATATATAGCAATATATACATATTGGCATATGTATATATTGGATTGATTGATTCCCACCTCGTATAGCGGATGAGACCCTATTGCGCCGTTAGTAAGCGGATTTTTATAAAACCCATATACCGCGATAATTCCGTACTGAAGCGGAATTGGTATTGTGCTAACATCTATGGATGCAGGGAAACAGGTTGGAGGGATCCAACTGGATTCCTCACCGTATTGATTGTTTACAGATATTGTGATATATATTCTGTTATCATATTGATATATGATATTGACTGTTGTGATGGACTAATTGATGTTGTTGCATCATTGGATTCGGTTTTGAAATGTAAAAAATACGACTTTTACTTTAAAAGGGTTTTTAAAGTGATTTTTGAAAATATACGTTTTATGGAATTTTTGAATCGATTTATAAACGTAAAATTTTAAAGTTATAAAAGTTATAATTTTTAGTGAAATATAACCGAAGTGTCGTTTTTGAACTAAAAGTCGATTTATTTATAAAATAGTTTAAATAGAGATTTTTGAATTTATTATGAAAGCTCTATATATAAGATGTATAAAATTTGATTTTTATAAATCAAAGTGATGAAATTATAAAGGAGTTTTAAAGACGTTTTAAATGATGTTAAAATGGGTTTTATAAAGGACAGAATAAATGATTTGTGAAGTCCTAAAAGAACGATTTTTGTAAATAAACGAATTATAAGTGTTTAACTTATAGAATGGACTTTTGGTAGAAAATTGAGTTATAAATTGAATTGGATAATAAAAGGAATTTATAAGTTGAAGTAGTTATAAAATATAAAATTGTGATTTATAAACGTTGTTTATGAATCCGAAATCACTTAATTTGATAAGTGAATTGTAGAAGTTAATTAAAGGAATTATATCCACGATTTTGGACAGTGGATAAGCTTTCAAATAAAATGTGTAGAAATGTTGAATTTGGATAGTGAAGTATATTCACGATTTTGGACAGTGAATATATTATTAAATAAAATGGATATGTTTTGGGAAAGCGATATTATAAAATAAAGTTAAACGTTTTAAAAGATGTTTTAAAACGTGTTAAATATCGAAATCATAGATTTCAACATTCATTGTTGAAATAGACGTTTTCGAGAAATATGGAAATGATGAACTATAACACTGTTGTTATAGTAAATGATTTCCGAAAGGAAATGTTTTTATGTAGTATTGGGATTTATATATCTATCTAAATCCGAATCCCTATACTAGTGATTTCGAGTCGTCGTAACGATGTTTTACGCAACATTCGTTTTGACTCAAATAGATGTTAAAATTTATGATTTCCTTAAAGAATGAATATATACTTAATTTGATTTAAGTATATCGGATATTTTTTCCAAGTGTTGAAAATAAAAGATTTGTGGAATACTTATTATTAAATAAGTAAGGAAATACTTTCCAATACGAAATGAACGTTTTGAGATTTTATCTTCTTAAAGATAAATTGAAAATGAATATTGGTATCGATTTGAAAATCGTATATCAGTAGATATTTTGAAAATATAAATTCAATATGGAATTTATAAAGGAAAGGGAAACTGTTTAGAAAAATAAATATTGATTTATTTTTGAAGTGTGGAAATAATATATCTAGTAAAGATATTTTTGAAGATAAATTATTTGGAAAATTATTTGGAATCTGATGATGTTGCGCATCTTTATTGATAGTTAAACAACCGACTATCAATAATTACCTTGGATATGGTATTTGTTGTGATTGGATGAATTTGAATGCCACACTTATTTTTGAATAATCGCTCACTATTCGAGTTAACCGGGAAAGGACCATGGGGTCGTATAACCCATTCCGAATATGTGATACGTCGTTATGAATTGCATTCGAAGACCGGTGTTGAAGACCGGATATTTTTGAAAACGGAAGGATTACCGTCGAGTTACTCTACATCGGCTGATCTCCGATTTAGAGGTTTTATCACCCTTAGTGACGGGAAGTCCGGACGTGATTAGAAAATTATCCGGATATGCAAGGGCTTCGTGAGAAGTGCCTTCGGTTCTGTTCAATCCCGGAACAGACTTGTATGGATGTGTGTCTGACGTTACACTTTGAGATGTAAAGCTGATTTCTTTCAAATACATTTCTGTTGGTGGCGGAGAATTTATTCTCTTAGCTTAACACCCTTCTCTGAGACGTACGAGCTCAGAGGTTATGTAGTTGAAATTTATCAGCGATATATTCCCAATTTGGTAACGTGGCATACTGAGTGTTGCTGTGAAATGATCAGTGTTTGATCATTTGTGATATGATCATTTGTTTGATCTTATATCTTTGTGATCATAGGTTGATCATTTTTGTTTGACCCGAAGCAGGGCTTTGTAGAAAGCGTAGCTTTGTGGACGAGACTTCATCGAGCCTCACACCCCGGAAATGGTCAAAACAGGAAGGATGCAGCAAGGTTCTAGGGAGTAGCGCCCCTTAGTGTATGTCATTCCTTCTGGATAGAGGTGGTATCATGGTATGGAGCCCAGATACTTAACCTATGTGGTTGCTGCATTATTATCTATGTGGTTTGTTGGAAATCGGGGATCCTTGGGAAGATCGGTTACGATCGGGGGATGGCATACGCGTGTCAGTAGTTACCTATTTTTGCAGAGGTAACCCGACCTTGTGTTGGCAGAGATCCGGTTAGGTTCTCGGGTCGTCTATTCCAGGGACGTACCCATCGTGGATAGGAAGTTCCTTAGCCTGACCATTTGTTGGAAATCCAAAGAAACAATACGACACTTGTACGGTTTTAGTTGTAGAACCTGCCATTCACTTATGGTGGTCACCACTGTTTGGATGGTAGCTATAGTAGGCATAGTTCGGAATGTCTATGCTGGCTAAGATTTATATTATACTTTCGAACTGTTTTCTACACTATGCACTAATAATAATATCAAAGATGATTTGATTTTGCGTAGTAAGCATCTTTGACTATCATAAGAAGAAATCTCCTCCAATTCTGCGTTTGCATTGTGTGTGTGGCGGGAGGTCTTATGGTAGTTTCATCTTCCAAAAAGCATTGCGAATTTGTTTTATTTTCTTTGTGAAAAATAACTGTTTTACGATCTCACACCAGTCACCATGACTGACTCGGAGTTTATTGTTTCCCTTCTAAACTCTGGGTGCCCACCAATTTCCACACGGGCAGCCTAGAGTTATATTATCAGGATATTCTGGATATTCTGGAGCTTTGGAAGCAAGCTGGATGGCGAGACGTAGTATTTGTATCTGATAGTATCTATTCCGCTGTGTATTCTGTATGAGGACAAGTTTATATAACTGTCCATTGTTGTGTATTGACTCTGATTAATGTATGTATAAACTGATATAGTTCTTTGTTTTAAAAGACTAGTGTTATCTATTATATATTGTTCCGCTGCGATATGTGAGATCCTGATATTGTTTTCTGTTTCTGTATCTGATGTTATTCTGTTGTTGTTCTTTCTTCTCTTCTTCTGCTTTCTTCTTCTTCTACCTTTTTCTTTTCTTAAAACCCTCACTATTGGAGTTTCCGGCACTCGATTGCTCGACAGTCGATAAAGTGAGTATCGATGTCGAATTTTCGAAAGTCGAAAATTCCCGTACGTGACAGCGTGGTATCAGAGCATATGGTTAAGCGACAACCCTGCTCTGTTGGGTGTTACTCATTAGAGATAGAGTCAGTAGTACTCTAGAATGAGTTTAGTGTAATAATAGATATGAGTGCGTATTTGTTAGTGAATATAAAATTGTTTTATATTGTGATGATTGGGTTGTTGAGTGGTATATGGATTCTGGTCGGTATTGTCCGTACAACTCTATCGATAGGGATCTCTAAACACTTGTATAGAACAATTCGGCACAGTATTGTTTTAAATAGGGTAAATGAGATAATTTTGCCCAAAACTATTTTTGTATAGAAAATAAATATTTTTCTATAAAGTACTATAGTATATGGTTGCATGGATGTTAGGAAGTAATAATAGTGAATTATCATCACTGAAACTGAATAAGAAATTGGAATCATAACTCCAAAGTTAAGAAATAAATTCACATACAAATGAAATTTAAAGAATGTAAATTATAAATGTGAATTGTAATTTAAACGGAATTCCAGAAAAGTATTTGGAAACGCTTTGAAAAGAATTTGAAAATTTTGGAGATTTGGAAAGTTTAATTCCTTTTGATTTGAAAATGAATTTCAAAGGTTTTGAAAAGTATTTTGAAGGAATGAAAAGCTCTAAACTCATTTCGGTCGCTGGAAAATAACTTCGATGATGACCGCGGCATCATTGGTGTTCATTTTCGGGTTTCCAAAAGAGGAATTGCTGCCAAATTGTTTTAAATGGAAGTTGTTTGAAAATTTTGGGTTTTGTTTTGGAAATTCAAATGGAATTTGAATTGTTTTCAAAATGATTTTGAAAAGGTTGAAAAGACTCTGGAATACTATATAAAAATAATTGTGAAATATTATGAAGTTGATAACTTGTAAAGTTTAAATAAAAATCTAACTTAAAGAGATGAATTCATATATGAATAAAATTGTGAATATAAATTGTAAATGAATTTATGATTTGGAATGGAATTCCAAGAAGATAATTGAAATTAAAAGTCGTTAATGAAATGAGACTTGAATCAAGTGGAATAAAATCCGAACCTGAGAAAAATAAAATGGATTGAATCCGAATAAACTAAAGATAATTGATAAATTCAATATTCAGAAGTTAAATTGAATTGAAATTGTGAATTGAATTCAAATGAATTTGAAAATGCAAAATTGAACGAAATTGAATATATAACTTCAATAGTGAATTAGAGATGATATAAGCAGTTATATTGAAAATTTTGTAATTGAATGTACGAAATGGTTTGAATATATGCAACTAGATATTATGGCTAGTAGGATATACAGGTATAAAGGAATTGGAATTTAATTTCGAAGATAAATTTGAATGGCTCGACAAAAGGTAAGTATTTAAATTTGAATATGAGATTTGATGACTTATTTCTCTAGCCACTTGGCATTTTTCTTTTCTTTTTGAAATCAAAGAGTCCGTAGGGACGTTTTGTAGTCGTACCGTATTAGCCGCGCAAAGGAGACGCTGGCGAAATATTTCGAAAATTTCGAGTGTTAGAAAATTTTGAGAAATTTTGAAAGTTTAAAGTTTGAATTTAAACTCGAATTTGAATTGAGAAGTTAAACAATGTTGTTTGAAACTTATAATTGAAGTTGGAAAACGAGTTGAATGATAACGAATCTTTAATAGAAAGATTTGTTTTGATAAGTTGATAAAACTATTAGATTGTGAAAAATAGTAGACGAGTTAAGGACCATTTTCCTTACTTGGTAATTTCGAGGACGAAATTCTTTTAAGGGGGGAGTTTGTAACGACCCAGAATTTTTGATAATTAAAATTCGAATATTTAATTGATTTTAAATATTAATAACTGAATTTAATAAGTCGAATAATTTATTTTTCGAATATTGGATTTAATTTGGTCAATTAAATCGATAATTTAATAATTGAAATTCCAGAAATAATTAAAAAACGAGTTTAAAATGATTAAAAATGATTTGTAAAATTTTATTTAATCATACTGGAGTTATAGAAAGGTTATAGAACTTTTAAAATTGAATTTGGAGTTAATTTGTGAAAATTGAATATTTTAATATTTAATTATCGACTGAAAAATAGCCAATTTTCGAACAGTCTCAGAATTGAACGAAACCAGTTCCATTGGATCCATAATAGTTAGTTATTATCGGATTTCAATTTTCATAGCAATCGGAATTGTCGTTTGACCGTGGCAACTCGAAACGCATCGATATCGTTTTAATTTTAAATCGTCGAGTTAAAATAGTCATTTTTCAAAAAGTCTCGGATTTCGACGAAACTAGTTTCATCGGATCCGTAATGTGATATTATTGTAAGATTTCAAATTTCGTAATTTTTGGATTTACCGTTTGTCCGGGGCAAGCCAAAACGCCTCGAAATCGATTTAAATCTGTTTAATTTAAATTGATCGTTTATTGCCATATCTCACACAGACGATCGAATTAGCTTCCGAAACCTGTTCCATTGTGTCCGAAACGCGGGGTAAACCCTAGAAACGATAGTGACCGCGCGAGATTTGGAGTTTGGAAATTTAGAGATGAATAGTGTTTCGAGAATTTTATATAAAAGGACCATAATACATTCATTTTTCACAAAATTAAAACCTAGCTAGGGTTTTATTCAGGAGCCGCCACTTTTAAATCGAACGGCAAGTACTTCTTCACTTTCATCTCTCAAATTCTCAAAATCCGTTGATCATTATCAAAAACTTTCAACATGAAAGTGGTAGGGGACGAAGAGAGCTTCACATCTATATGGTGATGATGGAGTATGGGGCATCGAGGAGGCTGTAAAGGGGCAGCGTTCATTGCCGGTTCATGCTCGATTTTCGAGCTAAAGGCGCGACCGGGTCTGACATGGCTGGGCGCAGTAAACGAGGCAAGGTGGGGCTTCACTTCGGCAAAGCCTGATCGTCTTCGAGATGACTAAAGGAGGGGCGGCTGTTAGGGTTTCTCAACGTATATGGGTTTCATCGTGCGTTCTATCATCTGGAAAAGGGAGTAACGTGGATACGCGCGTGAGAGGGAGGAAGGGGCAATGGCCCAGATGCGTTCAGACGTGAGGAACAGTGATGATCTGTAGGGTTTGGAAAATAAATTAATTTGTAAATTGAATGTATATTTAATTGTATAAAGTTTAAAATATCATAACTTTGTCATATATTGTTAGAAAATTACGAAATCAGTTGCGTTGGAATCGTCTCGACGTGTACTTCGCTATGGAACTGAATTGGAGCCATTTGGAGCTAGTTTGAATTTCGGGTAAAATTAAACGCGCGTTTAATTTTATTCGAAATAAACGCTGGAACGGAATTTAAAATCAAGGTGATATTTTCTCACTCAAATTGAATGTGGAATTTTTGCAGTTATTGATTATGTTGATTTCTATTGGATGTGATATTAGAGATTATAGGATATATCTATATATATAGCAATATATACATATTGGCATATGTATATATTGGATTGATTGATTCCCACCTCGTATAGCGGATGAGACCCTATTGCGCCGTTAGTAAGCGGATTTTTATAAAACCCATATACCGCGATAATTCCGTACTGGAGCGGAATTGGTATTGTGCTAACATCTGTGGATGCAGGGAAACAGGTTGGAGGGATCCAACTGGATTCCTCACCGTATTGATTGTTTACAGATATTGTGATATATATTCTGTTATCATATTGATATATGATATTGACTGTTGTGATGGACTAATTGGTGTTGTTGCATCATCGGATTCAGTTTTGAAATGTAAAAAAATACGACTTTTACTTTAAAAGGGTTTTTAAAGTGATTTTTGAAAATATACGTTTTATGGAATTTTTGAATCGATTTATAAACGTAAAATTTTAAAGTTATGAAAGTTATAATTTTTAGTGAAATATAACCGAAGTGTCGTTTTTGAAATAAAAGTCGATTTATTTATAAAATAGTTTAAATAGAGATTTTTGAATTTATTATGAAAGCTCTATATATAAGATTTATAAAATTTGATTTTTATAAATCAAAGTGATGAAATTATAAAGGAGTTTTAAAGACGTTTTAAATGATGTTAAAATGGGTTTTATAAAAGACAGAATAAATGATTTGTGAAGTCCTAAAAGAACGATTTTTGTAAATAAACGAATTATAAGTGTTTAACTTATAGAATGGACTTTTGGTAGAAAATTGAGTTATAAATTGAATTGGATAATAAAAAGAATTTATAAGTTGAAGTAGTTATAAAATATAAAATTGTAATTTATAAACGTTGTTTATGAATCCGAAATCACTTAATTTGATAAGTGAATTGTAGAAGTTAATTAAAGGAATTATATCCACGATTTTGGACAGTGGATAAGCTTTCAAATAAAATGTGTAGAAATGTTGAATTTGGATAGTGAAGTATATTCACGATTTTGGACAGTGAATATATTATTAAATAAAATGGATATGTTTTGGGAAAGTGATATTATAAAATAAAGTTAAACGTTTTAAAAGATGTTTTAAAACGTGTTAAATATCGAAATCATAGATTTCAACATTCATTGTTGAAATAGACGTTTTCGAGAAATAAGGAAATGATGAACTATAACACTGTTGTTATAGTAAATGATTTCCGAAAGGAAATGTTTTTATGTAGTATTGGGATTTATATATCTATCTAAATCCGAATCCCTATACTAGTGATTTCGAGTCGTCGTAACGATGTTTTACGCAACATTCGTTTTGACTCAAATAGATGTTAAAATTTATGATTTCCTTAAAGAATGAATATATACTTAATTTGATTTAAGTATATCGGATATTTTCCAAGTGTTGAAAATAAAAGATTTGTGGAATACTTATTATTAAATAAGTAAGGAAATACTTTCCAATATGAAATGAACGTTTTGAGATTTTATCTTCTTAAAGATAAATTGAAAATGAATATTGGTATCGATTTGAAAATCGTATATCAGTAGATATTTTGAAAATATAAATTCAATATGGAATTTATAAAGGAAAGGGAAACTGTTTAGAAAAATAAATATTGATTTATTTTTGAAGTGTGGAAATAATATATCTAGTAAAGATATTTTTGAAGATAAATAATTTGGAAAATTATTTGGAATCTGATGATGTTGCGCATCTTTATTGATAGTTAAATAACCGACTATCAATAATTACCTTGGATATGGTATTTGTTGTGATTGGATGAATTTGAATGCCACACTTATTTTTGAATAATCGCTCACTATTCGGGTTAACCGGGAAAGGACCATGGGGTTGTATAACCCATTCCGAATATGTGATACGTCGTTATGAATTGCATTCGAAGACCGGTGTTGAAGACCGGATATTTTTGAAAACGGAAGGATTACCGTCGAGTTACTCTACATCGGCTGATCTCCGATTTAGAGGTTTTATCACCCTTAGTGACGGGAAGTCCGGACGTGATTAGAAAATTATCCGGATATGCAAGGGCTTCGTGAGAAGTGCCTTTGGTTCTGTTCGATCCCAGAACAGACTTGTATGGATGTGTGTCTGACGTTACACTTTGAGATGTAAAGCTGATTTCTTTCAAATACATTTCTGTTGGTGGCGGAGAATTTATTCTCTTAGCTTAACACCCTTCTCTGAGACGTCTGAGCTCAGAGGTTATGTAGTTGAAATTTATCAGCGATATATTCCCAATTTGGTAACGTGGCATACTGAGTGTTGCTGTGAAATGATCAGTGTTTGATCATTTGTGATATGATCATTTGTTTGATCTTATATCTTTGTGATCATAGGTTGATCATTTTTGTTTGACCCGAAGCAGGGCTTTGTAGAAAGCGTAGCTTTGTGGACGAGACTTCATCGAGCCTCACACCCCGGAAATGGTCAAAACAGGAAGGATGCAGCAAGGTTCTAGGGAGTAGCGCCCCTTAGTGTCTGTCATTCCTTCTGGATAGAGGTGGTATCATGGTATGGAGCCCAGATACTTAACATATGTGGTTGCTGCATTATTATCTATGTGGTTTGTTGGAAATCGGGGATCCTCGGGAAGATCGGTTACGATCGGGGGATGGCATACGCGTGTCAGTAGTTACCTATTTTTGCAGAGGTAACCCGGCCTTGTGTTGGCAGAGATCCGGTTAGGTTCTCGGGTCGTCTATTCCAGGGACGTACCCATCGTGGATAGGAAGTTCCTTAGCCTGACCATTTGTTGGAAATCCAAAGAAACAATACGACACTTGTACGGTTTTAGTTTTAGAACCTGCCATTCACTTATGGTGGTCACCACTGTTTGGATGGTAGCTATAGTAGGCATAGTTCGGAATGTCTATGCTGGCTAAGATTTATATTATACTTTCGAACTGTTTTCTACACTATGCACTAATAATAATATCAAAGATGATTTGATTTTGCGTAGTAAGCATCTTTGACTATCATAAGAAGAAATCTCCTCCAATTCTGCGTTTGCATTGTGTGTGTGGCGGGAGGTCTTATGGTAGTTTCATCTTCCAAAAAGCATTGCGAATTTGTTTTATTTTCTTTGTGAAAAATAACTGTTTTACGATCTCACACCAGTCACCATGAATGACTCGGAGTTTATTGTTTCCCTTCTAAACTCTGGGTGCCCACCAATTTCCACACGGGCAGCCCAGAGTTATATTATCAGGATATTCTGGATATTCTGGAGCTTTGGAAGCAAGCTGGATGGCGAGACGTAGTATTTGTATCTGATAGTATCTATTCCGCTGTGTATTCTGTATGAGGACAAGTTTATATAACTGTCCATTGTTGTATATTGACTCTGATTGATGTATGTATAAACTGATATAGTTCTTTGTTTTAAAAGACTAGTGTTATCTATTATATATTGTTCCGCTGCGATATGTGAGATCCTGATATTGTTTTCTGTTTCTGTATCTGATGTTATTCTGTTGTTGTTCTTTCTTCTCTTCTTCTGCTTTCTTCTTCTTCTACCTTTTTCTTTTCTTAAAACCCTCACTATTGGAGTTTCCGGCACTCGATTGCTCGACAGTCGATAAAGTGAGTATCGATGTCGAATTTTCGAAAGTCGAAAATTCCCGTACGTGACATTATAGGTCAAAAGTCCAACTCATATTTATCTTTACGTTAAAAATGCTGAATTTTCAACTTTTTTTTTTATTGAAAAGGAAATGAAAATATCATTTTGGTACAGAGTATGTAGTGATATTACATCATACCGAACATAATTTCTTGTTCATTAATAGAATAAATGTTTTATCTCTTCAAATTTATATTGTCCAAATGTCATCTTCATATTTCAATACATTGCAAGTGAGTGTTCTTGAATTTTCAGGTATAAACTACTAACATATTCACCTTCAAAAAAAATATCAAGATAGTAGAATTTTTTCAACTTAATGCTACAAACATCTGAATCCATAAGTTTGAAAATAATTGATCATTGAAAATCATTAGAGAAAAATTAATACAATTTGAGATGACCCTTTAAATATTAACCAGGAAAATTTCAAAGGTTATCCCTAAATGATAATTTACCTAAAGGTCATGTTAAAATTAACAATTAAGAATTTTATAATATACCAAAAACATAAGCTAGCTAAAATCTTATGAGATTTATTGCCTTTTGAGGAGCAGCCTTTTGATATCAGTTAGAGAATATAATCATGTGCGACTGAAGTCGTTTAAAGTTCAAATCGTTTGAGAGTAAAATAATGTGGAAACCAATTTGTGCTTTGGATATGAAGAATAGATAATGGAATCGGTCTAATAAAATCAATCCGAAATTACGGAGATCGACGAAGAAGAATTATTAGTTTGTTTAAGAGAAAACTAACAAAGTAAATTGAAATATATGGTTTTGATGTATGCGTATTGGTAGAAAAGTAATCTTCTTTTCATTATCCTTATGGCTAATAGAATTATAAGCCTTCCTTGTAATTATAGTTAGTTGGACTGGAAACCCCTTTATAAAGATTCTTAATTAATCTCTCCTTATTCATTTTATCTAAAATAGGAATTCATCTAACTATTCCATGGTAAATTACATAAATACCTTAAAAGAACATGCAATTAAATGTAGCGTTTTTGTTAATTAGAAAAAATTTCAAGAAATTTGGTAAAAACAAGTTATTTCCTTTTCTTTTATTTTACCTTAACTTTCTGTCTTTCCGGCACTTGAGGGCTTGGCACACGAATACCGTGGATGTATTTCATATCAACATTCAAGTATCGAAAATTCGGGTTGTTACGCTGCTTTATTGAAATCATAGTTCTTGTTTAAACATCTAGGTCTCATAAACTATCTGATGTTATTTGGCCGACTAAATAAACATCTTTCCTAGAACACTCTAAGTTAAAAGGGTTGAAGTAGTAGACTCAGTTTTAACTTTTAAGACTATATTTTGTTTGGGCCTCAATTTGAATTTTGAACAATAAAATAAAATTGACATTTTTCATATACCATTAGGATTTAGAAGAATATTATATAAGTAAATAAGGATGGAGTAAGTTTTAAATTTAACATTTTATAATCATTTTTCTTTATAAAATGTTTATAAACTTTATTGAAAATTTATGATGAATTCATAAATAATTTTAGTATTGAGTGAAATAATATAAATGAGAATGGAAGTGATTTAGAAAAAAATTGGTGTAATTAAGAAACCAATCAGATTAAGTACATAAGTTATACGTAGATCATTTTATTCACATAGTTTTTTATCTAAGATTCGAGTACATAACTTCAGGGTGATTCACACCAGTTCAAAAAAGGATTTCTCACTCGATACATCTCAGCAAACACTTGATTCCGATTCTTGATATGATACCGAGGTTTTCTATCATAGTATATGGCTATGTAAGGAGAATAGGGGTTTCTAATTGAGTAATATGATCGGAGTCCATACTAGGGAGGTCGAGTGAGCGATACCAGTTCAGAAGTGAAGATTTTGTATCCGAGCAAGTGATCGGATCAGATATTGCATATGGATGATTTATGTACATCATATGGGCTTAAGTGTATTTGTTTGCAATGTAGTATGGCTTAAGAAAATTTGGAGAGTGACTTTTAATTTGGTCCGAGGAAGCATAGATAATCTTTTAAGCTATAACCAAAGGCTGATTAGCGTGATGGTATGCTTAAATAATTATCTATATCCTTGGACGATCGAGAAAGTTGTGAACCAAAGCAAAATTCTAACAATTGCTTGTTAGTCACTTAACATTTTAAATAATATTAAGTGTTAGTTTATTCCTCTATGAAATTTGATTTTATTGATAGTGTGATTTTATAGACTACGGTATATAAAGTGTTGTTTATTAGGACTAAAAAAAGATGCTTTTGAAAAAAAAGGCGATTTTGAAAGAATCCGTGAAAGAAATAATAATATAATTTTGTGAACTTCGGTAAAGTATTGTTATTTCAAGATATTTGAAAGGAGTTTTGTGAAGTGATTTTTCAAATATTTTTGGTTATTACTAAAGTTAGGCGATTGGAGGTTTTTTGATTTGTAAGGCTCGGTAGGTATATTCCAAACAAGCCATCAAATTAAACATTCATTTCAATGATTTAAGCAATTACTCATTAAGGTAGCTTGATGCCTATGTTGGGGTGTCTCGCATTGTGTGTGGGTAATGGACGCACATTGGAAAGAAGAATAGTCCCACATCGTGAAAAATAATTGAGGCGGAGTGGTATATATACGAGTTTGGTCGCATGTAAAAACAAGGGATTCATTTTGTTAAAACGTGTTGATCAAACTCATATGTTGTTCCCACGTAGTGATGTGCCAACATGATTTCTACATGGTATCAGAGCCGATGGTAATGCTTGGGGAAATGGACAATGTGCGAGAGATCTGTAAATCGTGGTAGCTAGCAGTGTAAGCCTAAGTAGTCAGATTTAAGGAGGAGCTAGATCATGGTACGTTGGATCTGGTAGAATGACACGGGAACAAAGTCACGATATGGTGCAGGCATCGTGTTGGCGTATTGGAAGACAAATATATGGATGCGAGCCAAGGTGGAGATCTGTTAGGGTGCCTCGCATTGTGTGTGGGTAATGGGCGCACGCATTGAAAACAAGAATAGTCCCACGTCGTGAAAAATAATGGAGGCGTTGTGGTATATATATATGAGTTTGGTCACATGTAACAATGAGAGATTTCTTTTGTTAAAAGATTTTGGCTAAACTCATATGTTGCCTTCGCGTAGGGATATGCGGATCAGATTTCAACAGTCTAAAATATAATCGATGGGCATCGATTAACGTATATATAACTGTAACATCTTTGCATGTAATTATAAATGCGATGATAACAAAGATTTAAAATATGTTTGTTTAACCATTATTTTAACCATAATATTTATATTTACAAATAAATATATTGATATAATACGTTATAGGTGATATAATAAAACAATGTTTGTACCCAAGCTTCATCACAATCAATAGTTCAAATTACCAAAATCAATAATAATATAACGATTTTATAATTTTTATAAATTATTACATATATGATTTATATGTGCATATAATTGTTATGCATATGCAAATATGAATGGATTAATATTTTAAATCCTGAAAATTAATAGAGTTAAATATTACAACCGTTGTACATATGTTTGACATAGTTTAAAAGGTGATTGGTTAAACGGGCTAAAATAAAATATACCATGTATATGTCTTTTAATTCAAAATTAATTGTAATGACCCTGAATTTTTGACATTTGAAAATTGAATATTTAATTGAAATTCAAATATCAGAATGAATTTGGCGATTAAATCATTGAATTTAATTATTGAAACTGGGTAAAAATTTGAATTTTCAGTTTTAAGCTGATTAAAAATATTTTCAAGGCTTAGAAAATTTATATTTATAATTCTAAATGTAATAGAAATTTCAGAATTGAAATTGAAACTGTTTTGTTCAGTTTTGAATTTTATCGTTTAAATTGATATTTAAAAATAGCGTTCCGGGGCACAGTCTCGGAATTCGACGAAACCAGTTCCATTAGATCCGTAATATTGTATTATTATTGGATTTCAATTTTCGTAGTAATCAGAGTTGTTTTGTGAGCGTACGATAAGAAAACGCGCTGAAATTTATATCGAAATTCAATATTATAACTGGTCCAAAAAGCTATCTTCTCCATACGATTGAATTTGGACTCAAAACCTCTTCCATTGTGTTCGGAATAGGCGTATAACATTACGAACGCCTAGCGGCATGCCTCGATTGGTTGTCAAAATTTTGAGTTGCATTTATCGAGACAATTTGAATTTAAATTAAAATATATTTATATATCTAAAGTCAATAGCTGAGATTCCTTTCAACTCAGCCATCCTACTTGTAACGACCCAGAATTTTGAACGAATTAAATTGAGAATATTTAATTAATTTTAAATATTTGAACGATGATTTAACTTGAATCCCGAATATAACTTTGAAACTGACGATTAAATTATAAAATTTAATCTATTGTAAGTTGAATAAAATTTGAATCTTCAATTTTAAGCCGAAGAAAAATATTTCAAAGGCTTAGGAAATTTATATTGATAATTCTGAAGGTAATAGAACTTTCAGAATTGAATTTGAAACTGTTCTGTTTTGAAATTAAATCGTTCGAATCGATATGTAAAAATAGCCGTCCGAGGCACAGTCTCGGAATTCGACGAAACCAGTTCCATTGGGTCCGTAATATTGAATTATTGTCGGATTTCAAATTTCATATTTTTCGGTGTTGATACATGAGCACACGATGAGTAAACGCGTGGAAATCCATATCGAATTCAAATTTAAAATTTATATTTATATTTATATTTATTTAACATCACACGTTATCTCCCCTAGGATTACGCCTTCATCCACGCCGAGAATCACGAAATCATCGTGCAAACCATTCCTTAGTTTAAACGAAGAAACAAAGAAAGAAAAATTTGCTCTCGCTCCAAAACAAAAAATAATGGCCGAATAGAAACTCATTCTATCTCGTTCAAATCTATAACAGCCGAGCCTTTTTCTTTTCTCAATTCAAAAAAGAAGAAGATGGGAGACTGATTCGATTCATTTATCGGAGGAGGCAAGCTCGATTGAGCAGAAGGCATCACGCGAGGACATCGCGTTATCATCATCGAATCCAAATTCAAGGGGAGGCGAACCGCGATCGATTCATCGCGAGGCCAGCCATCGCCGAGTCGTTTTGATTGGAGCTTTGAGGTCGCGACTACGACTTGGTGACTCGAGTAGATCTCGATCATGGCGACAGACCAGAGGGGATGCACGCGTTCGATTTGGGGTTCAGGCGAGTGATGAAAGACAGTGGGGGGTTTCGCGATTCTTACTGACGAGCATCGAGGCTAGGGCAACGTGGTTGAACTCGAGATTGTCGCGCGCGTGGGAGATCTGGACAGCGGCGATGAGTGCGGTGTTTGTGAACGTGGTGACGAGGAATGGCGAAGAGACGGAGGCGAATGAGTGCATGGCCGATGCCTATTGGGAGGTCACGATTTTCACCCTGAGGTATTCAAACATAATTCTCGAATTTAATTTCGATTTAATTTACATGGATATGTATTTGAAATCTACGGTTTGTTGAAGAAAATTACAGTAAAGGAAAACTAGTTTTGAATTAAATTTTCTTGTTAAATAAATTTATTAAAAAGAAATTTGTTTACAAATTTAAAAGTATTGGTTTAAAAATTTATATTAATTACCTTAAGATTTTTAAAAAAAGGGTTTTCGATTGTGTTAACTCCCTTTTAGCAACGACTTACGAGTTAAAAAGCTTAAAGCCTGTGTACTCAGCGACTCACGACTTAGTTGCTAAGAAGGAATCTACAGCTTGAACGACTTACGACCTACCGGGTTAAGCATCTTGCGACCTAGGGGAACTTCACGACTTAGCTACTCAACGAGTTAAAGACTATGACTTAAGAAGGTTGCGACTTAGCATGCTACGACTCATCAAATTAACTCTTCTACGACTTAAGAGACTCAGCGACTTAACTTGCCTAGCGACCTAACTATCTGGAAGGCCTTAAGTCGTCTACGACTCATGGTTTGCTATAAGTGGCCTGCAACTTAAGAGCTTCACGACTCAACGAGACAAGCTTTCTACGACTCATGGTCTTGTGAGATAAGCCTGCTACGACTCATGGTCCAGACGGTTCAGCGGGTCAAGGTCTATACGACTCATGAGGACTTACGACTCGTGGAGTATTACGACTCATGGGAACTTACGACTCATGAGGTCTTACGACTCATGAGGTACTACGACTCATCAGGCTTACGACTTAAAGGCTATCAAGCTAAAATCCAAGGCCCGTGCCTGAGCCACTTTGATCTGATGAGTCGGCTACGAGTTAGCACTTGTCTTCCAACTGAGCCACAAGATGAACCAAGTATGGCGCCCACGAGACATCATAAGTCGAATCCGAGTCACGACTTACCATGAGTCGGTCACGACTCATGACTTGGCCAAATCGAAAGCTCAGAAATCTGCTCCTATAAATACCCCATCACTTCCAACATTACGGGGACTTTTGGCAAAATCATTTCTACAACGCTGTTACTCCGTCGAACTCTTCATTCATTCAGTAATCAAGGATCCTTCAAGCATTCGCGACACTACAACAAGCTTCGAGAGAAATTCCTCACATCTGACATGGATTCATCGGGTTTCACCGTCGAAGATTGAGCTAGTAGTCTAGATTGTTTCTTGTGATCGAATTGTACTGTTTCCTGAAGAGATTTGTATCAAATTGTAACCGAATCAGCAATAAGAGACTATAAAGTGGACGTAGGCTCAATTACGGGCCGAACCACTATAAATCTGTTGTTCATTTACTGCATTTCGGCTATTTTCCTGCTTAATTTCTGTTCCCGTCACACGGGTGGTGCTTTCACGATCTCATTACACACACCAGGTTTTATCGTTCATATTTTAACGTTAACATTTTGGTGCTTTCACTGAGAATTGAACTCAGGCGATCATCCACCGTTGCTTCGCGAAGACTCTATTAAAAAGAACCTCTCTTAAAAACCAGATCCGAAATAATGGCTCCTGGAAGAAGAGGTAGACCTATCAGATCCGGAAATGCTCACGAAGGGACTTCCGCTTCCCCAACAACAGACCAAGCAACTCCAACCGTTGGAGTCACCAGGGCTGAATTGGATGACGCAGTTTCTGGATTATACCAACAAATTGAAACTCAAAATGCTTTGATGATGGATAGAATAACTGCCCTGCTCGGGGCAAATCGTCAACCAAAAAACCATCAAACCACCCTTCCTGAAATGCCACCTTTCCAAGCTGATGGTTCTATGCCGCAACCAACTTATCATGAACATATTCCTGGGCAGACTTCCGAGGGAAGAACTGGTGCTTGCCCGGAGGTGTCTTTGAACAATAAAGAGTACCTGTCTGAAATGGTTGGCCGCATCATGAAAGAGAGCATGCAAAGGGAAGAGGATGAGGCTGACTGGGGATTTGCGCCAAGCAGAACTCCGTTTACTGAAAGGATCCTGAGAGCAGAATTCCCAAGGAAATTTGCACCTCCTACTATCCAAGCCTATAGGGGAACCACTGACCCTAATCATTTCCTATACAAATACGATTGGCATATGACCGGTGCAAGAGCATCAGACGAGATCAAGTGTCGATACTTTCCAGTATACCTGGAAGGTGTGGCTTTACTTTGGTTCACAAAGCTTCCAGTTCGGTCTGTAGATAAGTTCTCCGACTTAACGCAAATGTTTAAGGAACAGTTCAGATTGTATGCTTCAAAAGCTAAGGATATAATGTCACTGTCTAACCTTGAACAAGCGCCCGGAGAATCAATCAAATCTTTCTTGAGCCGTTTCAATATAGCTTTAGCCGAAGTAGAAAATGCGGAACCACGCATGATCCTGACTTATTTGATGCGAGCCATTGATAAATCGAGTAAATTTGGAATATGGCTAAAGATGAAGGAACCGAACTCACTTGATAAATTCTATAAAAAGGCCGACGAGTTCATTCGCCTTGAAAGCCTTTCTACGACGTCGAAGGTGGTTGCTGCCCAAACTAATAACAACAGTGTCCCATCTAAGAAAAGAGAATCTAAAAGTCAGAAAAGGGAGAATGAAGGAGGAAAGAACCAGGGAAATGAAAAGAAACCTCGCCGCTTTAATTCTTCGGATTATACTCCTTTAACTGATACACCAAGAAATATCTATTTTGCAACAAAAGACGTTGTCCGGTATCCTAAGCCACCTGAGATGACGAAAGGTGCAAAGAGTAATGGAAAATTCTACCAATTTCACAATCAACCTGGCCATGACACTGACCAATGTCGCCAGTTAAAGAAAGTGATTGAAGAATTGTTGGAACAAGGTAAACTCCAACAATACATTAAGAAAAGCGGAGTCAATCCAACCTCATCCACTCGGGATCAACAACACCCTACCCATCAATCCGATTCTCACAACAACACTGCAGTGGAAGATTCAGAAAAGCTTGTCATTAATGCTATCACAGGGGGACCATACCCAGCAAGCAGAAGTTGGGATGACTACTAATTACCCACAAAACTGCGGCTGGGGCATCTCTCACTTTCTTTGGCATAAAAATCCAAAAGCTATGAATCAAGCATAAATGGAAATCCAGCTTGGATATTCTGAAACAACAATAACTAGCATTCATTTTTTACTTAACAGCATTGCTTGAATTTGTAAAGATAATGATGGATGTGTAACTTCTGCATTGTAAACCGCTGAGAAATCAGTGTGACTCAATAATGAAAAAAACTATGCATTCTGTGTTTTCTATTATAAAATGCCTGTTATATTTCGATGTGTAAATACTCTAAACGTATTGCTAAAATGTCGATCTAATACTGCAGGTCATTAAAGCAAAGCCCACCCATCGCAAAGCTAAGCGAGTCTTACAAATCATTTATTAAAGCAAATTTCAAGCAACAAAAATTCCAAACTCAAATCCCATACAAGAGGAACTTCACATAAAAAGTTGACGGCTCCACTGTGTCAAGCCCTCGTTAACTGGTTGCGATCGTTGATATAAAAAGGCATCCAACCAAATAACTTGCGTTTACTCTGTGGAGTCATTCAACAGTGAAGTCTACTTCTTCGGATAAAGCAACTTACTTGCAAAAGAAAGGAAGACGCGCTTGGAAACGATGATAAAGGATCGCAGATTGGCGGATGATGATACAACATGAGCGGGCAAACGTGGAAACATCCAAAGGGATGTATGCCTCTCAATAGGAAAGCAGGTAGATCCACTAAAGGGATACCTTCCCAAGCAAAAGGAATAAGACCCTCGCTAACTGATTGTGATGCATCCGATCAGGCAGCTTGTGTCCATCCCATGGATCTACTTGCCCCTAAGACGCAACCTTCCTGGCACACCAACCAAAGCCCTCTAACGAGGCACGCCAATAAATGGGAGTGCTTTACTCAATCAAAAAGATTGGTAGGACCACCGAAGGGGCACCTCGTTAATTGATTGCGATCGTTTAAACAAACAAACATCCAATCAAGCAACTTGCGCCTGTCCCGTGGACCCCTCCAACCATGAGAAAGTAACTTCCAGGCAAGCACAAGCCCTCTTCGGAGGCACAAGCCCTCTTCGGAGGCACAAGCCCTCTTCGGAGGCACAAGCCCTCTTCGGAGGCACAAGCCCTCTTCGGAGGCACAAGTCATCTTCGGAGGCAAAAGCCCTTTTCGGAGGCACATTTCACCTGTGTAGAAGTGCAAAATGCTTCTCTTTCAGAGACCCACTTCACCAAAGCTGAAATGCCAAAATTGCTTCTCTTCAAGAGACCAAAAGACCTCTTCAGAGGCGTATTTCACCTTGCTTGAATTACCAAAAATAAACCCTTTACTGGGGCATAAAATCAAGACCTTCTTCAGAAGCTCATTTCGTTGTACAGGAAAATTCACATTCAAACAAATAAAAGTGATCATTCCCAGAAGTCGAAATGTTCTTCAGGAAGAAAAAGAAAATAAAAATTTCTCCAAAGACAAGATATACTCTATTAAAAAGCAGAATAATTCTTCCCTGAAAAAGTGGAAAGTTATTCTCTAAAATAAGAGTATCGGTCTTGTGAAAGTAAGAAATATTACAATATACTTGTGGTATGGGGGCAGCATTATACAATTCAGTTACAGTAATAAAAGTAATATACAAGCGACATACCACAAGTTCATTGCAATATCACGTAATAAAGATGTGGAGTAAATGCGTTCTTGAAACACAGACAAAAAGTTTGTACAAATAGAAAGAATCGTTTACTCTACACTTCAAATGAAAAACAGATGTATTCCTACATACACAAGGATTTGTACAAGAAAAATATCTATTTATTTCAACACTGAGAGAAATTTTTTACATTGTACAGGTTACAAAAAGAAGCGGAGACCGGTATCCACACAATCCCCGGTCAATACAAAAAGCAGAAAAGACAAAATCAAACTCATTTCCCCTTCTTCCCACCCTTGGAGCTTCTACCCGGCCTGGTAATTAGCTTCGTAGGCCGTATCGGAGAAGAAGGAGAAAGAGACTCAGCCGGATCAATCTCTTCTTCATCCCAAGCAGCAGAAGAACTCTTCTTTCCTTTCTTCGAAACCGCACGCTTTCCCTTCTTCTTGGAAGAAGACTCGCTCCCCGGAGCAAGAAATGTAGAAAGCTTTGTGTCGTAGTCAAAAGACCGCTCCGGGGTCTTCTCGCTATCTTCCAAACCTTCTGCCTTCTGTTCTTCGGAAGCAAGTGGTTCGTCTAAACCTTGAAGGGCTGCTATTGGTTCTTCCTGTGAACCTGGTTGAGAAGCTGGAAGAGATATAACTTGAGAAGGAGGAGGAACAACAGCTGAAGAAGGAAGAATTGGTGCAGTTTCCGGCACGACTGCTGCATAATAAAAGAAATCAAAATCAGTATTCTCCGAGAAAAAAAAGAAGACTGTGAACCGTCAAAGTTACCTTGAGAAGCCGGTTTAGCGAGATCAATCTCAAATTCCCGAGCTTGGAAGTCCTTCATTGCCTCTTCCTCTGTAGGGGTGGTTACAGTTTCTTTGTCAACCTTAGCGGGAGGCGTGGAATGAGAACTAGAGCCAGTAATATCCGCATGAGCTAAAGCCGAAGTATAAGCAGGAGCAATAGGAGGTGTTTCTTTCTCAGGAAGCTTCTCTCCCGTCGCCTCGGTCCGCACTCGGATAAGCTGCTCTTTTCCTTTGGCAAGGGCAGCGCGATCGCTCTCACTTAAGTAGGTAGCTTGAAGATCTGTTTCAGAATATCCGGCACCACCAAATAAGTCAATGATTGCCTCCCACACTTCCGCTAAGGTGACTCCATATTCTGGTCCCAAAAATGAAAGGCTCCCACGCCCCAGGACACAATGCATATAAAAGTCGAACAGAGTCGCGTCAACGGTGGCTATGGTCGCCTTATGGGATTCTTTGGCTGCAGCTTTACCAGAAAGAACTTCATCACGTTCCCTTTCAGCCTTCAGTAGCTGAGATTGCAGTCTTATAATTTCTAAATCTTGAGAGCTGACTTTCTCTCGAAGCTGAACAGCATCATCGCGGTATTTTCTTGTAACCTGCTGTTCTGCTTCGAGTTTCACCTCAATATCTCTCTGAGCAGCATGGGCATCTCGAACTTGTTTTTGAAGCATTTCTTCTTTCTGAGAATAAGAAGTGGAAGAAGTAGCAAGCTCTTTTTTAAGTCTTTCAACTTCAGCTTCGAGCTTCACATAACCATCGCTAATGCTTTTCATCTCCGCGTCATGCTGCTTACGCCATTTGTCCCACTCAGATTTATCATTTTCCATGGTCATCATCGCCTCAAGGTTCATGTGGTTGACCCTTTGAAGTTCATCAACCAGCTTCTTCCATCCAGACATTCTTTCGATGTCAAGTTTCACGGCATCGACATTTTTCAGCATCGCCTGCTTATCAATGGGGACCAAATCCAAATCAAAACGCAGTCCTTTCAGACACCAATTCGGAAATCGGCTCTGGAGTGTGGGAGGACCATCTCCAGCTTGGTACTGTGGCCTATTAATGATTGTCTGGATGTCAGATTCCTTAAGGGCAGGGGAACCGGAAGATGTAGTAGGAGGAATAGAAGCGGTAGTCTTTTCCGAAATATTAGATGTATCTTTCTCGTCAAGTCTGACCCGTTTGCTGGAATCATCGGAAGTATGACTCTTCCCCCTGTCATCATAAGATTTCCTCTTATAAGGATCGTTTCTTCTGCGGGAGGAGTCACGTCGCTCGTCCCTACTCCCATAGTATTCCTCATCTTCTTTCCGGCAACGCTCTTCATGAGTTCGCCTCTCGTGAGCCTTTCTGGCAGCCCTCTCCTCATCAGTTTCCTTCACAGCACCGATATAACTCCTAAAGTCATAAGCCTCACGGCTTCCGTAACGCTGGAATTTGTTGTAGTAAGAGCCGCTTCGCCCCATCAGAGAACCTGAAATTGAAGAAAAAGACCAGTTTTAGAAATCCTCAAGTTGAAGAAGCTAAGTGCATATAAGTGCCAAAATTCTAAGTGTGTGTGATGTGCAAACTACGCGCATCAGACTACAAACCACTTTTGGGTGTAGAAATGGCAATAAGTTGTGTGGAAGATGTTGTGGTTTGTTGCAAAGAAGAAGTTGCTTCGACAACAGGAGGAACCACTTTAGAAGCATCATCTTTGAAGAGCTCCTGAGAGGTTATCATGATGTCGCTCAGACTGTCAAAAGTATCATCGCCATGGTGCATGGGAGAATTATCTTTTCCGACTTCCACATCAGCCGTCTTTTCAAGAGTGTGAAGATTTACCTCCTCTTCAACAACCGGGGCAAGTGCTAACTTACTGGACGATCCAGCAATGTCGGTAGGAGTAGAACACTTTACCAATGAAGTCTCAGCGGTAAGATCTTGCGGTAAAAGTTCTTTAGCAGGAACAGGGGCATCTGACTCCTCAGAAGGAGAATCAGGGACTTCATGTGGCTGAGTGGAACGGGAAGGATGTAAGAGTCCAAATTCATGGAGGAACTCATCTCTCAATAGAAATTGAACACTCCTCTCCTCAACCGGCACGGCCATAAGCCTCTCAAAGGTAATCTTGTGACGAGGTTCCCTAGAGGAGGAAGGAAGCGCTGAAACAATAGAAAAAGAAGTTAACACTTGACAATTTGGACTTCAAAGAATTGAGAAAACACGGGGAAAAGATAGATAATCTTACTTCCCACTCTCCAAATGGCGTAAAATCCCGGGGGACAACGAACAAAGAAAAACTGGCTCAGAAACCTAGGGACGCTTTCGGGAAGACCAATAATTAGTTTACGATTCCTGGCACTCCTTACAACTGTGATAGAGGGATGGTCTTTGGTCTTTGTAAATGAGCATAGAAAGCAAATTTCTCCAAAACTGGGAAAACGGTCCAGCATTCTCCTAAAAAGTACACACAGTCCCACCAGGATGGCGTAGCCATTAGGATGAAGTTGAAAAGGGGAAATAGATAATCGAAGGAGAAGTTCTCGAAGACAGTTGTTAAACGGGGGAATCGCTCCACTCAAGCACATTTGGCGGTTCACTGCGATAAAGCCGTGGGGCGGCCTGTCAGCAGTGTCATTTACTCCAGGGAGCAAAGTGTCAGATTCAGCAATGCCAAACTGGGTGCATATTTGACGGAAGACTTTATAACTCAGAGTGGTAGGAGTCCTTTCCGGGGGATCATTCAACGGAGTAGCAATTGGAAAAGCTTCTCCACTTGGTTCCAAGTCTTCTTGATGAGATGCCATTCTACACAATCAGCTGAATGTTCAAAAGTGAAGGTGCACGTTTCCTAAAAGTGTGAAGTGCTGTGCAAAACTAATGAAAACAAGAAAAAACAAGTATAACTGGAATTAAACTAACTGACAATCAGGCAAATACGAGATTTCAGAACTTGTTAATACTCAAGTGTAGTGTTGATGCAGACAAATCAGTTTTAGTTTACCATTACGATTTTGCTTTAATACTTCACTTGAGTTGGTTATTGTGTAGCATTTCACTCATACAGTTCATTTAATTTAATTTTCTCTTTATCAACTAATCTGTCATTCGATGTGGGCAGTCAGTGGCAGTATATTCGTCCCAGTATTCTGTGAATGTCGTGTTAAGCAGGTTATTAGCATTAAAAGTCAAGACAGTATGAGAGGTAACACAACATAATTCAAATTCAAGAGTTCAGCCAACTTCTGTGCAAAGTCATCTAAGTCTTAAGTCGTTAAACGACCTATCATGACTCGGGGCTTTTAAGTCGTATTAGGCGAATCAAGATGTTCAAGGCATGTTCTCTTAAGTCAGATCATTCAAGTCCAAGAATTCGAAGTCATAGAGTTCAAGTTATTAAGTTGTTCGGATGGGTTCGCGAGTTACGAGTTAAGGGCTATCTCATCCACGACCTAGTCATTCAGATGTGCTTGCAAGATTAAACCTTAAGTGTTATCTCATCCACGACCTAAGGGGCAAGCTGTGAGTTAAATAAAGTCGTCAGTCCTTAAGTCGTACTGCAAAGAAAAGTTTCAAGTCTGAATGCAAAAACGCAATGTCCTAGGTCGTTACCGACCTACGACCTACTTAAGGTCGTCAAAAATTAAGTCGCGGTTTCTATTCAAAGATGTTAGTTCATTCTCCCCAGTACATCGATTCGCCGAACTCCTAACCCGTTAACCCATTAGCCTCTCCTTCAACCAAAACTCTCGCACTCAATCATCTCAAAATCACCATACACCTAGTGTAATGATATTCCATCACAAATCACAAATCGGTCAAACTGAATCGCCGCAATCCATCGTCTTGTTCACACAAGACTGTCCAAGGCTAAGACAAATCATCTAGAATCCATCAATGATCGATTGAAACACGGATTGCAGAGAATTACGGCCTGGGTAAAGGGGGGTCAATGGTGAAAATGGGATTCGTAATTGGGTGATAATCGAGGAATGAATAGCAATCGAATCCACTTACGCAATACGAAATCGAAGATGTCTGGCAGTCGAGTAATTGAGTTTGTCTGAGAGGAACTTGAACGCTTGCAAATGATAGAATGAAACAGGTGAAGGAGAAGAAGGAACGACCTAAGCTATTTATGCCCTGGGACAGTGAAAGGTGAATCGACACATCCGGCTTACGACTTATACTAAGTCGTTCACGACCTACGACTCATCTTAAGTCGATCGAGATCTAGCACACTCATCAAGAAGCGAGCAAAGGAAATCGCAGCACACGACTTAAGACTTAAGACGTATACTTCGAGGGGCAAATGTTAACTCCCTTTTAGCAACGACTTACGAGTTAAAAAGCTTAAAGCCTATGTACTCAGCGACTCACGACTTAGTTGCTAAGAAGGAATCTACAGCTTGAACGACTTACGACCTACCGGGTTAAGCATCTTGCGACCTAGGGGAACTTCGCGACTTAGCTACTCAACGAGTTAAAGACTATGACTTAAGAAGGTTGCGACTTAGCATGCTACGACTCATCAAATTAACTCTTCTACGACTTAAGAGACTCATCGACTTAACTTGCCTAGCGACCTAACTATCTGGAAGGACTTAAGTCGTCTACGACTCATGGTTTGCTATAAGTCATCTACGACTCATGGTTTGCTATAAGTGGCCTACAACTTAAGAGCTTCACGACTCAACGAGACAAGCTTTCTACGACTCATGGTCTTGTGAGATAAGCCTGCTACGACTCATGGTCTAGACGGTTCAGCGGGTCAAGGTCTACACGACTCATGAGGACTTACGACTCGTGGAGTATTACGACTCATGGGAACTTACGACTCATGAGGTCTTACGACTCATGAGGTACTACGACTCATCAGGCTTACGACTTAAAGGCTATCAAGCTAAAATCCAAGGCCCGTGCCTGAGCCACTTTGATCTGATGAGTCGGCTACGAGTTAGCACTTGTCTTCCAACTGAGCCACAAGATGGACCAAGTATGGCGCCCACGAGACATCATAAGTCGAATCCGAGTCACGACTTACCATGAGTCGGTCACGACTCATGACTTGGCCAAATCGAAAGCTCAGAAATCTGCTCCTATAAATACCCCATCACTTCCAACATTACGGGGACTTTTGGCAAAATCATTTCTACAGCGCTGTTACTCTGTCGAACTCTTCATTCATTCAGTAATCAAGGATCCTTCAAGCATTCACGACACTACAACAAGCTTCGAGAGAAATTCCTCACATCCGACATGGATTCATCGGATTTCACCGTCGAAGATTGAGCTAGTAGTCTAGATTATTTCTTGTGATCGAATAGTACTGTTTCCTGAAGAGATTTGTATCAAATTGTAACCGAATCAGCAATAAGAGACTATAAAGTGGACGTAGGCTCAATTACGGGCCGAACCACTATAAATCTGTTGTTCATTTACTGCATTTCTGCTATTTTCCTCCTTAATTTATGTTCCCGTCATACGGGTGGTGCTTTCACGATCTCATTACACACACCGGGTGTTATCGTTCATATTTTAACGTTAACAGATTTAATTAATGGATTGGTAAGAGAAAATTTGTTTTGTAGAATAAATTAATTGATTAGTTTAAAAATTTAAACTATTAGGTTAAATAAAGTCTTTGGTTAATAAAATTTATCGAATGAGAATTTAGATGTTCGATCTATTTTGAATTTTAATAAATTGTATAATGATATATAAGGTTTAAAACAAATTTATATTTCAGTCTAAAGGATTACGTATATGTTACAGTAAAGAAATGCATATCCAGTAATTTTATAATATCGTATAGTTTATATAAAAAGAAAACAGATTTTTAAACTGGCATAGATTATTTTATAAGTATGTATATGTAATTTTGGGGAAATAATAACTTGTTAAATTTATTTTAGTTTTCAAGAAAAATTATGTAAAAGGAAAGTTAGTTTGAAATTGAAATGTTGGTTAAATAAATTTATTTATAAGGAAATTTGTTTAAAATAAATCATTCGATAAAATTAAATTTTTGGTTTAAATAAATTAACTGATGATAATTTATTGTCAATTGATTCAGATACTTATGAATTGTATAAAATTATTTATACAAGGTAAAGAAATGAAGAAATGGTCAAAATGGAAAATGGATGGCAAAATAAAAAGCTAAGGTGAGATTTTTCTCACTCAAAAATATATTTGTATGCCAGTATATTGATGATTGACTGTTTGATTTTTGTTTGGATATGATGTTAGATATAGTAGGATATATCTATGTATATATAGCAATATATACATATTGGCATATGTATATATTGGATTAATGATTTCCCGCCTCGTATAGCGGATGAGACCCTATTGCGCCGTTAGTAAGCGGATGATTTTTATAAAACCCATATACCGCGATATTCCACCTCGAAGTGGAATTGGTATTGTGCTAACGTCTGTGGATGCAGGGAAACAGGTTGGAGGGATCCAACTGGATTCCTCAACTGTATTTATTTATTTACAGATATTGATATATACTCTGTTATCATATGATGATATATGATGTTTGATGTTGTGATGGACTAATTGGTGCGTTGCATCATTGGATTCAATTTTTGAAGTTTTAAAATAACGATTTTAACTTTAAAAGAGATTTTTAAAGTGATTATTTGTAAATATACGTTATTAAATTTTTGAATTTATTTACAAACGTTAAAATTATTAAAGTTATAAAGGTTAAGATTTTGGTGAAATATAACCGAGAGGTGATTTTTGAAATAAACAGTTAAGTAATTTATAAAATAGTTTAAATTTGGATTTTCGAATTATTAAAAAAGATGTATATAAAAGATGTACAAAATTGATATTTATCAATTAAAATTTTTGGAATTTAAAACGAGTTTTTATAAATTGTGAAGATAGAAAATTTATAAAATTATAAGTTGTAAAGATAGGAAATTTATAGAATTATACATTGTGAAGATTTGATATAAAGTATGAAGTTATAAAATGAATGAAATTGTAGAATAAAGACTGATAAGAAATTTACTTGTAAATTGGATTTTTGCCTTTAAGTGGAATATTGATCGAATTTGTTAATAAAGGAGATTTAAAAATCGAAGTTGTTAAAAAATAGAAATAGAATTTATAAACGTTGTTTTATAAATTCGAAACCAATTTAATTTGATAAATCAAATATAGAAGGTTATTAAAGAAGATATATTCGCAATTCTAGATAGCGAATTATCCTTGAAATAAATATGTAGAAAAGATTGAAATTGGGTTAAGTGAATTATATTCACGATTTTGGACAGTGAATATATTATTGAATAAAATGGATTCATTTTTGAAGAAGTGATAAAAAAATGAAGTTAAACATTTTAAAGATGTTTTAAAATGTATTATGAATCGAAATCATAGATTTCGACATTTATTGTTGAAATAGACGTTTTCAAGAAATAAGGAAATTATGGACTATAACACTGTTGTTATAGTAAATGATTTCCGAAAGGAAATGTTTTATATAGTATTGGGATTTATATATCTATCTAAATTTCGAATCCCTATACTAGTGATTTTGAGTCGTCGTAACGATGTTTTACGTAACATTCGTTTTGACTCAGAAAAATGTGTTATAGAAATAGATTTCCTTAAAGAATGAAATATATACTTAATATTGATTTAAGTATATCGAATATTTTCAAATGTTGAAAATAAATAAATTTGTGAAATACTTATTATTAAATAAGTATGGAAATGCTTTTCCAAAATGAAATGAAACATTTGAGAATTTATCTTCCTAGAGATAAATTGAAAATGAATATTGAAATCGATTTGAAAACCGAATATCAGTAGATATTCGAAAAATATAAGTTCAATATGGAATTTATAAAAGAAAAGGGAATCTGTTTAGAAAAATAAATATTGATTTATTTTTAAAGTGTGGAAATTTTATATCTAGTAAAGATATTTTGGAAGATAAAATAATTTGGAAAATTATTGGAATCTGATGATGTTGCGCATCTTTATTGATAGTTAAATAACCGACTATCAATAATTACCTTGAATGATATTTGTTGTGAATTGGATGAATTTGAATGCCACACTTGTTTTTAAATAAACGCTCACTATTCGGGTTAGCCGGGAAAGGCCCATGGGGTCGTATAACCCATTCCGAATATGTGATACGTCGTTATGAATTGCATTTGACGACCGGTGTTGAAGACCGGATATTTTTGAAAACGGAAGGATTACCGTCGAGTTGCTCTACATCGGCTGATCTCCGATTTAGAGATTTTATCACCCTTAGTGACGGGAAGTCCTGACGTGATTGAAAATTATCCGGAATTGCAAGGGCTTCGTGAGAAGTGCCTTCGGTTCTGTTCGATCCCGGAACAGACTTGTATGGATTGTGTGTCTGACGTTACAATTTGAGATATAAAGCTGATTTCTTTCAAATACATTTCTATTGGTGGCGGAGAATTTATTCTCTTAGCTTAACACCCTTCTCTGAGACGTACGAGCTCAGAGGTTATGTAGTTGAAATTTATCAGCGATATACTCCCAATTTGGTAAAGTGGCATACTGAGTGTTGCTGTGAAATGATTAGTGTTTGATCATTTGCGATATGATCATTTATTTGATCTTATATCTTTGTGATCATAGGTTGATCATTTTGTTTGACCCGAAGCATGGCTTTGTAGAAAGCGTAGCTTTGTGGACGAGACTTCGTCGAGCCTCACACCCCGGAAATGGTCAAAACAGGAAGGATGCGGCAAGGTTCTAGGGAGTAGCGCCCCTTAGTGTATGTCATTCCTTCTGGATAAAGGTGGTATCATGGTATGGAGCCCAGATACTTAACCTCTGTGGTTGTTGCAAATTTATTACTTTGTGGTTGTTGCGAATCGGGGATCCTCGGGAAGATCGGTGACGATCGGGGGATGGCATACGCGTGTCAGTAGTTACCTATTTTTGCAGAGGTAACCCGGCCTTGTGTTGGCAGAGATCCGGTTAGGTTCTCGGGCCGTCTATTCCAGGGACGTACCCATCGTGGCATAGGAAGTTCCTTAGCTTGACCATTTGTTGGAAATCCAAAGAAACAATACGAGCCTTTACGATTTCAATTGTATAACCTGTCTCCTCAGGAGGCAGCTATAGCAGGCATAATATAATGGTACCTATGTTGGCTAAGATTTATATTCTACTTTCGAAATGTTTTCTACACTATGCACTAATAATAATATCCAAAATGATTTGATTTTTGCGTAGTAAGCATCTTTGACTAACATAAGAAGAAATCTCCTCCAAGTCTGCGTTTGCATTGTGTGTGTGGTGGGAGGTCTTATGGTAGTTTCATTGTAACGACCCGGAAATTTCGAACCCGAAATTTCCAGATAGTTAGAAGAAAAAGAAAAGAGATAGAAGAAAGAAACAGAACAAGACACAGATTCTCACATTCGCAGCGGATCAAAATACAATATCAAATAATAATATCAGTTATACAAAAAAACTGTATTTGTTAATTACATTTTACTATATCAGAGTTACAACATTTCACAATCACTGAACAGTTAAAATAACTCGTCCCAATAAATAACAATATATCACTCTCCATACGTTCCTGCCATCCAGCTCGCCTCCTGAGCTCCAGAACGTCCTTACCTAGAAATCTGTAATACTCGGTCTGACCCGAGCATTACCACAAAGTAACACCCGGGTCAGGCTGGAAACCAGCGTGAGTAAACTCATCTAACATGAAATTTCAATTCATAGAACTTATATAAACCCGGGGTAACTCATACTTCACAATAAGTAAACAACTTATATAGTCAACACTTATTTTCACAAAACAATATCTAAGTATCCAACTTAGTTTAAATGGTCCATATTATTCCAAACCGGCCTATTTGATTTCACATATCAATCTATAAAGAATTATAGAAGATTTCAAATCGAAGTGGTTTCGGGTATTAACTAATACCCGACTCCTGTCTCTTCGAATCCAATGTCATCCTTTTTAAGCCAAGATGTTTAAATTAAACAATTTATTTTAAATTCAGGATAACATATTCACATAGCAATTCTATCACAGATAGATAACTTACATTATCACAATTCATCCAAAACATCCCATATCACAATCACATATCAGATATATCAACTAATCCAAGGCATCTAATAACATTCAACTAATCCATAACAAGTTAATTCATTCTTAATTAATTTAATTAATCTCTAATTAAATTAATTACTAACCTTTAATTACTTGGATTACCTTAATCCATCTTACTTAACATTAACTAATTATAAATTAATTAATCATTTCTTAATTATTTATCTTAATTAATCTTCCTTGATTAATTATTCCTTGATTACAAAAAGTAATTATTCTTTACTTCCCCTTTTTATTAATCATTCTTGATTAATTTCTTTTTAATTACATTAAGTAATTAGCCTTTAATTAATTATATAAACGAATTAACCTTAACCATTTACAATAATTTTAATCAATCTCATTAATTAATTAATTAATTAATTAATAAATGATCCTTTAATTACTTCCATTAATTAATTATTCTTTAATTAATTACCTCAATTACTCCATATTTAAATAAATTACACTTAAGTAATTTATCCTTAATTACTTCCATTTAATTACTTTCAAAAAGTAATTATCTTAATTAACTTCTTAAAAATTATATTAAATAAACTTTGAATTAAATTATCATTAATCTAAAATTTAACTTAATTCTTAAGTTTAGTTAATGATTAAACACATTAAATCTTCTTAATTTAATCACGTTATTAATTAAGTTTTAAACAACTTTAAAAATCAACTTAATTTAAACTACTATTCAAATAAACACCTTTATCTAAAATATTGATTTAAGTGAATTAATAAAACTTACTCATGTTATCTTTTAACATTTTAAACATAATCATTTTACTCGAGAAAATCCTAGGGATTACTCGAACTAAACCCGAGTTTCCTCATTCTTTTCCCGAGCATCCTCTTCTTCCCTTTTTTTTTCTTAAATTTAGTTTTAAGTTTAAAATTATCAAAACCTGTTAATTATGTTTAAACCACGCGAATATTCCGGAGCCCAACCCGAGCCATCCACCCAAATTCCCGAAGGCAATCTCGAGTCAAAAGTCATCTTCCCCAAAACCAACAGTATCCCAATAACTACCGATACATCCAACCCATGTGCACGTGTACAGATCGTTGGAACCACTCCGACCTACTCCGCCACCGCCACCAAGTTGCTGTCGACCTGCTCCATCACTCCGACCTCCCAGCTACCTCGATCAACCCATAAATCAGGAAACGAGCCATTCGTTCCAAAACTGAAACTCGAACGATCTGCCACCGACCACACGTTCCACCACCATAGACCACTGATGATCCTGAGACTCCAACCAAAACTTCGTCTCCCTACACTCCAGCTTTTCCCCCCATACCGCATCCCTCAAAGTACACCATGACGCCGCCATTTCCAGAAAACACTCTTGACCAAAAACTGGACATTAAACCCTAGATCGATGAACTCCTATCGCCGTAGTATTTTATAAATACAATCAAGATTTTTCCTAAGCTCCACGATGCTCCATCTATCTTCTCTAAGAATCACGACCTTCAAAACTCACGTGATCGCCGGAATTCGAGCAAAGTTCCTTTTCCGTTCAACTCAAGATCTCTCCCTATTTACAATCTTAAAAATCTTGAAATGTTTATCAAAAATCATAATTTTCCAATATGAATTAACTCCTATAATCTTAACTTGATATAGAGATGATAAATTTTCTAACCCATTTCAGATTATCACTGTAATCTATATATTTTGAAATAATTACTAAATATAAATTCCGGAAATCATTTTTAAGAATCATTTTACCTTCTTCCAAACATTTTTCATTTAGAGATTCTAACCTAAAAAGTTTTGGAGAAAGAGATTTTGAATTTTTTAAACATGATTGAAACCTGTAATATGTGAACAGAGGTACGTTTACACAAACATGCACACAGTCATCTACATATATACAGATATGCAAGCACATTTTACAACTATCAAACATTTTTCATAACATACATTAAGTATTTTTCACATGCAAATCAAGGTATAAACAGTTTTAGATTTTATAAAGGGTAGTTTACTCACCTGTATATAGTTAGAACAGAAAAACAGAACATTGCCTTTTTGAACTGGAACTTGAATGTTGATCATTGAACTGCTGTATGATTTAGATTTGTAACTTGATTTAACAAATGTTTGAGATGACTATTTGATTGCTTGCTTCCAAATTTTGAACTTGAATCAGTTATTGAGATGATTAGAGCTTGCTTTAAACTTGTTTTTAGACTTGAGCTTGTTGCTTTGATTAAATTTTGAATTTAGATTTCAGTTTTTATGTATAAGAAGAAAGAAAGAATTTGAGGAAGAAAAAGAATTTGAACTGAAAAGAAAAGCCAGGCTTCTCTCTAATACAACATTATTTATAAATTAATTTTAAAAGAGACAAATGTGGCCACTTGTATCTTAGATTGTTTATCTAGCTTACACATATTAAATAAATTTACAAATGTCTTTAAATCATCTTAATATACTTACAAGTGTTAAACTCTTCTTTTATTAAATTCTTTAAGTCATATATATGTATTTATATAGATTATTTATTTTATATTTACATATGTCTTTTGTACTTTAGATTTTATACTTATAGTTTTAAAAGATATACACATATCAAAGCTTTATATAAATTTACAAATATACAAACTATATCTATTTCCAAGTATATAAAAGAAAAGGTATTTTTAAATCTTTAATTAAATCTCACCTTACGTATTTACAACCCAATCTTACACATACATATGTATAGAATTTTCAAAAATTTGTTTAAAGTTGATTATATATATATATTTTATATTAGTTTTGAAAAGTTAATTTTTACCAAATAAATATTTATAAAAGAAGATCATTAAACAAATATTATCAAATGAATATTTATCTAGATATTTATAAGTCAGTATTTATTATAGTTCAAATTTATCTATATATATCCAGATATATTCTAATTACCAGAATTTCATTTAATAATCCAAATACAATCAGTATTTCTATTAATTAACCCAATTAATTATCAATTAACAGATTTTCCAAAATCCGGGTTATCACATTCCTCCCCCCTTAGAATCTTTTCGTCCTCGAAAAGGAACGAAGCCAAAATTTATTATTTACTTATTATCAGATAAATTTCTTGTTGAACATTTTAATCTATAAACTTCTTTTATATTAAATTTTAAAAATACTTTAAAATCTATATAATATTACAAAAATAGTTTTTATAAAAATACTTTAATAACTCGATGTTTCAACAAGTCCATCCTTGTTCTTATAGAAATTTAGTCATACGTTGATCAGACGTAAGACTGAAAATCTATAAGTACTTGGTAAACCCGTTTTCAAGACCTAGTGAAAATACCTGGAAGATAATTTTTATTGAAAATATAGAAAACAGTTTTGAAAATAGAGGAAATATCTTTGGTGAGAATGCTCTGGAAATCATCACCCCCATCCATGGTCACAGTTACATCACGGGTTACGTTGCCATCGCAGCAAAAGTCCATGTAATTGATGACAGCATGGAACCCACAACAGATCGCAGTTACATCCCAGGGTTACGTTGCCGTCGCAGCAAAAGTCCATGTAACTGTTGGCTCTCAGCGGCACACACGATTTCGCTGTCAAAATGAAACTTCTCCCACATAGGTCGCAGTCTACCGATATAAAATCAAACGTAGACAGTTGGCTCTCAGCGGCACAAACGACTTTCGCTATGTTACCATAGTGTCACAGTCTACCGATATAAAATCAAACGTAGACAGTTGGCTCTCAGCGGCACACATGACTTTCGCTATGGTCTGCAGTAGATCGCAGTGACATTGAGTTAAATTGTTGTCACAGCATAACTCAAATGCCTCTGTGGGCACCAGCCCCTCGACTTTCGCTACACAAATAATCCTCAGGAACTAGTTTTGTCCGGACTCCCCACAGGATCAACTTTAGAAACCCCCCTTGGGGCTCAAGGCAGTACCACCCAGTGGTACTCCTGAGAAGTTCATTTCAAGGAAGCGCCTTTTTCCCCAGAGCTATTCTCAAAACACTTTATACTATATACTTATAGTATCTTCAAATCATACCCTTTATGATTTATCAAAATCTCCTTTACACAAAATCGATTACCAAAATCGATAATTCTCAAACTAGGCTTTTCAAAATCCAAAATTGATTTTCCCAAAAATCAAAAGCCTTTCCCAAATTCATAGGTTCCCAAAACCTTTTCCAAAATCATTCTCATAAGATCCTTTATATATATATATAGATATAGATATATATAACTTTTAAAATCTTTGGATCATTTCAAACTTGTATAAAACCTCTTTTATACTTCAAATATTTCAAAACCCTTTTTATTCTGGCTAGATTCAATAAGGGAAGTTTATCATATTACAAAATATAACTTTATTTATTGTCAAATCAAATATTCAAGTTTGATTTCTTTATAAAGTTATTTACCATATTTCTTTTCAAAAACCATTTTACAGTTCTTATCCACAAATCTTCAATATCAATTTCATTCAAATCCGTACGATGTACACATATCATCCGTACACAATATCAATCTGCTCGCTCAATCGATCACACAATTTCACTTCCGAACTAGTATCGTCCACCCGACTTCCTAATGCGGACTCAGATCTGGTTTCTTGATCAGAAACCTTCATTCTCCTTGCATAGTCGTAGCCATGATAGAGAATATCCAGAACCAATCAACAATCCATATCCAGGTTCGCCGTCGAAAATCGAGCGAAAAATCCCAACTCGGATCGATAATACTATCTCGAAATTCTGTGTTCGAATCTGGATCAAGTCATTATGCGAATAGAATAATTTACGTATATCCTACGTATTTATCTTTATTGGTTATTAGCCAAATCAGTTTCCATTTCTATTCATATTTCCTTTAATTCTATTCTCTTATTCTCAATTGCTTCCATTTACCATTGAGTTATTACTTCAATTATAAACAGTTTGAACTCTGACCTATTTAAATTTAAAAATATCTTGAAAAAAAAGTTTAAAATAGATAAGTAGTTGAAAAATAGTTATTAGTTTGTAAAATAGCTGTAAAATAGTTAAGTAGGTATAAAATAGTTAGATAATTGCAAAATAGTTTTTGAAATAGTGATTAGATATAAGTAACTGAAAAATAGTAATTAGTTTATAAGACAGTTTCAAAATAGTTAAATAGTTCCAAAATAATGGTAAAATAAGTATAAGATAGTTTGGGTTTAAGAAGAAAGATTGTATAGTAAATAGTTTGGAAAAATATATTTGTATTAAAACAATTTATTTTGAAAATAATCCAGAGCCAAACCGTTCAATTCTCATCAATTCAATTTAAATTTCCATCTCCATTTAAATTAACTCAATTGCAATTTAAATAACTTCAATTTCCATTGAAATTGATTTAATCCCAATTCAAGTTGAATTAACCTTAATTCCTTTTCAATTTAAATCAAATTCCATTTGATTTTTAAACTTATTTAACTTTAATCACAATTCCAAATTATTTCAAACCAAATCCCATTTGAACAAATTTCAATTTAAAACTCAATTTTAAGCTATCTCAAATTTATATAAATTCGAGTTAAATTTCTAAATGTTGATTTAATTTCTTAAATCAAATTAACTTATATCTTTAAACCATTAAATTCTGAATCCAAATTCCAAATTCCATTTTAAAATTATCTTTACTTAACTTATTATAAAGTTCAAATAAGAATTCAAAAACAATTAAATTTCAGATTCTAATTTATTATCCATTTTCAATTTCCAGATCTCAAACCCATTTTGAGATCACTCATAGCTCCTATTTAAATTAATCATTTAACTACCCAAGTTAAATTTAAATTTCATCTTGAAATTTCCAATTCAAGTTGTTCAATCTAAACTTATTTAACTTCCTTAAGTTAAATTATATTTACTTAATCCGGTCAACTTTACACAATTTGAATTCCCATTCAAATTTTAAACTTCAGATTAATAATCTTTCCCCTTTTAAGTTTAAAAACTTACTTTACTTTGGGTTTTACATCACATTCCAATTTAAAACTCAACACTAAGTGTTTATTTCAAATCATCATTGGTATTATATATATTCCTCATATATACATTTTCTTTACACACCAAGTTATACTTTAAATTTTTAAACCACCTTTGGTTTTAATTCAAAACAACTTCTTTAAAACAATTTCAAGTTTTCTGGATTTAGATTTAAAATTTCACAATTTTAAATTCTCTTCAATTCCAATTTATAAGTTATACTCACTTAAATGTTTACTTCCCTAAACATTTCATTTTGCTAAATCATTAACAACATTCATTATTAAACACAATTACCATTTATGATAATAACCAAGATTATCATATCTAGAAACCAATTCATTATTACCTTTATTCTTGATAACATTTCTACAAATTCAAGATTTTAATTTTAGTTTGAATTTATTTCAAACTTATCTTCATTCAATTTTAATTTGGCTTTATTTCTATTACCACATAATTTAATTCCAATATTTTAACAACCAATTACCTTAATATTTAATAGAAAGAAATATCATTTTATATATCAAAATATATTCTTATATAAAATCATTTAAAATCCTTATATAAGAAAATAACAATTACGCTCTCATATATATATATATATACACTTAACTCGTTCTAGGGTACCATTGACCCTATCCTTAACGAGTAATCCTAACAGAGCCAAGGTTCTCGCTTAACCTCGCTCTGATACCAACTGTAACGACCCGGAAATTTCAAACCCGAAATTTCTAGATAGTTAGAAGAAAAAGAAAAGAGATAGAAGAAAGAAACAGAACAAGACACAGATTCTCACATTCGCAGCGGATCAAAATACAATATCAAATAATAATATCAGTTATACAAAAAAAACTGTATTTGTTAATTACATTTTACTATATCAGAGTTACAACATTTCACAATCACTGAACAGTTAAAATAACTCGTCCCAATAAATAACAATATATCACTCTCCATACGTTCCTGCCATCCAGCTCGCCTCCTGAGCTCCAGAACGTCCTTACCTGGAAATCTGTAATACTCGGTCTGACCCGAGCATTACCACAAAGTAACACCCGGGTCAGGCTGGAAACCAGCGTGAGTAAACTCATCTAACATGAAATTTCAATTCATAGAACTTATATAAACCCGGGGTAACTCATACTTCACAATAAGTAAACAACTTATATAGTCAACACTTATTTTCACAAAACAATATCTAAGTATCCAACTTAGTTTAAATGGTCCATATTATTCCAAACCGGCCTATTTGATTTCACATATCAATCTATAAAGAATTATAGAAGATTTCAAATCGAAGTGGTTTCGGGTATTAACTAATACCCGACTCCTGTCTCTTTGAATCCAATGTCATCCTTTTTAAGCCAAGATGTTTAAATTAAACAATTTATTTTAAATTCAGGATAACATATTCACATAGCAATTCTAGCACAGATAGATAACTTACATTATCACAATTCATCCAAAACATCCCATATCACAATCACATATCAGATATATCAACTAATCCAAGGCATCTAATAACATTCAACCAATCCATAACAAGTTAATTCATTCTTAATTAATTTAATTAATCTCTAATTAAATTAATTACTAACCTTTAATTACTTGGATTACCTTAATCCATCTTACTTAACATTAACTAATTATAAATTAATTAATCATTTCTTAATTATTTATCTTAATTAATCTTCCTTGATTAATTATTCCTTGATTACAAAAAGTAATTATTCTTTACTTCCCCTTTTTATTAATCATTCTTGATTAATTTCTTTTTAATTACATTAAGTAATTAGCCTTTAATTAATTATATAAACGAATTAACCTTAACCATTTACAAAAATTTTAATCAATCTCATTAATTAATTAATTAATTAATAAATAAATGATCCTTTAATTACTTCCATTAATTAATTATTCTTTAATTAATTACCTCAATTACTCCATATTTAAATAAATTACACTTAAGTAATTTATCCTTAATTACTTCCATTTAATTACTTTCAAAAAGTAATTATCTTAATTAACTTCTTAAAAATTATATTAAATAAACTTTGAATTAAATTATCATTAATCTAAAATTTAACTTAATTCTTAAGTTTAGTTAATGATTAAACACATTAAATCTTCTTAATTTAATCACGTTATTAATTAAGTTTTAAACAACTTTAAAAATCAACTTAATTTAAACTACTATTCAAATAAACACCTTTATCTAAAATATTGATTTAAGTGAATTAATAAAACTTACTCATGTTATCTTTTAACATTTTAAACATAATCATTTTACTCGAGAAAATCCTAGGGATTACTCGAACTAAACCCGAGTTTCCTCATTCTTTTCCCGAGCATCCTCTTCTTCCCTTTTTTTTTCTTAAATTTAGTTTTAAGTTTAAAATTCTCAAAACCTGTTAATTATGTTTAAACCACGCGAATATTCCGGAGCCCAACCCGAGCCATCCACCCAAATTCCCGAAGGCAATCTCGAGTCAAAAGTCATCTTCCCCAAAACCAACAGTATCCCAATAACTACCGATACATCCAACCCATGTGCACGTGTACAGATCGTTGGAACCACTCCGACCTACTCCGCCACCGCCACCAAGTTGCTGTCGACCTGCTCCATCACTCCGACCTCCCAGCTACCTCGATCAACCCATAAATCAGGAAACGAGCCATTCGTTCCAAAACTGAAACTCGAACGATCTGCCACCGACCACACGTTCCACCACCATAGACCACCGATGATCCTGAGACTCCAACCAAAACTTCGTCTCCCTACACTCCAGCTTTTCCCCCCATACCGCATCCCTCAAAGTACACCATGACGCCGCCATTTCCAGAAAACACTCTTGACCAAAAACTGGACATTAAACCCTAGATCGATGAACTCCTATCGCCGTAGTATTTTATAAATACAATCAAGATTTTTCCTAAGCTCCACGATGCTCCATCTATCTTCTCTAAGAATCACGACCTTCAAAACTCACGTGATCGCCGGAATTCGAGCAAAGTTCCTTTTCCGTTCAACTCAAGATCTCTCCCTATTTACAATCTTAAAAATCTTGAAATGTTTATCAAAAATCATAATTTTCCAATATGAATTAACTCCTATAATCTTAACTTGATATAGAGATGATAAATTTTCTAACCCATTTCAGATTATCACTGTAATCTATATATTTTGAAATAATTACTAAATATAAATTCCGGAAATCATTTTTAAGAATCATTTTACCTTCTTCCAAACATTTTTCATTTAGAGATTCTAACCTAAAAAGTTTTGGAGAAAGAGATTTTGAATTTTTTAAACATGATTGAAACCTGTAATATGTGAACAGAGGTACGTTTACACAAACATGCACACAGTCATCTACATATATACAGATATGCAAGCACATTTTACAACTATCAAACATTTTTCATAACATACATTAAGTATTTTTCACATGCAAATCAAGGTATAAACAGTTTTAGATTTTATAAAGGGTAGTTTACTCACCTGTATATAGTTAGAACAGAAAAACAGAACATTGCCTTTTTGAACTGGAACTTGAATGTTGATCATTGAACTGCTGTATGATTTAGATTTGTAACTTGATTTAACAAATGTTTGAGATGACTATTTGATTTCTTGCTTCCATATTTTGAACTTGAATCAGTTATTGAGATGATTAGAGCTTGCTTTAAACTTGTTTTTAGACTTGAGCTTGTTGCTTTGATTAAATTTTGAATTTAGATTTCAGTTTTTATGTATAAGAAGAAAGAAAGAATTTGAGGAAGAAAAAGAATTTGAACTGAAAAGAAAAGCCAGGCTTCTCTCTAATACAACATTATTTATAAATTAATTTTAAAAGAGACAAATGTGGCCACTTGTATCTTAGATTGTTTATCTAGCTTACACATATTAAATAAATTTACAAATGTCTTTAAATCATCTTAATATACTTACAAGTGTTAAACTCTTCTTTTATTAAATTCTTTAAGTCATATATATGTATTTATATAGATTATTTATTTTATATTTACATATGTCTTTTGTACTTTAGATTTTATACTTATAGTTTTAAAAGATATACACATATCAAAGCTTTATATAAATTTACAAATATACAAACTATATCTATTTCCAAGTATATAAAAGAAAAGGTATTTTTAAATCTTTAATTAAATCTCACCTTACGTATTTACAACCCAATCTTACACATACATATGTATAGAATTTTCAAAAATTTGTTTAAAGTTGATTATATATATATATTTTATATTAGTTTTGAAAAGTTAATTTTTACCAAATAAATATTTATAAAAGAAGATCATTAAACAAATATTATCAAATGAATATTTATCTAGATATTTATAAGTCAGTATTTATTATAGTTCAAATTTATCTATATATATCCAGATATATTCTAATTACCAGAATTTCATTTAATAATCCAAATACAATCAGTATTTCTATTAATTAACCCAGTTAATTATCAATTAACAGATTTTCCAAAATCCGGGTTATCACATTCATTTTCCAAAAGCATTGCGAATTTGTTTTATTTTCTTTGTGAAAGAATAACTGTTTTACGATCTCACACCAGTCATCATGACTGACTCGGAGTTTATTGTTTCCCTTCTAAACTTTGGGTGCCCACCAATTTCCACACGGGCAGCCTAGAGTTATGTTATCAGGATATTCTGGAGCTTTGGAGATAAGCTAGAGGACGAGACGTAGTATTTGTATCTGATATTATTTATTCCGCTGTGTATTCTGTATGAGGACAAGTTATATAAATGTCCATTGTTGTATATTGACTCTGATGATTGATGTATGTATAAACTGATATAGCTCTTTGTTTTAAAAGACTAGTGTTTATTTATTATATATTGTTCCGCTACGATATGTGAGATTCTGATATTGTTTCTGTATCTGATGTTGTTTTGTTGTTCTTCTTTCCTTTTCTTCTATCTTTTCTTCTTCTTCTACCTTTTTCTTCTTTTTAAAACCATAACTTTTCGGGTTTCCGGCATTCGATGGCTCGGCAGTTGATAAAGTGAGTATCGATGTCGAATTTTCGAAAGTCGAAAATTTCGGGATGTTACATTTGGTATCAGAGCATATGGTTAAGCGACAACCCTGCTCTGTTGGGTGTTACTCATTAGAGATAGAGTCAGTAGTACTCTAGAATGAGTTGAGTGTAATAATAGATATGAGCGCGTATTTGTTAGTGAATATGAAATTGTTTTGTATTGTGTTGACTTATCGGTTGATTGTTTATGGATTCTGGTCGGTGCAGTCTAGCTAACTGTAATCGATAGGGGTTTCTAAACTCTTAAACAAGATAAACCGACACAGTATTGTTTTAAATAGGGTGAATGAAATAATTTTGCCCAAAACTATTTTTGTATAGAAAGGAAATGATTTTTCTATGAATTATCATAATATATGGATGTTTGGTTGTTAGGAAAGTGATGATATTGAAATGTTATCATTACTATTGAAATTGAACAAAAAACTAAAATCGTAACTCCAAAGTTAAGAAATAAAATTCATATACAAATGAAATTTAAGAATATAAATTATAAATGTGATTTGTAATTTGAAACGGAATTCCAGAGAAGTTTCTGGAAAGTTTAAATTATTTTTGGAGTTGAAAATGAATTTCAAGGGTTTTGAAAAGTATTTTGGAGGGATAAAAGCTCTAAACTCTTTTCGGTCGCTGGAAAATAACTTCGGTAATGACTGCAGCATTACTGATGTTCATTTTTGGGTTTCCAAAAGGGGAATTGCTGCCAAATTGTTTTAAATGGAAGTTGTTTGGAAAATTTGGGTTTGGTTTTTGGAATTCAAAGGATAATTTGAATTGTTTTCAAAATGGCTTTGAAATGATGGTAAGACTCTGGAATGCTATATAAAGATATTTATGAAATATTATTAAGTTGATAACTTATACAATTTGAATTTTGATAGAATTAATTTAACTTAAAGAATGAAGTTAAATCAAAGTAAGTATAAGCGAATCAATTAAAAGTGAAAAGATTACTTAAAGAAAATTTATTAAGTTGAAAATAAATTTGGAGTAGTAACAAATGAATTAGTGAATGAAACTAATATAAAGAGTGATATGAATTAGTAAATGAAAGATAATCGATAAAAATTCAATATTCAGAATAGAAGATAAAATTGAATTCAAATGGAATTTTGAAATGTAAAATTGAATGAAAATGAATATGTATAACTTCAACAGTAAATGTATAAGCAATTTATATTGAAAATTTTGAAATAAGATGTGCAAAATGGTTAGAATATTGTAACTAGATATTATGGCTAGTAGGACATACAGGTGTATAAAGGAAATTGGAATTTTGATTTCAAAGATAATTTGAATTGCTCGACAAAAGGTAAGTATTTGAATTATAATATGAGTTTTTGATGATTTCTTGTCTAGGCGATTGGCTTTTTCTTTTCTTTTTGAAATCTGAGAGTCCGTAGGGACGTTTTGTAGTCGTACCGTATTAGCCGCGCAAAGGAGACGCTGGTGAAATTTTTCGAAAATTTCGAGTGTTAGTAAATTTTTGAGGAAATTTCGAAAGTTTAAATTTGAATTTAAATTTGAATTGTTGAAGTAAACAGTATTGTTTTGAAACTTATAATTAGAGTTGGAAAGTTAGTTGAGAAATGATAACGAATCTTTAGTAGAAAGATTTGTTATGATAAAATTTGAGAAAACTATTGAATGTTGAAAAATAGTAGACGAGTTAAGGACTATTTTTTCTTGACTTGTAATTTCGGGACGAAATTCTTTTAAGGAGGGAAGTTTGTAACGACCCAGAATTTTGAACGAATTAAATTGAGAATATTTAATTAATTTTAAATATTTGAACGATGATTTAATTTGAATCCCGAATATAACTTTGAAACTGACGATTAAATTATAAAATTTAATCTATTGTAAGTTGAATAAAATTTGAATCTTCAATTTTAAGCCGAAGAAAAATATTTCAAAGGCTTAGGAAATTTATATTGATAATTCTAAAGGTAATAGAACTTTCAGAATTGAATTTGAAACTGTTCTGTTTAGTTTTGAAATTAAATCGTTCGAATCGATATGTAAAAATAGCCGTCCGAGGCACAGTCTCGGAATTCGACGAAACCAGTTCCATTGGGTCCGTAATATTGAATTATTGTCGGATTTCAAATTTCGTATTTTTCGGTGTTGATACATGAGCACACGATGAGTAAACGCATGGAAATCCATATCGAATTCAAATTTAAAATTTATATTTATATTTATATTTATTTAACATCACACGTTATCTCCCCTAGGATTACGCCTTCATCCACGCCGAGAATCACGAAATCATCGTGCAAACCATACCTCAGTTTAAACGAAGAAACAAAGAAAGAAAAATTTGCTCTCGTTCCAAAAGAAAAAATAATGGCCGAATAGAAACTCATTCTATCTCGTTCAAATATATAACAGCCGAGCCTTTTTCTTTTCTCAATTCAAAAAAAAAGAAGAGGGGAGACTGATTCGATTCATTTATCGGAGGAGGCAAGCTCGATTGAGCAGAAGGCATCACGCGAGGACATCACGTTATCATCATCGAATCCAAATTCAAGGGGAGGCGAACCACGATCGATTCATCGCGAGGCCAGCCATCGCCAAGTCGTTTTGATTGGAGCTTTGAGGTCGCGACTACGACTTGGTGACTCGAGTAGATCTCGATCATGGCGACAGACCAGAGGGGATGCACGCGTTAGATTTGGGGTTCAGGCGAGTGATGAAAGACAGTGGGGGGTTTCGCGATTCTTACTGACGAGCATCGAGGCTAGGGCAACGTGGTCGAACTCGAGATTGTCGCGCGCGTGGGAGATCTGGGCAGCGGCAATGAGTGCGGTGTTTGTGAACGTGGTGATGAGGAATGGCGAAGAGACGGAGGCGAATGAGGGCATGGCCGATGCCTATTGGGAGGTCACGATTTTCACCCTGAGGTATTCGAACATAATTCTCGAATTTAATTTCGATTTAATTTACATGGATATGTATTTGAAATCTACGGTTTGTTGAAGAAAATTACAGTAAAGAAAATTAGTTTTGAATTAAATTTTCTTGTTAAATAAATTTATTAAAAAGAAATTTGTTTACAAATTTAAAAGTATTGGTTTAAAAGTTTATATTAATTACCTTAAGATTTTAAAAAAAAGGGTTTTCGATTTAATTAATGGATTGGTAAGAGGAAATTTGTTTTATAGAATAAATTAATTGATTAGTTTAAAAATTTAAACTATTAGGTTAAATAAAGTCTTTGGTTAATAAAATTTATCGAATGAGAATTTAGATGTTCGATCTATTTCGAATTTTAATAAATTGTATAATGATATATAAGGTTTAAAACAAATTTATATTTCAGTCTAAAGGATTACGTATATGTTACAGTAAAGAAATGCATATCCAGTAATTTTATAATATCGTATAGTTTATATAAAAAGAAAACAGATTTTTAAACTGGCAGAGATTATTTTATAAGTATGTATATGTAATTTTGGGGAAATAATAACTTGTTAAATTTATTTTAGTTTTCAAGAAAAATTATTTAAAAGGAAAGTAAGTTTGAAATTGAAATGTTGGTTAAATAAATTTATTTATAAGGAAATTTGTTTAAAATAAATCATTCGATAAAATTAAATTATTGGTTTAAATAAATTAACTGATGATAATTTATTGTCAATTGATTCAGATACTTATGAATTGTATAAAATTATTTATACAAGGTAAAGAAATGAAGAAATGGTCAAAATGGAAAATGGATGGCAAAATAAAAAGCTAAGGTGAGATTTTTCTCACTCAAAAATATATTTGTATGCCAGTATATTGATGATTGACTGTTTGATTTTTGTTTGGATATGATGTTAGATATAGTAGGATATATCTATGTATATATAGCAATATATACATATTGGCATATGTATATATTGGATTGATGATTTCCCACCTCATATAGCGGATGAGACCCTATTGCGCCGTTAGTAAGCGGATGATTTTTATAAAACCCATATACCGCGATATTCCACCTCGAAGTGGAATTGGTATTGTGCTAACGTCTGTCGATGCAGGGAAACAGGTTGGAGGGATCCAACTGGATTCCTCAACTGTATTTATTTATTTACAGATATTGATATATACTCTGTTATCATATAATGATATATGATGTTTGATGTTGTGATGGACTAATTGGTGCGTTGCATCATTGGATTCAATTTTTGAAGTTTTAAAATAACGATTTTAACTTTAAAAGAGATTTTTAAAGTGATTATTTGTAAATATACGTTATTAAATTTTTGAATTTATTTACAAACGTTAAAATTATTAAAGTTATAAAGGTTAAGATTTTGGTGAAATATAACCGAGAGGTGATTTTTGAAATAAACAGTTAAGTAATTTATAAAATAGTTTAAATTTGGATTTTCGAATTATTAAAAACGATGTATATAAAAGATGTACAAAGTTGATATTTATCAATTAAAATTTTTGGAATTTAAAACGAGTTTTTATAAATTGTGAAGATAGAAAATTTATAAAATTATAAGTTGTAAAGATAGGAAATTTATAGAATTATAAATTGTGAAGATTTGATATAAAGTATGAAGTTATAAAATGAATGAAATTGTAGAATAAAGACTGATAAGAAATTTACTTGTAAATTGGATTTTTGCCTTTAAGTGGAATATTGATCGAATTTGTTAATAAAGGAGATTTACAAATCGAAGTTGTTAAAAAATAGAAATAGAATTTATAAATGTTGTTTTATAAATTCGAAACCAATTTAATTTGATAAATCAAATATAGAAGGTTATTAAAGAAGATATATTCGCAATTCTGGATAGCGAATTATCCTTGAAATAAATATGTAGAAAAGATTGAATTTGGGTTAAGTGAATTATATTCACGATTTTGGACAATGAATATATTATTGAATAAAATGGATTCATTTTTGAAGAAGTGATAAAAAAAATGAAGTTAAACATTTTAAAGATGTTTTAAAATGTATTATGAATCGAAATCATAGATTTCAACATTTATTGTTGAAATAGACGTTTTCGAGAAATAAGGAAATGATGGACTATAACACTGTTGTTATAGTAAATGATTTCCAAAAGGAAATGTTTTATATAGTATTGGGATTTATATATCTATCTAAATTTCGAATCCCTATACTAGTGATTTTGAGTCGTCGTAACGATGTTTTACGTAACATTCGTTTTGACTCAGAAAAATGTGTTATAGAAATAGATTTCCTTAAAGAATGAAATATATACTTAATATTGATTTAAGTATATCGAATATTTTCAAATGTTGAAAATAAATAAATTTGTGAAATACTTATTATTAAATAAGTATGGAAATGCTTTTCCAAAATGAAATGAAACATTTGAGAATTTATCTTCCTAGAGATAAATTGAAAATGAATATTGAAATTGATTTGAAAACCGAATATCAGTATATATTCGAAAAATATAAGTTCAATATGGAATTTATAAAAGAAAAGGGAATCTGTTTAGAAAAATAAATATTGATTTATTTTTAAAGTGTGGAAATTTTATATCTATTAAAGATATTTTGGAAGATAAAATAATTTGGAAAATTATTGGAATCTGATGATGTTGCGCATCTTTATTGATAGTTAAATAACCGACTATCAATAATTACCTTGAATGATATTTGTTGTGAATTGGATGAATTTGAATGCCACACTTGTTTTTAGATAAACGCTCACTATTCGGGTTAGCCGGGAAAGGACCATGGGGTCGTATAACCCATTCCGAATATGTGATACGTCGTTATGAATTGCATTTGACGACCGGTGTTGAAGACCGGATATTTTTGAAAACGGAAGGATTACCGTCGAGTTGCTCTACATCGGCTGATCTCCGATTTAGAGATTTTATCACCCTTAGTGACGGGAAGTCCTGACGTGATTGAAAATTATCCGGAATTGCAAGGGCTTCGTGAGAAGTGCCTTCGGTTCTGTTCGATCCCGGAACAGACTTGTATGGATTGTGTGTCTGACGTTACAATTTGAGATATAAAGCTGATTTCTTTCAAATACATTTCTGTTGGTGGCGGAGAATTTATTCTCTTAGCTTAACACCCTTCTTTGAGACGTACGAGCTCAGAGGTTATGTAGTTGAAATTTATCAGCGATATACTCCCAATTTGGTAATGTGGTATACTGAGTGTTGCTGTGAAATGATCAGTGTTTGATCATTTGCGATATGATCATTTATTTGATCTTATATCTTTGTGATCATAGGTTGATCATTTTGTTTGACCCGAAGCATGGCTTTGTCGAAAGCGTAGCTTTGTGGACGAGACTTCGTCGAGCCTCACACCCCGGAAATGGTCAAAACAGGAAGGATGCGGCAAGGTTCTAGGGAGTAGCGCCCCTTAGTGTATGTCATTCCTTCTGGATAAATGTGGTATCATGGTATGGAGCCCATATACTTAACCTCTGTGGTTGCTGCAAATTTATTACTTTGTGGTTGTTGCGAATCGGGGATCCTCGGGAAGATCGGTGACGATCGGGGGATGGCATACGCGTGTCAGTAGTTACCTATTTTTGCAGAGGTAACCCGGCCTTGTGTTGGCAGAGATCCGGTTAGGTTCTCGGGTCGTCTATTCCAGGGACGTACCCATCGTGGCATAGGAAGTTCCTTAGCCTGACCATTTGTTGGAAATCCAAAGAAACAATACGAGCCTTTACGATTTCAATTGTATAACCTGTCTCCTCAGGAGGCAGCTATAGCAGGCATAATATAATGGTACCTATGCTGGCTAAGATTTATATTCTACTTTCGAAATGTTTTCTACACTATGCACTAATAATAATATCCAAAATGATTTGATTTTTGCGTAGTAAGCATCTTTGACTAACATAAGAAGAAATCTCCTCCAAGTCTGCGTTTGCATTGTGTGTGTGGTGGGAGGTCTTATGGTAGTTTCATTTTCCAAAAGCATTGCGAATTTGTTTTATTTTCTTTGTGAAAGAATAACTGTTTTACGATCTCACACCAGTCACCATGACTGACTCGGAGTTTATTGTTTCCCTTCTAAACTCTGGGTGCCCAACAATTTCCATACGGGCAGCCTAGAGTTATGTTATCAGGATATTCTGGAGCTTTGGAGATAAGCTGGAGGACGAGACGTAGTATTTGTATCTGATATTATTTATTCCGCTGTGTATTCTGTATGAGGACAAGTTATATAAATGTCCATTGTTGTATATTGACTCTGATGATTGATGTATGTATAAACTGATATAGCTCTTTGTTTTAAAAGACTAGTGTTTATTTATTATATATTGTTCTGCTGCGATATGTGAGATTCTGATATTGTTTCTGTATCTGATGTTGTTCTGTTGTTCTTCTTTCCTTTTCTTCTATCTTTTCTTCTTCTTCTACCTTTTTCTTCTTTTTAAAACCATAACTTTTCGGGTTTCTGGCATTCGATGGCTCGGCAGTCGATAAAGTGAGTATCGATGTCGAATTTTCGAAAGTCGAAAATTTCGGGATGTTACACTACTCCTGAGCAAGCCAACCTACTCTCTACTAAATCACGTTCTCTTGTCTCCCCATTTCCTTTACAAATCTCATACGAGATCAGTTCGTTCAGAAAGAAAAAAATAAAACAAAAAAAAATGGCCGAAGCCTCCTTCATTCAGAAACGAATCGCGAGCCAGTTAAAATTAAAAATCTCAATTTCCTTCCCTCTTCGTAAATCAAAACGAAAACCCTTCTTCTCATTTGTTTCAAAATTCAAATCATGGCCGCTTCCCTCTTTCATTTTCGAAATCAAATCAGAGAAGGAGGGCATCGCGTAGCCTAATCGCGACGCAGCAAGCAGCGCGTAATGCAAGGATGGCGGCGATCGACTGGCGACGTTAGGGCTGAGGGTTTTGCGAGTGGGCGGCGCTTGCTGGAGAGTTTCGCGAGCAGTTTCGCGAGCAGTTAGGATTGCGTAGCTCGATTTCGAGCGACGTGTTCGTGGTGGTCGGTAAGTTCGTGGTCACGAAGCTCGCATTCGACTGGAGGCAGTAAGGGTTCGCGAGTTGATGGTCGCGATGGAGGAGACTCAGTTGAAATCGCGACTGAGCACGCGAGGCTCGGGAAGGCGATGGTTTCGACTACAACGTTCAATTTCGAGAGTAAGGTAAAGTTTTTAAGTCAATTTCAATTTAATCTAGATCTGGAGATATATATTGTTTCTATACAGTAGGATAGATTACTGCTGTTGTTTTCAAAAGTAGATTGAAAAAAAAAAACAAAACAAAGTTATATGTTACGGTAAACTGGAAATTTATATAGGAGTTTATATAAAATAAATTTTTAATCTATATAGATTATTTCTTATAGACATATATAAATATACATTTTTAAACTTGCAAGTTATTTTAAAATAAAGAATTAAGGAGATAAATTTGTTTAAAATTAACTTATTTAATTATTTTAGCTACTAAGGAATTACTAGAGGAAAATATGTACACGATTTTAAACTCATAATTTAATTTTAAAATGATATTTAAGGTGATTAAATTATTAGTTAATCAAATTGGTAAATGGCAATTGATAATTCGATTTATTTCGAATATTAATAGAATTGTATAAATTGTTTATACAAGGTTTAAACCCGTGAAGAAATGATCAAAACGGAAGTGGATTGCAAAATTAAAGCAAAGGTGAGATCTTCTCACTCAAACAAAGGGTATTGTTTAATTTTAAATAGTTATATTTAAAATTATTGATTGTGTTGATTGTGTGCTTGAATGATAGTATATATATAGTAATATATAGCAATATATATATATTGGAATATGTATATATTGGTGATTGATTTTCCCGCATTATATAGCGGATGAGACCCTATTGCGCTGCATAATAGCGGATGATATTTATAAATCCCATATACCACGATATTCCACCTTGAAGTGGAATTGGTATTGTGCTAAAGTCTGTGGATGCAGTGAAACAGGTTGGAGGGATCCAACTGGATTCCTCAAATTATATGAATTTGTTCATATGTTGTATGAATTTGTTTCATATGTTGTGTGATTATTTATTTATAATCTGTGAATGATTATATTGACGATTGAATGTGTTGAAGGCTAAAATTTAGCCGAATGTATTTTTGGTATCGTTGGATACCAGAAATAAATAAAATTGGATTTTTGAAATTAAAGTATGAAATTTTTAGTAAATTTCTTTTTAAAGAATCGGGTAAATTTCAAAGAAGGAATTTTTAAAAGCGTAAAGTTGATTTTTGAAATCTTATCGAATTATTTCCAAAATATGGGAAAAGATTTTTATAAATGAATTTTGAATAGTATTATTCGAAAGTTGGGAAATTTATTTAAAATGGAATTTTAGATGGTTTGGAAGAGATAAAGGAATTCGTTTTAAAAGGTGATAAATTTGTTTGAAATCCAATTGATAATTGATTTAGTATTTGAAGATAAATCTTTAGGAAATTGATATGAAAATTTATTTGACGTTGAATGAAAATTTGATTTGTGTTGAAATAAAGTGGAAATCGATTTGTAAAATGATTTGGGATTTGAAATAAACTTAGAAATCAATTTGTAATTGATTTGGGGTGGAAATAAATTTAGAAATCAATTTGTAATTGATTTGGTGTTCGAAAGTGGATATTTGGAAAACGACTTGAAATCGTATATAAGTGGATATTTGGAAATTTAAATTCATAATGGAATTTATAAAGTAAAGGGAAATTTGTTTTAAAAATAAACATTGATTTATTTTTAAAGTGTGGAAATAAATTTACAAATTTGGAATGTAAATTTGAAATAAATCGATAAGGATTTATTTAATTGGTTTAAATGGACCATTTTGTGATGAAGTGTGAAAAGTTATTTGAAATTGGTTTTCAAATGTTAAAGTGTGGAAAAATATATATCTTGTGAAGATACTTTGAAAATAAATAATTTGGGAAAAATTATTTAAATTGGTTGATTGTTGTGAATGTTGTTGATAGTTAAATAACTGACTATCAATATTTGCCTTTGAAATGGCACTTGATTTGTTTCTAAAACAAACGCTCATTATACGGTTAAGCCGGGAGAGGACTTTATGTCATATAACCCATTCCGAATAATGATACGTCGTGAATGGATTGCATTTGAAGACCGGCGTGAAGACCGGGTATTTGTGAAAATGAAAGGAAAACCTGTCGAATGTCTCTGCACCGAGTTCCTCCGGTATAGAGATTTATATCACTCTTCTTGTGATGGGAAGTCCGGACATGATTAGTGAATACCCGAATTGCAAGGGCTTCTTTGGAAGTGCCTTCGGTTTCGTTCGATCCCGGAACGGACTTGTATGGATGTGTGTCTGACGTTACACTTTGAGATGTAAAGTTGGTTTCTATCAAATACATTTCTGTTGGTGGCGGAGAATTTATTCTCTTAGCTTAACACCCTTCTCTGAGACGTACGAGCTCAGAGGTTATGTAGTTGATGGTTACTAGTGATACATTCCCAATTTGGTAATGTGGCATACGAAGTGCTGTTGATCACTCGCGACCTACGACCTACCTTAGGTCGTTCACGACCAATGGCTCATCACAGTTTTTCCTTATAAATACTGCACCTGCTCCAACTGAGAAGGGACTTTTTCCAGACTTAGAAGCGCCGATACTCTGCTGTTTTCTCGACTCATCCAACACTTCAAACACTCCAAACACCAAAGACACTTGAACGAACTTTTGGAAGAGATCCAACACATTCAACATGGATTCAAAAAGCTCTCCTCCATCCAAGTTCTAGCTATTTGTCTTAAGTGTGTTGTAATCAAAGTTCATTGTAAAGAGTTGTAATCGAATCAGTAATAAAGAAGCTTAAAGTGGACGTAGGCTTAACATAAGCCGAACCACTATAAAAACTGTTGTCTTTTTACTGCTTTTACATCGTTTTCTGCTTATCTCTAGTTCCCGTACCAATGGGTGGTGCTTTCACTTTATATCTACTTACATCGGGGTGTTAGCGTTCAATTTTTAGCGTTAACATTTTTGGTGCTTTCACTGAGAACCCAACTCAGGAATATTTTCACCATTGCTTCGCAAAAGTTTTCTGAAAGAATCTCTCTAAAGACCAAAAGTCTATCTGAAATCATGGCTCCTGGAAGAAAGAGTAGATCTACCAGATCCGGAAATTCTCATGAGGGGGCCTCCGCTTCCCCAGCAGCAAACCAGGCAACTCCTACCATTGGAGTCACAAGGGTTGAATTAGACGATGTAGTGTCTGGATTATACCAACAAATCGAAGCTCAAAATGCTTTGATGATGGACAGATTAAGCGCTCTGCTTGGGCAAATCGACAACCAGAAAACAATGAAACAACCTTTGCCGAAGATGCCCATAATTCCCAAGAGAAAGGTATTCCTCAAAGAGCAACTGGCACCGCCAAAGCGCCACCTTTCCAAGCTGAAGGTTCAAGGCCGCAGCCAACTTTTCGTGAACATTTGCCCAGGCAAACTTCCGAAAGAATAGCTGACGTCTGCCCGGCGATGCCTCTGAACAATGAGGAGTACCTATCAGGGATGGTTCGCCGAATCATGAAAGAGAGCATGCAGAGGGAAGAAAATGAGAGCGACTGGGGATTTGCTCCAAGCAAAACACCGTTTACTGAAAGGATCCTGAAAGCAGAATTTCCAAGGATATTTGTACCTCCTACTATCCCGGCCTATAGGGGGAAAAGTGACCCTAATCATTTCCTATATAGGTATGATTGGCATATGACCGGTGCAAGAGCATCAGATGAGATTAAATGCCGATACTTTCAAGTGTACTTGGAAGGAGTGGCTCTACTTTGGTTCACAAAGCTACCAGTTCGGTCCGTAGATCAATTCTCCGACTTAACTCGAAAATTCAAGGATCAGTTCAGGTTGTATGCTTCAAAGGCTAAGGATATAATGTCACTGTCCAGCCTTGAACAAGCTCCCGGAGAATCTGTCAAATCTTTCTTGAACCATTTCAATATAGCCTTGGCCGAAGTGGATAATGCAGAACCCCGTATGATCCTGACTTACTTGATGCGAGCCATCGACAAATCAAGTGAATTCGAAAGATGGTTAAAAATGAAGTAACCGAATTCACTTGAGAAGTTTTATAAAAAGGCCGACGAATTCATGTGCCTAGAAAGCCTTTCTGCGCCAGCGAAAGTAATTGTTGCCGAATTCAAGAATAACGATGTTGCTTCTAACAAAAGATAATATGGAAACCAGAAAAGGGAAAATGATAGAGGAAAGAAGCAGAGGAATGAGAAGAAACCTCGCCGCTTTAATCCTTCAGATTATACTCCCTTAACTGATACACCGGAAAATATCTTCTTCACAACGAAGGATGTTGTCGAGTATCCCAAACCACCTGAGATGGGGAGAGGTGCAGTGCATAATGGGAAATTCTGTCGATTTCACAATCAACCTGGCCATGACACTAGCCAATGTCGCCAGTTAAAGAATGTGATTGAAGAGTTGCTGAAACAGAATAAACTACAACAATATGTGAAGAAAAACAGAGTCGACCCAACCTCATCCACTCAGGGGCAACAACTTCCTGCCCATCAATCCGGCTCAGGCGAAAAAACTGCAGTGTAGGAATCCGAGAGGCTTGTCATTGATGTTGTCACATGGGGTCCTCACCCAGCAGGCAGAAGTTGGGACGAGTTGGAGAGATATGCTTACGCTTTGAGATGAAGTTAATCAAAGTGCTGCTAACTACCCACAAAACTGGAACTGGGCACCTTTCATTCTGTCTTGCATATCGATCCAAAACTATGAATCCAGTGGAAATAGGAGTCTAATCCCGAGACCTGGGAATAGCAATGACTGCGTCCATATTTTACTTAAAAAGCATTGCTTAAATTTGTAAAATAATGATGGATGTATAACTCTTGTATTGTAAACCACTGATAAATCAGTGCGAATCAATAATAAAGAACAATAAATCTTGTGTTCTTTAATACCATAAGATGCCTGTCTCATTTCGATATGCAAATATATTAAAAATATTGCTAAAATGTCGATTTAATATTGCAGGCTATCAAAGCAAAGCTTACCTATTCAACACATCATGAAGCCAAGCGATCCCTACAAATCACTCGATAAATAAATGACAAGCCACAAAAGTTCCAAAATTCAACTCCTACAAAAGAAGTGCTATTCACAAACAGTTGATGGTTCCACCAAAGCGGGCACCTTCCTAACGAGAAGGTTCCAGACCCTTGCTAACCAATCGCGATCGTTTGTGCAAACGAACATCTGGTAAAGTAGCTTGCGTCTGCCCCATGGATTCACTCAACGATAAAGTACACTTCTCTGGCAAAAAGCAAACAACTTGCAAAAGAATGGGACATGTACTTGAAGTGATAACGAGGAATCGCTAAGAAGCAGATGGTGGAAGGACACAAGTAATAAAGCCCTCTTCGGAGGCCAAATGCTCCTCTTTGGAGGCCAAAGCTCCTCTTCGGAGGCCGCCAAAGCCCCTCTAATGAGGCACAAGCCCTCTTCGGAGGCACAACTCTTCGGAGGAGACCTCTTCGGAGGCAAAAGCCCTCTTCCGAGGCACCGCAAGCCCTCTCCCGGGGCACCACAAGACCTCTTCGGAGGCACGTCCCAAAATGAAATGCTCTTCTCAAACAACAAAGTTGACGGAACCACCGGAGGGGCTCCTTCACAACATGAAGGCACATGGCCCTTGTTAATTGGCTGCGATCGCTTTTGCAAACGAACATCCAATCAAGTAACTTGCGTCCGCTCTGTGGATCCGTTCAACTGTGAGGAAGTAATTTCAAGCGAACAGAACAAAAAAGCCCTCCAACGAGGCATAATAAATATAAAAAAGGCCCTCTTCGGAGCCACACTTCAACTCTCAAGAGAAGATTAACTTGTTCATCTTGAAAAAGTTCTTCCCCAAAAGTTGAAGTGCTAAATAAAACCCTCTTCAAAGGCCCGCTTTACTACGTAGGAGAGTCCACTTATCAGAAATAAAAAGTGACCATCTCCGAAGGTTGAAGCGTAAAAACTTCTCCAAAACGAGGCACACTCTATGAAAGCAGAATAATATTTCCTCAAAACGGAAGAATTATTCTCTAGAATAAGAGTACAAGTCTTTTCAGAATATTGCAATTAGCCGTGGTATGGGGGCATAATATAGCTATATTATTAAAAACAACGCTCAAACAAGAATACCACGAGCTTACTGCAGTATCGTACAAAGAAAATAAAGAAACTTGTGCAGAAATAAGGAATAAATGCATTCTCAAATATAGACAGAAGTTTGTACAAGCAAAAAGAATCATTTTATTCCATACTATAAAAATTTTTTATACATGTGCAGGTTTCAAAAAGCGGGGGCCGGTACCCGCATAATCTCCGGTCGATATAAGCTTTTATGTACAAGCAAAAAGCAAAACAAGAAGCGTAAAGTCAAGCTCATTACTCCTTCTTCCCGCCACCTTTAGAGCTCTTGCCCGGCTTGATGATTAATTTCTAAAGCCAGCGTGGATGGGTCGGGGAGGAAGGAGAAGGAGGAGTAGCCGGATCTGTTTCCACTTTTTCTTCACTAGCAGAAGCGCTTTTCTTCTTCTTCTTCAAAACTGCGCGTTTCCCTTTCTTCTTTGAAGAAGACTCACTTCCCGGAGTAATCAATGCAGAAAGCTTTATGTCATCGTCATAAGGTTGCTTCGGGGTCTTCTCGCCCTCCTCAAGTTCTTTCGCCTTCTGTTCTTGCGAAGCATCCGGATCGTCCAAGTCTTGAAGAGCTTCTATTTTTCTTCCTGCGACCCCGGTTGAGAAGCAGAAGGAGGAGTAACTTGAGAAGATGGAGGAGCAGCAGCTAGAGGAGGAGAAGTATGTACAACACTTGGTGATCTCACTACAGAAGAAGAAAAGTTAAAATCAGTATTCTTCGCAAAAAGAGAAGATATTGGCTCATCAAGACTTAAGTAATAAGCGCGAAGTTCATCGAGCTCAGTTGAATCGAACGAGTAATCCACTTGAACTGGATTAACGTCAATGTTACCTGGAGAGTTCAGCTTTGCAAGTTCAATCTCGAATTTTTGGGCCTCGACATCTTCTGGGGCCTCTTCTTCAGTGGGAGGCTCAGTAATTGCGGTTTTAAATTCGGCTTTCGCAGGAGGTAGAGGATGAGAACTAGTGCCAATGGTATCAGGGCCGACCGAAGCCGAAGGACGAGCGGGGTCGGTTAAAGGCGCCTTCTCCAAACGCTCTCCTCCTGCTGCTTCGGCTCGCTCCCTGGCAAGCTTTTCTTTCCCTCTAGCAAGGGCAGCATGACCATCATTGTCCAAATGACAAGCTTTCAGGTCCTCCTCCGCATAGCCCGTATCTTTATACATGTCAATTATTGCCTCCCACACCTCTACCAGAGTGATCTCATATTTCGGGCCTAAGAACGAAAGACTTCCGCATCCCAAGACACTGAGAACATAAAACTCAAAAAGAGTGGAGCTGATGGTGGCCTCGGTGGTTTCATGCGATTCTTCAGCAGCCACTTTTCCAGCCAAAGCATCATCACGCTCCTTTTTTACTGTTGAAAGTTGAGCTTTTAACGTTGCAATCTCCAGGTCTTGGGAGTTAACTCTTTCCCGCAGCTGAACGGTATTTTTGCGGTATTTTTCAATTACATGCCGCTCTGCCTCAAGTTTCTTCTCAGCATCTCTCTGGGCGGCATGTGCATCTCTCACCTGCTTTTGAAAAACCTCTTCCTTTTGAGAATGAGAAGCGGAAGAGGTAACAAGGTCTTCTTTGAGTTTCTTAACTTCGGACTCAAGTCTCTCGTTTTCATCAGCGATGCTCTTCATTTCTGCATCATGTCGCTCAAGAACTTTCTTCCACTCCGACTTGTCGCTTTCCATCGTTAGCATAGCCTCAAGATTTAGGCGATTGATTCTTTGAAGCTCGTCGACAAGTTTTTGCCACCCAGACATTCTCTCAATGTCAAGTTTAATGGCGTCAAGATTCCTCAACATAGCTTGTTTGTCGATGGGAACCATATCAAGATCAAAATGCACCCCTTTTAAGCACCAGTGTGGAAATCGACTTTGAAGAGCAGTCGGAGCATTCTCAACTTGATATGATGGCCTGCTGAGGATCGTTTGAATATCAGTTCTTTGGAGAGTAGGAGATCTAGAAGCAGTTTCTAAAGATAGGGGAGCAGTGGGCTTTTCAGAAATTGCAGACGTAGGCTTTTCGCTAAGTCGGGCCCGTTTACTTGGGTCCTCAACTATATGACTCTTCCCTCTATCGTCGTGAGATTTTCTTTTGTGAGATCATCGTCTTTCTGAGAAGAGTCATAACGCTCATCTTTTCTTCCGTAGCGCTCCTCATGGGCCCTCCTTTCTTGAGCTTTTATGGCCGCTCTTTCTTCGTCGGTCTCCCTGGGAGCAGAGATGTGGCGCCTGGAATCATAGTAGTAGTCACACTTTCCGTAGCGCATAAAATCATCATAGTACGAACCGCTTCGTCCCATTGGAGAACCTAAAAAACAAAAAAGAAATAGAATTTAGAAATCTTTAGAAAAAGAAGCTAAGTGCGTATAAGTGCCAAAAATCCTAAGTGTGTGTGATGTGCAAACTACGCGCGTCAAACTACAAACCACTCTTTGGCTTAGGAGCGGTGACGACTTTTGCAACCGGTGTCAACTCTTGAGCTGACGGAGCTTGTTGCAGGGCAGATGTCGCCTCAACTACTGGAGAAATAACTTTAGTAGTAACAGGGTCATCCTTAAAAAGCTCCTGTGAAGTTATCATCAGGTCACTCAGTCCACCATAAATATCGTCACCGTCATGCCCAGCGGAGTTTTCTTTTTCAACTCCTTCTTCAATCACCGAGGAAAGTGTAAGCTTGCTGGATGACCCCGCGACATCGGCAGGGGTAGAACATTTCACTAACGAAGCTCCTGCAGCAGTTTCCTTCGATGCGTCTTCTTCGGTAGAAACAGGGGCAGCTGATGTTTCAGTCTCGGAACTAGAAGCTTCATGAAGCTGAGTAGATCGAAAGGGATGTAAAAGCCCAAATTGGTGTAGAAACTCGTCTTTCAGCAGAAACTTGATGCTTCTCTCCTCAGCTGCCACGACACTTAATGTTTCGAAGGTTGGCTTGTGGCTGGGATCTCTTAGCGGAGGAGGAAGTGCTACAAAAAGTAAAGATTGAAGTTAAGTACTTGGCAATTCGATTTCCAAGAAATTTAGAAAAATGAAGTGAGCGGAAATAGGCAATCTTACTTCCTATTCTCCAGATGGCATAGAACCCCGGGGGGCAACGAACATTGAAGAATTGACTTAAAAACCCGTGTGCACTCTCGGGCAAGTCTAAAATCAATTTACGGTTTCTCGCTCCTCACACGAGAATAATTGAAGGATGATCTTTGTTCTTTGCAAAAGTGCACAAATAGCAGACTTCTTCGAAGCTCGGAAGACGGTCATGTGTCCTCCTCAATAGCACACACAACCCCATCAAGATGGCGTAGCCATTGGGGTGTAGTTGGAAAGGAGAGATGGTTAATCGGAGAAGGAGCGTTCGAAGAAAGTCATTGAAAGGAGGAATAGCTCCATTCAAGCACATCTGTTAGTTAACTGCAATGAAGCCGTGATGTGGCCTATCAGCAGTATCATTTATCCCGGGAAGCCGAGCGTCTGCTTCAGCAATGCCAAACTGAATGCACAACTGACTGAAAACTTTGTGGTTCAAAGTGGTCGAAGCTCTTTCCGGAGGATCATTCAACGGGTTAGCAATTGGAAAAACCTCTCCAGCTTGCCCTATTTCTTCTTGTTGAGAAGTCATTCTACACAAGGAACTGGGTATTCAAATATGAAGATGCACGTTTCCTAAAAGTGTGAAGTGTTGTGCAAAACTAGTAAAATGACAAGCAAATATAATTGGAATCAAATTAGTTGACATTTGTCAATTATAGAGTTTCAGGGCTTGTTATTTTAAGTCCAAGTACAGTGTTGATGCAAACAAATCAGCTTTAGTTGATTATTTTAGCTTTGCTTTAATACTTCACTTGAACTTGTTGACTCACAGCATTTCATTCACACAGTTCACTTAAGTTGATTATTCTTTATCGACTAATCTGTCATTCGATGTGGGTAATCAATGGCAGTATATTCGCCCTAGTTTTCTGCAAATGTTGTATTTAACAGGTTGCTAGCTTAAAAGTTAATATAATCTATGAAAAAGTGCAACAAGTTCAAGCAGTTCATTCAAGCTGTTCAAGTTGGAAACTCAATCAAGTTCTGTCGAATTTTACAAGTGTTCAAGTTTTGTTCATCTCTTAGGTCGTCCAGATTGTGCTCAAACGACCTAGCATAGGTCGGGTTTTCCTTAAGTCATCCTGCTTGGAATTCATGTGCAAATCTAGCTAAGTCCTACGTCATTTGAATCCCAGCACGACCTAAAAATTAAGTCGCAAAAGGTGATGCTACAGGAAGTTAAGTCGCAAGGATCCTTAGGTCGCAAGAATTCTTAGGTCGGTCGGTTCGTTAGGTCGGCCAAATTTAGTTAGGTCGTAAAGGTTTGTATGTCGCTCAGATTCACTAAGTCGCTTCTGGTGTAACTCAGTAATCTCAAGCTATCTCCTGTCTGAACCACTATGCCCTACTCTCCTTAGCCCACTAACTCCTCTCCACCTAATAACCCGCTATCTCGCTAACTCACGATCCGATAACCCATTATCACCTACACCATGAAATCCATTATTCTCTCAGTGAAATCTGTTATCTCTCCTTACCACCAAATCACCCAAAACTAATTCAAATCATCTCAGATTTATAATTTGTCCAACACCCTGCTGTGTTCTCGTGAATCACAACGACAACGTAACCAATGATGATTGAAAGTCGATCGCAACATTACTGAAAGTGTAACGCGACACACGGAATTGGACTAGGGTCAGAAGATGGGGATTCACAATTTGGCGGTGATCATGGTTGGATAGAAATCGAGTTCACTTACGTAATATGATGGTAAAAATGAATCGATGGTCGGTTAGCTTGGATTCGCCTTTGAGAGCTCGAAGTTTCGATTAATGGCAGATCAGGTTGTCAAAGCTGCGAAGTAAAGAGGGCGAAGCGAGTTAATGGACTATAAATGAGGAAAAGAGGAAGGCGAATGGGCACGCGAGTTAACAAAACTCTTGGGTCGCTCACGACCTAGAGGAATTATGTCGAAGCATAGACCTATGACATAGGCATGCACTTCGAGGGGCAAGTGTTAACTCCTCTTTTCCGCGACCCAGTGATCTAGAGTGATAACCGACCTAACGACCTAAAGAACCAACGACCTAAAGACCTATAGGAACAGCGACCTAACGACCTAAAAGTATAAGCGACCTAACGAACTAAACTGATGACGACTTAGCAACTAGCACAAGCCAGAACGAGCTAGCGACCTAAAGGATGGAACGACCTAGCGACCTAACTATCAACGCGGGGCAACAGTATACCACAGCAGATAGATGCAGCGACCTAGCGACCTAACGTCACAAGCGACCTAGCGACCTAGCGACCTAAGGTTATCACGACCTATCAAGTGTACGACCTATGACTTACAAGCTTCACATCCTTATGTCGCTTAAGATATAGGACGACCCGCACTAAATCGCTGCTACCCTCGCAACTTACCTAGGTCGCTCCACTATGTATCTCAACATGGTTAAGTCGCCAACTACTCCCCTAGGTCGCTCACGACCTACAACTCACAACCTACCTTAGGTCGCTCGCGACCTACGACCTACCTTAGGTTGTTCACGACCTATGGCTCAGCACAGTTTTTCCCTATAAATACTGCACCTGCTCCAACTAAGAAGGGACTTTTTCCAGACTTTGAAGCGCCGATACTCTGCTGTTTTCTCGACTCATCCAACACTTCAAACACTCCAAACACCAAAGACACTTGAACGAACTTTTGGAAGAGATCCAACACATTCAACATGGATTCAAAAAGCTCTCCTCCATCCAAGTTCTAGCTATTTGTCTTAAGTGTGTTGTAATCAAAGTTCATTGTAAAGAGTTGTAATCAAATCAGCAATAAAGAAGCTTAAAGTGGACGTAGGCTTAACATAAGCCGAACCACTATAAAAACTGTTGTCTTTTTACTGCTTTTACATCGTTTTCTGCTTATCTCTAGTTCCCGTACCAACGGGTGGTGCTTTCACTTTATATCTACTTACATCGGGGTGTTAGCGTTCAATTTTTAGCGTTAACATCGGTGAAGACCGGGGGATGACATAGCTCGTGCGTTAGCTACCTAGTTACAGCTTGGTTAAAGCGTGAGGTAGCGTCGGCCTTGTGTTTGCAGAGAGCAGGTTGACTCTCGGGGCGTCTTTCCAGAGTTGTTTCCATTTCGGTGTAAGGAAGTTCCTTTGCTTGACCATTTGTTGGAAATCCAAAGAAAAAATATGAACCCTGTACGGTTTTAGTTGTATAACCTGCTATGGAATTTGGTGGTAACCTGCTATTGAACATAGTAGCTATAGTAGGCATAAAATAATGGTTGTATGCTGGCTAAGATTAATATTATACTTTCGAAGTGTTTTTGACACTATGCACTAATAATAATATCAACTGATTTTGCGTAGTAAGCATGTTTGACTATCATAAGGAGAAATCTCCTCCAATTCTACGTTTGCATTGTGTGTGTGGCGGGAGGCCTTATGGTAGTTTCATATTCCAAAAGCATTGCAAATCTGTTCTATTTTCTTTGTGAAACTAACTATTTTACGATCTCACACCAGTCACCATGACTGACTCGGAGTTTATTGTTCCTTTTCTAAACTCTGGGTGCCCATAATTTTCCACACGAGTAGCCTAGAGTTATGTTATCAGGATATTCTGGATATTCTAGAGTATTGGAGATGAGCTAGATGGCGAGGCGTACTACCGTACTTTTTTATTTATTCCGCTGTGTATTCTGTATGATGACAAGTTTATATAACTGTCCATTGTTGTATTGAGTTGTATATTGACTCTTATTGATGTATGTATAAACTGATATAGTTCTTTATTTTAAAGAATAGTCATTCATCTATTGTATAGTGTTCCGCTGCGAATGTGAGATTCTGTTGTTGTTTCTGTTTTTCTGTTCTTTCTTTTCTTCTGTCTTCTTCTACCTCTTCTTTTTAACCCTAATGATTTGGTTTTCTGGCATTCGATTGTGCGGCATTTGATACAGTGGACGTATTAATGTCGACTTTCGAGCGTCGAAAAATCGCGATCATTACATGTGGTATCAGAGCTGTTGGTTAAGCGACAACCCTGGCTCTGTTGGTTGTTACTCATTAGAGATGGAGTCAGTAGTACTCTAGAATGAGTGTTAGTGTAATAATAGATATGAGCGTGTATTTGTTAGTGAATACAAAAAATTGGTTTTGTATTGTATTGACTTATCGGTTGATTGTTTATAGATTCTGGTCGGTGCAGTCTGGCCAACTGTAATCGATAGGGGTTTCTAAACTCTTAAACAAGATAAATTGACACATTATTGTTTTAAAATAGGGTAAATTAAATAATTTTGCCCAAACTATTTTTGTATAGAAAAGAAATGATTTTCTATGAATTATTATAGTATATGGATGCTTGGTTGTTAGGAAGCGACGATATTTAATTATTATCACTATTATATGGAATTGAATAAGAAATTAAAATAATAACCAAAGATTTGGAGATAAATTCATTTAACAAATGAAATTTATAAATATGAATTGAAAAAGATAAGGAAATAAAATTCATATACGAATGAAATTTGTAAGTGTAAATTGTAAATGCGATTTATAATTTGGAATAGAATTCCAAGGAAGTATTTGAAATAAAATTCATCAATGGAATGTAAATAAGTTGATAACCTATAAAGTATTTGAAATTGGATTGGAATAAGATTCAAATTGAAAAATGAATGAATTTATGAATGAACAAATGAAGCTACATTTGTAAATAAATGAAATGGAATTGAAAAATGAAGTGAGATTTGATTTGAATCAAGTGAATAAAAATCCAAACTTGGAAAAGTAAAATAAAATGAAGTGGATTGAGTTCAAGTAAACTAACTTGATAAATTATTAGTTCATGAAATAATGAATTGGAGGTTTAATTGGTTAAATTAAAGTTGTGAGCTGAATGAAATGGTTTGAATTTGTATATAAATTCGAGTAAGTAGTAGAAATGATTTGAAATTTCTTGGTTAAAGATAAAATAAATTCAGAATGAATTGAATATGGAAATTCGAAATTTAAAATGGATAAGTGAATATACTAATTTAATTAAATTAGTAGATGGAATGGATTTGATTAAATGAAAAAAAAATCAAATCAAAGATTTAAATTGGAAAATTGTTACAAGGAAATTATAATTTGAGTTTTGGTTGAAGAAAACTTAAGAAAAATTTGTGGAATGGTTGTTATCGACTTTTATTGAATGGTTTTGAATGAAATTTGTTTGATCAATGGGATCATGTTGATGGGATCATGTTGATTGATCATGATGTATGCTAGCGTAATTCGAGGGGTGTGATGCCTACAGTTACAAGCGATTCCACTGGGATAGTGGCGCAACCGCCGTGTAAACTGCGATCTATGGCAACAACCATGGTGAAATTCAAGAGATGTGAAATCTACAGTTACAAGTGATTCTACTGGGATAGTAGCGTAACCGCCGAGTAACTATGATCCATGGGGAACGTGCTTTCCATATCCATTTTTAAAAGGATTTTTAAGTATTTTCGCTGGGAGTTAGAAAAAAATTTGAAAATTTGGAAAATTTTGTTAACGGAAAAATTGATTTTCAAATTGTAATGTAAACGTAGGAATTGAACTAGAAAATGAAAACCATTGTTTTGGTCGAAGTTAAAAGTCTTGGAAAAAGGTGAACATCGAGTTTCACTAAGTGAATTTTTGGTTTTTGAGGATAAAATGAATTCAAATAGAATTGGAAGTGTAAATTGAATTCCAATGGAATTGAAAATGCAAAGTTAAATGGAAATAAATATATAACTTTGTTTGTGAAGTGAAAATAAATATAAGAAGTATGTAGATACTTATATTGAACTTAAGAAATAAAGAATGAAATTCTTAAGTAGAATGGGTATTTGGAAATCCAATAAGTGAATTTGGCCATTGTTGTTAAGTAAAGTATACAGGGATTGTAAAGGCTATAGGAAAATGGAATTGGATTTTGATTTCGAAGATGAATTTGAATTTCTTAACAAAAGGTATGCATTTAAAATTTTAGTATGAAATTTAACCGAGTTGTTGATTTTGCCACTTGGCATTTTGTTTTCTATTGGAATTTGGGAGTCCGTAGGGACGTTTTGTAGTCGTACCGTGTTAGCCGCGCAAAGGAGACGCTGGCAAAAAATTTCGGAAATTTAAAGAGTTAGAAAATTTTTGAGAAATTTTGATAATTTAAAATTTGAATTGTGAAGTAAGATAGAATTGTTTGAAAACTATGAAAGTGTTTGGAAAGTTAGTTGAAATGATAATGACTCTCTAATAAAAAGATTTATTTTGGCAAGTTGTTGAAAACTGTTCGGTTTTGGTAAAATGATAAACGGGTATTGGAGCATTCTTCTTAACTTGTAATTTCGGGACGAAATTCTTTTAAGGGGGGAAGATTGTAACGACCCTGAATTTTTGACATTTGAAAAGTGAATATTTAATTGATTTTAAATATTCAAATGATTGTTTGATTTGAAATTCAAATATCAGAATGAATTTGGCGATTAAATTATTGAATTTAATTATTGAAACTGGGTAAAAATTTGAATTTTCAGTTTTAAGCTAATTAAAAATATTATCAAGGCTTAGAAAATTTATATTTATAATTCTGAAGGTAATAGAACTTTCATAATTGAATTTGAAACTGTTTTATTCAGTTTTGAATTTTATCGTTTAAGTCGATATTTAAAAATAGCGTTCCGGGTCACAGTCTCGGAATTCGACGAAACCAGTTTCATTAGATCTGTAATATTGTATTATTATCGGATTTCAATTTTCGTAGTAATCAGAGTTGTTGTGTGAGCGTACGATAAGCAAACGCGCTGAAATTTATATCGAAATTCAATATTATAACTGGTCCAAAAAGCTATCTTCTCCATACGATTGAATTTGGACTCGAAACCTCTTCCATTGTGTTCGGAATAGGCATATAACATTACGAACGCCTAGCGGCACGCCTCAATTGGATGTCAAAATTTTGAGTTGCATTTATCGAGACAATTTGAATTTAAATTAAAATATATTTATATATATAAAGTCAATAGCTGAGATTCCTTTCAACTCAGCCATCCTACTCCTGAGCAAGCCAACCTACTCTCTGCTAAATCACGTTCTCTTGTCTCCCCATTTTCTTTACAAATCTCATATGAGATCAGTTCGTTCAGAAAGAAAAAAATAAAACAAAAAAATTGGTCGAAGCCTCCTTCATTCAGAAACGAATCGCGAGCCAGTTAAAATTAAAAATCTCAATTTCCTTCCCTCTTCGTAAATCAAAACGAAAACCCTTCTACTCGTTCGTTTCAAAATTCAAATCATGGCCGCTACCCTCTTTCATTTTCGAAATCAAATCAGAGAAGGCGGGCATCGCGTAGCCTAATCGCGACGTAGCAGGCAGCGCGCGATGCAAGGATGGCGGTGATCGACTGGCGACGTTAGGGCTGAGGGTTTCGCGAGTGGGCGGCGCTTGCTGGAGAGTTTCGCGAGCAGTTTCGCGAGCAGTTAGGATTGAATAGCTCGATTTCGAGCGACTTGTTCGTGGTGGTCGGCAAGTTCGTGGTCGCGAAGCTCGCGTTCGACTGGAGGCAGTAAGGGTTCGCGAGTTGATGGTCGCGATGGAGGAGACTCAGTTGAAATCGCGACTGAGCACGCGAGACTCGGGAAGGCGATGGTTTTGACTACAACGTTCAATTTCGAGAGTAAGGTAATGTTTTTAAGTCAATTTCAATTTAATCTAGATCTGGAGATATATATTGTTTCTATACAGTAGGATAGATTACTGCTGTTGTTTTCAGAAGTAGATTAAAAAAAACGAAACAAAGTTATATGTTACAGTAAACTGGAAATTTATATAGCAGTTTATATAAAATACATTTTTAATCTATATAGATTATTTCTTATAGACATATATATAAAATAAAGAATTAAGGAGATAAATTTGTTTAAAATTAACTTATTTAATTATTTTAGCTACTAAGGAATTACTAGAGGAAAATATGTACACGATTTTAAACTCACAATTTAATTTTAAAATGATATTTAAGGTGATTAAATTATTAGTTAATCAAATTGTTAAATGGCAATTGATAATTCGATTTATTTCGAATATTAATAAAATTGTATAAATTGTTTATACAAGGTTTAAAACCGTAAAGAAATGATCAAAACGGAAGTGGATTGCAAAATTAAAAGTAAAGGTGAGATCTTCTCACTCAAACAAAGGGTTTTGTTTAATTTTAAATAGTTATATTTAAAATTATTGATTGTGTTGATTGTGTGCTTAAATGATAGTATATATATAGTAATATATAGCAATATATATATATATTGGAATATGTATATATTGGTGATTGATTTTCCCGCATTATATAGCGGATGAGACCCTATTGCGCCGCATAATAGCGGATGATATTTATAAATCCCATATACCGCGATATTCCACCTTGAAGTGGAATTGGTATTGTGCTAACGTCTGTGGATGCAGGGAAACAGGTTGGAGGGATCCAACTGGATTCCACAAATTATATGAATTTGTTCATATGTTGTATGAATTTGTTTCACATGTTGTGTGATTATTTATTTATAATCTGTGAATGATTATATTGACGATTGATTGTGTTGAAGGCTAAAATTTAGCCAAATGTATTTTTGGTGTCGTTGGATACCAGAAATAAATAAAATTGGATTTTTGAAATTAAAGTATGAAATTTTTAGTAAATTTCTTTTTAAAGAATCGGGTAAATTTCAAAGAAGGAATTTTTAAAAGCGTAAAGTTGGTTTTTGAAATCTTATCGAATTATTTCCAAAATATGGGAAAAGATTTTTATAAATGGATTTTGAATAGTATTATTCGAAAGTTGGGAAATTTATTTAAAAGGGAATTTTAGATGGTTTGGAAGAAATAAAGGAGTTCGTTTTAAAAGGTGATAAATTTGTTTGAAATCCAATTGATAATTGATTTAGTATTCGAAGATAAATCTTTGGGAAATTGATATGAAAATTTATTTGACGTTGAATGAAAATTTGATTTGTGTTGAAATAAAGTGGAAATCGATTTGTAAAATGATTTGGGATTTGAAATAAACTTAGAAATCAATTTGTAATTGATTTGGGGTGGAAATTAATTTAGAAATCAATTTGTAATTGATTTGGTGTTCGAAAGAGGATATTTGGAAAACGACTTGAAAATCGTATATAAGTGGATATTTGGAAATTTAAATTCACAATGGAATTTATAAAGGAAGGGGAAATTTGTTTTAAAAATAAACATTGATTTATTTTTAAAGTGTGGAAATAAATTTACAAATTTGGAATGTAAATTTGAAATAAATCGATAAGGATTTATTTAATTGGTTTAAATGGACCATTTTGTGATGAAGTGTGATAAGTGATTTGAAATTGGTTTTCAAACGTTAAAGTGTGGAAAAATATATAACTTGTGAAGATACTTTGAAAATAAATAATTTGGGAAAAATTATTTAAATTGATTGATTGTTGTGAATGTTGTTGATAGTTAAATAACCGACTATCAATATTTGCCTTTGAAATGGCACTTGATTTGTTTTTAAAACAAACGCTCATTATTCGGTTAAGCCGGGAGAGGACTTTATGTCATATAACCCATTCCGAATAATGATACGTCGTGAATGGATTGCATTTGAAGACCGGTGTGAAGACCGGGTATTTGTGAAAATGAAAGGACAACCTGTCGAATGTCTCTGTACCGAGTTGCTCCGGTATAGAGATTTATATCACTCTTCTTGTGATGGGAAGTCCGGACGTGATTAGTGAATACCCGGATTGCAAGTGCTTCTTTGGAAGTGCCTTCGGTTCCGTTCGATCCCGGAACGGACTTGTATGGATGTGTGTCTGACGTTACACTTTGAGATGTAAAGCTGGTTTCTATCAAATACATTTCTGTTGGTGGCGGCGAATTTATTCTCTTAGCTTAACACCCTTCTCTGAGACGTACGAGCTCAAAGGTTATGTAGTTGATGGTTACTAGTGATACATTCCCAATTTGGTAATGTGGCATACGAAGTGCTGTTGATCAATTGTTGATCAAAGCGTGGCTTTGTGAAAAAAGCGTGGCTTTGTGAAAAAGCGTGGCTTTGTGAAAAAGCTTAGTTTTGTGGACGAGACTTCGTCGAGCCTCACAACCCGGTAATGGTCGAAACAGGAATGTTGCGGCAAAGGTTTTTAGGGGTAGCGCCCCTAGGGTATGTCATTTCCTTCTAGATAAAAGGTGATATCATGGTATGGAGCCCAGATATTTTACCTATGTTGATGCTGCAAATTTATTATACTTTGTGGCTTTGTGGTTGAGGATCCTCGGATAAAGGTCGGTGACGACCGAGGGATGACATTGCTCGTGTGTTAGCTACCTAGTTACAGCTTGGTTAAAGCGTGAGGTAGCGTCAGCCTTGTGTTTGCAGAGAGCAGGTTGACTCTCGGGGCATCTTTCCAGAGGCGTTTCCATTTTGGTGTAAGGAAGTTCCTTTGCCTGACCATTTGTTGGAAATCCAAAGAAACAATACGTACCATGTACGGTTTTAGTTGTATAACCTGCTATGGAATTTGGTGGTAACCTGCTATTGAACATAGTAGCAATAGTAGGCATACAATAATGGTTGTATGCTAGCTAAGATTAATATTATACTTTCGAAGTGTTTTCGACAGTATGCACTAATAATAATATCAACTGATTTTGCATAGTAAGCATGTTTGACTATCATAAGGTAAAATCTCCTCCAATTCTGTGTTTGCATTGTGTGTGGGGAAGGCCTTATGGTAGTTTCATTTTCCAAAAGCATTGCGAAACTGTTCTATTTTCTTTGTGAAAATAACTGTTTTACGATCTCACACCAGTCACCATGACTGACTCGGAGTTTATTGTTCCCTTTCTAAACTCTGGGTGCCCATAATTTTCCACACGGGCATCCTAGAGTTATGTTATCAGGATATTCCGGATATTCTGGAGCATTGGAGATGAGCTGGATGGCGAGGCGTACTACCGTACTTGTTTATTTATTCCGCTGTGTATTCTGTATGAGGACAAGTTTATATAACTGTAAATTGTTGTATTGAGTTGTATATTGACTCTAATTGATGTATGTATAAACTGATATAGTTCTTTGTTTTAAAGAATAGTCATTCATCTATTGTATATTGTTCCGCTGCGAATGTGAGATTCTGTTGTTGTTTTTGTTTTTCTGTTCTTTCTTTTCTTCTGCTTCTTCTACCTCTTCTTTTTAACCCTAATGATTCGGTTTTCCGGCATTCGATTGCGCGGCATTTGATACAGTGGACGTATTAATGTCGACTTTCGAGCGTCGAAAAATCGCGATCGTTACAATTAAGTTATCAATGGAGATTAATTACATAATTTTAGCCGGTCGAATATGGGAAATTAGGGGTCGAATGTGTTTGCTCCATGTTGGAAATGAAGGAATATTTGATGTATATGGTGTAAACTTATAGCCAATTATTAAATACACATTTTTTTTTACTTATTTGCACAATTTCTACCCGTCATACAAGGGTAAGAGGAAGGGTCAAATATGGCTGTCAATGATTACCAAAAAAATTCTAAATCCCTCTCTATCTGTATTAGAAATATGAACAATTATCTGATATTCGATAATTATCCCCTTAGTTTTTATCAAGATCATGGTTAATTTTTTTGTGTATTTTAGCGCATAAAACGATTGTCGGTTACTATTTTATTTCGGTAAAAAGTTTAATATGTGTATTAAAATCAATATTTGCTTCTTAAAATTATTTTTCTTAGCATATATTTTATTGTTTATATTATTTGTACCGAAATGAATTTATAAAGTATCAATTCTCTTTCTATTTTTAGATTTATTAGTCGTGAATTGATCAAAGAATTTTCTATAAATATCCAATATTCGTTCGCAGCCGCGGATGTGAATTTACATAAATGATTTCAAACATGAATACAGATATAACACTATTTGAGTCCGCATCCGACCGTTTACAGGCCAATGGTCAAATGATGAGAAGTGAAGGAGATAAATGTATTTAACTTTAGAGATAAAATGCAATGCAACTAAATTAATTATAGGTCAAAAGTCTAACTCACATTTATCTTTACGTTAAAAATGCTGAATCGTCAACTTGTTTTTTTAGTTTTATTGAAAAAGAAATGAATATATCATTTTGGTATAGAGTATGTAGTGATATTACATCATACCAACTACAATTTTTGGTTCATTAATTGAATAAATGTTTTATCTCTTCAAAATTATATTATCCAAATGTTATCTTTATATTATAGTATACTGCAAGTGAATGTTCTTGTATTTCAGGTATAAACTACTGACATATTCGTCTTCAAAAAATATATCAAGATAGATGAATGTTTTCATCTTAATGCTACAAACATCTGAATCCATTAGTTCAAAAATAATTAATCAATGAAAATCATTAGAAAAAAATTGATACAATTGAAGATGACCCTTTAAATGTTAACCAGGAAAATTTCAAAGGTAATCCCTAAATGATAATTTACCAAAAGGTCATGTTAAAATTAACAATTAAGAATTTTATAAAATTTGATTCATTTAAATTTTGTTGCATTTATAATATACTGAAAAACATAAGCTAGCTAAAATCTTATGAGATCTATTGCCTTTTAAGGGACCGCCTTTTGATATCAATTAGAGAATGTAATCATGTGTGATTGAAGTCGTTTAAAGTTCAAATCATTTGAGAGTAAAATAATATGGAAATCAATTTGTGCTTTGGATATGAAGAATTGATAATGGAATAGGTCTAATAAAATCAATCCGAAATTTCTAAAATCTATGATGAAAAATTATTAGCTCGTTCAAGAGAAAACAAACAAAGTAATTTGAAATATGTGGTTTTGATGTGTACGTATTGGTAGAAGAGAAATCTTCTTTTCATTATCCTTATGGCTAATAGAATTATAAGTCTTCCTTGTAATTATAGTTAGTTGGACTGGAAACCCCATTTATAAAGATTCATAATTAATCTCTCTTTATTCATTTTATCTAAATTAGGAATTCATCTAATGATTCCATGGTAAATTACAAAAATACCATAAAAGAACATGCAATTAAATGTAGCATTTTAGTTAATTGGAAGAAATTTCAAGCAATCAGGTAAAAAACAAGTTAATCACACAATTATGGAAAGTAGGTTTCCAAATTGCATTATTCAAGCATTGTAAATACAAGTAAATACTCGGTATTTTAATTGCCCTACAAGAAATGAAAAAAATATTTAAAATAGGCAGATAATCTAAATATCCTTAAAATCACATAGCTAATAGACAAAGATTTAGCAATTCAAAGCGAAAATTAAGAAATCCAAAAATACGTTATTTATCTAAAAAATCATGATAAATAATTGTTTTCCAAATTAGTCTATCCTAAAAGTGGAATGGTAAATAAAGTCAAAGATTTAATTAGTAATTAAGAAAATTAAAGTAACTTAAAATAAATGGTAAGAATATTTTCCAAATCTTTTCGCTCACATGGAAATAAAATTTCCAAAATTTTAAAATCTAAGCTATATATATTATGCATATAGTTGATAACGTGTTCCATTTATCTCCTTCATCCTATTTCTCTTTAAGCATTTACTCTTCTTCCTACTTTGTAAGTATTTTTATCTTATCCATACCTTAAATTTTTTTCCTTTTTGCGTTTAATCTACAACACATTTAGAATTTAGTGTTACTTGCTAATATTTTGTCATGCCACGGACTATTACATTCAAATTTACAAGTAGTTGGCTTTATAGATTAGATACATATAAGCACATATATTTTTATGTATTCGATTGTGGTTTATGTTGCATTACCAGGAATGAAAATCGTATTAATTGATCATAAAGTAGTTTACATAATCATTAAAAAAACATTGTAAAATTTAGGACAAAAATGCCTTTATATTTCTAAAATTTTAAATTCAAAGTTCTTATAAACAATTTAAGTTGAAAATATAAACTCGGTTCATGCTATTTCAAGTATGAGTTTGAATCATTTAAATTTTTTATATTTTTAAGTTAAACTAAGAGTTTTGTCTTAAAAGTGGATTTCGATATAAGGTTTAAATTTTGTACATGTTAGTTAATAGAAATTATTCATATTACATAAGGGAATTGTTGAAGGTGAAATTTTTTGGCTAAGAAAACCAAAAGAAAAAAGCATCAAAAAGAATTTTTTAAGTAAAATTGATACATTAGTTCTCCCCTTACGAAAAAAAATTTAATTACCAAATTCTCCTTTTCGAAATCATCCTTTTTTTATTTTTTCTATACCATGAATTCGAATGATATTATATTTTAGTTATCTAATTTGAAGATTTTCAATTTCTTAGTCTCCTTCAAAATCCCCACCAAAAATGATGTTTTGGATATTTATTTTTTCATTGTATTGAAGATTCTAATGATATCTTTGAATTACTTCTAAGAATTTAATGTTTTAACTATGTTTCAAAATAAGATATCAAATTATATAGATTTTGCAAATTATTTTTTATGGTCCAAACAAAATTAATATCAATAATATGCATGTTTCTTTAGTCAAAATGTCATAAATAAATTTTAACTAAAGATAGCAAATATGAAGATCTCTCTAATCTTGTTTAACCTTCTAATTTTACAATGAACTTTTTTGTAGTGAGAAAGGTATGTTTATTAGAGATGAGAGGAAGGGGAAATAATTGGGTATTTATGGAATAACGGGCTATAACCTATACTTACTATGATTGCTAAGTTCGGTTTTTATAACTCAAAACTCTATTCAATTTCGTACAGAAATTTTAATCTCAAAGGTTGCAAATTTTTGTTTTTCTTTTCGGTGCGGGTATGTGCATCTTTCTCATCTTTTTGTTTCTTTTCAACGAGTAATTTATATGTCTTTTCAATAACTTAACCCTATTTTGAAAAAAGATTAATGGTCGTCCTTTCCTCCTCCCCCAATAATGTCTAACCCTAATTTGAAGTCATCTTACAACCGACGTTTCCTCCATAGACTTTCCCGACGCTTGGCCATCGTGTCGTCACCTATTGGATTTGCTGTCGTTTGACCTCGCTTCGTCGGTGAGGACTATGGCGCTTTTCCATTTACAGCCGTACGCTTTTGGGGATTGCTTCAAAGTTTCCACTTCTGCCATTAGGTAATCTCCTATGCCAACTTTCCCTCCTCTCCATTCTATTTCCTATCTTGGTAGAAAATTAAGGCCCCTTTATTGTTAACATGATTTATTTATTCTGAGAAGCGTCATTGCTAACTTGCTATTAACAATGGAAAATGTGTTTGAGTTTATGTTAGTATGCCATGTGTAATGTGGTCCTGTATGATGGCAATAAAAGTTCTTATTGGGGTTTCAAATAATGCAAAATCGATGATAGCATCAGCAAGCAACTATTAGTTATGGACAGTGATATTCGTTGAAAATATTAAATCCTAAAGATGCATTTGTTGGTATTAATTAAATTTATCACTTAGTTACTCATTATGTTTCCAAAGATTTTATACTGACCAATTTTGTTCTATGGTTAGAATGGATAAATCATATAAGTCCTCATGACATAGATAAGGTACGAGTGTTATATTCAAATTTATAACAAACTAGGGTCTTTTTGTTTCATACAACTTACCAAAGAAGTTTGTTATTCAACTTTATAACAAACTAGCTTCTTAACCATTTACAAAGGTTACAAACAAAGTGTACAAATGAACTATGAAAATATTTTTGTAAATAATACAAAATTGATGATATCATATTGTTTTCAAAATCTATTTCACATATTTGCTCGGTTATTTCACTATTGTACAAATGAACTATGAAAATATTTTTGTAAATATAATTCTATAGTATTTTGGTTAGCTCACATGCTACATCATGATGCAGAGGATATTGAAGTTGAAGTTGGAAGGTTACCGACATCATGTTGCATAAATGTTAGAGGGGCGAGGCTATAATGGGCCGATTTCAAGTTAGAAGGTACTGTGGCAATCGTTGATCGGTGTAAACTTCCATATTTGCATACATACATTTTCACATAGATATTTTTAACATGAATATATCCTTTTCCATTTGTTATTTTGATCGCTTTCTATTACCTACAACAAAACTGTGATGCTACACTTTGTCATCCATAACTTGAATAATTTACTTCATAGTATCATTTTCCTTTGGCTATCGAGAGATGATCCTTTTTTCCCATATTCTACTTGGTTGTTTGTAGAGTGAATAATAGAAGGAAGGTGAGAGAAAAAGTTAACACACAACTTATCAATAGATCTGAGTATAAATGATCAGTTACTTGATTATGCATTTTTAGAATAGAATTGCCTTAATTAAAGTTCTTGGTATATACAACATTTAACCTTCATGTATCCTACTACTTGAAATGGTTAAAAACTTATCACACTTTTGACACAGCATGGGCACTAATATTTTTTGCATAAGAAACTTCCAATATATAGAAAAAGAACACTTTTACTTATTTTGGATTGTGTAGCTCTAACACCATAAAGGTATAGAATTGAGTATGTAATTCGGCTTATATTTTTGTAGTATGATGTATATAAATAAATCTTTCTCTTAGTTTGTTAAAGTCGTTGAAAAAGTTTTCCTTTTTGATGGTGAAATGCTTAATTATGGTGAATAATCGGCTATTTCCAAGAAAAATATCCTAGTTAATGAAATTAAACAGATTTAAATAAAAAGGTGAATATCGTTTTATGGAATTGGTAGATGTCTTTAAAGTTAGAGATATCAAAAGAATAAAGTATCTTTCCTAAAAGAAGAAGTATCTTGACCTTAAGTTAGTGACTTATGATTGGACCCAATTAGTACTAAGAATAAAGTATGATGACTTGTACTTTATTAGGTTTATAAAGTTGGCCCTAGATGTATGAGTTAGAATTTTGGATGAACCTACAAGAATTACAAAGACCTTAATAGTGTGGCATTAGTTCTGTAAATGTATATTGTTTCTACGATGTAATTCAATTCATTATTTTTAGATTTGAGACAGGTGATTAAAGTATGTTTCTCATTCCGCTCCACTCCTGCTCCAAATCATTCCACATCCCATTAAAATCTCCACTTTTATTTGATTTGCTAAGAGATGAACACGAACATGGTTAAATCTTAGGGATTCGCAAATTGATTTTACTATTATACATGTCGATCATCACCATTTACCTAGCTTAGATCTGGAAATAATGAATTGAATTCGATCGTAGAAACAATATATATATTTATAGAACTAATGCTATAACCATCAAGGTCTCAGTAATTTGCAGAATAATGTATGGCTATTGCACCATTAATTCTTATATGATCATCCAACGTTCTAACCTCATAACATCCTAGGGCCATCATTTTAGTCATTGTATTTTATTTCTAATACTAATTGGGTCCTATCTTAAGTCACCAACATAAGGTCAAGATGCTTCTCCTTTTTGGAAAGATACTTAGTCCTTTCAATTTCTCCAACTTTAAAGACATCTATCGATTCCATAAAAATATGTTCTACCCTTTTATTGAAATTTGTTTAAGTTTCATCAACTAGGATAGCTTTCTTGGAGATAGCTGAATATTCATCATCGTTATGCATTTCTCCATTACAATTCAAAACCTTTTCAACGACTTCAAAAACCTAACAGAAAGATTTATTTATATATACCAAGTTACAAAATATAAGCTGAGTTATAAAGTCGTTCATTAAAAAAATTTATTCATATTTTGTTATCAAAAATGATATAACGATAAAGTTTAAAGATGAAAGAGCATTTAAAGATTTCACATCGAGAAAGCAATAAATAGTTCTCTTTTTGTTTAGCTAATGTTTTCTACATATTTCATTTGCATGTTGGGTACCTAATATGCAATACCTATTAACATCAATACATTTTTGGATGATATAGACAAATCTTAATATCAAAGATGCTCATTTCAGATAGATCATCTAGACATGACATGTCAGACGCTCATTACAAAGCGTATTTATGTGATGGAATCAACATCAGCTGCACAAATGGTGAGGTTATGCCTGGTCAGTTAATTATGATTAACGTAAACATGTCAGTGTTCCTTGCATCTGTATTTGGTTTTACATATGTGACACACTGTATCAAAAATAAATCTTACTTGTTCTGCCGCTGGAGTAGCAGTAAAAAAGTTCCTACACCAATAATGCCTATAACCATTTTGCTGCACAAAAACTATAGCAGCTAACTGTTGCATGCTCATGGTAGTAATGAGAGTCAATAACATGTCTAGCTTCTTAGTTTTTCTTCAAATTATTTGCTCAAGTAAACCTTGGTGTATTTCAATGCAGCTACTTCGATGAGTATAAAATTCAGATGCAACATCCAAATCTATTGATGAAGCTTGGAGCATCATAATCAGAGTTGATACTCAAGTTAGAAAGGTTGTAAAAGTTGTGGATGGTATTCCTCAGTACAAGTTTGGATTCATTAACGGCAATGTGTTGCCGTCTGAGTAAACAAAAACGGTCAGTTGACTAGTATGCTCTTTTTTTCCTTTATAATGTTTTACATTTGTTGACTGCATCAATTACGAGAAATCATAACCACAACTGAGTGTTGGACATGAATTTATGTAGGATCTGTACTCTGTGCAATGTCCAACATACTGCAAATAATGAAGAAGGATGGAACACAGTCCGCCAATTCACCAGGTTCGCATGTTCACAACATCCCTATAAAACCATTATTAAATGCAGTTGTATTAGTATAGCCCTCCTTTTTTCAGTGGAAAAATAGTGGTACTCTCTCTATGGTTTGTGGGAAAGAACAATTGGTTGAGGAATCTTTAATTGATACATTCTTAAACCATGTCCCTATTGTTGTTACATTGACATCAGTGTCTATTTTCTATAAGCAGATGTGCAACCCATTTCAGATTGCATAAATTGGAGCAAAATGTTTTGTACTACAGGTTCGTTCACTTATGACTCGAGTAAAGCAACAAAGATGTATTCAAATATCAAAATTCTAGTAATTGACGAATATTTTGAAAGGAACAAATTTTTTTCGTTTTAACATGAAATTTTTACAGTCTTCAAAAACTAATTATGTGGTTTTACTCATTTTCCAGTTTCAAATCTTAGTATATCAGTGGCAAAACATTAATTTTGCTAAGCAATAATGCATCTGGTCATGTATCTACAAATGTTGAAACAGTTCAGTCAAGCATCTCATATCTAATGGAAGAGACTAGAAATGCTTACTATCGGGTACATGTTATTTTTTTCAGAAGAACTTTTTTATCTCATTTTATATCCTTTTAGCATCTATTACAACTCCTATACAACATGTTTTAAACTGTTTTTTAATAGGAAATACTGCCTATCAGTTTGTTCATTTTGACATTGACCCAGTGTTAGGTGGACATTTGGTTCGTTCTGTTCTTTTCACTCTTTAAAGAGCATGAATAAACTGAATTCAGCTTTATCCATAAAAAAAATAAAAATAGAAATAGTTAAAGAAATTTGTATGAAGAAATTTATTGATATTTATTTTTGGTTCAACTTTGTGAAATTTCTTTACAGGAAATTTGTTGTGAATTAAATTCATGCCATATGAGTTTTACAAAGAAAAGGGTATAAGAAATTTGTTGTGAACTGATTTCTTATATTGTTTAGATTCTAAATCCAAAATATCTTAATATACTTTACTTGCTAGCTGGCTCTAAAGTTATCAGATCTATATCCAGCTTCAATTTTGAATTTGGTGTATGTCAAATTCAAATATGAATTATATTATACCATCATCGTTTTCTTAACTTGTTATAATTAATCATAACAAATTCACAACAGCAATGCATTATAGAAAACAAAACTAGGAAAATACAATCCATTTTTATCATAAAATAAAAACGGAATTGCAGAATTTCAATGTTTGGTGACAGTTGTTAACAATCACTTTTGATGTAGATCCTTAATTCCAGTAATTGAATTTATTTCAACTTATTCGACCTTTTCTCATTTAACTTATGGTTGCATTTCAGGATATTAAATGATTTGTATCCTTAATTCTAGGAACCCATTAGTTTCATCTACTGCCATAAATGGCCTTAATCCTTATGGCCTATGATCCTTCACAATAATTTTTGGTCATATTTATTGAGTGACGCTCATATTCTCTATCACCAAACTTTCTACTTCTTCATGCAAACTTATACCAAGTTATTGGTTGATCATAAGTAATATTGTCAGCATTGTATATTTATTGATTGACATTCTAATATATTTAAGGATTATGTAACTTTTGTTTAGTAAAATTGTATGTTTCTAGAATTGTTCAATGTACGGGTGTAATTATTCAGGCTTGCTTAAATATCTAGGTAAGTTTCTGCACATAGTCGGTATTTGATTATTAATTTAAATGCAAATATGTGGTTACATCTTTTATGTAATATAATGTTTTTAAAAATTTGTTGATTCCATGTTACCTATTTCATTTAAACTCATAAGTTTGACCATCTATGCATTCATTAAAGATTTAGGCAACATGTCATGTTGTTAATCACAATTCCACTTTCCGTGGGTTTAATGAAAAAGTAATTGTTAGGCATATAATTTTGCCTTTTCACTTATATGTTAATTTGTATTAGTGCCATCTCATATTGGATTCTAATTTTTTTGTATGTTATCTCAGTAACTTTTTACCATCAATTTATGCCTAATCCTAGTCAAAGTATTATCCTTCTTTTATCTTATTATTTTACTATTTCTCACTAGATACCTTTTCCATTATCTATAATAATAAAAACAAATTGCTGCTACTATGTTCATCTCAGGTTTTTGCGACTATAAGGTATTCACGTAAGCCTCTACATTATAAGTTACTTTTTGCTTGCCATTTCAAACTTGCTAGGTAAAAAGTAAAAACTATACCTTTGTTCTTCCATCCTTATTCCCTCTCTTGCCTGTATTTATAAATTATTAAAGAGCAAATTAACTTTAATAAGTTAACACCCTTCACAAATTTTAATATTTTAGAAAAGAGCTAATATGAAGATGCAAAAGTCAGGAAATCTGGGAGCTCAAGTATGTATTTTATTACATGAGGTATACCATGTGAAATACTGAATTTCCTTTGAATAAGTACCACCATGGAGAAACCTTGAAAATACTTCTATTTTTCTTTGAATTTTCTGATTAGTTATGAAGGTTTCTTCAAAAATGAAGAAAAGGAAGATGTCTTGGAGTATACAACAAATTTATTTGTTATTTGGGGCAGTTGTTGTCATATAGGTTTCCTCCGTTGAAGTTACCCTAGTATAATTTAATTTGACGCCCCACCTCTATGCTCACAATAACAAAGAGTATTAAAAGAAATACTGTCTGTTATTATGAAGAATAAGGCTGGATAGGAGCGGCCATCCGTAGTTGGGCCTTACACTAGTATTGGTTACCTCAATAGGAGTGGTATGTATTTTTATTTTTCATCTCTTATTTATTTACTCCCATCGACATACCCAATTCCAGTATAAAACGAACTACGATGGTTCATAATAGTTTAGGACAATATATATAATAATAACACAGATACTAAAAATGCGGAACAAAGATGACGAAAGTCTCATATATATATATATATATATATATATATATATATAACTGATGTCTATTACAATACATTTGACACAATACATATGACACAACTACAACTGTCGACTCTGGAAGTTATATATACAAGTACATTATCTCATAATACACATGAATACATATCAACCTAAATCAAGTACACTGACTACTACAAAATGACGAAGACTACTTCAAAAGATACAAAAAGACTTCATAGCTCAAGCAGCAACCCAAAGCAAGATATCTACAACCTGTAATAACTCAGTCTGACCCGAGTATTAGATTCAAAAGAAAATAATACACGGGTCAGTCTAATTCAAACTCAGTTATTAATGCACAGGAGCAATAATAATTAAATAGCAAATAGACGACAGTCACAATAAATCTCGTCTATCCGATCCTTTAACAAGAAATCAGATAACGGTAAATATAACACTGAATAGTGTTAAACAATAAATCAGCAAATTCAAATCATCAACCTGTAAAGACCCGCAAATCAGTCTTCCGAAAACCCGACACTGCTACGTCCACTGTAACAACTGTCGAACAATCGGATGGCGGAAACGCGAACTTTAATGTTTAAAAGAAGAGGTAGAAGAAAAGATAGAAGAACAACAGAACCACATCAGAACAGAAACAATATCAGAATCTCACACATCGCAGCGGAACAACATATAATAAATAAACACTAGTCTTTTAAAACAAAGAACTATATCAGTTTATACATACATCAATCAGAGTCAATATACAACTCGATACAACAATGGACAGTTATATAAACTTGTCCTCATACAGAATACACAGCAGAATAAATAATGTCAGATACAAATACTACGTCTCGCCATCCAGCTTGCTTCCAAAGCTCCAGAATATCCAGAATATCCTGATAACCTAACTCTAGACTGCCCGTGTGGAAATTGGTGGGCACCCAGAGTTTAGAAGGGAACAATAAACTCCGAGTCAGTCATGGTGACTGGTGTGAGATCGTAAAACAGTTATTCTTTATAACAACAAAAAAAATTTTAAAGTCAATTCGAAATGCTTTTGGAAAATGAAACTACTATAAGACCTCCCGCCACACACACAATGCAAACGCAGAATTGGAGGAGATTTCTTCTTATGATAGTCAAAGATGCTTACTACGCAAAATCAAATCCTTTTTGATATTATTATTAGTGCATAGTGTAGAAAACATTTCGAAAGTATAATATTAATCTTAGCCAACATACGACCAGTATCGTATGCCTACTATAGCTACTATGTTCAATAGCAGGTTACCGCCACATTCCATAGCAGGTAATACAACTAAAACCGTACACGTCACGTATTGTTTCTTTGGATTTCCAACAAATGGTCAGGCTAAGGAACTTCCTATCCACGATGGGTACGTCCCTGGAATAGACGACCCGAGAACCTAACCGGATCTCTGCCAACACAAGGCCGGGTTACCTCTGCAAAAATAGGTAACTACTAACACGCGTATGCCATCCCCCGATCGTCACCGATCTTCCCGAGGATCCCCGATTCGCAACAACCACAAAGTAATAAATTTGCAGCAACCACAGAGGTTAAGTATCTGGGCTCCATACCATGATACAACCTTTATCCAGAAGGAATGACATACACTAAGGGGCGCTACTCCCTAGAACCTTGCCGCATCCTTCCTGTTTTGACCATTTCCGCGGTGTGAGGCTCGATGAAGTCTCGTCCACAAAGCTACGCTTTCTACAAAGCCATGCTTCGGGTCAAACAAATGATCAACCTATGATCACAACGATATAAGATCAAACAAATGATCATATCACAAATGATCAAACACTGATCATTTCACAGCAACACTCAGTATGCCACGTTACCAAATTGGGAGTATATCGCTGATAAATTTCAACTACATAACCTCTGAGCTCGTACGTCTCAGAGAAGGGTGTTAAGCTAAGAGAATAAATTCTCCGCCACCAACAGAAATGTATTTGAAAGAAATCAGCTTTATATCTCAAATTGTAACGTCAGACACACAATCCATACAAGTCTGTTCCGGGATCGAACAGAACCGAAGACACTTCTCACGAAGCCCTTGCACATTCGGATAATTTTCTAATCACGTCCGGACTTCCCGTCACTAAGGGTGATAAAACCTCTAAACCGGAGATCAGCCGATGTAGAGTAACTCGACGGTAATCCTTCCGTTTTCAAAAATATTTGGTCTTCAACACCGATCTTCGAATGCAATTCATAACGACGTATCACATATTCGGAATGGGTTATACGACCCCATGGTCCTTTCTCGGCTAACCCGAATAGTGAGCGATTATTCAAAAATAAGTGTGGCATTCAAATTCATCAAATTCACAACAAATACCCATTCAAGGTAATTATTGATAGTCGGTTATTTAACTATCAATAAAGATGCGCAACATCATCAGATTCCAAATAATTTTCCAAATTATTTCATCTTCAAAAATATCTTTACTAGATATAAAATTTCCACTTCAAAAATAAATCAACGTTTATTATTCTAAACAGTTTCCCTTTCCTTTATAAATTCCATTGTGAATTTATATTTTCAAAATATCTACTGATATACGATTCTCAAATCGATTTCAAATATTCAATTTCAATTTATCTTTAAGAAGATAAATTCTCAAAACGTTCATTTCATATTGGAAAAGTATTTCCCTACTTATTTAATAATAAGTATTTCACAAATCTATTTATTTTCAACACTTGGAAAATATTCGGTATACTTAAATCAATATTAAGTATATATTTCGTTCTTTAAGGAAACCATTTACTATAACAACATTTATTTGAGTCAAAACGAATGTTACGTAAAACATCGTTACGATGACTCAAAATCACTAGTATAGGGATTCGGATTTTGATAGATATATAAATCCCAATACTACATCAGAACATTTCCTTTCGGAAATCATTTACTATAACAACAGTGTTATAGTCCATCATTTCCTTATTTTTCGAAAATGTCTATTTCAACAATGAATGTTGAAATCTATGTATTCGATACTTAACACGTTTTAAAACATCTTTTAAAACAATTAACTTCATTTTTAATGTCACTTCTTCAAAAATAAATCCATTTTACTTAGCAATATATTCACTGTCCATGTTAATCCTCTAATTCGCGACTTAACGGAAGATGACTTAAGGAACGGTCTGACCTAACAGTGTACGAGCTAGAATAGCCTCCGATCTAAACATGTGCCGACTTAGAAGCCTGCTCCGACCTAAGAAAGACTTCGAGCTAAGATACGCTCCGACTTAAGTAAGGCTCCGAGTTAAAAAGGTCTCCGGCTTAACAAGCTACAACCTAAGAAAGCTCTGACCCAACAGTTGCCGATCTAACTACTGAGAAGAGCTGCCGACTTAAGATGTGTGCCGACCTAGGAGCCTACCGACTTAAGAAAGCTAACCGATTTAACAAACTGCGAGTTAGCAAGGGCTACCGAGTTAAAGATTGCCGACTTAAGATTGCGAGTCAACTCTGCTCCGATCTAAGAAGGTCTTCGACTTAAAGACCTACGACCTATCTCTTAAGTCATCGCCGACCTACGACTTATACTGAGTCGTATGTAATCTCAGAACACCTTACATCTTTACCTCGTCACCGACTTACCTTAAATCTTCGACGACTTAGGACTTAAGCATAAAACCGGAAAAGGAGGCGAACTGCTATGGAAGTGTTGATGAGCCGGCTGCGACCTATCATAAGTCGGTCGCGACTTATACTAAGTCGGCGATGACTTAGGACTTAGGGAAATTTCCAGAGTCCAAATCAGCTCCTATAAATACCCCACCACTTCCAACATGAAGGGGACTTTTGCCAAATCATTTCTTCAAGCGTCGTTACTCTGTCGAAGTCTCCATTCATCCAGCAATCAAAGATCCTCAAACATTCAAGACGCTACAACAATCTTCAAGAGATAATTCCCTACATCCAACATGGATTCATCGAATTTCATCGACGAAGATTGAGCTAGTAGTCAAGATTGTTTCCTTTGATCAAGTTGTACTGTTGTGATAAGAGATTTGTATTGATTTGTAATCGAATTCAGTAATAAAGAGATTCAAAGTGGACGTAGGCTTAATCTCAAGCCGAACCACTATAAATTGCTGTCTTTTACTGCTTAAATTCTATTCCCGTCACACGGGTGGTGCTTTCACGATTCTATTACACACACCGGGTGTTAGCGTTCACCTTTTATCGTTAACATTTTGGTGCTTTCACTGAGAACCCAACTCAGGCTACCATTCACCATTGCTTCACACAAGTTTGTTGAAAAAGTTTCCTACAAAACCAGAAATTTATCAGACATAATGGCTCCTGGAAGGAAACGAAAGGCTGTCAGATCTGAAAATGTGCAAGATAATACCGCCACTTCTATTTCACCGAGTCATGCGGCTCCAAGCGTCGGGGTGACGCGAGAGGAGCTAGATGCTGCTATATCTGGACTATACCAACAGATTGAAACTCAAAACAATATGATGATGGAAAAACTAAACGCTCTGCTTGGCGCCAATCAAAGACCAATGGGTAATGAAGAAAACATCGCTGATGCTCTTCGCAACTCCGAAGGAAAAAATATTCCTCAAGGAGGATCAGGTGCTGCTGAAGGAGCACCCCTCCAAGTTGAAGGATCTAGGCCATCGCCGATTTTCCACGAACATCTGCCTGGACAGACTTCTGAGAAAATGGCCGAGGTCTATTCCGCCAAATCTTTGAACAACGAGGAATATCTTTCTGGCATGATCAAGCAAATAATGAAGGAGAGCATGCAGAGGGATGAAGATGAGAGCGAATGGGGATTCGCACCAAGTAGAACTCCGTTTACCGAGAAGATTCTAAAGGCTGAATTTCTTAGAAAGTTTGTTCCCCCCACCATTCCTGCTTATCGGGGAACAAGTGATCCAAATCAGTTCTTGTATAAATACGACTGGCACATGACCGGTGCAAGAGCAACTGATGAAATTAAGTGCCGGTATTTCCCAGTATATTTGGAAGGAGTGGCACTCCTCTGGTTTACCAAGCTTCCTGTTCAATCAGTTGATCGGTTTTCCGATCTGACCCGAAAGTTCAAAGAGAAATTCAGGCTATACGCTTCAAAGGCAAAGGACATAATGTCATTATACAGTCTTGAACAGAATCCGGGAGAACCTATTAAATCATTCCTGAACCGTTTCAATATAGCTCTGGCAGAAGTTGATAACGCAGAGCCACGGATGATCTTGACCTATTTGATGCGTGCTATCGACAAATCGAGCGAATTTGGAAAATGGCTGAAGATGAAAGAGCCAAATTCTCTCGAAAAATTCTACAAGAAAGATGATGAGTTCATACGCTTGGAAAATCTTCCAGCATCCATGAAGGTGGTGGCAGCAAAGGTGGAAAATAATACTGCCGCTTCGGAAAAGAAAGATTCCGGAGGTCAGAAAAGGGAAAATCACGAGGGGAAGAAACAAAAGGATACAAAGAAACCTCGCTTCTTCAAACCCTCAGATTTCACTCCATTGACCGACACTCTGGAAAATATCTTCTTCGCCACCAAAGATGTGGATTATCCCAAACCGGCTGAGATAAAACCGGGAAAGGGCGCTATGAGAAATGGAAAGTTCTGCCGTTTTCACAACCAACCCGGTCATGATACCAATGACTGTCGCCACTTAAAGAGATTAATTGAAGAATTGTTGAGGGAAAACAAGCTGCAACAGTATGTCAAGAAGAACAGAAGTGACCCATCTTCGTCAACTCAGGGGCAGCAACTCCCTACTCAGCCATCAGGTTCAGGTAAAGGTACTGCGGCACAGGAATCTGAGAGGCCCGTTATCAATGTGATTACGGGGGGTCCACACCCAGCGGGCAGAAGCTGGGGTGAAATGGAACGATATGCTCATGCTTTAAAATACATCCCAGCTGAGGAAGACGTTTTTGTTGTAGAAAATGCTGCACCCCTGAAACAGCAAAAGATTTCAGATGATGACATTATGTTCAAAGCTAGGGATTCTATTGGTGTTGAAGCTCCCACCATAGATCCCTTGGTTATCTCTGCAGGAATTGGACCGGCAATAGTAAGACGAGTGCTCATTGATTGCGGTGCTTCCTGCAATATACTCTTCAAGAAAACATTTGACCAGATGAAGATCCCAATGACTGACGTTCAAGCTTCGTCACAAAAGATTGTTGGTTTCATTGGGGAACCACAGCAACCAATCGGAACTGTCGAGTTGTTCTTGGAACTTGGGGAAGGGCAGAAAAGAGTAGTTCGCAAGCAAACCTTTGTAATTGTCGATGGATTCTCTGCCTACAATGCTTTCCTAGGCAGGCCAACTCTAGTTGCATTCAAGGCCATTTTGGCCCCGTGGTGCCTAACTATGAAGTTTCCTACAGAAAATGGTGTTGGTGTCATCAAGGGAGATCAAAATGCTGGACATGAATGTTATCTTATAGAGCTTCGAGAAGCCAGAAAGAGAGAAATGGGTAAAGATGCGGCAACTCCCCTCCGCATCAAAAACCCAACCTTGTAGCAAATACAGGGTGGTCCCTGCACTGGTGATCATAGTGGTGCAAGGCGAGAAATGGACCCCAGAAAATCCAGTGCAGAGGAGAATAGAGTAGTGCCCGTGGAAGTTATAGTACCAATACCTGTCGACTCCAAAGACCCAAACAAAGTACTTAATGTGGGTTCACAACTAAGTACAACAGTTCAAAACACACTGATATCATTTCTAAAAGCAAATCTGGACGTGTTCGCTTGGTGTCATGCTGATATGTGTGGAATCTCTCCAACAATTGCTGTTCACACTCTGAATATCGATTTGAAATTCACACCAGTAAAACAGAAACGAAGAACTCAAGGTCCAGAGAGGTCAGCAGTTTTAAAGGAAGAAGTAGATCGTCTCATGGAGAATAATTTCATCAAAGAATCCACTTATCCAAATTGGGTTTCAAATCCAGTACTGGTTAAAAAGGCAAATGGAAAGTGGAGAGTATGCATTGATTTCTCGGATCTAAACAGAGCCTGCCCCAAAGACTGCTTCCCGTTGCCCAGAATCGATCAACTGGTAGATGGGACGGCTGGACATGAGTTGTTGTCTTTTATGGATGCCTACTCCGGATACAACCAGATTATGATGAATGAACCAGATCAGGAAGACACAAGCTTTATCACAGATGTGGGTCTCTACTGCTACAAAGTTATGACTTTCGGATTGAAAAATGCTGGGGCAACCTACCAAAGACTCGTCAATGCAATGTTCAAGCCTCAGATTGGTAGAACCATGGAAGTTTATGTCGATGATATGTTGGTAAAATCAAAGAAAGTTGTAGATCACATGGGACACTTGTAGGAAATGTTTGCAATTCTTCGAAAGTACGGAATGAAGCTCAATCCATTGAAATATTCATTCGGGGTAGAGTCTGGGAAATTCCTGGGTTACATCGTAAGCGCTAGGGGTATTGAGGCCAATCCTGCTCAAATCACAGCTCTAAGAGAAGTTAAAGCCCCTAGAACAAAGAGAGAATTGCAAAGTCTCAATGGAAAAGTTGCCGCTCTTAGTCGCTTCATCTCCAAGGCCACAGACAAATGCATTCCCTTCTTTGATGCTTTAAAGAAAGGAAAGAAATTTTTTGAATGGACTCCCGAATGTCAGAACGCTTTCGATCAACTGATTCATCATATGAGAACTCCTCCGGTCCTTTCCAAGCCTAGTGATGGCGAAGACCTCTTCATCTATTTAGCAATTTCATCCCATGCTCTAAGTGCAGCACTTGTACGAGAAGATATGAAAATACAACGTCCAGTCTACTACATCAGCAAACGGTTCACTGGGGCAGAGATGAATTATTCAAAGATAGAAAAGCTTGCTTTTTGTTTGTTAATCGCTTCCAGGAAGTTGAGGCCCTATTTTCAATCTCATCCTATCAAGGTCCTGACTGATCAACCTCTAAAGCAAGTCCTGTATCGTCCTGAAACTTCGGGTCGTCTCTTGAAATGGAACATAGAACTCAGCCAATATGACATCACTTACCATCCCCGAAGAGCAATTAACGGACAAGCTTTAGCAGATTTCATTGCAGAGTCCACTGACAAAGGTGACATCAAGGAAGAAACAACTGACTGCATTCCGGTATAGTGGAAGTTGTATGTTGATGGCTCAAGAAATGATTATTGTTCTGGGGCAGGAGTTGTGCTGGAAACTCCCGAAGGACGATCATTATGTTATGCATTGAGACTAGAATTCCCTTCGACAAACAATGAAGCAGAATATGAAGCCCTTATTGCCGGTTTAAAAATCGCCAAGGAACTAAACATCAAAGCGATATAGATTTTCAGCGATTCTCAGCTTATAGTTTGCCAGGTGAAGAAAGAATTTCAAGCCAAAGGAGGAAATTTGCCTGCATATTTGACAAAGGCTTCCGAACTCCTCAATGATTTAGATCACTACTCAATAAGCCACATACCCCGAGAGGAAAATATGAAGGCAGATTCTTTAGCAAAGTACTCAAGTTCCGGAGAAGCTCAATTACTGGGATTAGTTCCTGTAGAAGTTCTATCAGCTCCAAGCATTGATGAAATGGATATTGATTGGATTATGGCTACGTCTCAAGAGCATGAATCATGGATGACTCCAATCAAAGAATACTTACTCAGTGGTTTCCTGCCGGAAAGTTCTAAGGAACGTCGACAATTATTGAGAAAAGCGTCGAGATATATACTTCAAGATGGCCGATTATACAGACGGGGATTTTCAATGCCTCTGCTCCGATGTGTAACTAAGGAAGAAGCCAAGACAATTCTTGCCGAGGTACACGGAGGAGAATGTGGAGATCATTCAGCTGGTCAAACTTTAGCCAAGAAAGTTCTCCGGTATGGGTATTTCTGGCCTGACATTAACCGAGATGCTGCTATCTACTCTAGAAAGTGCGACAAATGCCAAAGATTTGCAAAAATCCCAAGAGCACCCTCCACCGAACTCATACAAATGGTCAGCCCATGGCCATTTGCCGTTCGGGGGATAGACCTAATTGGACCATTACCGATCGCCAAATCAGGGATTAAATATGCTATTGTTGCCGTTGATTATTTCACCAAATGGGCTGAAGCCGAACCTTTGGCCACCATCACTTCTAAAAAGATGATAAATTTTGTAACGAAGAATATCATTTGTAGATATGGTGTGCCACAAAAGATAATCACAGACAACGGTACTCAGTTTGAAAGTGAAGAATTCCAAGATTTTTGCAACCGGTTCAGAATTCGAAAAAGCTTCTCAGCAGTGGCTCATCCGCAGGCAAATGGGCAAGTGGAAGCAGTTAATAAGATCATCAAGTCAACTATCAAAAAGCAACTCGAAAAAGCAAAAGGTGGTTGGGTTGATAAGCTTCCATTAGCACTATGGGCGTACAGAACTACTCACAAAACTGCGACTGGGAACACTCCATTTTCACTGGCATACGGATCAGAGGCAATGATTCCAGTGGAAGTAGAAGTTCCTTCACATAGAAGAGTTCATTTCAACGAAGCTGAAAATGAGAAACTGCAACTTGAAGCACTTGATTTTCTTGATGAGAAAAGAGAAGAAGCTAGGCTCAGAGTTTCAGCTCATCAGCAGAGAATTGCCAGGCATTTCAACTCTAAGGTTCGCCAACGCAGCTTTGAGATCGAAGACTTGGTTTTGAAAAGGATCATGACAGCAACTGGTGTGTTTGGGCCAAACTGGGAAGGACCATATGTCATAGGCACTAAACTTCTTGATGGCACTTTCAAACTCATAACTGTTGAAGGAGATCCAATTCCAAGAGCCTGGAACAGCAACCACTTACGTCCTTATTTTACTTGAAAGAAAAAGCTTGGTTCAAAATTGTAAAATAATGATGAATGTATCAGTTGTATTGAAAAATATTGTAAATCAGTGTGAATGAATGAAAGCTATAAAGTGGATGTAGGCCCGATTCTTGGCCGAACCACTATAAATCTTGTGTTCTTTACTATTTCATAATTCCTGTTTTATTTCGATATGTAAATACTTTAAAATGTATTGCTAAAATGTCGATTCAAAATTGCAGGACTTCAAAACAATGCTTGCTCGTCACAAAGCTGAGCGGCCTCTATAAATCAGCTATTACACGAAAACCAAGCAACAAAAAAAAATTTCCAAACTCAAATCCCAAGCAAGGAAAACTTCACATAAAAAGTTGGCGACTCCACTGTGACAAACCTTTGTTCACTAGTTGAGATTGTCGTTATGAATAGACATCCAACTAGATAATTTGCATTTGTCTCATGAAGTCATTCAACAGTGAAGTCCACTCCTTCAGATAAAGCAATTTACTTGTAAGAGGAAAAGAAGAAGATGTGCTTGGGAACGATAATAAGAGATCGCTAATGGGCAGATGATGAGAGAAAGTTGCCAAGCAAACAAAGAGGCAGACAAAGGGAGGTATGCATCTCAACAGGAAGGCCGGAAGATCCACTAAAGGGATACCTTCCCAAGCGGAAGGAACAGGACCCTCGCTAACTGGTCGTGATGCATCCGATCAGATAGCTTACGTCCGTCCCGTGGATCCACTCGCCCCTAAGACGCAACCTACCTGGCGCACCAACCAACCAAAGCCCTCTAACGAGGCACGCCATAAATGGGAGTGTTTTCCTCAATTAAAAAGATCGGTGGGACCACCGAAGGGGCACCTTGTTAATTGATTGTGGTCGTTTGTACAAACAAACATCCAATCAAGCAACTTACGCCTGCCCCGCGGACCCATCCGACCATGAGAAAGCAACTTCCAGGCACTCAAAAGCCCTTTTCGGAGGCACAAGTCCTCTTCGGAGGCACAAGCCCTCTTCGGAGGCACAGGCCATCTTCGGAGGCACGCTTCACCATGCTTGAAGCACAAAATCAAAATCCCTTTTCGGAGGCACAAGCCCTCTTCGGAGGCACAGGCCATCTTCGGAGGCACGCTTCACCATGCTTGAAGCATGAAATAAAAAGCCCTCTTCGGAGGCACATTTCACCAGGGTAGAAGTGCAAAATGCTTCTCTTCGGAGACGCACTTCACCAGAGTTGAAATATCAAAATTGCTTCTCTTCGGAGACCAAAATTGCTTCTCTTCGGAGACCAAAATCGCTTCTCTTCAAAAACCTCTTCAGAGGCGCACTTCACCTTGCTTGAAGTACCAAAAATAAGCCCCTTGCTGGGACACAAAATCAAAACCTTCTTCGGAAGCTCATTTCACCGCGTAGGAAAATTCGCTTTTAACAAATAAGAGTGATCATCCCTAAAAGTTGAAGTGTTCTTCAGAAGGAAAGAAAAAGTAAAAACTTCTCGAAAGACGAGATATACCTTATTAAAAGCAGAATGATTCTTCCCTTAAAAGTGGAATAGTTATTCTCTGGAATAAGAATATCCGTCCTAAAAAAAAGCTAAGAATATTGCAATGCACTTGCGGTATGGGGGCAATACTATACGATTCAGTTACATGAACAAAGTAATATACAAGCAACATACCGCGAGTTCATCACATTATCATGAAAAATAGATGATGTGGAATAAATGCATTCTCAAACGCAGACAAAAAGTTTGCACAAGTAAGAAGAATCGTTTGTTCTACACTAAAAATAAAAGATAGATCATTCTCACATACACAAGAGTTTGTACAAGTAAAATAATTGTTTTATTTAGTACTATGAAAATTCTTTACATGTGCAGATATCTCAAAAAGCAAGAGCAGGAACCGGTACCTGCACAATCCCCGGTCGATACATGCAAAAAGCAAAAGTAAGGAGTAAAAAACTAGCTTGTTATCCCTTCTTCTCGCCACCTTTGGATCCTTTCCCCGGCCTAATGATTAGTTTTTGGAGCCGTTGTGGACGGGTCGGGGCAGAAGGAGAAAGAGGTGCGGCTGGATCAACTTCTGCTTCCTCCCCAGTTGAAGAACTTCTCTTCTTCTTCCTTATGCCACGCTTCCCCTTCCTCTTTGAAGAAGATTCGCTCCCCGGAGTAGCAAGCAGTGTTGAAAGCTTCGTGTCATCATCAAGGGACTGCTCCGGGGTATTCTCGACATCTTCAAGGTCCTCCGCCTTCTGTTCCTGCGAAGCTGCCGGGTCATCCAGGCCTTGAAGGGCTTCGATTTTCTCTGCCTGTGATCCCGGCTGGGAAGCAGAAGGAGGAGTAACCTGTAAAGATGAAGGGACGGCAACTGAAGGAGTGGAAACTTGTGCAGTGTTTGGTGCCTCCACTGTAGAAGAAAAGAAGTTAAAATCAACATCTTCCGAAAATAGAGAAGGTATCGGTTCACCAAAGTTCAAGTAACAAGTAAGAAGGTCATCAAACTCGGTTAAATCAAATAACTGGTTCATTAGACCCGGAACTTCGCCAAAGTTACCTGGAGGAGTTGGCTTCGCAAGTTCAATTTCATATTTATCAGCCTCAGTTTCTTCCTGGCTCTTCTCTTCAATTTGGGAAAGAGGAGTCTCGGAAGTATCGAGTTTAGCTTCAGCATCTTTTGCAGCAAGTGGAGATTGAGAGCTAGAACCGATGATATCAACATCAGTCAAAGTTGAAGTATGGACAGGGGCAGGTAGTGATGTTGTCTTTTCTGGATATTCTTCTACCGCTGTCCCGGCTCTAGCTTCGGCAAGTTGCTCTTTGCCTCTAATAAGCGCATCACGTGCTTCATCATCTAGATAAAGCGCTACAAGGTCTGCTTCCGCATAACTGGAAAATGTGTCAAGTATAGTCTCCCAAACTTCAGCAAGTGTAATCTCATATTTGGGACCCAAGAAGGAAAGGCTGCCACGGCCCAAAACGCTGTGCATATAGAAGTCAAATAGAGTAGAATTGATGCTAGCTTTAGTGGCGTCGTGAGACTCTTCGGCCGCAACTTGTCCAGCGACCGCGTCATCACGCTCCTTCTCAACTTTAAGAAGCTTAGCCTTCAGCATCTCAATCTCTGCATTTTGGGACACAATTGTTCCCCGCAGCTCAGTGTTTTCTGTGCGATATTTCTCAGTAATATGCTGCTCAGCTGCAAGCTTCATTTCGACATCTCTTTGTGCAGCATGTGCGTCCCGCACTTGCTTCTGAAAGACTTCTTCCTTTTGAGTGTGCGATGCAGAAGATGAGGCCAGATCTTCCTTTAGTCGTTTGACTTAAGATGCAAGCTTTGCGTTGTCATCTGCAATGCTTGTCATTTCCGCATCGTGTTGCTTGCACCATTTGTCCCATTCTGATTTATCATTCTCCATGGTCATCATCGCCTCAAGATTTATGTGGTTAACCCTTTGGAGTTCGTCGACAAGTTTCTGCCATTGCGACATCCTCTCGATATTAAGTCTGACCGCGTCAAGACTTTTAAGCATGTCTTGCTTGTCAATTGGAATCAAATCCAAGTCAAAGCGCACTCCTTTTAGGCACCAATTTGGAAATCGGCTCTGGAGTGTTGGAGGGCCGTCTTTAACTTGATATTGTGGCCTGTAAATGATTGTTGGAATATCAGACTTTTTTAGAGGAGGAGAGCCGGTCGGAGTATCAGAAAGAATAGGAGCGTCAGCCTTTTCAGAAATTTCGGACGCGTTCTTCTCATCAAGTTTAACCCGTTTACTTGGGTCATCGGTAGCATGCTTCTTCCCTTTGTCATCATGATATTTTCTTTTATGAGAGTCATCGTCTCTCCTTCTTTGCTGCTCTTCGTAAGCACGCCTTTCTTGAGCTTTTCTAGCTGCACGCTCTTCGTCAGATTCTTTGCGGGAGGGAAGATAACGTCCATAATCGTAAGAATCACGCCCTTCATAGCGCCGAAAGTTGTCGTAGTATGAACTGGTACGTCCCATCGGAGAATCTGATTAATGGAAAAGAAGTAAAGTTTAGAGATTTCCAGAAAAAGAGGATAAATGCTTATAAGTGCTGAAAATTCCTAAGTGTGTGCGGCGTGCAGGCTACATGCGTCAAACTACAGACCACGCTTTAGTGTGGAAACAGAGACGACTGGCGTAGTAGGCGTCAGGGTTTGTTTTAGAGTGGAAGTCGCTTCAACAACGGGAGAAGTCACTTTTGGATTATTATCCCCGAAAAGCTCTTGAGAAGTTATCATGATATCGCTCAAGCCATCAAAAGTGTCATCACCCTGGAACTCAGCAGATTTCTCCTTTTCAACTTCCGTATCGATTGATTTCTCAGAAACTCGAGGATTCTCTTCCTCCTCAATAATTGGGGCAAGTGCCGACTTGCTAGCTGACCCTACAACATCGATGGATGCGGAGCATTTTATCAAAACAGCCTCTACAACAGGTGCTTTTGATGCAATTTCTTCTACAGAAGAGGGGGCATTCGAGGCCTCTGCTTGAGAGCCCGAAGCAACTAACGTTTCCGCATCAGAACTAGAAATTTCATGAATTCGAGTCGATCTGGAAGGATGTAAAAGACCAAATTGGTGCAAAAGCTCATCATTTAATAAAAACTGGATACTCCTCTCCTCTATCGGCACCGCCATAAGCCTTTCAAAAATCACTTTGTGACCAGGATCTTCAGAGGGAAGAGGAAGTGCTGAAAAGGAAAAAAGGCAAAGTTAGCACTTGATAACTCGGACTTCAGTAAGTTTGAAAGAACATAAGAAACAGAGGCAAGTGATCTTACTTCCTACTCTCCAAATAGCATAAAACCCCGGGGGACAGCGAACATAGAAAAACGGGCTCAGGAAACTATGAACACTTTCAGGGAGACCGGTGATCAACTTGCGATTTCTAGCACTCCTCACGACTATGATAGAGGGGTGATCTTTATTTTTGGCAAAAGTACACAGATAGCGAATTTCTCCAAAACTAGGAAAGCGGTCCAGAGTTCTCCTAAAAAGCACGCATAGTCCCAGCAGGATGGCGTAGCCATTGGGGTGTAATTGAAAAGGGGAGATAGTTAGTCGGAGAAGAAGTTCTCGAAGGCAGTCATTGAATGGGGGAATAGCTCCGCTCGAGAGCATTTGGCGGTTAACTGCGACAAAGCCATGAGGCGGCCTATCAGCAGTATCATTTATTTCAGGAAGCAAAGCGTCAGCTTCGGCAATGCCAAACTGGATGCATAATTGACGAAAGGCTTTATGGCTCAGGGTGGTAGGAGTCCTTTCTGGAGGATCATTTAGCGGGACAGCAACTGGAAATGCATCTTCAACTTGCTCCGTTCCTTCTTGTGGAGAAGACATTCTACACAATCAACTGAGTGTTCAAATGTGAAGGTGCACGTTTCCTAAAAAGTGTGAAGTGTTGTGCAAAACTAATGAAAATAAAAGACAAGCATAACTAGAATTAAATTAGTTGACAATCAATCGATTACAGAATTTCAGAACTTGTCAATGTTCAAGTGCAGTGTTAACAAATCAGTTTCATTTGACTATTACGATTTTGTTTTAATACTTCACTTGAATTGGTTATTGTACAGCATCTCATTCACATTCATTCAATTTAACTTTCTCTTTACCAACTAATCTGTCATTCGATGTGGGCAGTCAGTGACAGTATATTCATCCCAGTACTCTGTGAATGTTGTGTTAAACAGGATTGTTAACTTGCAAATTGAAGCAATCTGTAAAAAGAAATACATGCAACACAGTTCAAAGTTCAACAGTTCAAGGTCCAGGCAAAGTTCAAAAGTCATCTGCTTAGTCGTCGAAAACCTAAGTACTAACTCGGTGACGACTTAAGAGAAATTCCCTGTGGGTCAAAGCTAGCAGTTCCCGAGTCTTGGCCGGATTAAGAAGCAAAACTAGTTCGAAGCAACAAGAAATCCTCTAAGTCCTAACTCGGAAGCGACTCAAAACCTAGGAAGCGTGAAATTGCTAAGTCGGTTCCGACTTAAATCAGTGAAATCACTAAGTCGTGACCGAGTCAGTAACCTCACAATAACCTCGATAGTCCAATAACCTCACAATCAATGACGATCCTAATTCCATCACACCATTGGATCGCCCAAAAAAGCCAATTTGAATTGCCTCGGGTTTGTTGTGAATCTGACGTATTGTTGCCCTATCACAACTGCAACGTGATCGATAGCAATGGCGGAACAGTCGAAGGGGTATTCATAATGAACCGCGGCAAGCAAATGGAAGTCAAAAACTGGGGAGTCATCGATTCGACAGTAGGCATGGGTAAACTCGGATCAGAGTAACTTACGATGTATAACAGGAGGTTGATCGACGATTGGATGGATGGAATTTATCTCTGAGGGCTCTAAATTGCGTCAATGGCTTAATCGAGAAGAAGAATGAGTGAGGAAGAGGAAGGATGACTCAACTATTTATTCGCAGGAAGGTAAGGCGACTTGCACGCTGCCGACCTAAGACCTCTGTTAACTCGCCTCCGACCTAATCAAAGAGCAGGTTAAGAAAATCGAAGTATATGACCTACGACCTAGGCACACACTTCGAGGGGCAAATGTTAATCCTCTAATTCGCGACTTAACAGAAGATGACTTAAGGAACGGTCTGACCTAACAGTGTACGAGCTAGAATAGCCTCCGATCTAAACATGTGCCGACTTAGAAGCCTGCTCCGACCTAAGAAAGACTTCGAGCTTAGATACGCTCCGACTTAAGTAAGGCTCCGAGTTAAAAAGGTCTCCGGCTTAACAAGCTACGACCTAAGAAAGCTCTGACCCAACAGTTGCCGATCTAACTACTGAGAAGAGCTGCCGACTTAAGATGTGTGCCGACCTAGGAGCCTACCGACTTAAGAAAGCCAACCGATTTAACAAACTGCGAGTTAGCAAGGGCTTCCGAGTTAAAGATTGCCGACTTAAGATTGCGAGTCAACTCTGCTCCGATCTAAGAAGGTCTTCGACTTAAAGACCTACGACCTATCTCTTAAGTCATCGCCGACCTACGACTTATACTGAGTCGTATGTAATCTCAGAACACCTTATATCTTTACCTCATCACCGACTTACCTTAAATCTTCGACGACTTAGGACTTAAGCATAAAACCGAAAAAGGAGGCGAACTGCTATGGAAGTGTTGATGAGCCGGCTGCGACCTATCATAAGTCGGCCGCGACTTATACTAAGTCGGCGATGACTTAGGACTTAGGGAAATTTCCAGAGTCCAAATCAGCTCCTATAAATACCCCACCACTTCCAACATGAAGGGGACTTTTGCCAAATCATTTCTTCAAGCGTCGTTACTCTGTCGAAGTCTCCATTCATCCAGCAATCAAAGATCCTCAAACATTCAAGACGCTACAACAATCTTCAAGAGATAATTCCCTACATCCAACATGGATTCATCGAATTTCATCGACGCAGATTGAGCTAGTAGTCAAGATTGTTTACTTTGATCAAGTTGTACTGTTGTGATAAGAGATTTGTATTGATTTGTAATCGAATTCAGTAATAAAGTAATTCAAAGTGGACGTAGGCTTAATCTCAAGCCGAACCACTATAAATTGCTGTCTTTTACTGCTTAAATTCTATTCCCGTCACACGGGTGGTGCTTTCACGATTCTATTACACACACCGGGTGTTAGCGTTCACCTTTTATCGTTAACAGTCCAAAATCGTGAATATACTTCACTAACCACATTTCAATATTTTCTACACATTTTATTTCAATAATAATTCGCTATCCAAAATCGCGAATATATCTCCTTTAATAACCTTCTATATTTAATTTATCAAATTCAATTGATCTCGAATTTATAAAACAACGTTTATAAATTCTATTTCTATTTTCTAACAACTTCGATTTAAAAAATCTCCTTTATTCACAATTCGATTCATAACTCAAACTTTATACCAACAATCCATATTATAAGTTAATAACTTATAATTCCTTTATTTTACAAAATCATTTCCATTTATAAGTTCACAATTTATAAACTTCATTTATTTATAAATTCTTAAGAATTCATTTTAACGCTTATAAAAACTCGTTTTATAATCCCAATATTTTAAAATTATAAATATCAATTTTGTACATCTTTTACATACATCGTTTTTAATAATTCAAAAATTCCAATTAAAACCATTTTATAAATTTCTTAACTATTTATTTCAAAGAAATTACCTTTTGGTTATAATTCACAAATCTTAACTTTTATAACTTTAAAGTTTGAACGTTTATTTAATTATTCAAAAATTAAATAAAACGTCTACTTCCAAAAATCACTTTAAAATCCTTTTAAAGTAAAAGTCGTTATTTTTAAACTTCAAAACTGAATCCGATGATGCAACAACACCAATTAGTCAATCACAACAACAAACATCATATATCAATATGATAACAGAATATACATCAATATCTATAAATAAATAAATACTGGTGAGGAATCCAGTTGGATCCCTCCAACCTGTTTCCCTGCATCCACAGACGTTAGCACAATACCAATTCCACTTCGAGGTGGAATATCGCGGTATATGGGTTTTATAAAAATAATCCGCTTACTAACGGCGCAATAGGGTCTCATCCGCTATACGAGGCGGGAAATCAATCAATCCAATATATACATATGCCAATATGTATATATTGCTATATATATATATAGATAGATATATCCTACTATATCTAATATCAACAATCTAAACAGACAATCAAACAATAACTGAAAATTCCACTTTTCAATTTGAGTGAGAAAATCTCACCTTAGCTATTTATTTGCAATCCCATTTTCGTTCCAGATTGTTTCCTTCACAGTTTCTAACCTTGTATAACAATTTATACAATATATTAATATTCGAACAATTTGAATAATTAATTTCCATTTGCTAAATTAAATTAACTAGTGATAAATTTTAAATCAAAGGATTAAATTTTAACTAATTTCCTTGAAAATCTTTTTATAACAAAAATGATTAAAAAGGTTAATTACCAAAAATACATTTATTTTCCTTCACTACTGTATGTATATATTTAAAAGAACAAGATAAATTTTTATACCTTACAGTATAAATACTTCTAACACAAATAGGTACTTAGATTTATTTGTATATATCTTTAAATCAAAACTGCATTATATACATATACTTATTATTATCTTTCTAACAGAAACTTTATCTATAACTATATAAAATTTTCTGTTTAACTGTATTTCCTGTAAAAGAAATTAAAAATCTCTATTATACTCCACTGTTTTGCTTCCCAAGATTACATATACTTACTGTTTAAATAAAAATGTGAATGTGAATGTATGTATATATTTCTTTTAACATTTAATTAACAGAAAAATAAAAATCAAAGAAATCGAATCTCACCAGCTCGCGAAGCCACCCTGGGCTCATTCGAACGCAAAACCCATCGCCTGCTTGTCTCGTGCCCCATTCGATCGCACGCCCCTCACCGCGAAGCCCTCCATCACGCGACATGTCGAAGAACCCATCTCCACGCTCCCCTTTAGCACGTCGCCTGAAAACTGCTATCGCGACCGTCTCGTGATTCACTAGTGTGCGCGTCGTTGCCCCTCACTCGATTCAATCGCGAGTCGTCGCGAGTCTCTCCTCCAGGCAACGCTTAGAATCCCCACGACACGAGTTCAAATTGAACCCTAACCCTCGCCTCAACTGGAGGAGACCCTCCTGATACTCGATCGCGATTTGATTCGCAAAAATCTGGACTGGAATGGAACCGTGCGGCCATGGATGATGGAAGGATAGCACGCGATTTTGTTTTTGAAGTTCTGCATCCATGGGTTTTAAAATGAACGAGAGCAGTGGGGAGACACGTATTCCAGTCGATTTATAAGAGATTTAAGGTAGCGGCCATTTATATTGTTTTGAACGAGATTTTGTTTTTCTCTTTATCTGCTTGCGTGAATTATGAAAGAAGGGGAACGAGATATTTAAAATCTAACGAAGCATGCTCTACACGATTTATTTTCGTGATTTCAGGCGTGAATTTAGGCGTAATCCTAGGGGAGATAACGTGTGATGTTTATATTATATAAATTTAAATTTCTAAATCGAATTCGCTTAAAAATTTCAACGCGTTTTCTAACCGTACGGTCACAAAACAGCTCCGATAAATACGAAATTTGAAATCCGGTAATAATAAAATATTACGGACCCAGTGGAACTGGTTTCGTCGAATTCCGAGACTGTTTGAAAAATGACTATTTTTAAATATCGGTTCAAACAATTAAATTCAAAACTGAACAAAACAGTTTAAAGATTCAATTCTGAAAGATCTATTACCTTCAGTATCATCAATACGAATTTTAAAAGCTTTCGAAATATTTTTTTCTTCAACTTAAAATTGAAGATTCAAATTTTTATTCACTTTCAATAGATTAAATTTTATAATTTAATCGCCAAATTCAGAGTTATATCGGAGATTCAAATTAAATCATCGTTCAAATATTTAAAATTAATTAAATATTTTCAATTTAATTTGTTCAAAATTCTGGGTCGTTACAGACTTCCCTCCTTAAAAGAATTTCGTCCCGAAATTACAAGTTAGGAAAAAAGGTCCTTAACTCGTCTACTATTTTCCACAATCTAAATAGTTTTATCAAATTTTCAAAATAAATCTTTCTACTAAAGATTCGTTATCATTCAACTAAATTTCTAAACCTTCTATAGTTTTCAAACATCATTGTTTACTTCAAAAATCAAATTCGAGTTTAAATTCAAATTTTAAACTTTCAAAAATTTTCAAAAATTTTCTAACACTCAAAATTTTCGAAATATTTCGCCAGCGTCTCCTTTGCGCGGCTAATACGGCACGACTACAAAACGTCCCTACGGACTCTTAGATTTCAAAACGAAAAAGAAAAATCCAAGCGGCTAGAGAAATAAGTCATCAAATCTCATATTCAAATTTAAATACATACCTTTTTCGAGCAATTCAAATTATCTTCGAAATCAAAATTCCAATTCCTTTTATAACACCTGTATGTCCTACTAGCCATAATATCTAGTTACACATTCAAACCATTTTGCACAATTCTATTACAAAATTTTCAATATAAACTACTTATATCATTTCTAATTCGCTATTGAAGTTACATATCAAATTTCGTTCAATCTTGCATTTCACATTTATTTGAATTTAATTCACAATTTCAATTCTATTTAAATTCAATTCATCATTTCTATTCAATTTAACTTCTGAATATTGAATTTATCAACTATCTTTTATTCACAACTGTACTATTTTAAATTAGTTCCAGTTACTAATTCATCACAGATTCCAATTCATTTTATTCAAATTTGTTTTCAACATTCAGTTTCAATTCCAGTTTTATTCACTTTTGTTCGCTCCCAAAATTTATTTTCAATTCACTATTTTGGTTAAATCTACTTACATTTAAACTGGATTTCAAATTCCATATGAATTTTAATTCGTCTTTCATTTATAATTATTCAATTCAATTCATGGCTTACAAATTCGAAATGAATTTCAACTTTCAATTTTACTTTCATTTATTCAAATTTATTCACTTATACTTTCTCTAATTTAACTCCATTCTTTTAAGTTAAATTTATTCTACCAAAATTCAAATTGTATAAGTTATCAAATTAGTAATATTTCATAAATATTTTTATATGGTATTCCAGAGTCTTACCAACATTTCAAAAATCATTTTGAAAACAATTCAAATTATCCTTTGAATTTTCTAAAACAAAATCCAAATTTTCAAACAACTTTCATTTAAAATAATTTGGCAGCAATTCCTCTTTTGGAAACCCGAAAATGAACACCGGTGATGTCGCGATCATCATCGGAATTATTTTCCAGCGACCTAAAAGAGTTTAGAGCTTTTCATTCCTTCAAAACATTTTTCCAAAATCCTTTGAAATTCATTTTCTTTCAAAAAGATTTAAACTTTCCCAATCTCCAAAATTTTCAAATTCCTTTCAAAACATTTCCAAATACTTCTCTGGAATTCCGTTTCAAATTACAAATCACATTTATAATTTATATTCTCAAATTTCATTTGTATGTGGATTTATTTCTTAACTTTGGAGTTACGATTTCAATTTCTTATTCAATTTCATATAATAAAGATAACATTTCAATATTATCACTTTCCTAACAACCATGCAACCATATACTATGATAATTCATAGAAAATGATTTCTTTTCTATACAAAAATAGTTTTGGGTAAAATTATTTCATTTACCCTATTTAAAACAATACTGTGTCGGTTTATCTTGTTTAAGAGTTTAGAAACCCCTATCGATTACAGTTAGCTAGACTGCACCGACCAGAATCCATAAACAATCAACCGATAAGTCAACACAATACAAAATAATTTCATATTCACTAACAAATACGCACTCGTATCTATTATTACACTCAAACTCATTCTAGAGTACTACTGACTCTATCTCTAATGAGTAACACCCAACAGAGAAGGGTTGTCGCTTAACCATATGCTCTGATACCACCTGTAAAGACCCGCAAATCCGTCTTCCGAAAACCCGACACTGCTACGTCCACTGTAACAACTGTCGAACAATCGGATGGCGGAAATGCGAACTTTAATGTTTAAAAGAAGAGGTAGAAGAAAAGATAGAAGAAGAAGAGAAGAACAACAGAACCACATCAGAACAGAAACAATATCAGAATCTCACACATCGCAGCGGAACAACATATAATAATTAAACACTAGTCTTTTAAAACAAAGAACTATATCAGTTTATACATACATCAATCAGAGTCAATATACAACTCGATACAACAATGGACAGTTATATAAACTTGTCCTCATACAGAATACACAGCGGAATAAATAATGTCAGATACAAATACTACGTCTCGCCATCCAGCTTGCTTCCAAAGCTCCAGAATATCCAGAATATCCTGATAACCTAACTCTAGACTGCCCGTGTGGAAATTGGTGGGCACCCAGAGTTTAGAAGGGAACAATAAACTCCGAGTCAGTCATGGTGACTGGTGTGAGATCGTAAAACAGTTATTCTTTATAACAACAAAAAAATTTTTAAAGTCAATTCGAAATGCTTTTGGAAAATGAAACTACCATAAGACCTCCCGCCACACACACAATGCAAACGCAGAATTGGAGGAGATTTCTTCTTATGATAGTCAAAGATGCTTACTACGCAAAATCAAATCCTTTTTGATATTATTATTAGTGCATAGTGTAGAAAACATTTCGAAAGTATAATATTAATCTTAGCCAACATACGACCAGTATCGTATGCATACTATACCTACTATGTTCAATAGCAGGTTACCGCCACATTCCATAGCAGGTAATACAACTAAAACCGTACACGTCACGTATTGTTTCTTTGGATTTCCAACAAATGGTCAGGCTAAGGAACTTCCTATCCACGATGGGTACGTCCCTGGAATAGACGACCCAAGAACCTAACCGGATCTCTACCAACACAAGGTCGGGTTACCTCTGCAAAAATAGGTAACTACTGACACGCGTATGCCTTCCCCCGATCGTCACCGATCTTCCCGAGGATCCCCGATTCGCAACAACCACAAAGTAATAAATTTGCAGCAATAACAGAGGTTAAGTATCTGGGCTCCATACCATGATACCACCTTTATCCAGAAGGAATGACATACACTAAGGGGCGCTACTCCCTAGAACCTTGCCGCATCCTTCCTGTTTTGACCATTTCCGGGGTGTGAGGCTCGATGAAGTCTCGTCCACAAAGCTACGCTTTCTACAAAGCCATGCTTCAGGTCAAACAAATGATCAACCTATGATCACAACGATATAAGATCAAACAAATGATCATATCACAAATGATCAAACACTGATCATTTCACAGCAACACTCAGTATGCCACGTTACCAAATTGGGAGTATATCGCTGATAAATTTCAACTACATAACCTCTGAGCTCGTACGTCTCAGAGAAGGGTGTTAAGCTAAGAGAATAAATTCTCCGCCACCAACAGAAATGTATTTGAAAGAAATCAGCTTTATATCTCAAATTGTAACGTCAGACACACAATCCATACAAGTCTGTTCCGGGATCGAACAGAACCGAAGGCACTTCTCACGAAGCCCTTGCACATCCGGATAATTTTCTAATCACGTCCGGACTTCCCGTCACTAAGGGTGATAAAACCTCTAAACCAGAGATCAGCCGATGTAGAGTAACTCGACGGTAATCCTTCCGTTTTAAAAAATATCCGGTCTTCAACACCGGTCTTCGAATGCAATTCATAACGACGTATCACATATTCGGAATGGGTTATACGACCCCATAGTCCTTTCCCGGCTAACCCGAATAGTGAGCGATTATTCAAAAATAAGTGTGGCATTCAAATTCATCAAATTCACAACAAATACCCATTCAAGGTAATTATTGATAGTCGGTTATTTAACTATCAATAAAGATGCGCAACATCATAAGATTCCAAATTATTTTCCAAATTATTTCATCTTCAAAAATATCTTTACTAGATATAAAATTTCCACTTCAAAAATAAATCAACGTTTATTTTTCTAAACAGTTTCCCTTTCCTTTATAAATTCCATAGTGAATTTATATTTTCAAAATATCTACTGATATACGATTCTCAAATCGATTTCAAATATTCAATTTCAATTTATCTTTAAGAAGATAAATTCTCAAAACGTTCATTTCATATTGGAAAAGTATTTCCCTACTTATTTAATAATACGTATTTCACAAATCTATTTATTTTCAACACTTGGAAAATATTCGATATACTTAAATCAATATTAAGTATATATTTCGTTCTTTAAGGAAACCATTTACTATAACAACATTTATTTGAGTCAAAACGAATGTTACGTAAAACATCGTTACGACGACTCAAAATCACTAGTATAGGGATTCGGATTTTGATAGATATATAAATCCCAATACTACATCAGAACATTTCCTTTCGGAAATCATTTACTATAACAATAGTGTTATAGTCCATCATTTCCTTATTTTTCGAAAACGTCTATTTCAACAATGAATGTTGAAATCTATGTATTCGATACTTAACACGTTTTAAAACATCTTTTAAAACAATTAACTTCATTTTTAATGTCACTTCTTCAAAAATAAATCCATTTTACTTAGCAATATATTCACTGTCCAAAATCGTGAATATACTTCACTAACCACATTTCAATATTTTCTACACATTTTATTTCAATAATAATTCGCTATCCAAAATCGCGAATATATCTCCTTTAACAACCTTCTATATTTAATTTATCAAATTCAATTGATCTCGAATTTATAAAACAACGTTTATAAATTCTATTTCTATTTTCTAACAACTTCGATTTAAAAAATCTCCTTTATTCACAATTCGATTCATAACTCAAACTTTATACCAACAATCAATATTATAAGTTAATAACTTATAATTCCTTTATTTTACAAAATCATTTCCATTTATAAGTTCACAATTTATAAACTTCATTTATTTATAAATTCTTAAGAATTCATTTTAACGCTTATAAAAACTCGTTTTATAATCCCAATATTTTAAAATTATAAATATCAATTTTGTACATCTTTTACATACATCGTTTTTAATAATTCAAAAATTCCAATTAAAACCATTTTATAAATTTCTTAACTATTTATTTCAATGAAATTACCTTTTGGTTATAATTCACAAATCTTAACTTTTATAACTTTAAAGTTTGAACGTTTATTTAATTATTCAAAAATTAAATAAAACGTCTACTTCCAAAAATCACTTTAAAATCCTTTTAAAGTAAAAGTCGTTATTTTTAAACTTCAAAACTGAATCCGATGATGCAACAGCACCAATTAGTCAATCACAACAACAAACATCATATATCAATATGATAACAGAATATACATCAATATCTATAAATAAATAAATATTGGTGAGGAATCCAGTTGGATCCCTCCAACCTGTTTCCCTGCATCCACAGACGTTAGCACAATACCAATTCCACTTCGAGGTGGAATATCGCGGTATATGGGTTTTATAAAAATAATCCGCTTACTAACGGTGCAATAGGGTCTCATCCGCTATACGAGGCGGGAAATCAATCAATCCAATATATACATATGCCAATATGTATATATTGCTATATATATATAGATAGATATATCCTACTATATCTAATATCAACAATCTAAACAGACAATCAAACAATAACTGAAAATTCCACTTTTCAATTTGAGTGAGAAAATCTCACCTTAGCTATTTATTTGCAATCCCATTTTCGTTCCAGATTGTTTCCTTCACAGTTTCTAACCTTGTATAACAATTTATACAATATATTAATATTCGAACAATTTGAATAATTAATTTCCATTTGCTAAATTAAATTAACTAGTGATAAATTTTAAATCAAAGGATTAAATTTTAACTAATTTCCTTGAAAATCTTTTTATAACAAAAATGATTAAAAAGGTTAATTACCAAAAATACATTTATTTTCCTTCACTACTGTATGTATATATTTAAAAGAACAAGATAAATTTTTATACCTTACAGTATAAATACTTCTAACACAAATAGGTACTTAGATTTATTTGTATACATCTTTAAATCAAAACTGCATTATATACATATACTTATTATTATCTTTCTAACAGAAACTTTATCTATAACTATATAAAATTTTCTGTTTAACTGTATTTCCTGTATAAGAAATTAAAAATCTCTATTATACTCCACTGTTTAGCTTCCCAAGATTACATATACTTACTGTTTTAAATAAAAATGTGAATGTGAATGTATGTATATATTTCTTTTAACATTTAATTAACAGAAAAATAAAAATCAAAGAAATCGAATCTCACCAGCTCGCGAAGCCACCCTGGGCTCATTCGAACGCAAAACCCATCGCCTGCTTGTCTCGTGCCCCATTCGATCGCACGCCCCTCACCGCGAAGCCCTCCATCACGCGACATGTCGAAGAACCCATCTCCACGCTCCCCTCTAGCACGTCGCCTGAAAACTGCTATCGCGACCATCTCGTGATTCACTAGTGTGCGCGTCGTTGCCCCTCACTCGATTCAATCGCGAGTCGTCGCGAGTCTCTCCTCCAGGCAACGCTTAGAATCCCCACGACACGAGTTCAAATTGAACCCTAACCCTCGCCTCAACTGGAGGAGACCCTCCTCATACTCGATCGCGATTTGATTCGCAAAAATCTGGACTGGAATGGAACCGTGCGGCCATGGATGATGGAAGGATAACACGCGATTTTGTTTTTGAAGTTCTGCATCCATGGGTTTTAAAATGAACGAGAGCAGTGGGGAGAAACGTATTCCAGTCGATTTATAAGAGATTTAAGGAAGCGGCCATTTATATTGTTTTGAACGAGATTTTGTTTTTCTCTTTATCTGCTTGCGTGAATTATGAAAGAAGGGGAACGAGATATTTAAAATCTAACGAAGCATGCTCTACACGATTTATTTTCGTGATTTCAGGCGTGAATTTAGGCGTAATCCTAGGGGAGATAACGTGTGATGTTTATATTATATAAATTTAAATTTCTAAATCGAATTCGCTTAAAAATTTCAACGCGTTTTCTAACCGTACGGTCACAAAACAGCTCCGATAAATACAAAATTTGAAATCCGGTAATAATAAAATATTACGGACCCAATGGAACTGGTTTCGTCGAATTTCGAGACTGTTTGAAAAATGACTATTTTTAAATATCGGTTCAAACAATAAATTCGAAACTGAACAAAACAGTTTAAAGATTCAATTCTGAAAGATCTCTTACCTTCAGTATCATCAATACAAATTTTAAAATCTTTCGAAATATTTTTTTCTTCAACTTAAAATTGAAGATTCAAATTTTTATTCACTTTCAATAGATTAAATTTTATAATTTAATCGCCAAATTCAGAGTTATATCGGAGATTCAAATTAAATCATCGTTCAAATATTTAAAATTAATTAAATATTTTCAATTTAATTTTTTCAAAATTCTGGGTCGTTACAAACAAAGATAAATAAAAGGATTATCAATGAAGATAATATGAAAACCCCAGAATTGTCTAAACAGCAATTAACAACAAAATCCAATTATTAAATAAATAATTAGAAACTCAGAATCTAATTATCAAATAGATAATTAGACAATCTCAAAATGATCAATCAAACCAAATTCTGTGTGGCTGCAGTACACACACGCGTGCACTGCCTCGCCACTACAGTAAGTCAAAACTGCAAAGGTCAAGTCACGATAGCATGACTCAACACAATTGCAAACAAAAGCAAACCAGTATGCAACTGCCTCGATGAATCGAAAGCAAATGGAACCAACATAATTCAAAATGAAAAGTGACATGCACTAGAAGCACACATCAATGCTACATATGAACCAAGTTCATATATACAACAAACCCAAAGTCAACGGTGATCAAATGGAGTATAGCCGTAAATACCAAAGTACACAAAACCTGGGTCAGAATCAAACAAGTCCAAATGAATACAAGCATCATGTAGCAGTGCAACCCGAAGTCAAGAACAACAGCTACAACTCAATGCAAAACTCAATGAATCAAGTGAACACTTGTATACATATACAAGAAACTAAAGTGCAACCACAAATGCAATCATGTCTCGAAGACCAGTGAACAACCAGATGACAGGTAGACATCAAGATGGACAAAGTTCAAGGCAAGGCAATGCACAATGTAGACTACATATAAAACTGCATACTAACCAGGTTAATAATGCAAACTGACTCGATGGCTCAACAACATCAAAATGCACAAGCAAGGCTACTACATAGTGTGCAGACATGATGATCCACAAAGTATACAGGAACTAATACACAGTGACTCAAGGAATGGTTCAAATGGCCAAACTTACCAATGCATACCTATCAGACAACATAAGTACAAATGACAAGTCCCAGAGGCAAAAATCAACAGAGAGATGCACAAAGTAATGTATATACACAGTGCATATATACAACAAGAACATATCATCATCAAATGAACCAGACCATATGGAAATAGATCACTTCAAATAGCATACATGAAAACCAACATCAATGCGTATGAACTCAGGTGGATAGTACGACCAAGAACATGTATATGAAATGCATCAGTGGACAAATGCAAGCAATCAAGTATAGCAGCCTCAACAAGTATATCGGTCAGAAATATCATCACCGAAGACAACAGGGAATGAAAGAACTGCAGTTACAAGAGTATGGTACAGTTCGAACAATATCACCGGCATTTTAAGAAATCAAAATGAACACGATCAGTGTCAAGGGCGAAGTCATAAAAAAAGGAAGTCAAAGTACCAAAGAATTCAAAGCCGTGGCAATCAATAAATCAGTGCCGAAGTCAACATTGAACCAAGTCAGATAAATCACCATCGATCACAGAAAAATATATACGAATTGAAAAAGGTTAGAAATCATCACAAAGCATTCAAGCATAATCACACGGCCGAGAAGAATTCAAGCATAATTATCAGACGAAGTCAAATAAATATATACGACGAAAAAAAGGGATTCAAAATCGTGGAAGTCACAAAATCACATGTAGGCGAAGTTTGAATTAGATGTGAGTAAACTCACCTTTGATTCGACGAGCAAAGAAGAACTCAAATCCAAACTGCGGCCGAAAGCAAAGATCGAAGAATCGTAATCGAAGCTGTAGCATCACGAAGTCGATCGAATGAAATCGGCAGAAGCCCTAATTTTTGGAGACGAACAAGAATAAACGAGGCCGCCATTTTTCTTTTCTTTCGTTCGATTGTTTAGGGATTCGAAAATGAATGGATCGGTTAAAGGAACGACAATAATAACCATCTCGGTAACAAAATAAAACATGGGCCCAAACAATTTTAAAGCCCGCCCAACATTTAATAGAGTTATAAAAGAATTTCAATTCGATTTAAATTTCAATAGCAATTAACAAACAATTTAATTGTCATTTTGACGATAATTAAAAATTACAAAATCCCGGGTTGTTACAGACTCCCCTCCTTATAAAAATTGCGTCCCCGCAATTTTCATAATTAAAGTCGTCAATACAATTATTTTTCTAACATAAACTGGTTAAGCTAGAAAAATAGTGGTCGAGAACACAAACGCCAAAGAAATATTTTAATTCCATAAAAGAAATTCACAAATTCCCAACAAAACCTAATTATCAAATAGATAATCAAAAAACAGCAAAACTGAATAAATACAATTATCAGCGATATTCAATTATCAATTAGATAATTAGAATACAGAAATTACAAAACAGCAATATCTAATTATCGATACGATAATTAGAAAACAGCAAAATCTAATTACCACAAAGACAATTAGAAAACACAAATCACAAATTGCAAAACCGCAATTATCTAGTTATCCAGCAAATAACTAGAAAACACAAACTCCATAATCAACAAACTCTAACTATCAACAAAAATAGATAGAAAATAGCAATTCAATAAAATCAGCATACTCTAGAATCAATTAGAGACTAGAAAACCTCATAATCAGCAAAACTAGCAAATGTCCGATTATCAAAAACGATAATCAGGAAACACAATTATCTAATTAACAAAACGATAATCAGAAAACATCAGATAATCAGAAATCTCAAATCAACAATTATCTAATTATCAAATACGATAATCAGAAATCTCGAATCAACAAATATCTAATTATCAAAAACGATAATCAGAAATCTCAAATCAACAAATATCTAATTATCTAAAACGTTAATCATAAATCTCAAATCAACAAATATCTAATTATCAAAAACGTTAATCAGAAATCTAAAATCAGCAAATATCTAATTATCTCAAACGATAATCAGAAATCTCAAATCAACAAAATATCTAATTATCAAAAACGATAATCAGAAACAACAAATATCCGATTATCAAAAACGATAACCAGAAACAACAAATATCCGATTATCAAAAACGATAATCAAAAATCTCAAATCAACAAATATCTAATTATCAAAAACGATAATCAGAAATCTCAAATCAGCAAATATCTAATTATCTCAAACGATAATCAGAAATCTCAAATCAGCAAATATCTAATTATCAAAAACGATAATCAGAAATCTCAAATCAACAAATATCTAATTATCAAAAACGATAATAAAAAACAACAAATATCCAATTATCAAAAACGATAATCAGAAACAACAAATATCCGATTATCAAAAACGTTAATCAGAAACAACAAATATCCGATTATCAAAAACGATAATCAGAAACAACAAATATCCGATTATCAAAAACGATAATCAGAAATCTCAAATCAACAAAAAGCTAATTATCAAAAACGATAATCAGAAATCTCAGATCAGCAAATATCTAATTATCAAAAACGATAATCAGAAATCTCAAATCAACAAATATCTAATTATCAAAAACGATAATCAGAAACAACAAATATCTGATTATCAAAAACGATAAACAGAAACAACAAATATCCAATTACCTGCAGATAATTGGAAACAACAAATATCTAGAAATCAATTAAGAAGACTAGAAAATCAACATAAAAGCTTGGATCGATCCCATCAGATGGCGAGTTTTTAGCTACGCCGCACGTGCATCAACAAATGGCCGAAGCCTACCAAGTACTCAACATAATTTTTGGCGCCCAACAAATGACCCGAAGGTCCGCAGAGTGACCCGAAGGTCTAGTACTGGTATTTGACCTGAAGGTCCATCATATGACCCGAAGGTCCAACATATGACCCGAAGGTCCATCATAGTGGCTCGAAAGCACACAAAATCATCAAAATCATCAAAACAGCAAATATTTCAATTAACGAGTCCGGAATTAACCGAAATAGCAAACGCACATGTCCCATACCACGTGTTTTACTAAATCGTTTGATTCTCTTCATCTTTTCCTTGAAAGTGCAAAATTGTGTATTTTGTAAAAATACATTTTACATTCTCAAACGGACAAGTCCAGAATTAAGCGAATCAGTAAAAGAAAGGGTTCATAGTCCTCGATTTTGCTGAATCGTTTAAATCGCTTCCTCATTCTTTTGAAAGCGCAAACTGTTAAAATTTTGTATTTTATATAATTAACATTTTACGTTCTCAAACGGACAAGTCCGAAATTAAGCGAATCAGTAAAAGAAAGGGTTCATAGTCCTCGATTTTGCTGAATCGTTTAAATCGCTTCCTCATTCTTTTGAAAGCGCAACCTGTAAAAAAAACTAAAACAGTTTTCAGAACACGTGATTAAAACAGCAACCTCAGTAGCAATTTTGAAAAGGAAATTACACTTCCCAAAACATCGTAAAACGAATCTCAAAATCAGCATTGCGGAATAACCGCTTGAAATTCCACTTTTAAAATTTGACGGTTACTGAAGCCAAGGCGACAGAAATTTTTATACATCAAAATATCATCAAAATAATTCACATCAAAATGTAATACCAATGAATTTTCATTCATCAAAATGTCACAAAACACTGCGCTTCAAAATTTTAGCATCGGTGTAAAAATCCCGTTATAAAAATAATGGCAACAAAATACGTTTAAACCAAACACCGGTTCAACGTTAAATTAATGCAGTAACGTGCAACTCAATTTGTACGTATACTACAAAATGAACAAAGAAATCATTCGAATGTATCTTCAATGAAGATAATTCAAAACAGCAAAATCTAATCAATATGTGATTAGCATAAAAGAAAACCAGCAAAAAATCTCAACAAATATTACATAACTTCAATCGCTTCGAATCCTCAAATAGGATTCGAAATTTTCAAAGAAACAAAATAAACCCAACTATGTAAACAACAAATGAAATTTATTTCAATTTCATATTTTGATTTTTAAATCAAAAAGGTTATCAGCTGTACTTAGCGAAGACGGTGTCACTGCTTCCGCTGCGAACTCTGATAAATAGTACCCAAATCAATCAAATCATCAAAACACAGTTTCACTATTATTTTTAAATAAAAATATTTAAAAATTTCATCATAATTTCAAAACTTAGTTTTGACTCAAAGCACAACTAAAACATCGACAAATAGTTGTAACACATGTTCCATCTAAGTTATGTTTTATATTATGTCCATAAACCCCAAGCTCTGATACCAACTGTGACGCCCCACCTCTATGCTCACAATAACAAAGAGTATTAAAAGAAATACTGTCTGTTATTACGAAGAATAAGGCTGGATAGGAGCGGCCATCCGTAGTTGGGCCTTACACTAGTATTGGTTACCTCAATAGGAGTGGTATGTATTTTTATTTTTCATCTCTTATTTATTTACTCCCATCGTCATACCCAATTCCAGTATAAAACGAACTACGATGGTTCATAATAGTTTAGGACAATATATATAATAATAACACAGATGCTAAAAATGCGGAACACAGATAAAAAAAGTCTCATATATATATATATACTTGATGTCAGTTACAATACATTTGACCCAATACATATGATACAACTACAACTATCGACTCTGGAAGTTATATATACAAGTACATTATCGCATAATACACATGAATACTTATCAACCTAAATCAAGTACACTGACTACTACAAAATGATGAAGACTACTTCAAAAGATATGAAAAGACTTCGTAGCTCAAGCAGCAACCCAAAGCAAGATATCTACAACCTATAATAACTCGGTCTGACCCGAGTATTAGATTCAAAAGAATATAATACACGGGTCAGTCTAATTCAAACTCAGTTATTAATGCACATGAGCAATAATAATTAAATAGCAAATAGACGACAGTCACAATAAATCTTGTCTATCCGATCCTTTAACAAGAAATCAAATAACGGTAAATATAACACTGAATAGTGTTAAACAATAAATCAGCAAATTCAAATCATCAACAAAGATAAATAAAAGGATTATCAATGAAGATAATATGAAAACCCCAGAATTATCTAAACATCAATTAACAACAAAATCCAATTATTAAATAAATAAATAGAAACTCTGTAACGACCCGTATTTTACGGATCGAAAAGTTTGTCAAAAATCTGGGATTTTCAGCATTTTCTAGTTGTTTCAGATTTTGGTTGAAGTTTGCCTAAGTCCTAGGTCGTACGCGACCTAGAGGTTAGTTAAATGTTGCTGGCGACTTAGGAGATAAGTCATGAGCGACTTAGAGAAGGTCTGCGACCTAAGGGGATAGGCGAGTTAAGAGTTAGGTCGTAGCCAGATTAAGTGGTAGGTCGCACTGTCTTGAGTCGCACCTAAGTGTTAAGTCGTTCAGGTGATAAGTCGCGAGGTGGTTTAGGTCGTGGACAGTTTGGAGCGACCTATGGGAGTTAAACCCAGTAGTTAACGACCTAGGGATGGGTGACCTAGTGGTTCCGAGTTAGCATTGTTAGGTCGGCAACGACCTAAGAAGTTTGGAGATAGCTGCGTTGCGACCTAGTATCTTGGTATGACCTATAGGTTAGCGACTTAAGGAGTATACGACTTAGGGAAGTTAAGTGGTAAGTCGTAGACGACTTATAGGGGCAGCGACCTAAGGAAGCTAGGGGATAAGCAAGGAGCGACCTATAGTAGTACGCGACCTAAGGGTTAGTGAGTTAACAACCCAGTATGTTGCGACCTAGTGGATAACTTGTTAGCATAGTTAGGTCGTTAGGCGACCTAAGGAGTTAGGTCGCATAAGTTGTTAGGTCGCTAGGATAGTTTAAGTGTTAGGTCGCGTGGGTCTAAGTGTTAGGTCATAACACTGGTAAGTCCCTGGGTTGGTAGGTCGCGTGAGTTGTTAGGTCGTTGGGTTTTGTTAAGTGTTAGGTCGTACCTATTGTTAAGTCGCGCGCTTGTAATATGTCGTGCGCATTAGGTCGTAGGTCGCTGGCATGTTAAGTCGCAGATGCGCATTATTGTAGGTCGTTAGGCTTAGGTCGGTGGGTTTTAGGTCGGCAAGGTCTTAGGTCGTAGGTCGGAAACGACCTAACTCCGAGCGACTTAGTGTATTTTCAGCTATAAATAGAGGGGGTTGTTCTCACTTTTTGGGATCCGGATTTTGAAGCGACGAAGTGCTGCCATTTTGAGAGCTCGACTTCTACACTTCTTCACTTCTTTTCTCCACTCTAACATAGTGCTTCCATCCATCCAAGTTGAAGATCAAATTGAAGATTCAAGAGCTTAGATTGAAGATCTTCATCCTTTGAAGTGAGATTTCATCGTTCGAAGCGGATTCGTGGTAGATCAAGCTTGATCCTTTGCTGTCCAGATCTGAAGCGTGTTGATTTGGGGTTGTTTAGGTGATTTGGTGAGTGGTGATTATCTCTCACACGGATCCAAAGGAGTATATCGGATTGTTGGCTCGATTTGGTGTTAAAATAGTGATTTCCATGCATTTTCTTCATCGTAAGTGTAGATCTATATAGAGCCATTGTTCATGATGATGTTACATCCATTTCATCATATGTTAACCTATGCAAGTTCATTCATCAAGTTTGTAGAGATATAATTCATGTTTTCATGCTTATTGGACTTTCAACTCTTTAATTAAGAAAATGCCATTATTGTTTTAATTGTCTACTTAGATCATATCTGAATGACTGATTGCTTGGATTGATGTTTGATTTGATTGATTGTTATGGACTAGATGATTGATGATTAGATTTAGATCGAAGATGATTCAGAAGCTAAGGGAAAGGCTCTTGAATTGGGAAAGCTGCTCGTGGCATATGTAGCGGGATGATGAAGCTCTTATGCATAGATTTGATGATGTAATGTTGAGATGAGGCTTTGCGAGGATGTGATGAAGCGAAGCATCATGTGATGAAGACTTGGTCTAATCCAGATGGGATCATTCCAGGCATGTTGGTAACTCGGCCATATGATTCGAGTTAGTCTTGGTCTAATCCAGACGGGATCATTCCAAGCAGGTTGATAACTCGGTGATATGGTTTGAGTTTGAGGATATTGGATGCTCGAGAGGCGCTTGAGCTAGTATGGAAATAGTCGTCGAGGAGGATGACTAGAAGGCTGAGATCTCATCGTTGTTGAAGGTTCTAGCATGCTCTAAGCAAGAGTACATGGGGACGCCCAAAAGACTAACTGTTGATGGTCGAGTACTCTGGGTAGTTGCGAAAATCCTTGGCACGGGCTGCGACGACGTGCGGGAGTTATGTCTAGAACCGGGGTTACCATTAGCCCTTGACTGACGGATGAAAGAAGGAGCCGTTCATTCAACTAACGGTGATATCGAAGCAAGGATAACAGTGATAGCCAGAGTCATGGATGTTTGGTTGTATCGTCATTCGGTCTTAAGAGCGGTATTTCCTGAGTGCTTATCTGACCTTGGTATATACCTTGGGATTTGTACTTAGAAAACATCGCCCTTGACTCGAGTAATAATTGCTTTACCTTAGATTGTATGCTTTGCTATGCTTGCTTCTTCTTAGTGTGTGTCTGGGGGCTATCACTGTAGAAAGAGGTGGAGTGGGAGGGTTGTATTCCTATTCCTTTTCCTTTATGCTCTTTTGGTATGTTGTTAGTTAATTTACTGCTCACTAAGACTGTTGTCTGACTCAAGGCTTTATGTTTTAATTCTTATTGCCTTGGGCAGTTCGTCCATTTTGGGACGGGCAGACTAGGTAGCAGGTGACAGGTGCTGTTCTCTTCTCACGATGCTGATATCGAAGACGAGCTGGAGGGTTGCATATTATCTTCTTATTATATGTACTGGATGTTCCGCTGTTTTGTATTCTCTGAGTGTTATGTAGTGAGGCTTGATGTATAGGCTATTTGGATGTTTGTATTCAACTATTATGAAGTTTTATATGATGGCATTTTATTCTGTAAAGCTTCACTATATATATATGTTCTATTGTATTTTGTCTATGCGCTGTGAGTAATATGATAGATTCTGTTGTTTTTAATCTACCCTGACAATCGTCCATGGTCGCCTGGCACACTTTACAGCGCACTATCTCTAGATTCGGTGCAGGGGTCATGGGCGGTCGTCACATTTGGTATCAGAGCAATGGTTAATCGATTTTACCCAACGCTCGCTGAAGTAACTACGTATGAGAGACGTAATTGTATTTTGATGGATGAATACTATATATAATATAGTAGCTTAGTAGAGTTTGAGTCCTTTATGCAGTTGTTTCTCTAGATGTTCTAATCATTCCTTTTTATAGATATTGAGAATGAGTCGAAGAGGGAGACCAGCTGCTAGGGAAGGCCGTGCTACTGAAGGGGCTGCTGATTATGTTGCTATGTTCGAAACCATGATGACTTCGATCAGGAGAAGGATGTCAGCCCCGGGGCCATCAGTAGATGTTGGAGATCAAGTTCAGGCTCCAAGATTGATGGATCACTTGGACGATTCATTTAGGAAGCTTGTGGAGGAAGCTCTCAGACCCGAGAATCTATTTCCTAAGGAAGGATCTGTTGTTGATGTGACCAGGGAAGAGTCTAAACCCCGGCAGGGTGGAAACAAGAAAAGGAAGCAGCAGCAGAAAAAGGGGAAGGGTGGCCATAAGAAGCAAAAGGGCGAAGTGACCTGCTACAATTGTCAGCAGAAGGGCCATTTCTCCAAAGATTGCAAGAATCCAAAGGTGCCGATGAAGTGTCACAACTGTGACAAGCCGGGGCACATTAAGAAGTATTGTCCAGAACCGCAGAAGGACATGCAGATCGTGCAGGCTTATGCTTGGGAAGCTGTTCCGTCGTCTTCAAAAGCTCCTACCGCTGAAGAGAAGGGAAAGAATGTGGTAGTTCAAGGTACTCTTTTCCTATGTGGTGTTCCAGTTAGAGTTCTGTTTGATACTGGAGCGTCGCATTCGTTTGTTAATAGTGAACTTGTAGGCCGGTTGGGTTTGGAACCGGATATTGTTGATAGGCCATTGGTTGTGACTAATCCAGTTGGGGGTTCGTCTTGTTTGTGTATGTTATGCCGTGGTCTAATTGTATCGAGTCATGGTTACTCTTTTGCTTGTGATTGTTTTGTTCTGAACTTTGCGGGGTTCGGAATTATTTTGGGTATGGACTGGCTTAGGAAGTATGCGGCTAAGGTTGATTGTGAGAGGCTGGAAGTGACAGTCGGGAATGTGGAAGGGCGAAAGGTTGTGATACGATGTAAGCATGAAGAAGGCGTCTTCATGAGCTTCATGTATTCGCTGGTTGTTCCACGGGATGGACTGTCATCGGTGCCAATCGCTAATGGATTCGAGGATGTCTTTGACGAAGCCAAAGGGTTGCCGCCGCATTGAGAGATCGAGTTTCGTATAGATCTAGTTGAAGGAGCCAGACCTGTTGTGATGCCTCTTAGGCGGATGGCGCCTAGGGAACAGCAGGAGTTGAGGGTACAAGTTGATGATCTTTTGCAGAAAGGATTCATTCGGCGTAGTGTGTCCGAGTGGGGTGCACCAGTTGTGTTGCAACCAAGTGTTCAGTTGGGATGCTAAGTGTGAGCAAGCTTTCGGAATCCTGAAAGAGAGATTGACGAGTGCTCCTGTTTTGACTATTCCAAGTGGGAATGATGAGATGGTGGTTTACACCGGCGCATGTGGTACTGGACTTGGAGCAGTGCTGATGCAGAGAGATAAAGTTGTTGCGTATGCCAATCGACAACTGAAGCCGCATGAAAGGAATTGCCCGACTCATGATTTGGAGTTAGCGGCGATTGTTTTTGCTCTGAAGATGTGGAGACATTATCTATTGGGAGTTCGATTCGAGTTGTTTACAGATCATAAGTCGTTAAAGTATCTTTTCTCCCAAAAGGATTTGAATCTTCGGCAGCAACGTTGGCTAGAGTTTTTGGCATCATATGATTTTGGTATAGCATATACTCCGGGAAAAGGTAACGCAGTGGCAGATGCGTTAAGTCGAAGACATGCAGGATTAGGAGCCATGTTTTCAGAATGGAAGAGTCTCGAGTATTTAGCTGGATTTGACTTCAGGCCTTGATGCGAATTGGAACCTGAGATGTTGGCAAACTTATCGATAAGACCTTCTCTTGTGGAAAGGATTGGCGAGAGCCAAAAGCGAGACGATAAGCTTGTCAAGATTATCTGTGATTTGGAATATGGATTGGATCCAGAAAAGGATAAAGGATTCGAGATCGATCGAGAGGGTTGGCTTCGGAAGCAAGGACGATTAGTTGTTCCCGATATAGATGAATTGAGGAGTGAAGTTCTGAAGGAAAGTCATCACTCGAAGTTGACAATTCATCCAGGTGGAAATAAGATGTATCGGGATATGAAGAGAACCTACTACTGGGAAGGTATGAAGAAGGATGTTGAAAATTTTATTTCCAAGTGTATGAACTGCCAGTTGGTAAAAGCCGAACAGAAGAAGCCAAGTGGATTGCTTCAGCCATTAGAAGTTCCTACATGGAAGTGGGAACAAGTGTCGATGGATTTTATTGATGGATTGCCTAGAACCAGAACGGGAAATGAAGGGATTTGGGTTATTGTAGATCGTCTGACTAAGAGTGCGAGATTCATTCCTGTTCGATCGACTAGGACTGCATCAAAGTTGGTTGAGTTGTATGTTAAGTGGGTAGTTCGATTCCATGGTATTCCGAAGAGTATAGTGAGCGATCGAGACCCATTGTTCACTAGTGGATTTTGGAAAAGCTTCCAGGAAGTTTTGGGAACCAAGTTGTGTTTGAGTACAGCTTATCATCCTCAAACAGATGGTCAGACCGAGAGAGTCAACCGAGTTTTGGAAGATCTCCTCAGAGCTTGTGTTTTGGACTTCGGAGGATCATGGGAAGATCACCTTCATTTGGTGGAGTTTGCGTACAACAACAGTTACCAGTCAAGTATTGGTATGGCACCGTATGAGGCATTGTATGGAAGACCGTGTAACTCTCCAACATGTTGGTTGGAAACTGGAGAAAAACTGATGCTTGGGCCAGAGATGATTCGACAGACTTCAGATTGTATAGAGATCATTCGGCAACGAATGAAGGCAGCCCAAGACCGTCAGAAAAGTTATGCCGATAGGCGTCTAAAGGACTTGGAATTCGACGTTGGTGATATGGTTTTTGTGAAGATTTCTCCACTGAAGAATGTTATTCGATTCGGGAAGAAAGGAAAATTGACTCCGAGATTTGTTGGACCATTCCCGATCATCGAGCGAATTCGAAAGCTCGCCTATAGATTAGAGTTACCAGAGAAGATGTCGAGTGTGCACAATGTTTTTCACGTATCATATCTTCGGAAGTATGTGCACGACTCGAGTACGGTGGTTTCTGCTGATAGCTGTGAAGACTTTGAAGTTGATCCAGTCGATAGAAGACCTCGTAAGCCGCTTCGTGTAGTTGAAACCGACATGAAACAGCTTAGGAGGAAGGTAGTTAAGTTGCTCAAGATACAATGGAGTGATGATGATAACGACTGTACGTGGGAGGTGGAAGAGAGGATGAAGGCAGCTCATCCTGAACTCTTCGAGGTATGGCCCTAAGGTGTCGTCTCATCTCGCGATATTGTAACTTGTTCTAGTTTTAGAATTCTGTACGCTAAGCTAGAATTGGATGCATGGTTTGTTGATTGCTATGGATGGTAGGCATACAGAATAGTCTTTGATTGCTATGATTGCTTGGAATTTCGGGGGCGAAATTCCTAAGGGGGAGAGAATGTAACGACCCGTATTTTACGGATCGAAAAGTTTGTCAAAAATCTGGGATTTTCAGCATTTTCTAGTTGTTTCAGATTTTGGTTGAAGTTTGCCTAAGTCCTAGGTCGTACGCGACCTAGAGGTTAGTTAAATGTTGTTGGCGACTTAGGAGATAAGTCATGAGCGACTTAGAGAAGGTCTGCGACCTAAGGGGATAGGCGAGTTAAGAGTTAGGTCGTAGCCAGATTAAGTGGTAGGTCGCACTGTCTTGAGTCGCACCTAAGTGTTAAGTCGTTCAGTGATAAGTCGCGAGGTGGTTTAGGTCGTGGACAGTTTGGAGCGACCTATGGGAGTTAAACCCAGTAGTTAACGACCTAGGGATGGGCGACCTAGTGGTTCCGAGTTAGCATTGTTAGGTCGGCAACGACCTAAGAAGTTTGGAGATAGCTGCGTTGCGACCTAGTATCTTGGTATGACCTATAGGTTAGCGACTTAAGGAGTATACGACTTAGGGAAGTTAAGTGGTAAGTCGTAGACGACTTATAGGGGCAGCGACCTAAGGAAGCTAGGGGATAAGCAAGGAGCGACCTATAGTAGTACGCGACCTAAGAGTTAGCGAGTTAACAACCCAGTATGTTGCGACCTAGTGGATAGCTTGTTAGCATAGTTAGGTCGTTAGGCGACCTAAGGAGTTAGGTCGCATAAGTTGTTAGGTTGCTAGGATAGTTTAAGTGTTAGGTCGCGTGGGTCTAAGTGTTAGGTCGTAACACTGGTAAGTCCCTGGGTTGGTAGGTCGCATGAGTTGTTAGGTCGTTGGGGTTTGTTAAGTGTTAGGTCGTACCTATTGTTAAGTCGCGCGCTTGTGATAGGTCGTGTGCATTAGGTCGTAGGTCGCTGGCATGTTAAGTCGCAGATGCGCATTATTGTAGGTCGTTAGGCTTAGGTCGGTGGGTTTTAGGTCGGCAAGGTCTTAGGTCGTAGGTCGGAAACGACCTAACTCCGAGCGACTTAGTGTATTTTCAGCTATAAATAGAGGGGGTTGTTCTCACTTTTTGGGATCCGGATTTTGAAGCGACGAAGTGCTGCCATTTTGAGAGCTCGACTTCTACACTTCTTCACTTCTTTTCTCCACTCTAACCTAGTGCTTCCATCCATCCAAGTTGAAGATCAAATTGAAGATTCAAGAGCTTAGATTGAAGATCTTCATCCTTTGAAGTGAGATTTCATCGTTCGAAGCGGATTCGTGGTAGATCAAGCTTGATCCTTTGCTGTCCAGATCTGAAGCGTGTTGATTTGGGGTTGTTTAGGTGATTTGGTGAGTGGTGATTATCTCTCACACAGATCCAAAGGAGTATATCGGATTGTTGGCTCGATTTGGTGTTAAAATAGTGATTTCCATGCATTTTCTTCATCCTAAGTGTAGATCCATATAGATCCATTGTTCATGATGATGTTACATCCATTTTATCATATGTTAACCTATGCAAGTTCATTCATCAAGTTTGTAGAGATATAATTCATGTTTTCATGCTTATTGGACTTTCAACTCTTTAATTACGAAAATGCCATTATTGTTTTAATTGTCTACTTAGATCATATCTGAATGACTGATTGCTTGGGTTGATGTTTGATTTGATTGATTGTTATGGACTAGATGATTGATGATTAGATTTAGATCGAAGATGATTCAGAAGCTAAGGGAAAGACTCTTGAATTGGGAAAGCTGCTCGTGGCATATGTAGCGGGATGATGAAGCTCTTATGCATAGATTTGATGATGTAATGTTGAGATGAGGCTTTGCGAGGATGTGATGAAGCGAAGCATCATGTGATGAAGACTTGGTCTAATCCAGATGGGATCATTCCAGGCATGTTGGTAACTCGGCCATATGATTCGAGATAGTCTTGGTCTAATCCAGACGGGATCATTCCAAGCAGGTTGATAACTCCGTGATATGGTTTGAGTTTGAGGATAATGGATGCTCGAGAGGCGCTTGAGCTAGTATGGAAATAGTCGTCGAGGAGGATGACTAGAAGGTTGAGATCTCATCGTTGTTGAAGGTTCTAGCATGCTCTAAGCAAGAGTACATGGGGACGCCCAAAAGACTAATTGTTGATGGTCGAGTACTCTGGGTAGTTGCGAAAATCCTTGGCACGGGCTGCGACGACGTGCGGGAGTTATGTCTAGAACCAGGGTTACCATTAGCCCTTGACTGACGGATGAAAGAAGGAGCCGTTCATTCAACTAACGGTGATATCGAAGCAAGGATAACAGTGATAGCCAGAGTCATGGATGTTTGGTTGTATCGTCATTCGGTCTTAAGAGCGGTATTTCCTGAGTGCTTATCTGACCTTGGTATAGACCTTGGGATTTGTACTTAGAAAACATCGCCCTTGACTCGAGTAATAATTGCTTTACCTTAGATTGTATGCTTTGCTATGCTTGCTTCTTCTTAGTGTGTGTCTGGGGGCTATCACTGTAGAAAGAGGTGGAGTGGGAGGGTTGTATTCCTATTCCTTTTCCTTTATGCTCTTTTGGTATGTTGTTAGTTAATTTACTACTCACTAAGACTGTTGTCTGACTCAAGGCTTTATGTTTTAATTCTTATTGCCTTGGGTTGTTCGTCCATTTTGGGACGGGCAGACTAGGTAGCAGGTGACAGGTGCTGTTCTCTTCTCACGATGCTGATATCGAAGACGAGCTGGAGGGTTGCATATTATCTTCTTATTATATGTACTGGATGTTCCGCTGTTTTGTATTCTCTGAGTGTTATGTAGTGAGGCTTGATGTATTGGCTATTTGGATGCTTGTATTCAACTATTATGAAGTTTTATATGATGGCATTTTATTCTGTAAAGCTTCACTATATATATATGTTCTATTGTATTTTGTCCATGCGTTGTGAGTAATACGATAGATTCTGTTGTTTTTAATCTACCCTGACAATCGTCCATGGTCGCCTGGCACACTTTACAGCGCACTATCTCTAGATTCGGTGCAGGGGTCATGGGCGGTCGTCACAAACTCAGAATCTAATTATCAAATAGATAATTAGACAATCTCAAAATGATCAATCAAACCAAATTCTATGTGACTGTAGTACACGCACGCGTGCACTGCCTCGCTACTACAGTAAGTCAAAACTGCAAAGGTCAAGTCACGACTAGCATGACTCAACACAATTGCAAACAAAAGCAAACCAGTATGCAACTGCCTCGATGAATCGAAAGTAAATGGCACCAACATAATTCAAAATGAAAAGTGACATGTACTAGAAGCACACATCAATGCTACATATGAACCAAGTTCATATATACAACAAACCCAAAGTCAACAGTGATCAAATGGAGTATAGCCGCAAATACCAAAGTACACTGTCACGTACCGAAATTTTCGACTTTCGAAAATTCGACATCGATACTCACTTTATCGACTGTCGAGCAATATAGTGCCGGAAACTCCAATAGTGGTGGTTTTAAAAAGAAGAAAAAGTAGAAGAAGAAGAAAAGATAGAAGAGGAAGAAAGCAGAAGAGAAAGAAAGAAGAAGAGAAGAACAACAGAACAACATCAGAACAGAAAACAATATCAGAATCTTACACATCGCAGCGGAACAATATATAATAGATAAATGAATAATTTTTAAAACAAAGAACTATATCATTTTATACATACATCAACCATCAGAGTCAATATACAACAATGGACAGTTATATAAACTTGTCCTCATACAGAATACACAGCGGAATAAATACTATCAGATACAATTACTACGTCTCGTCATCCATCTTATCTCCAAAGCTCCAGAATATCCAGAATATCCTGATAATCTAACTCTAGACTGCCCGTGTGGAAATTGGTGGGCACCCAGAGTTTAGAAGGGAAACAATAAACTCCGAGTCAGTCATGGTGACTGATCTGAGATCGTAAAACGGTTATTTTTCACAAAGAAAATAAAACAAATTCGCAATGCTTTTGGAAAATGAAACTACCATAAGACCTCCCACCACACACATAATGCAAACGCAGAATTGGAGGAGATTTCTTCTTATGATAGTCAAAAATGCTTACTACGCAAAATCAAATCATTTTGGATATTATTTTTAGTGAATAGTGTAGAAAACATTTCGAAAGTACAATATAAATCTTAGCCAGCATACGTACCATTATAGTATGCTTACTATAGCTGCCATATTAGATGGCAGGTTCTACAACTAAAACCGTACAAAGTTCGTATTGGAGTTTGGATTTCCAACAAATGGTCAGGCTAAGGAACTTCCTATCCACGATGGGTACGTCCCTGGAATAGACGACCCGAGAAATAACCTAACATTACGGTTAGATCTCTGCCAACACAAGGCCGGGTTACCTCTGCAAAAATAGGTAACTACTGACACGCGTATGCCATCCCCCGATCGTAACCGATCTTCTCGAGGATCCCCGATTTCCAACAACCACCAAGTAATAAATTTGCAGCAACCACATAGGTTAAGTATCTGGGCTCCATACCATGATACCACCTCTATCCAGAAGGAATGACATACACTAAGGGGCGCTACTCCCTAGAACCTTGCCGCATCCTTCCTGTTTTGACCATTTCCGGGGTGTGAGGCTCGACGAAGTCTCGTCCACAAAGCTACGCTTTCTACAAAGCCCTGCTTCGGGTCAAACAAATGATCAACCTATGATCACAAAGATCTAAGATCAAACAAATGATCATATCGCAAATGATCAAACACTGATCATTTCACAGCAACACTCAATATGCCACGTTACCAAATTGGGAGTATATCGCTGATAAATTTCAACTACATAACCTCTGAGCTCGTACGTTTCAGAGAAGGGTGTTAAGCTAAGAGAATAAATTCTCCGCCACCAACAGAAATGTATTTGAAAGAAATCAGCTTTATAGCTCAATTTGTAACGTCAGACACACAATCCATACAAGTCTGTTCCGGGATCGAACAGAACCGAAGGCACTTCTCACGAAGCCCTTGCATATCCGGATAATTTCTAATCACGTCCGGACTTCCCGTCACTAAGGGTGATAAAAACTCTAAATCGGAGATCAGCCGATGTAGAGTAACTCGACGGTAATCCTTCCGTTTTAAAAAATATCCGGTCTTCAACACCGGTCTTCGAATGCAATTCATAACGACGTATCACATATTCGGAATGGGTTATACGACCCCATGGTCCTTTCCCGGCTAACCCGAATAGTGAGCGCTTATTTAAAAACAAGTGTGGCATTCAAATTCATCCAATTCACAACAAATACCTATCTAAAGGTAATTATTGATAGTCGGTTATTTAACTATCAATAAAGATGCGCAACATCATCAGATTCCAAATAATTTTCCAAATTATTTCATCTTCAAAAATATCTTTACTAGATATATAGTTTCCACACTTCAAAAATAAATCAATATTTATTTTTCTAAACAGTTTCCCTTTCTTTTATAAATTCCATAGTGAATTTATATTTTCAAAATATCTACTGATATACGATTCTCAAATCGATTTCAAATATTCAATTTCATTTTATCTTTAAGAAGATAAAATCTCAAAACGTTTCATTTCATATTGGAAAAGCATTTCCATACTTATTTAATAATAAGTATTTCACAAATCTATTTATTTTCAATACTTGGAAAATATTCGATATACTTAAATCAATATTAAGTATAAATTCATTCTTTCAGGAAATCATTAATTTTAACATCTATTTGAGTCAAAACGAATGTTGCGTAAAACATCGTTACGACGACTCAAAATCACTAGTATAGGGATTCGAAATTTAGATAGATATATAAATTCCAATACTATATAAAAACATTTCCTTTCGGAAATCATTTACTATAACAACAGTGTTATAGTCCACCATTTCCTTATTTTTCGAAAACGTCTATTTCAACAATAAATGTTGAAATCTATGTATTCGATACTTCACACGTTTTAAAACATCTTTTAAAACAATTAACTTCATTTTATAATATCGCTTTCCCAAACATAACCATTTTATTCAATAATATATTCACTGTCCAAAATCGTGAATATACTTCAATAACCAAATTTCAATCTTTTCTACACATTTATTCCAAGAATTATCCACTATCCAAAATCGTGGAAAAAATTCCCTTAATAACCTTCTATATTAAATTCATCAAATTTGATTGATTTTCGAATTTATGAAACAACGTTCATAAATTCCATTTATTTATAAATTCTTAAAAATTCATTTTAACGCTTATAAAAACTCGTTTTATAATACCAACATTTTAATTTATAAAATGTCAACTTTATAAACCTTTTAAGTAAACCGTTTATAATATTTTAAAAATCTCAATTTAAACCATTTTATAAATCAATCAACTATTTATTCCAAAAATCACTTTTCGGTTATATTTCACAAAGATCTTAACTTTTATAACTTTAAAATTTGAACGTTTATTTATTTAAAATAAATCACTTCAAAAATTCAATAAAACGTATAATTTCAAAGATCACTTTAAAAATCCTTTTAAATTAAAAGTCGTTATTTTTAAAACTTGAATCCGATGATGCAACAGCACCAATTAGTCAATCACAACATCAAACATCATATATCAACATATGATAATAGAATATACATCAATATCTGTAAATAAATAAATACTGGTGAGGAATCCAGTTGGATCCCTCCAACCTGTTTCCCTGCATCCACAGACGTTAGCACAATACCAATTCCACTTCGAGGTGGAATATCGCGGTATATGGGTTTTATAAAAATATCCGCTTACTAACGGCGCAATAGGGTCTCATCCGCTATACGAGGCGAGAAATCAATCAATCCAATATATACATATGCCAATATGTATATATTGCTATATATATATAGATATATCCTACTATATCTAATATCACATCCAATAGCAATCAATAACTTCAATCCAAATTTATTTTGAGTGAGAAGATCTCACCTTCGCATTTAAATTTTGCAATCCATTTCCATTTTTGTTCCGACTTGTTTTTCCATTCTTAACCTTGTATAACCAATTATACAATTTGTTAATATTCGAGATAATTGAATAATAAATTTATCGTTTAAATAAATTAAATGATCCAATGATTTTATTTTAAATCAATTTTCTTTTAATAAATCTGTTTAACTAAAAATAAAATTTAAAACAGAATTTCCTTTAATAAATTATTTTAAGTGACAAAAATTTAAATAAGTTTGTTAAACAAATAAATCACCCTAACTATATTATTTCGAAATAACTAGTAATATGAATATGTATATTTTTTTTTATTTTTTTTTCTCTTCAGAAACTACATACATATAGACATTCAATAAGAATTCTTTTCACATCTATATATTCGTATATTAAATTCAAAACAAAATTGAACATCTTACTGTAAATACCTTATTTCATTTTATTTCCCACTTCTATCTCCAAATCATAAATATTATTTATGTTATCTGCATATATACTCATATTTAAAATAAAATAAACAGAAGATACCTCACTGATAATCGAAATCACGAAACCACCAGAGTTCGATTGCCACGACGAACATGCTGTGACTTCAACCCTCTCGACTTCGAGCTGCACGAGACCGCATCCAGATATCGTGAAACACATCTCGACATCGCGACTCTCACAATCGACCACGCCACTATCCAAAAACCCCCAGCCTGCTCCGATTCGCCGCATCCCAAATAGTCGTACGACGTGTCACCATCAAACTCGCGACCTCCACCAGTGCCGATGCACTCGACCACTGCCTCTCCTTCGATCGCCAGCTGCCGCCGTGACCTCAACGCCAGCCCAACGTCACCTCGCGTGCCCCAAATCCCATCTCGCGACTCTCGACCACCGAGCCCATGCTCGAGCTGCTCTCCTCCCACGCGAACGCATGAGCGAGCAACATACGAGGCTCAAAATCGAGCAGCCTTGATCGCCACAATTGTTTTTGCTTCTTTCTTTTCTTCGATCACAAGACAGGAAGAACGTCAGCCATTAGAGGAAGAAAGGGGAAAAATGAAATTTTGGGAACGAACGAAAGTGATTCCGTTTGTATTTTGTTTCTTTCAAGAGGAAGGTCTCGAATTTTTTTTTGATTTTGAATAGAAGGAGGGCTCTGTCGATTTTTTTTGAACGAGATTTTGTTTTGAGAAAGAAAGGGCGAGAGGCTATTTCATGATTTTGTTTCGTCTGCCATTGTTTTTCTTTTGAACGAAGACGAGCAGATTTTGTTTTGAATTGAACGAAAAACATTTCGTTTCCTTATAATTTGAACGAGAGGAACAAGCGTACGCATTATCAGCTGGAAAGGGGGAACAAGAGTACGCGATTAACAGAGGATAGGTCTGCTAAGAAAACTAGGGTGGATGATGTTGACCAAATTCAAAATTTTAAATTCAATTTGAACTCGGTTAAATCTCAACGCGTTCATTTACCGTACGGTCACAGATTAACTCCGAAAAATACGAAATTGGAAATCCGACAATAATTCAATATTACGGACCCAATTGAACTAGTTTCGTCGAATTCCGAGACTGTTTGAAAAATGACTATTTTTAAATATCGGTTCAAACAATTAAATTCAAAACTGAGCAAAACGGTTTAAAATTCAATTCTGAAAGTTCTATTATCTTCGGTATTATCAATACGAATTTTAAAAGCTTTTGAAATATTTTTCTTTGGCTTAAAATCAAAGATACAAATTTTTATTCAGCTATCAACAGATTAAATTCTATAATTTAATCGCCAAATTCAGAGTTATATCGGGGATTCAAATTAAATCATCGTTCAAATATTTAAAATAAATTAAATATTCTCAATTTAATTTGTTCAAAATTCGGGGTCGTTTCATACACAAAACCTGGGTCAGAATCAAACAAGTCCAGATGAATACAAGCATCATGTAGCAGTGCAACCCGAAGTCAAGAACAACAGCTACAACTCAATGCAAAACTCAATGAATCAAGTGAACACTTGTATACATATACAAGAAAATGAAGTGCAACCACAAATGCAATCATGTCTCGAAGACCAGTGAACAACCAGATGACAGGTAGACATCAAGATGGACAAAGTTCAAGGCAAGGCAATGCACAATGTAGACTACATATAAAACTGCAGACTAACCAGGTTAATAATGCAAACTGACTCGGTGGCTCAACAACATCAAAATGCACAAGCAAGGCTACTACATAGTGTGCAGACATGATGATCCACAAAGTATACAGGAACTAATACACAGTTACTCAAGGAATGGTTCAAATGGCCAAACTTACCAATGCATACCTATCAGACAACATAAGTACAAATGACAAGTCCCAGAGGCAAAAATCAACAGAGAGATGCACAAAGTAATGTATATACACAGTGCATATATACAACAAGAACATATCATCATCAAATGAACCAGACCATATGGAAATAGATCACTTCAAATGGCATACATGAAAACCAACATCAATGAGTATGAACTTAGCTGGATAGTACGACCAAGAACATGTATATGAAATGCATCAGTGGACAAATGCAAGCAATCAAGTACAGCAGCCTCAACAAGTATATCAGTCAGAAATATCATCACCGAAGACAACAGGGAATGAAAGAACTGCAGTTACAAGAGTATGGTACAGTTCGAACAATATCACCAGCATTTTAATAAATCAAAATGAACACGATCAGTGTCAAGGGCGAAGTCATAAAAAAAAGGAAGTCAAAGTACCAAAGAATTCAAAGCCGTGGCAATCAATAAATCAATGCCTAAGTCAACAATGAACCAAGTCAGATGAATCACCATCGATCACAGAAAAATATATACGAATTGAAAAGGTCAGAAATCGTCACAAAGCATTCAAGCATAATCACATGTCCGAGAAGAATTCAAGCATAATTATTAGACGAAGTCAAATAAATATATACGACGAAAATAAAGGGATTCAAAATCGCGGAAGTCACAAAATCACATGTAGGCAAAGTTTGAATTAGATGTGAGTAAACTCACCTTTGATTCGATGAGCAAAGAAGAACTCAAATCCAAACTGCGGCCGAAAGCAAAGATCGAAGAATCGTAACCGAAGCTGTGGCATCACGAACTCGATCGAATGAAATCGGCAGAAGCCCTAATTTTTGGAGACGAATGAGAATAAACGAGGCCGCCATTTTTCTTTTCTTTCGTTCGATTGTTTAGGGTTTCAAAAATGAATGGATCGGTTAAAGGAACGACAATAATAACCATCTCGGCAACAAAATAAAACATGGGCCAAAATAATTTTAAAGCCCGCCCAACATTTAACATAGTTATAAAAAAATTTCAATTCGATTTAAATTTCGATAGCAATTAACAAACAATTTAATCGTCATTTTGACGATAATTAAAAATTAAAAAATCCCGGGTTGTTACATTTAATTTATTTTGTTTCAAAATTTTATCTATGTATGTGTATTATATTATAGGTCTGCAATTTGCATAATAGGAATTTAGTTGCAAATTATGGTTAAAACCATGATTTAGATATTTAGTTTTATTGAGAATTCTAACAGGTAGGATAACTAAGGCCCGACCTAGTTACTAACATTGAGCTAGCCAAATGAGTTCAATTTTTTGTTTGAAAAATAAGTCAAAAAATATATTTTATATATAAGGAAAAACTATAAGTTACAACTCTTTTGTAGAGACAGGTATAATAGTGCATTGAAAAATACGCTTTCTTGAATAAAATTGCATCTCAAATATTTCACATCATTAGGAACATAAATGGACATGAAAAATCTTTATTTAACATATGAAAATCATAGTGCTAGAATTGGATTCTTATCTTCAAGAATTAATAAATGGACATGAAAAATCTTTATTTAGCATATGAAAATCATATTGCTAGAATTGGATGCTTATCTTCAAGAATTACCTTTAAGGAAAATATTTCACATCATCGGGAACATAAATGGACATGAAAAATCTTTATTTAGCATATGAAAATTATAGTGCTAGAATTGGATTCTTATCTTCAAGAAATTACCTTTAACGAAAATATGAACTATTTCGATTTTTAAAATATTGATGTAATTGTTTAATTTCCTCTTAAAACATAAACAAGAAAAATCAATTCTTAGGCGTTTGAGGTCAAACTAAGCTTATTAACCCTTAACATTCTCCATCCAAAACTATGTAATAGGTTCCTTTATCATTTAACATCTGCAAATTAGTTGACTATGAACCTGAGTAAAGATGCAGTTTTTATATCCTTACTTTTCCTAATAGTTCATTGGATTGCTGTTTTGGTTTCAAATTGATCAAAATATACGTTTAATTGTGACATTCCTCCTTAGAATATAAGACAAAAATATTATGAAAGAAAACAAAGAAACTATGCTCCTACTACTCGTATCTTTTGGAAATTATTTGCTTAGAAAAGCATGATGTTCACATTGGTACTCTACATATGTGGCCATAGATTAGCATACATAAAATTATATTATCAATACAATATTATCTGAATTGTTGATAAATCTTTTCCACATGAATTGTAATTTTAATATGAGATTGATTTGTTTCATAACAATGTTATCAATTTCTTGTTTAATTTGGAAGAGATGTTTGATACTATTTTTCCCTATGGTGTTCGCAGTAGTTTTAGTGAAATAAGTCACTTATGCAATGCTATATTAGAAGTGAGGTCACAGGCCCTTATATACTTTATATATGCTTGAAAATCTCAATTGTAAAGGGAGTTTATGTGTCTATCGAGGCTCTATGATGGTTTATGGCCAGGTTACTCACTTAAATTTGCCATAAGTATATAAATGTTGGGTCAAATTTATATAAACTTCTGTTTATTCTACTAAATTAACGAATAAACTGTTAAAGCATGATTTTGTGATTAGTTTCCTTAAAGTATCTGAAAACCGAAAGATTAAAATAGAGCTTAGTACATCTTTTGTTTTTCTTTAGGATCTACTTTTCACATATAAATACCATTTGATACCCACATATATCCTTTTTTTTGACATCTTTTACAGCATTCAAGTTGGTCTATAAGAATCATTGCATTTTTTAGGTTTCTACCTTTCTTACATATTACTTTTTTGGGTTTAGGCAATCTTTGTGCTACTATCTAGACTTGAGTTAATTGTTTATTATATGGATTTAACTAAATACGCGCTCATATCTATTATTACACTCACACTCATTCTAGTTTTATGCGATATTATAAAGATCCGCTTGAGAAGGATGAACTTGATGCATGGGGCTGGTATAAAGAAAATTGCTAGAAAAATGAGTGATGCCTCTGGTTCACAAGTCAAGGCAAGTATATGTACATTATTTATACGCATGTTGTGTTGATTGATAATAGAAATGAAACCCGTGTGTATTATTCAAATTTTACCAATTGGAAGTAATGGAAGCTTATCTACCTTTGTGATATTGTAATTGAATTTAATTTAAAACAATATTGTTTTAGGTTGTGTGCGCATAAGCTACGTGCCACAAAAGCAATGCTAAGAAATAGAGGTACTTGAGGAATGCATCTGCAGATTAGAAGTATTACGAAATGAAATAAACCAAGGCTGTCATTGGTTAAGAATTTATGTGAAAAGGCCAATCGGATCAACCCACCAAACCGATCTCTAATCCATATTTGAGCATGTTGTTTGCCTTGTCATAATGGATGTTATTTCTTAGAAAGCTGAGTTCATGTTTACCTTGTACGTTTGTAATTGCAACCTTTTATGTTGGTTAACCATATGTATGTATGTATGACATGGTCATAAGCTTGTACTGCAAAAACCGTGTAAACATAATTTGAGTTTGAATGTATTTCTATATTTCGCATAAAGAATAATGATATAAAGTCATAATTAGATGAACATTATTTGGATATATATAGTTGTGAATGTTAGATTATAGACATAAATAGCGTTTGATAATGCCAAAGTCAACTTTTTTGACTATTGTAAAAGAGTTTCTACAATGTTTGAAATGTGTTTGTAATCTATTTTTTTATAATATCTACAAGACATTGTGGAAAGATTGTTAAATAACATATGAGACTTCTATTACGATTGAAAAATGTTGTGAATATACAATCCACAATGGTGTATGCAACTCTAATTAAATGTTGTAGAAAGTAATTTTTTTTGTAACTGTGGATATAACAACGGCGAGCTAAATGTTGTTAAAGTGTTATAACAACGTTTATTGATCATTATAAAATACCTTTTTTCCTGTAGTGCATTCATGGCAAGATTTATATTCAGGCATGACATCTAATTAAAAAATATTACTACTAAATATAGAATTGCAAATATAGAAAATCTATTACCATATCCATTGCATGTCCAATAAAATATTTAATAATCAAGTTTTCTTATGGAATATTTACTGTAATAAACAAAAATTATCCTAGACTATTTAGATGTATAACTATAAATATAACTCTTGTTGAGAACATACACTACCATATAATCCAATTCATTTCAAGACAACGATTCTTTAGTGTAAGCCATTATGATCAAGTTTCTTCTCTCTCACAAATAAGGTTATCTTAGGAAAAGGCGACAACACTTGCTTTTGTTTAAAACGACTTTATGGCTTTACATTATTTCATTAATTATTGGTTGGTCCTTTATGTTTTTTATAAGTTATACATCTATTTATTCATGTCTGTGCCAAGCCATTATGATCGATGTTAGGTGTAGCTCGCTTTGGGAAATGGAGTGTGCGTGGATTGGATGGTTTAAAGTCCCACATCGTAGGATATTTGAAAAATCATGGTATATATATGAGATTGATGACATGTAACATTGAGGGTTCCTTTTGTTACATTGTACTGTCAAGACCAGATTATATGCCGATGGGAGACGATGAAGGAATGTTTAATCGGAATGTCAGCATAGGAGACTTCGACTGTTGGCTCCTGCTAGACACAGTGAAGCGTACGCGTACGGAATGCTAAAATACCGAAACTCAACATGGTATCAAAGTTCCATGGTTCAAGAGGTCAGTATGATGCAACGTGATCAAAACATGGGTCCAAAGCGGCTTGAGCATGGGTTGTTCATTAAGGTGGAGATGGTTAAGCAGTCTGGCTTCTCCTGTTTATGAGAATTTGAAGTAGCAGCCTAATCCCACTACGAAGAGGACTCGGTATAATTTCAAAGGTGATTTGAGCAATAATCGCCAGTGTGGAGGTTGTTAGGTGTGGCTTGCATTATAAACGAAGTGAGTGTGTGGATTAGATGGTTTGAAGTCCGACTTCGCAAGATATTTGAATAAATCATGATATATATATATATATATATGAGATTGGTGACATGTAACATAGAAGATTCATTTTGTTACAATGTGTAACCAAGACCAGATTATATGCCCGATCGGAGGCGATGAAGAGATGTTCAATCGAGACGCTAATATAGGTGACTTTGATCATTGACTTCGGCTAGACACGGTGAAGCGTACACGTATGGAACGTGGGAATGTCGAAACTCAACAATCAACAACATCAACCTTTGATAATTTGTACAACTCATATGTTAACGTTAAAATGTGAACGCCAACACCCGGTGTGTGTAGTAAGATCGTGAAAGCAACACCCGTGTAACGGGAACAGAAATCAAGCAGGAAAATAGCAGAAATGCAGTAAAAGACGGCAATTTATAGTGGTTCGGCTTGAGATTTAGCCTACGTCCACTTTGAATCTCTTTATTATTGAATCTGGTTACAAATTGATACAAATCTCCTATGAAAACAGTACAACTCGATAACAAGAAACAATCTTGACTACTAGCTCAATCTTCGGCGATGAAACTCGATGAATCCATGTCGGATGTTAGGAATTTCTCTCGAAGTTTGTTGTAGTGTCTTGAATGCTTGAAGGATCCTTGTTTGCTGAATGATTGGAGAGTTTGACAGAGTAACGACACTTTAGAAATGAATTGCCAAAAGTCCCTCTCATGTTGGAAGTGGTGGGGTATTTATAGGAGCTGATCTGGTCTCTGGAAAATTTCCTAAGTCCTAAGTCGTCACCGACTTAGTATAAGTCGCTGCCGACTTACGATAGGTCATAGCCGGTTTATCAGCTCCAACACTTCCCTAGCAGTTCACCTCCTCTTCTGGTTTTACGCTTAAGTCCTAAGTCGCTGAAGACGTAAGGTAAGTCGGTGACGAGGTAAAGATGCATAAGGTATCTCAGCATTGTTAGGTCGGAGCAGAGTTATCGTGTAATCTTAAATCGGCAGTTTGTTAACTCGGCAGGCCTTGCCAACTCGTACTTTGTTAAATTGGTTGGCTTCCTTAAGTCGGTAGTCATTTTAGGTCGGCAGCTCCTCTTAGCAGCGACTTGTTGAAACAGTATACTTTTTAACTCGGTAGGCTGCAAGTTCCCATAGGTCGGCAATCTGTTAAGTCGGCAGCCCCTGTTATCTCGCAATCTGCTAGGTCGGTAGGCTTCTTTTAGTTGTTATGTCGTTAACTTTCTTAGGTCGGCAAGCACCTTAACTTGGCATAATTTCTTAGGTCGTTAAACACCTTAACTCGGCATACTTTATTAAGTCGTCAAACACCTTAACTCGGCATACTTTATTAAGTCGTCAAACACCTTAACTCGGCATACTTTATTAAGTCGGCAAACATCTTAACTCGGCATACTTTATTAAGTCGGCAAACATCTTAACTCGCCTCCTGCTAGGTCGTGGGTCGAAAAGGGGTTAACATTTGCCCCTCGAAGTATATGCCTAAGCCATAGGTCGTATGCTTCGATTCTCTTAACTCTTTGGTTAGGTCGGTAACGACTTAACAAATGCCTTAGGTCGTACACCGTGCGAGTCGACTCGCCTTCCAACATATAAATAGTTGCATCCTTCTTCCTCTTCCTCATCTGTTCCTTTTCTCGAATCAGCCATTGACGCACTTTAGAGCTTTCAGAGATAAACCCCAACCATCCAATCGCCGATCATCTTCTTGCTATACCTCGTAAGTCGATCTGGTCATCGCTCACCCATGCTCACTGTCGAATCGATAACTCCCCAGTTTTTGACTTCCATTTATGTTTAAATGCTGCGATTCATTATGCATAACTCTTTGATTGTTTAGCAATCGCCATCGCCCGTGTTGTAGTTGTAATAGGGCAGTAATATATCCGATTCGCAGCAGGTTTGATTCGATTTGAATTGGCTCTTTGGGTGGTCCAAGGGTGTGATGGAATGAGGATCGTCATTGACTGTGAGGCTATTGGGTTAACGGGTGAAGAGTTAGGGAGGAAAATTGGTGGAAGGAGGTGAAATTTATGGTGGAGGAGAAGTAGCTTGAGACGACTCAAAACATTCATGCGACCTAACTATCTCAACAGCCCAGTTTTTCTTGCGACCTAACTATTCGCCGACATAAGCCTTAGGTCGTGGCCGAGCTAGGACTTAGAAATTCACGCCGTTCTGACTTGAGACCTTTCGCACGCAGCCCGACTTAACTTATCACACAACTTCTTGTATTAGGTCGTGACCGACCTAGAACTTGGAATAATTTCAACGACTTATTTTTCACAACAAGGCTTTAGGTCGCAGCCGAGTTAGTACTTAAGCTTTCGGCCACTCAACAGATGATTTTTGAACTGTGCCTGGACTTCGAACTGTTGAACTATGAACTGTGTTGCATGCATTTTACATATTGCTTCAATTTTGCAAACTAACAATCCTGCTTAATACAACATTCACAGAATACTGGGACGAATATACTATCACCGACTGCCCACATCGAGTGACAGATTAGTTGATAACGAGAAAGTTAAATTAAATGAATATGGACGAGATGCTGTACAATAACCAATTCAAGTGAAGTATTAAAACAAAATCATAATAGTCAAGTGAAACCGACTTGTCTGTATTAACACTGCACTTGATCATTGACAAGTTCTGAAATTCTGTAATCAATTGATTGTCAACTAATTTAATTTCAGTTATGCTTGTCTTTTATTTTCATTAGTTTTTTGCACAACACTTCACACTTTTAGGGAACGTGCACCTTCACATTTGAACATTCAGCTGATTGTGTAGAATGTCTTCTCCACAAGAAGGAACAGAGCAAGCTGAAGATGTATTTCCAGTTGCTATCCCGCTGAACGATCCTCCAGAGAGGACTCCTACTACTTTGAGCCATAAAGCCTTTCGTCAACTATGCATCCAGTTTGGCATTGCTGAGGCTGACGCTTTGCTTCCCGAAATAAATGATACTGCAGACAGACCGCCCCGTGGCTTTGTCGCAGTTAACCGCAAAATGTGCTTGAGCGGAGCTATTCCCCCCTTCAATGACTGCATTCGAGAACTTCTTCTCCAACTATCTATTTCCCCTTTTCAGTTACATCCCAATGGTTATGCCATCTTGCTGGGACTATGCGTGCTTTTTAGGAGAACACTGGGCCGCTTCCCTACCTTCGGAGAAATTCGCTATCTTTGTACTTTTGCCAAAAATAAAGATCATCCCTCCATCATAGTTGTAAGGAGTGCGAGAAATCGTAAGTTGATCACCGGTCTCCCTGAAAGTGTTCACAGTTTCCTGAGCCCGTTCTTCTATGTTCGCTGCCCTCCTGGGTTTTATGCTATTTGGAGAATGGGGAGTAAGATCACTTTCATTTGTTTCTTATATTCTTTCAAACTTACCGAAGTTCGGATTATCAAGTGCTAACTTCGCTCTTTTTTTTCCTTTTCAGCACTTCCTCCTCCTTCTAAAAATCTCAGTCACAAAGTGACTTTCGAGAGGCTTATGGCGGTGCCTGTAGAGGAGAGGAGTATCCAATTTCTATTAGATGATGAGCTTTTGCACCATATTGGGCTTCTGCACCCTTCCAGGTCGACTCGAATTCATGAAATTCCTAGCTCTGATGCAGAAACATCGGCTGCTTCGGGTTCTCAAGCAGAGGCATCAAATGCCCCAGTTTCTGCGGAAGAAGCTGCATCAAAAACACTTGTCGTGGATGCTGCTTTGATAAAGTGTTCCGGATCCACTGATGTTGTAGGGTTGGCTGGCAAGTTGGCACTTCCCCCAATTATTGAGGAAGAAGAGAATCCTCGAGCTTCTGAAAAATCAATTGATGTGGAAGTTGAGAAGGAGAAATCTGCTGAACATTTGGGCGACGACACCTTTGATGGCTTGAGTGACATTATGATAACTTCCCAAGAGCTTTTTGGGGATAGCAATCAAAAAGCGACTTCTCCCGTTGTCGAGGCGACTTCTACCCTTAAACAAACCCAGACGCCTACTACGCCAATCGCCTATGTTTCCACACTAAAGCGTGGTCTGTAATTTGACGCATGTAGCTTGCACGCCACACACACTTAGGACTTTTCAGCACTTACAAGCATTTATCCTCTTTTTTCTGGAAATTTCTAAACTCTACCCTTTTTCTGCTTTTAGGTTCTCCAATGGGACGTACAGGTTCATATTATGACTCATTCAAGTACCGTGGAGGCCGCGGCACCTATGACTTTAGGAAGTACCTTGATACCCCAAAAGAAACAGATGAAGAGAGGGCTCGAAGGAAAGCCCAGGAGAAGCGGGATTACGATCAGTGGCAAAGAAGGAAAGAAGCCGAGCGATATGATTCTTCGCATAGGAGTGACTACTCTCATAAGCGGAAGTCTTACGATGATAAGGGAAAAACTCAGATTGCCGATGAACCGAGCAAACGATCTAAACCGATTGACGCGTCTGAAATTTCTGAAAAGACTGACGCTCCCATTCCTTCTGATATTCTGGCTAGCTCTCCTCCTCTGAAGAAATCTGACATTCAGACTATCATTAACAGACCGCAATATCAAGTCAAGGACGGCCCCCCAACACTTCAGAGCCGTTTTCCGAATTGGTGCCTAAAAGGGGTGCGCTTTGACTTGGACATAGTTCCGATTGATAAATCAGACATGCTTAGCAGTCTTGACGCAGTCAGGCTCAATATCGAGAGGATGTCGCAGTGGCAGAAGCTTGTCGATGAACTCCAAAGGGTTAACCGTGCAAACCTTGAGGCAATGCTGACTATGGAAAACGACAAGGCGGAGTGGGACAAAGTTTGCAAACAGCATAATCTCGAAATGACAACTATTGCTGATGGTTATGCAAAACTTGAGTCCGAGGTTAAAAAGCTTAAGGAAGATCTTGCCTCTTCTTCTGCATCTCATATCCAAAAAGAAGAGGTCTTTCAAAAACAAGTGCGGGATGCTCATGCTGCACAGAGAGATGTTGAAATGAAGCTTGCCGCTGAACAGCATATCATTGAGAAATACCGCACAGAAAATGCCGATTTGCGGGAAAAGGTCACCTCTCAGAACGCAGAGATGGAGTTACTAAAGTCCCGACTCGCTAAAGTTGAGGCAGAGCGTGATGAGGCTACCGCTGGCCGGGTTGCTGCCGTTGCCGAAAAGGAAGCGGCTGAGCAATCACATGAGGCGACGAAAGCAGACGTCAGCTCTACCTTATTTGACTTTTATTTACACAGCGTTCTGGGTCGTGGGAGCCTCTCTTTTCTTGGTCCCGATTATGAAATTACATTGGCTGAAGTGTGGGAAGTCGCGATGGATATGCTTGGCGGGGCTGGCTATAATGAGCTGGAACTTGAGGAGCGCTATCTCAATGATGAGGATCGCGCCGCTCTTGTTAAGGGGAAGGAGCTACTTGCCAAAGTACGAGCTGAAACAGCGGGAGAAGAGCCTCCAAAAGAAAAAGCTCCTTTAACTGCCCCCGTTCAAATTTCCACTTCAGCCGACGTTAATATTATAGATTCCAGCCCTCATTCTCTACATTTAGCTAAAGTTGCCCAGGAGACTGCAACTACTCCTACTGAAGATGAGGCACTGTATGATATTGAAGCCGAGAAGTTCGAGGTGGATCTTGTAAAGCCAACTCCTCCAGGTACTCTTGGTGTCATCTCGGGTCTAATGAACCAGTCATTTGACTTAGCCGAATTCGATGACCTTCTTACTTGTTACTTAAACTTTGATGAACCGATGCCTTCTTTATTTTCGGGGGATGCTGATTTTAACTTCTTTTCTTCTACAGCGGAGGCACCAAGCACTACACAAGCTTTCACTCCTTCGATTGCCGTTCCTCTGTCTTCCCAAATTACTCCTCCCTCTGCTTCCCAACCGGGATCACAGGCAGAGAAAATCGAAGCTCTTCAAGGCTTGGATGATCCAGCTGCTTCTCAGGAACAGAAGGCGGAGGATTTTGAAGACATCGAGAAGACCCCGGAGCGGTCTCTTGACGACGATACAAAGCTTTCAACATTGCTGACTACTCCGGGGAGTGAGTCTTCTTCAAAGAGGAAGGGGAAGCGTGCTGTAAGGAAAAAGAAGAAGACTTCCACTGAAGAGGAAGCAGTAGTTGATCCGGCTGTACCGCTTTCTCCTTCTGCCCCTGCCCGTTCACAACGACTTCAAAAGCTAATCATCAGACCGGGAAAGAGTTCCAAGGGTGGTGAGAAGAAGGAATAATCAAGCTGGATTTTCTACTTTTTATTTTTGCTCTTTGCATGTATTGACCGGGGATTGTGCGGGTACCGGTCCTCGCTTTTGCTTTTTGAGATATCTGCACAAGTAAAGAATTTTCATAGTACTAAATAAAACAATTATTTTACTTGTACAAACTCTTGTGTATGTGAGAATGATCTATCTTCTATTTTAAGTGTAGAACAAACGATTCTTCTTACTTGTGCAAACTTTTTGTCTGCGTTTGAGAATGCATTTATTCCACATCTGTTTTCCGTGGTATTGCAACGAACTTGTGGCATGTTGCTTTTATTAATGTAATTGAATTGTACAGTATTGCCCCCATGCCGTAAGTGCATTGCAATATTCCTAGTTTTTTTTTTAAGACTAATACTCTTACTTCAGAGGACAATTATTCCGCTTTTAAGGGGAGAATTATTCTGCTCTTAATAGAGTATATCCAGTCTTTAGAAGAATTTTTACTTTTTCTTTCTGAAGAACGCTTCAACTTTCGGGGATAATCACTTTTATTCATTAAGAAGTGAATTTCCTTATGAAGTGAAATAAGCTTTTCCGAAAGAATTTTGTAGCATTTTTCAACCCCCTTTTTTTTTTTTTAGGAGGAACTTTTCTAGATGAACAAGTTAGTCCTTCCTTTGAGAGTTGAACTTTGCTTCTGGACGATGCTTTTTGTTCAAGCATTTTATTTTGGGACATGCCTCCGGAGAGGGCTCCTCTTAAAGAGTTGTGCCTCCGAAGAGCTCTTGTGCCTTCGAAAAGGGCTTGTGCCTCCGAGGAGGGCTTGTGCCTCCGAAGAGGGCTTGCGGTGCCTTGGGAAAGGGCTTTTGCCTCCGAAGAGGTCATGTGCCTCCGAAGAGGGCTTGCGGTGCCTTGGGAAAGGGCTTTTGCCTCCGAAGAGGTCATGTGCCTCCGAAGAGGGCTTGTGCCTCCGAAGAGGGCTTTTGAGTGCCTGGGAGTTACTTTCTCATGGTCGGATGGGTTCGCGGGGCAGGTGTAAGTTGCTTGATTGGATGTTTGTTTGTACAAACGACCGCAATCAATTAACAAGATGCCCCTTCGGTAGTCCCACCGATCTTTTTGGTTGAGGAAAGCACTCCCATTTATTGGTGTGCCTCGTTAGAGGGCTTTGGTTGGTTGGAAAGTTTCTCTCATCATCTGCCTGTTAGCGCTCTCTTATTATCGTTTCCAAGCACATCTTCTTCTTTTCCTCTTATAAGTAAATTGCTTCATCCGAAGAAGTGGACTTCACTGTTGAATGACTTCACGAGACAAACGCAAGTTATCTAGTCGGATGTCTATTCATAACGGCAATCTCAACTAGTGAACAAAGGTTTGTCACAGTGGAGTCGCCAACTTTTTATGTGAAGTTTTCCTTGCTTGGGATTTGAATTTGGACAAAATTTTTGTGGCTTGGTTTTCATGTAATAGCTGATTTATGAAAGTTGCTTAGCTTTGTGATGAGCAAGCCTTGTTATAATGTCCTGCAATTTTGAATTGATATTTTAGCGATACATTTAAAGTATTTACATATCAAAATAAAACAGGCATCATGAAATAGTAAAGAACACAAGATTTATAGTGGTTCGGCCAAAAATCGGGCCTACGTCCACTTTATAGCTTTCATTCATTTACACTGATTTACAATGTTTCACAATACAACTGATACATTCATCATCATTTTACAATTTTGAGCTGAGCTCTTTTCAGGTAAAGTAAGGACGCAAATGGTTGCTGTTCCAGGCCCTTGGAATCGGATCTCCTTCAACAGTTATGAGTTTGAAAGTGCCATCGAGAAGTTTAGTGCCTATGACATATGGTCCTTCCCAGTTTGGCCCAAACACACCAGTTGCTGTCATGATCCTTTTCAAAACCAAGTCTCCGACTTCAAAGCTGCGTTGGCGAACTTTGGAATTGAAATTCCTGGCTATTTTCTGCTGATGAGCTGAAACTCTGAGCCTAGCTTCCTCTCTTTTCTCATCAAGAAAATCAAGTGCTTCAAGTTGCAGTTTTTCATTTTCGATTTCATTGAAATGAACTCTTCTATGTGAAGGAACCTCTACTTCTACTGGAATCATTGCCTCAGATCCGTATGCCAGTGAAAATGGAGTGTGCCCAGTCGCAGTTTTGTGAGTCGTTCTATACGCCCATAGTGCTAATGGAAGCTTATCAACCCAACCACCTTTTGCTTTTTCAAGTTGCTTTTTGATAGTTGACTTGATGATCTTGTTAACTGCTTCCACTTGCCCATTTGCCTGCGGATGAGCCACTGCTGAGAAGCTTTTTCGAATTCTGAACCGTTTGCAAAAATCCTGGAATTCTTCACTTTCAAATTGAGTGCCATTGTCGGTGATTATCTTCTGTGGCACACCATATCTGCAAATGATATTCTTCGTTACGAAATTTATCATCTTTTTAGAAGTGATGGTGGCCAAAGGTTCAGCTTCAGCCCACTTGGTGAAATAATCAACGACAACAATAGCATATTTAATTCCTGATTTGGCGATCGGTAATGGTCCAATTAGGTCTATCCCCCAAATGGCAAATGGCCATGGACTGACCATTTGTGTGAGTTCAGTGGAGGGTGCTCTCGGGATTTTTGCAAATCGTTGGCATCTGTCACATTTTCTGGAAAAAGTTGCAGCATCTCGATTGATATCTGGCCAGAAGTATCCATATCGGAGAATTTTCTTTGCAAGTGTTTGACCACCTGAATGGTCTCCACATTCTCCTCCATGCACCTCTGTTAAGATTGTCTTGGCTTCTTCTTTAGTTACACATCGGAGTAGTGGGGTTGAAAATCCCCGCCTGTATAATCGGCCATCTTGAATTATATACCTTGATGCTTTTCTTAATAATTTCCGACGTTCCTTAGAACTCTCTGGCAGGGAACCACTGAGTAAGTATTCTTTGATTGGAGTCATCCATGATTCATGCTCTTGAGACGTAGTCATAATCCAATCAACATCCATTTCATCAATGCTTGGAGCTGATAGAACTTCTACAGGAAATAATCCTAGTAATTGAGCTTCTCCGGAACTTGAGTACTTTGCTAAAGAATCCGCCTTCATATTTTCCTCTCGGGGTATGTGGCTTATTGAGTAGTGATCTAAATCATTGAGGAGTTCAGAAGTTTTTGTCAAATATGCAGGCAAATTCCCTCCTTTGGCTTGAAATTCCTTCTTCACCTGGCAGACAATAAGCTGAGAATCACTGAAAATCTGTATCACTTTGATATTCAATTCCTTGGCGATCTTCAACCCGGCAATAAGTGCTTCATATTCTGCTTCATTGTTTGTCAAAGGAAACTCCAGCCTTAATGCATAACATAGTGATCGTCCTTCGGGAGTTTCGAGCACAATTCCTGCCCCAGAACAATAATCGTTTCTTGAGCCATCAACATACAACTTCCACTGTATCGGAATGCAGCCAGTGGTTTCTTCCTTACTGTCACCTTTGTCAGTGGACTCTGCAATGAAATCTGCTAAAGCTTGTCCATTAATTGCTCTTCGGGGATGGTAAGTGATGTCATATTGGCTGAGTTCTATGTTCCACTTCAAGAGACGACCCGAGGTTTCAGGACGATACAGAACTTGCTTCAAAGGCTGATCAGTCAGGACCTTGATAGGATGAGATTGAAAATAGGGTCTCAACTTCCTGGAAGCGATTAGCAGACAATAAGCAAGTTTTTCTATCTTTGAATAATTCATTTCAGCCCCAGCGAATCGTTTGCTGATGTAGTAAACCGGACGTTGTATTTTCATATCTTCTCGTACGAGTGCTGCACTTAAAGCATGGGATGAAATTGCCAGATAGATGAAGAGGTCTTCACCATCACTAGGCTTGGAAAGGACCGGAGGAGTTCTCATATGATGAATCAGTTGATCGAAAGCATTCTGACATTCAGGAGTCCATTTGAAATTTTTCTTCCCTTTCTTTAGAGCATCAAAGAAGGGAATGCATTTGTCTGTGGCCTTGGAAATGAAGCGACTAAGAGCGGCAACCTTTCCATTCAGACTTTGCAGTTCTTTCTTTGTTCTAGGGGCTTTAACCTCTCTTAGAGCTGTGATTTGAGCAGGGTTGGCCTCGATGCCCCTAGCGCTCACAATGAAACCCAGGAATTTCCCAAACTCTACTCCGAATGAACATTTCAATGGATTAAGCTTCATTCCGTACTTCCGAAGAATTGAGAACATTTCTGCTAGGTGATCCATGTGGTCTACTGCTTTCTTTGACTTTACTAACATATCATCAACATAGACTTCCATCGTTTTGCCAATCTGAGGCTTGAACATAGCGTTGACAAGTCTTTGGTATGTTGCCCCAGCATTCTTTAAACCGAATGGCATGACTTTGTAACAGTAGAGTCCCACATCTGTAATAAAGCTTGTGTCCTCCTGATCTGGTTCATTCATCATAATCTGATTGTATCCAGAATAGGCATCCATAAAAGATAACAACTCATGTCCAGCCGTCCCATCTACTAGTTGATCGATTCTAGGCAACGGGAAGCAGTCTTTGGGGCAAGCCTTGTTCAGATCTGAGAAATCAATGCATACTCTCCACTTTCCATTTGCCTTCTTAACCAGTACTGGATTTGAAACCCAATTTGGATAAGTGGATTCCTTGATGAAATTATTCTCTAGGAGCCGATCTACCTCTTCCTTTAAAGCTGCTGACCTTTCTGGACCTTGAGTTCTTCTTTTCTGTTTCACTGGCACGAATTTCGGATCGACATTCAGGGTGTGAACAGCAATTGTAGGAGAGATTCCGCACATATCAGCATGACACCAAGCAAACACATCTAGATTGGCTTTTAAGAATGATATCAGTGTATTCTGAACTGTTATACTTAGCTGTGAACCCACATTGAGTACTTTATTTGGGTCTTTCGGGTCTACAGATACTGGTACCGTTACCTCCACGGGTACCACCCTATTCTCCCCTGTACTGGCTTTCCTGGGATCCATTTCTTTTCTTGCATTGCTGTGTTCGCCAGTACAGGGGCCGCTCCGTAGTTGCTACAGGGTCGGTTCCTTGATGCGGAGCGGAGCTGCCGCATCTTTCCCCATTTCTTTTCTCCTGGCCTCTCGGAGTTCTACAAGATAACATTCTCGTCCTGCATTTTGATCTCCTTTAATAACAGCAATCCCATTATCAGTAGGAAATTTCATTGTTAAGCACCAAGGAGCGAGGACGGCCCTGAAAGCAGCAAGAGTAGGCCGGCCCAAGAAAGCGTTATAGGCGGAGAATCCATCCACGATTACAAAAGTTTGCTTCCGAACCAATTTCTTGGGTCCTTCACCCATTTCAACAAACAAGTCCACTGTTCCGATCGGCTGTTTCAGCTCTCCTGTAAATCCGGCGATCTTGTGTGAAGAAGCATGTACATCAGTAATCGGAATTTTCATTTGGTCAAATGTCCTTTTAAAGAGGATGTTGCACGAGGCACCACTATCAACTAACACTCTTCTGACAATAGCCGGCCCAATACCGACAGAGACAACCATAGGGTCCTCAGTAGGAGCTTCCACATTAACAGAATCCCTGGCTCTGAACATAATATCATCATGGAAAGTTTTTTGCTGCTTTAGAGGTGAAACATCTTCCAGGATTAAGACACTTTCTTCGGTTGGTGCATACTTCAAAGCTTTTGCATACCTTTCCATTTCACCACAACTCCTGCCAGCCGGGTGAGGCCCCCCTGTGATCACATTAATAACAGGTCTTTCCTTTCCAACTGGCCTCTCTCCTGAATCAGATGAATTAGTTGGAGGTAACTGCCCTTGGCTGGATGAAGATGGGTCCTTTCTATTCCTCTTGACGTATTGCTGCAATTTATTCTCTCTTAGCAATTCTTCAATCAGACTTTTCAAATGGCGGCACTCATTGGTATCATGCCCTGGTTGGTTGTGAAACTTGCAAAATCTTCCGCTCTGAACAGCATTCTTCCCAACTTTCACGGCCGGTGGTTTCGGAAATTCAACAGCATCTTTAGTGGCGATGAAGATATTTTCCGGGGTATCGGTCAGAGGAGTAAAGTCTGATGGTTTAAGAAAACGGGGCTTTTTGAAGTCTTTCTGCCTTTTCCCACCATTACTTTCCCTTTTCTGATCTGCCGGTTCTTTCTTGCTTTGAGTAGTAGCATTATTTTCCGCCACCGTTGTCACAACTTTAGCTGGTGCGGAAAGATTCTCTAGGCGTATAAATTCATCAGCCTTTTTGTAGAATTTCTCGAGCGAATTTGGCTCTTTCATCTTCAGCCATTTCCCAAATTCGCTCGATTTGTCAACGGCACGCATCAAATAGGTCAAGATCATTCGTGGCTCGGCATTATCGACTTCTGCCAGAGCTAAGTTGAAGCGGTTCAAGAATGACTTAATAGGCTCTCCCGGATTCTGTTCAAGACTGGACAGTGACATTATATCTTTTGCCCTTGAAGCGTATAGCCTGAATTGCTCTTTGAATTTTCGGGTGAGATCGGAAAACTGATCTACAGATCGGACTGGAAGCTTGGTAAACCAGAGAAGCGCCACCCCTTCTAAATAGACTGGGAAATATCGGCACTTTATCTCGTCGGTTGCCCTTGCGCCGGTCATATGCCAATCGTATTTATACAAGAACTGATTTGGATCACTTGTCCCCCGATAAGCAGGAATAGTGGGGGGAACAAACTTTCTAGGAAATTCAGCTTTCAGAATCTTTTCGGTAAACGGAGTTCTACTTGGTGCGAATCCCCATTCGCTTTCGTCTTCATCTCTTTGCATGCTCTCTTTCATTATTTGCTTGATCATACCAGAGAGATATTCCTCATTGTTCAGAGATTTCGCAGAGTAGGCCTCAGCCATCTTTTCAGGAGTTTGTCCAGGTAAATGCTCATGAAGAACTGGTGACGGCCTAGATCCTTCGGCCTGGAGGGGTGCCCCTTCGGCAGCACCTGATCCCCCGTGAGGAATATTTCTTCCCTCGGAATTGGGAGCAGCATTAGCAAAGTTTCCCTCATTATTTACTGGTCTTTGACTCGTACCAAATAGAGCATTCAGCCTTTCCATCATCAGGTTATTCTGAGTTTCAATCTGCTGGTACAGTCCGGATACAGCAGCATCTAACTCCTGTCGCGTAACACCGATGCTTGGAGCTGCTTGATTTGGAGAGAGAGAAGTGGCAGTATTGTCACGGTCATCATCAGTTCTAACAGACTTTCGTTTCCTTCCGGGAGCCATTATGTCTGATAAACTTCTGATTTTGTGGGAAATTCTTTCAGCAAACTTCTGAGAAGCAATGGTGAGTGGCAGCCTGAGTTGTATCTCTCAATGAAAGCACCAAAATGTTAACGTTAAAATGTGAACGCCAACACCCGGTGTGTGTAGTAAGATCGTGAAAGCACCACCCGTGTAACGGGAACAGAAATCAAGCAGGAAAATAGCAGAAATGCAGTAAAAGACAGCAATTTATAGTGGTTCGGCTTGAGATTTAGCCTACGTCCACTTTGAATCTCTTTATTATTGAATCTGGTTACAAATTGATACAAATCTCCTATGAAAACAGTACAACTCGATCACAAGAAACAATCTTGACTACTAGCTCAATCTTCGGCGATGAAACTCGATGAATCCATGTCGGATGTTAGGAATTTCTCTCGAAGTTTGTTGTAGTGTCTTGAATGCTTGAAGGATCCTTGTTTGCTGAATGATTGGAGAGTTTGACAGAGTAACGGCACTTTAGAAATGAATTGCCAAAAGTCCCTCTCATGTTGGAAGTGGTGGGGTATTTATAGGAGCTGATCTGGTCTCTGGAAAATTTCCTAAGTCCTAAGTCGTCACCGACTTAGTATAAGTCGCTGCCGACTTACGATAGGTCATAGCCGGTTTATCAGCTCCAACACTTCCCTAGCAGTTCACCTCCTCTTCTGGTTTTACGCATAAGTCCTAAGTCGCTGAAGACGTAAGGTAAGTCGGTGACGAGGTAAAGATGCATAAGGTATCTCAGCGTTGTTAGGTCGGAGCAGAGTTATCGTGTAATCTTAAATCGGCAGTTTGTTAACTCGGCAGGCCTTGCCAACTCGTACTTTGTTAAATTGGTTGGCTTCCTTAAGTCGGTAGTCATTTTAGGTCGGCAGCTCCTCTTAGCAGCGACTTGTTGAAACAGTATACTTTTTAACTCGGTAGGCTGCAAGTTCCCATAGGTCGGCAATCTGTTAAGTCGGCAGCCCCTGTTATCTCGCAATCTGCTAGGTCGGTAGGCTTCTTTTAGTTGTTATGTCGTTAACTTTCTTAGGTCGGCAAGCACCTTAACTCGGCATAATTTCTTAGGTCGTTAAACACCTTAACTCGGCATACTTTATTAAGTCGTCAAACACCTTAACTCGGCATACTTTATTAAGTCGTCAAACACCTTAACTCGGCATACTTTATTAAGTCGGCAAACATCTTAACTCGGCATACTTTATTAAGTCGGCAAACATCTTAACTCGGCTCCTGCTAGGTCGTGGGTCGAAAAGGGGTTAACATCATATGAAGCGGTCATTGTTATCCAATAAGTAATGGACAATCATTTGCTTTCTTATGATATCTTTTTATAACAGTCATTAATTAATATATTGGAATCAGCATGTAATGTATTATAGATATAAGATACCTTTTGTTGCCTATACTTCTTAAACATCTTTTGAAATGCCTTCATTGTTTTGGTTGTGATTTTTGCTAATTTAATTGCGAATGTAAATATGATTTCTAAATCTTATACCAGTTCTTTATAGGTAACTGGACTTCCTCGGTGAAAACAAGTAGCAACATGTCATAGAAAATTAGCGATGTGAAGTTCTTTTCTATCTGTAACTACTTTTATTTAAATATATAGGATTTATATTTAGTTCTTTAGAAGGACTCAACCTCAGCACACATGGATAATGCATTTTTGGCCTATGAAAATATGAACAAATACATGCCATGTTCTTTTTCATGGAAGTACTTATAATTAACTATATCACCATAAAAATTAGTTGATGTACACTTATTTATTTTCTTTTTTGCTTATAGATATAATATAATGATTTTTTTTAACTTCATAGCATGGTCCATTTTGTGACTGATAATAGTGCTCCAAATTTGGGAAGATCATTATGTATGATAACTGCTTGATGGAATAACGGTAAAAAGAATGAGTGTTTTTCTATTCTTTTTAATTATTACATTCCTGAAGATACGTATATTTGACATATTCTATAATTTCAAGAATGAAGCATCCCTTTGACTTTTTCGAAAGGTTCTGTTGTAGCTATCTCTCTTTTCTAATCCTTCTTTTATATTATTCATGGTTTCGACAAAGTTGAAACGAAGACTGATGGTTACAAAAAAAAATTTAACCGGCCCAATAACATCAAGTGACTTTTAACTAATTATATGTTAAAATTAAAAGATGGTTTAATAAAACAAAGTTTGTTAAACCTTTTTAATAAATTTAATCCAATTAAAACTTTATTAAATATTCCATTTTAAATCAAGATACCCTTATAATTTTGGATCTTAAGAGTCAAGTACCTGGATATTTAAGAGAAGTGTCTACCAAACAGTATTATAAATTCCCTTACCATAACATATATATTTATAGCCCGAGTAATCCCAAAATAAAACAAAGGAACTGGGTACTACCAAACAGTATTATATATTCCCTTACCAGGAAAGGTAATACTTAAGAGAAGTATCTACCATCTGGACAAATTCCCTGTCCATTTTTAGTTACTTTCGAGCCATTCGAACTAGCGAATTTAAAAAAACACATTTCTTCTTTTCAAATCCCTTTTTGAAGCAATACTTTATATATTCCTAAATAAATAGTTTTAACAAAAATATCAATTTTGAATTTGCTTTGGGTTTGTTCGAATTCGAACTCGTCTCAACCACACAATGACAAAGAGAATAATTTACTAAGTGCACAATGTCGTTTGCCTAAGCAAACCTTCGATCGTCACTTAGATGATTATTCCGATCATCACAAAACAAATCGGGGCTCATTCCCCGAACCAATCCAAAGAAAGTGTACTTTTTCATTAAAATTTTCTCTTTCAAAAGTATTTATACTTGAAAATGTTGTTAAGTAAACTACTGCCATTATTTCCTAAAATATTTATACTTTAAACTCTTTCAAGTGAAATTAATACTTCCTTTCCCATAAATCATTTGAAATAATGATATACATCTTTCCTTTTTTATACCAAATCATGCCTTTGGGATTTAATCAAAATCTGTTTTTACCTGGACAAATCTATAACAAAATTCATTTTTAAAATACCTATATTTGTAAAATATCCTCAAATAATATTATTATTACATTCTTAAAACTTTGAAAACCATTTTCCAAAAGCATTGAGATTTAAGTTCTCAAATTCCTTCTATTTATAAAATACATTTTTATAAATAAAATTACTCCATTTCTCAAATATTTATTTCATAAATATTCTAGCTACCTTTTTCACAAAACAGCACTTATTAAAACCTAATTTTATAAAATCAACTTTTATATAAAATCTTTCCTCAATATTTAGTTTTAAATATTTATCAAACCGACCGTTAAGGAGGTTTGCTTATTGTCACTAGCCGAAATCAATTTCTCTAAAGCCAAAATAAAGGGCCGCTGTTTCGTTTTTGTTCCCGTATACTTCTCCTCTAAATTTTCTCTTCATCACAGCGTATTCTCCATTTGAAAATTTCACCTCCGTTTTCTCCGGTCAATCTTCCCCTTCCGTCTCCTATTTATTTCTCCCTAAACCAAATAAAACCCTAACCCAGTATGAGATATTGTTCCACAAGCTCCTCTTCTCGAACGCTCCTCCTCTCGACCATCGCGCTTCTGTCACATCACCAGGTTCTTAAAGTTTATTCTTTTTTTAATTGCCAATTAAATTTGTTATTGCGATTATCACATTTGTATATGCTGATGTCTAACTTTTGGATGTGCTTGTACACAGTTCTATAAGCTGATTTTTATGCTAAACTATTGTGATTTAATTCAATTAGAACTCCTGATTAGAATTAAGGTTAAGATTAAAATTAGGTACTGTTTGAGAACTGAATACGTTAGGCAAAATTTTGATAGACTTGGCTCAAATTTGAAGTTCTGCTATAAAATGTGAAAAACAAGGTTGTATATCAATTAAAATTAACTAGGAGTTTTGGGTGTGCATATAAAATTGAATGTAAAGACTACAGTTTTTGGCTTATACACAATTTTAGGTACCTATATGAGATAGGTTTTTTGCTTTGTTCAAATGAATTTGTGTTCTTATTTATGGTTTCACTATCTCTTGCATCCTTCTCAATTTATTTGTTAATAAAGTACCGTCCTCTAAAAAAATATAATTACATATTGTTTAATGATCAAAACTGTCATGTATGTAGACTGTAATGTTTTAGGTACCTGTATGAAATATAATTACATATTTGTTAATTTGTTTTGTGATAATAAATGGTTATTTGATAAATTGCAAATGAGGATCGATGAGTGAACAGCTAATCAATGGTTATTTGATAAATTGCAAATATATACTCTATTATTATCTTTGAATCAATGGTTTCTTAGCCAAATTAGATTTTTTTCCCTTTTTTTGTATAGATGTTGTTTAAGTGGGAAGACTAAATTTCGGCTTTGCCCTTTGCTCATACAAAGAAACTAATATGATTAGATAATTATCTCAACTTTTTTAACTTGAATTTCTTACATACATACCACAGATGTCTTGTATATGAGTCGTCTGATCTATAATTGGGTATTTGAACTAGCATACATCACACATGATCTTCCCACTTAATACTTGGCATGGAAGAAAGAAACAAAGAAGTTCATAATCATTTTGATAGTTTGTAATCTAGCATGCATAAAGGTTCCATATTTGTTAAAATTAACTAATACTGTTATGGATATAGGAAATAATGTGTCAAAATCAGATAATATTATAAATGAGTGTTCATGAACTGTGGCTCAAAACCCTACTGAGAATTGTATTATAGTTAACAAGTAATTAAATTAGATTAATAGTGATGATTGAAATCCACTTAGATTATTATTATTTTAATAAAAAAAATGATTTTTTGTTAGTAGATCTTGTCCTAGCAGCTTATGTGGAACTTGTATTCTGGCAGGAAATCCTACTTTATCATTTGCAGTTGACTTTGTACAGTTTGTTGGATGATTAATTTGCATTTTATGTTGAATTGTCGTGAGAGTAGCCGTACAACTGGGAATTTATATTATGTAAATAATAATACATGCTTGCATACATAATATATTTTCAACATTTCTAATTTGTTTTGTGATGTTGTGTAGCTTTCTAATATGATATCAAACTTAGGTGCATTTCTTGTTTCAGGCTTAACAAGCATATTTGTTTGGTGACAGTCAATAAATGCCCACAAATTTGGTTTAAGATATAAAATACCACAGTTCATACTATTAATTTGTTTTGTGATAATAAATGGTTATTTGATAAATTGCAAATGAGGATTGATGATAGAACATCTAATCAATGTTAAAAAATTGAACCTTTTTACCACTTGGCTTGTCATGTTGTTTCCACGGTTTACTTTGAAATCTTGAAGCTTTGTTTCTACCCTATAAGTACAGCAGCCATTAGTAATTCAGTGATAAAAAATTCAAAAATATTCAATGCTACTAAAATTAGGAATATTCAACAATGTTCAATACTACTAAAAAATTCAGATACAACGTCCAAATCTATTGATGAAGCTTGGAGCACCATACTCAGAGTTGATACTCAAGTTAGAAAGGTTGTAAATGTTGTGAATGATATTCCTCAATACAAGTTTGGATTCATTGACAGCAATGTTTTGTCGTTTGAGTAAACAAAAACGGTCAGTTGACCGGTATGTTCTTTTTCCCCTTTATAATGTTTTACATTTGTTAACTGCATCAATTACGAGAAATCATAACCACAACTGAATGTTGGACACGAATTGATCCAGGAGCTATACTTTGTGCAATGTCCAACAAGAAGGATGGAACAATCTGCCAATTCACCAGGTTCGCATGTTCACAACATCCATATAAAACCATTATTAAATGCAGTTGTATTAATATATCCCTCCTTTTTTTTAGTGGAAAACAGTGGTACTCTCTTTATGGTTTGTGGGAAAGAACAATTGGTGGACAAATCTTTAATTGATACATTCCTACATCTTGTCCCTATTGTTGTTACATCGACATCAGTGTCTAATTTGGTAAGAGGATGTGTAACCCATTTCAGATTGAATAAATTAAAGAAAAATGTTTTATACTGCAGTTTCATTCACTTATGACTTGAGTAAAGCGACAAAGGTGTATTCAAATATCAAAATTCCAATAATTGATGAATATTTTGAAAGGTACAATTTTTCTCTGTTTTACCATGAAATATATACAGTCTTCAAAAACTAATTATGTGTTTTTACTCATTTTCCACTTTCAAACCTCAGTATATCAGTGGCAAAAAATTAATTCTGCTAAGCAATAATGCATCTGGTCATGTATCTACAAATGTTAAAACAGTTCAGTCAAGCATCTCACATCTAATGGAAGAGCTTAGAAGTGCTAACTGTCAGGTACGTGTAATTTTTATTTCGTAAGAACTATTTTATCTCATTTTATATCCTTTTAGCATCTATTACAACTCATATACAACATGTTTTAAACTGCTTTTTTACAAGAAATATTGCCTATCAGTTTGTTCATTTTGACATTGACCCAGTGTTAGGTGGACATTTGGTTCGTTCAGTTCTTTTCGCTCTTTAAAGAGCATCACTAAACTCAATTCAGCTCTATCCATCAAAAATAAAATAGAAACGGGTTAAAGAAATTTGTATAAAGAAATTTATTGATATTTATTTTTGGTTCAACTTTGTGAAATTTCTTTATAGGAAATTTGTTGTGAATTAAATTCATGCCATATGAGTTTTACAAAGAAAAGCGTATAAGAAATTTGTTGTGAAATGATTTCTTATATTGTTTAGATTCTAAATCCAAAATAACTTAATATATTTTACTTGCTAGCCGGCTCTAAAGTTATCAGATCAATATCCAGCTTCAATTTGAATTTGGTTTATTTTTGGTGTGTTATTAGGATACCGGTTATAAAATGCAATAATTCATTTTTCGAGGTGTTTGATTTGGATATCAACTATGAAGTGTAATATTTTACAAAGAAAATTATATCAATCTATACATAAATCATAGAGGAGTTTATATGTTAAGCATGAGTTAGCTTTAATATTAGATTTTGATAATAAATCACAGAACTGACTAATTAGAACTTCATCTACATGGGAGTGTTTTTTTATCTTTACCAAAACGGGTTGTCTTGACTTTGAACACATACATGGTACATGCATTCATGGAATAACGAGATTCTTTGAAAGCTCCATGAATTGTTATTGCATATACTGTTTGCTATAACAACAACAAGATGCTCAGTCTCTGAATGCAAATTATGTTTGAAAGTCTGATACTATCATGTTATGCAGATGTGCACGAAATTGCAAATGCCACTGCACCAGAGAACAATCCACAATACAAAACTTTTTATGTGGGATACCTTGCTCCTGAGGTATGCAAACCATTTGTCATATATATGCACACATGCGCATCATACACGCACACAAGCTTAAACATTTTTGTTTAAGAAATCTCAATCTTTTTCGCTATGTAGGTTATACAAGTTGATCTTCACAGGCATTTCTACAATCTTGGTGTTGGAGTTATTGAAGAGGTTCAAATAATAAGAGAAAAGGGAGTTGGTTTCATTAGATATAGTAACCATTCAGAAGTTGCATTAGCTATTCAAATGGGTAATTCTAGCCTGCTTTGTGGAAAGGTAATAAAGGTAATTTGTTTGTCCTCCATCCATAATTACTTTCAACTCACATATACATCGTACCATTTATTGCTTCAAATGATAAATTGTTCAGATTAGTATGTAACATTTCTGATTGGGGTATACTGTATAACTATGAGAGCATATTCAAAACTATACTAATTTAAAACTTAGCTTTCAATTCAAAGAACCAAGATTAAGTATATGGACAAGATTAGAGAAGCACATCAAATTGTGTTGTTGAAATAATAACTCTCTGTTGAATAATAAAGAGCTCGCTCCCCATCTGATGCAGTAGCATACCTGGAATCGAGAACGAGTTCGCTAGGTCGCTCCGCCTTGAGTGGCGATGAAGTCCTGGCTCGCAAAACAGCTCCAGTCGATCGTTCCTCTTCTTTAGGTCGTGAACAACCTACCCTGGGTCGCGGCAACCGTAGATCGCTCCACCTAAGTCGCTATCACCTCCTAGGTCGCGACCGACCTTCGCGCGTCGCACCACCTCAGATCGCTCCGCCTGAGTTGCTCCTCCCTTAGTCGCGAACGACCATGATCGCGACCCAACTCAAGCACCGACCTAAATTCGCGAAGACTAAATCGCTCCAGCATTAAATCGCAAAGCTTACATCGTGGAACTGCTTAGGTCGCTGCCGATCACCTAGGTCGTTGTCATCGCTGCTTGGATCGTTGCTGTGTATTTTTTAAGTCGCGTGTGTATTTTAAGTCACGTGTATTTTTTTTAAGTCGTTTTTCTTTTGTACTATGTAACGGTCGAGTGGTGAGTGTTGTAAGCCTATAAATAGGCGGGTTTGTGTCATTTGTAAGGTTGTTGAATTTGAATATAATTTCTTTTGTGTGCTCTTGTGCCACCATTAAAATTGGTAGTTGAGTGTTATCTCCTATCTCCACCTTCGGATATTCGAGTGCGCTTGAATCAACGATTGTTGAAGCTGATTCACGGAATCTAGTGCGCTAGATCAACGTTCGAAGAATCGTAGATCTTCTCTCACGGCATCGTGCGCGATCAACGTGTCGAAGATAGCTAAAATCCTGTATCTCGCGAGATCAACGGATTTGGGCATTTGGGAATTTTCAATCCATCGATTCTGCATCAATTCACCGATTAATTCCGCTAATCGGATTGGATCCTGGACGGATTCGATTGACATCGTCGAATTCGCTTATCACGCTGCATCATTTAGTATCAGAGCTAGATCGTAAGAAGTTTGCGTAGATTTTTGGAGTTTGTGCGAGATTTGCTTCATTTGGAGAATTGGGTTCTCGAGATTTTGAAGAGATTTGTTCGTTTGGTGATTTTTTTGAAGATTTCAACAAGTGGGTAGTTTTGATTTGAAGATTTTTAGATCGAAGTGAAGTTTTTGTTGGAATTTGTTGAAGAGTGATCATGCCTCCAAGAAGAGCTAACCGTTATCACAACATTGATGCATTGTATGGGAGAGAAGAGGCCGATGAGATGGAGCAAAGAATTAACGAAAACTTTAATGAGAAGCTTAATGAAGGGATTGGTCGATTAGAGAGAATGATGTTGGAGATGAATCAAAATCAAAGAAGGGTTTCACCTGAATCTAACCATGGGGGAAGTAGAGTTTCACCACATTCAAATCGAGAAAGAAGTGTTGATAGTGATCATAGAAGTGTGGATCGAGATTGTGAAAGAAATGTTGATGATCGAAATCGTGATAGAAATGTGAATGATCGTGATCGGAGGAATGTAGATCGAAGGGATGTTGATGGAAGAAATGGTGGTAGTAGAGATGTTGGTGGTCAGGATCGACATCGATATGCATCAGATTTCGAAGAGGAGTTTGATGGTGGTAGTGTTCATGGACGAGGACGAGGATGAGGTCAAGGAAGAAATCATTCGGAGTATGATCACAAATGGGAGTCCGGGATGAAAACTGAAATACCGGAATTCAAGGGAGGTATGCAGGCCGAAGAGTTTCTTGATTGGCTAGCTTATGTTGAGGAAATTTATGACTTCAACGATGTTTCGGAAGATCGTAAAGTGAAGTTGGTTGCTACTAGGTTGAGGGGGAGAGCTATGGCATGGTGGCAGCAAACCAAACTTACTAGAGAGCGGATGGGGAAGTAGAAGATTGTTGCTTGGGAGAAGATGAAGAAGTTGATGAAGGCTACTTTCTTGCCCTACAATTACCAATCACTGATGTATCAGAGATTACAGAACCTGAGGAAAGGGACGAAGACTGTTACTGATTATGCTCATGAGTTCTACCAGTTGATTGCTCGAAATGACATTATGGAGACAAAAGAACAATTGACCGCTAGGTTTGTTGGGGGACTTAGAACACAGATTCAGGATATGGTGAACATGTTCGACCCTAGATCTGTGGCAGAAGCACATCAAAAGGCGTTGGCTTGGGAGAAACAAGGTAGACGTGGGGGAGGTGTGTTTCCAAGTTCTACGGGGCAGAACAAAGGAGCGGGTAGTAGTCCTAATGTTCCTAAAGCATCGAGTAAGCCGGTTGTTCATGAAGTGGCTAAACCAAAAGTCAACACCAATTTCAAATGCTATAATTGCCAGGAAGTGGGTCACAAGAGCAACGAATGTCCGAAACCGAAGAAGAGAACTATGAATGCTGAAGTGGAAGATGAGGATGTAGAAGAAGATCTCAATTCACACTGTGATGAGGAGGAAGAAGAGGTGTCGGGAGACGAGGGATGTAATCTGATGCTACGGAGATCTTGTTTAACCCCGAAGCAGGAAGAGGAGTCGAGTTGGTTGAGGAGTAACATTTTTCAATCAACGTGCACTATTTTAGGGAAGGTCTGTAAATTTGTCATTGACGCTGGGAGTTGTGATAATATCATTTCAATGGAAGCTGTGAGGAAGTTGAAGTTGAAAACGGAGAAACATCCTAGTCCTTATAAACTTGCTTGGTTGAGGAAAGGAGGAGAAGTGAAGGTAGAGAGGCGAGCTCATGTTCCATTTTCTATTGGGAAGAAATACAAAGATGAGATTTGGTGTGGCATGGTTGACATGGATGTTTTCCATTTGCTGTTGGGAAGGCCGTGGCAGTACGATCGGGAGGTACAGCATAATGGTCGAACAAATAGCTACAGTTTCTTGTTCGAGGGCACGAAAATCACTTTATTTCCGAAGAAGCGACAGCAGAATGAGAACAAGCTGGAGGATATTGAGGAATTGAAGACTTTGCTGTCCTTGAAGGAGTTCGTGGAAGAGGTAGATGAGAGCCCTGAAGTTTTTATGTTGATTGGGCATGAAAGCAGTGAAGTTACTGAAGTTCCAGAGGAAGTGAAGCTAGTTTTGGAGGAATTCAAAGATGTGTTTCCAGAGGAGTTGCCGAAGGAGTTACCACCGCTTAGAGACATACAGCATCAAATTGACTTGGTGCCAGGTGCTGCATTGCCTCATAGACCGCACTATCGGATGAGTCCAAAAGAACACGAGGAGTTGAGAAGACAGGTGGAGGAATTACTGGAACAAGGGCATGTTCAGGAGAGTTTGAGTCCTTGTGCAGTGCCAACTTTGTTGGTGCCGAAGAAGGATGGAACGTGGAGAATGTGCACAGATAGTAGAGCATTGAATAAGATTACGGTGAGATACACTACGCCATAAATGGCCTACTGCAACACAAAAAAAATGTTGGCTCAGGCCCGAAAAATGTTGCCATAGGTCTATGGCAACACTTTTAGGGTGATGCAATTTTTGCCGTTGCCTTAGACCTCAAAGGCAACATTTTGACTATCTAAGGCAACATAAGTAATATTGTTGCAATAGAACCCTATTTGGGTCTATGGCAACACCCATAGGTATCTGTAGCAACATTCCAAAATGTTGCTATAGATATGAACTTTTTGAATTTGTGGGGCCCACAATGTAGAGCATATTTGATTTTTTAATAAAAATAAATATTTATTTAATAAAATGCTATTACACAGAATTTGATATTTAAACATTAATTTATTTAAATAAATATTTTATTTCAACATTTGAAATAGTACAAATTCCTGACTCCACTATTTTACAATTCAATGATATATAACACCGATATTCACATATACAGATATTCCTCACTACATCACTCAATTCACTCATTACATATGCAGTTTCAATTTATACAGACATCGACACTGACAAATATATGCCGAGCCGAAGGCGAGCCGAGTGCCGAGCCGAAGGCGAGCCAAGAAGCTGGTCCGGGCGCAGCGCCGGCGGGGGTCCGGGGCACCGCAGTCCCGGCGGGGATCGAGCCTTCTTTGAAACCTGTCTTCATCTCGCGCGAAGGTAGGTCGCTCCGCCTTGAGTCGCGATGAAGTCCTAGCTCGCAAAACAGCTCCATTCGATCGTTCCTCTTCTTTAGGTCGTGAACGACCTACCCTGGGTCGCGGCAACCGTAGATCGCTCCACCTAAGTCGCTATCACCTCCTAGGTCGCGACCGACCTTCGCGCGTTGCACCACCTCAGGTTGCTCCGCCTGAGTTGCTCCAACCTAAGTCGCGAACGACCATGATCGCGACCCAACTCAAGCACCGACCTAAATTCACGAAGACTAAATCGCTCCAGCATTAAATCGCAAAGCTTACATCGCGGAACTGCTTAGGTCGCTGCCGATCACCTAGGTCGTTGTCATCGCTGCTTGGATCGTTGCTGTGTATTTTTTAAGTCGCGTGTGTATTTTAAGTCGTGTGTATTTTTTTTAAGTCGTTTTTCTTTTGTACTATGTAACGGTCGAGTGTGAGTGTTGTAAGCCTATAAATAGGCGGGTTTGTGTCATTTGTAAGGTTGTTGAATTTGAATAAAATTTCTTTTATGTGCTCTTGTGCCACCATTAAAATTGGTAGTTGAGTGTTATCTCCTATCTCCACCTTCGGATATTCGAGTGCGCTCGAATCAACGATTGTTGAAACCAATTCACGGAATCTAGAGCGCTAGATCAACGTTCGAAGAATCGTAGATCTTCTCTCACGGCATCGTGCGCGATCAACGTGTCGAAGATTGCTAAAGTCCGGTATGTCGCGAGATCAACGGATTTGGGCATTTGGGTATTTTCAATCCATCGATTCTGCATCAATTCACCGATTAATTCCGCTAATCGGATTGGATCTTGGACAGATTCGATTGACATCGTCGAATTCGCTTATCACGCTGCGTCACCATCCCATGACCATCCCATTTCCTTTTTCCAATCTTATTTTGATTTCCTAGGTTTCATTATTATAAATTTCAGTCTCCTACACGATTTAATTGAAAAAAAGGTCAGCTTTAGAAGCAAGGTTCGAGATCTTAGTTTGGGTCTCGGTTTCGGTAGTTTGTAATTTTAGGAATTTTGATCTATTTTACAAATTTTCAAACTTTCAATATTGATATTAAAATGAAGATTGAGACGTGGACGCTAGGGGACAATACCAACTTTTGCTAACTATACAGAAACTTGATTTTATTAATGAAACTGGAAGAACAATTTCATATGTTAACTTAAGAAAATGAATATGGGTCTTTAGAGTTCATAAATGCAAGTATATTTATAGAGAATCGCTATTCCTCTTAAACTAAAATTTATGATGTACTAATATTCGAACTATATAAAGATACTAGTATAACAATTTAAATGCACTACTCCATACAAACTTGAGCCATTGATTAGTATTCAAGATCACTTTTTGAATTCAACTAAAATACTGTAATTGCATGGTGAAAACTAAAACATCAAATGCAAAATTAATGTAGCGAAAACAAAATCGTATGTGCCTTGGAGAAACTGATTTATTTTTCCTTTTTATATAAGCTACATGAGAAATTAAACAAATAATATCACATGAGAAGACCATCAAACATAGGCTCCATCAGCTCATAAATTTCTTTTTAAGTATAGATCACATCTCAATAAACAAATGTAAAGTAGACGGTTAAGTTCATTCCCATACATCTCGTGCAGCTATAGTGTGCAGGATACTACGAAAATTGGACAGATAAAAAGCATAGGTTTATTTCAAAAAGCAATGATAAAATCATTTTGAGTTGCACATATTAAAATGACATATCACAATAATGTTTAGAAAAATTGATGTTGATAGGAATAGAGCTTCAGGTCTATAAATTTGATAGGTTTGACCTGAATTTTTTAACATCATTGTTCACTGAATAGAGTAGTCATTTCACCCAATGAATGATATTTGATTTCAGGTGTTAATGTTTCATTTCCCATTACATAAAAGTGCCTATCTGGCATGTTAAAACATTTTAAGTGCTAAACATGTAGCCTTTATCATTTCTCCCTATCATGGTTTCCTTTGTGTCTTTTCTTTTGCAGTTCCACCTTAATATCATTGCTTGTTGTATATAGTTGCACTGTTGGATCTGTACTAAAGCATAAATAGTACATTAACATTAGAACAAAGTATATGTGTAGTAGTATTAAATAGAAAATGCAAGTAACAACTATTGCAGCAAACCATATAGAACGCAACTATTACAATAAACAGTTATTACCGCAATTTAATAGATTGAATGAAACAAATTAGTGGTTGGAATTTTTCTATTCCTTTATTTTGAGTTATATTTAATTTTTTGAACCCCATTAATAGGAACAGTAAAAATACTCAGTACCAAAGAAAAACTCGGTAATGATTTAATTTATCATAATTTTCCTTTCTTCTTTTGGAATTAGAAGTAAAATTGGGTACTATAACTTGATTTTGCCTTAAGGGTGAATTAGTGGCATGAAATTTGAGTTGCAAAATTATGTCATAAAATTTGGACATGTAACTGATACTAGTATATGGTGTAAAAGTACATGTATCCATAGTAATTACTTGCCCGATAAAGCATAATATTAATCATTATTTAATTGTACATAAATAGTGCATAAATAGGTGAAATAGCTGGTAAAATAAAATACAAATGAAGTACTTTTCCTCATTAACAAATTTTTATATGCCAAACTGAACTTATAAAGGAAAGTTAGTTTAAAACAAGATAATAGAGGCAGTAAATATCATAAGGAAAAGGGAGAATGAGAAAAGTATGAATCATGCAAAATCAAAGGAAGGGGGATTTCTAGGAAAAAGATACAGTGAAATCTATATTAAAAAGAAGGCTGGTTATAATGATGTACAATCTTTATTAATTGTAGGAATAGAGCTGTGGTCCGACCATAAAGTTTCAAAAATACCTTTATATACATACAAGAGATCATCAGTTCGGGTCCCGATCAAAGCCAAAATTATATCTATATCTATATGAACATTTTGATACATAAATTATATCACAATATCAAATTCTAGTTCCAACATAATTTTTACAATGTTTTTCTTTATAATTTTGAACTTTACTTATCAAATATATATTAAAAAATTAGCATTTTACGATTTTATATCATTATGGAAGGGTTTTTTTATATGCATGTGCATTGCACGTGTCAAAAATTCTAATATTCAATAAATGTGTTACCTAAGATATAGGATTACCATAAACTGCAGGAGACTTATTTCTTGATCTCATTCCTTGATTATCCATCACATAATTTTCTCAAAAGGAAGAGGGTTACTTGGATGTTCGAATTGAATGTTGCAATACAGTGTAAATCGTAGCAATAAGGTTATTTTTTGCAATTTTAAAGTTTCAATGAAATATTTAATTTTGAAAAACACTGATCAGTTAAACATTATTTCCTTATTTCTTTAAAAAAGCAAAGATATTGGTACAGTTTTTTGCGAACCTATGTTAAAGTTAAAATATATGAATTTGGTAGTTCCGTAGTAACTCTGTCATAGTTGTATTAATATCCAAAGAAATGTTCAGTAAAATAAAAATAAAAAACTCAACATAATGAATCATGCATAAGATATTGCTTTGGAACTACGTATTATGAAATTTACATAATATATTAATTTTAACATCATCATTCAAAATTTTGAAAATATCAGAACTAACCAATATTTAGCCAAGCATGAAATAAGAATTTATGTGATATCCTCCTTTACTTCTTCCTTTGAATCTACTAATTTTGTAAATTAAAAATAATAATGTATTGAATTAATTAAGTTTAGACTTTTACTACATGAAGTAAAACTAATATATAGATATAGGAAAATTAAGCGTATATAGGGTTGTAAAGTTTAAAAGAGATGAAAATAGAAGTAAAATGTGTCCTACTTTAAGCAATAAAAAAGACTTACCATTAATGTGAAATTCTTGCTCCTCTACCGAACCAGAAGATATAACAATATGAATAAACGTGAAAGAGTAAAAATTATTGTAAAGGAGAAGAAAAATGATGCCAAATGAAATCATATTTGAGTGAGGGTGGACAAATTCAAAATTATAGAAAAACATAGTAGTATTTACTCGAAATGCATATTTATTTCAAAACCATTTAGGTTGAAAATAACTAAAAACTAAATAAATATACATTAGTTTATTAATCCATTCATGGCAAGATTTATATTCAGGCATGGCATCTAATTAAAAAATACCACTTCTAAATATAGAATTGCAAATATAGAAAATCTATTACCATATCCATCGCAGGTCCAATAGAATATTTAATAATTTAGTTTTCTTATGAAATATTTACTGTAATAAACATTAATTATCCTACACTATTTAGATGTATAACTATAAATATAACTCTTGTTGAGAACATACACTACCATATAATCCAATTCATTTCAAGACAACGATTCTTTAGTGTAAGCTAAAAGATGCATATCAAGAATTTCCAACGCTTATTTGATTAAATATGTTCTATTAAACTATTCTTTTACATTTCAAACTTCAGTGTTGTTCCGTAGAAGTTTACTTCTAATGCGTAGTTGCCTAACATGCAAAATTACAGGATGTATTGATGTATTCATGAATCATGCTAGTGACGTGCAGAATAACTTTCGCTTTCACTTTCACCACAAGAATAAACAAGTGAAATTGGAACTTTGGAAAGAAACGGAAAGGTATGGTGATTTCCAGTTGATGAGGCTTGTGGACTACTATAATTTGATCACTTTGGAGATGGTAGCAGTCTGCTTTCTTCAGGTAAATGTCACTCTCTTTTTAAGAATATCAAAAGCTAGATTATTTTCAATAATGTCAAATCATAAGCTCTACGTCTCTCTGAATATTAAATTTACCTTTTTCCGTCGTTTTCTCGTATCATTTAGTTTGGAGACTTGCATTTTCTTACAAGCTCATTGGAAGATCATCGTTATTCTCTCTCACCAATAAGGTTATCTTAGGAGGTGACAACACTTGCTTTTATTTAAAATGACTATATGGCTTTAAATTATTTCATTAAGTATTGGTTGGTCCTTTATGTTTCCTGTAAGTTATACATCTATATATTTATGTCTGTGCCAAGCCATTATGATCGATGCTAGGTGTGGCTCGCATTGTAAATGAAGTGTGTGTTGATTGGATGGTTTAAAGTCCTACATCGTAGGATATTTAAAAAATCGTGGTATATATATGAGATTGGTGACATGTAACATTAGGGGTTCCTTTTGTTACATTATATTGCCAAGACCAGAATATATGTCGATGGGTGGTAATGAAGGGATGTTCAATCGGGACGTCGGCATAGGAGACTTCGGTCGTTGACTCCATCTAAACACAGTGAAGCGTACGTGTACGGAACACTAAAATGTCGAAACTCAACATGGTATTCGAGCTCCATGGTTTGTGGGACTAGTATAATGCAACATGACCGAAACATGGGTCCAAAGCAGCTTGAGCATAGGATGCTCGTTAAGGTGGAGATATGGTTAGACAGTCTGGCTTCCCCTGCTTATGAGAACTCGGAGTAGCAGCCTAATCCAACTACGAAGAGGACTCGGTATAACTCCAAAGGTGACTTGAGCACTACTTGCCAATGTGGAATTTGTTAGGTGTGGCTTGCATTGTAAATGGAGTGGGTGCGTGGATTGGATGGTTTAAAGTCCCATGTCGCAAGATAATTGATGAAATCGTGATATATATATATATGAGATTTGTGGCATGTAACATAGGAGATTCCTTTTGTTACAATGTGTTACCAAGACCAGATTATATGCTAGATGGGAGGCGATGAAGAGATGTTCAATCAGGATACCGACATAGGAGACTTCGACCATTGACTTCGGCTAGACATGGTGAAGCGTACGCGTACAGAACGTGGGAATGTCGAAACTCAACAATCAACAACAACAACCTTTAATAATTTGTACAGGTCATATGAAGCGGTCATATCCAATAAGTAATAGACAATCATTTGCTTTCTTATGATATCATTTTATAACAGTCATCAATTAATATATTGGAATCAGCATGTAATGTATATTATAAATATAAGATGCCTTTTGTTGCCTACACTTCTTAAACATCTTTAGAAAAGCCTTCATTGTTTTTGTTGTGATTTTTGCTAATTTAATTTCGAACGTATATATGATTTCTAAATCTTATACTTGTTCTTTATAGGTAACTGAACTTCCTCGATGAAAACAGGTAGCAACATGTTGTAGAAAATTAGCGATGTGAAGTTCTTTTCTATTTGTAACTACTTTTTTATCCATGATCGAGAAAATTTTAACTTTTTCGGTCATTTAGTGTTTGTACTCTTAGGGAATTGTTTATGAAATAGTGAGGTGTATGAATATTATATACATTTGGTTATGTCCAATATAGCGTGTTGATTACTAATTCTGTCTTCAATATAAAAAGTTGATTGTTGAATGTTTATGTTGTATAAATGTAGTTAGTATGACAGTAGAATTTTTATCGAATAATATTATAATGTATAGTTGCTGAAATTGAGCTATGTTTATAAAGTAATGGTTGTGTATGTTCTACGGCTTTAGTAGCATTTCAAAAATCCTATTGAAACTTTTAACATCATTTTTAGATGCCGTTAAAAGTTGTAGCACATACACAACCAAAAGGGTACTCCTAGCGTTCCAAAAATGCTATGAAGAATTTGAATTGTCACAGTTTACACATGCTATAGCGTTTTAGAAACGCTATTCAAAAATTCTATAGCAACGGTAGAAACGCTATAGAAAAGGCAATTGTATCAAAAATATACTCAAAGATGACAATAAAAAAAATGCTAAGACCACCTTTAATAGAGATTTTAAATATTCCATGGTATGTTCTAAACATATTACAACTTGTCATTTTACAGCGTTTACGAAAACCTTATAATAGCCTTAGCGGTTTTGAAATGCTATAAAGGGATGGATTGTTGTAGTGATAAACTAGAACATTGCAACCATCACATCACCATTATTTATATCTCTAACGTGCCTAATGCTCATGCCACCAAGCTCTCATGCTTATCTACTATGTCGCTAATGTCCGTGCATCGCTAGTGAATGTTGTACACAGATTAAATCACTTTTCTTTTTTCCGTGATTTATTCTTCCCAATTGTCATTCGTTCTTGTCACCTCCGCTCATTTTAAGTTGAGCGCTCCCAAACACCAACGGTCAAATCTACCTATAGCTGCCCTAATAGCCTCCATCTTTCCAAGTCATGGTGTTATCACAGTCGTGCAACTCAATAATTCCAGGTCGTCACTAAGGTCGCTTCAGGTTACAGTTCTGCTACTATTTTTTTCTCGATTTTCAATTTTTCCCATTTCTTTTGTGATTCAATTTCAGGAATTAAAGCAGTGAGAGACGAATGGGGCCGGGTTTAGATATGGGAGAAAGGAAGGAAGTTTGATAAAAGGGATAAAGACAAGGGATTTTTATATTAGTTTTTCATTTAAATACAGTTAACAACCAAAAGACTTAAAGTAAGATGTCTTTCCCATTTTAGTTACTACTCAAGACATTTTCAAACTTTTATTTCATTTTCTAACGATTTATCTTTTATTAAATTATCTCCTATTGGCTTTAAGCAATTTTATAATAATAGTTTATTTCTCGAAACAATTTCAAAATTTCAAAAATATTACTTATTTTGCCAGAACAAGTTTTAGACACTTTTGAATTTTTAAAACATAATTCAAATTTGAAATCTGAATTTTAAGTCAATATTCTGCTTTTATTATCAAATGAATCAAGAATTCTAACCGTTGAATTAAATTCAAAAATATCCATAACTTTTTAACTTTGAGCTAGGATGCTACATATCAACAGCTGTTTAAATATCCAAACAAAAAAAACTCATCCACTTCCTTTTGTAGATTTTTAAGGAAATGGTACCAAATCATTGGCCGACGTGGAAAATGCTTTTACATTAGGTCGATGTATTATTGTATAACTAGGGTGAAATCACGTTTCGCTATACGAGTCCATCATATTACCATTCCAACTATATGAGTCTATCATATTACTTCTCTTGAAGGCTACCACTTTTTCTTTGCTATAAGAATGCAACACTTTGTCGATGGATTGCCAGTTTTTTATGTTACTTGAGATGGGTTTCTACATAAATTATTATATAATAAATCCACAAATCCAATAGCCTTTCGTTAGATGTGTTTGTAATGTACTTTTTATTTGTCGGTTACTATATAGTGAATGCATAAAACCTATCTCATAGCTCATATGTCTTACATAAATGGTTGCCATTCTTAACCATTAAGGTAATGGGATGATCGATCAATGAAGAACTTGTCATATATCTCATAGCACACAAATAAAGTATAGTAACAACATAAATATAAAATGGACGAGATAGTGGTATAATCAAAATAAACCAAATAGAATCAGAGCACAACTTAGGGTTATTAGGTTATAGAAAGCAGAATACACGAGTTTATGCATCTCCATACATCAAATAAAACTCATAGTAACCATCTCTTTATAAAAATAAAGTGCTAAATAGCTCCATATCACTTCATAACAGATATAAGATGTAGAAGCTATGTACAAATAGCATATATAAAAAGTGTCAGCCTCCTGTTCATCCTTTGCATAATCCATGCGCTATTTGATCATGTTTCCGAGTCTACTCATTTAATAGTACTCGAGAATATAATAGGCAATGCAAACAAAATCATGTTAGACAATCATCTGGAATGAGAGATCTATAATCTCAAAAATGGATATAAACTCGATATATAATAAAAAAAGAGCAACAATGCCATACTTGGCCTGCTATTGCATCCAACAAGTTAGCTCATAAACATGTTATTTTACTTTATCTCAGCATATACTTTGGTGTCAAGGAATTAGATCCGATGACACCCACCATCTTCAAAGACAACCATAGCAATCATCAACTAGAACCCCTATCATAAACAAGATGGTTTAAGGATGTGATGGCTCATGTTAGTCTAATGGAAATACCACTCAAATGACACATCCTTTGTCTTATTGTTAGATAAGAGCTATTCGATAACCATGTTGATACTTAAGCTGAACCATCCTTTGTATTTCCATTAGATACGGGCTATTTTATTATATATAGTATAATATAATATAACACACGTGTGCGCGCTCACACACACACACATATCCACACACACACACATCCAGTTTCGAGCAAAGTAATTCATTAACAATTTTTAACTGGTCAATTTTATTCCAATAACAAACCAATTTATTTAGCAAAAGCTCACACAATATTTTTATTATCCAAACAGGCCATCAAATTAAACATTCATTTCAATGATTTAAGCAATTATTCATTAAGGTAGCTTGATGTCTACAACATAATCGATAGGTATCGATTAACGTATATATAACTGTAACATCTTTGCATGTAATTAAAAATGCGATGATAACAAAGATTTAAAATATGTTTGTTTAACCATTATTTTGACCATAATATTTATATTTACAAATAAATATATTGATATAATAAGTTATAGGTGATATAATAAAACGATGTTTGTACCTAAGCTTCATGACAATTAATAGTTCAAAATTACCAAAATCAATAATAATATAATGATCTTATAATTTTATAAATTATTACATAGATGATTTATATGTGCATATAATTGTTATGCATATGTAAATATGAATGGATTAATATTTTAAATCCTGAAAATTAATTGAGTTAAATATTATAGTTGTTGTACATATGTTTGACTTAGTTTAAAAGGTTAATCGATTGGTTAGAGGGGCTAAAATAAAATATACCATGTATATGCCTTCTAAGTCAAAATTAAGTCATCAATGGAGATTAATTACATAATTTTAGGCGGTCCAATATGGGAAATTAGAGGTCAAATGTGTTTGCTCCGTGTTGGAAATAAATGGATATTTGATATATATGGTGTAAACTTATAGCCAATTATTAAATACACATTTTTTTACTTATTTGCACAATTTTTACCCGTCATACAAGGGTAAGAGGAAGGGTCAAATATGGCTGTCAATGAGTATCCAAAAAATTCAAAATCCCTCTCTATCCATGTTAGAAATACGAATAATTATCTGATATTCGATAATTATCCCTTTAGTTTTTATCAAGATCATAGTTAATTTTTTTGTGTATTTTAGCACATAAAATGATTGTCAGTTACTATTTTATTTAGGTAAAAAGTTTAGTATGTGTATTAAAAACAATATTTGCTTCTTAAAATTATTTTTCTTAGCATTTATTTTATTGTTTATATATTTTGTACCGAAATGAACTTATAAAGTATCAAAATTTTCTAGCTATCTTTTTAGATTTATTAGTCGTGAATTGATCAAAGAATTTTCAAAAAATATCCAATATCTGTTTGCAGCCGCAGATGTGTATATCCAAAAAAGATTTCAGACATGAATATAGATATAACACTATTTGAATCCGTATCTGACCATTTATAGGCCAATGGTCAAATGGTGAGAAGTGAATAGAGATAAATGTATTTATATTTAGATTTAAAATGCAATGCAACTAATTTAATTATAGGTCAAAAGTCCAACTCATATTTACCTTTACGTTAAAAATGCTGAATTTTCAACTTTTTTTTTGTTTTATTGAAAAGGAAATGAAAATATCATTTTGGTACAGAGTTGATATTACATCATACCGAACACAATTTCTTGTTCATTAATAGAATAAATTTTTTATCTCTTCAAATTTATATTGACCAAATGTCATCTTCATATTACAATACATTGCAAGTAAGTGTTCTTGAATTTTCAGGTATAAACTACTAACATATTCACCTTCAAAAAAAATATCAAGATAGTAGAATTTTTTCATCTTACTGCTACAAACATCTGAATCCATCAGTTTGAAAATAATTGATCATTGAAAATCATTAGAGAAAATTTGATACAATTGGAGATGACCCTTTAAATATGAACCAGGAAAATTTCAAAGGTTATCCCTAAATGATCATTTACCTAAAGGACATGTTAAAATTAACAATTAAGAATTTTATAATATACCAAAAACATAAGCTAGCTAAAATCTTATGAGATTTATTGCCTTTTGAGGGGCAGCCTTTTGATATCAGTTAGAGAATGTAATCATGTGCGACTGAAGTCATTTAAAGTTCAAATCATTTGAGAGTAAAATAATGTGGAATCAAATTGTGCTTTGGATATGAAGAATAGATAATGGAATCGGTCTAATAAAATCAATCCGAAATTACGGAGATCGACGAAGAAGAATTATTAGTTTGTTTAAGAGAAAACTAACAAAGTAAATTGAAATATGTGGTTTTGATGTGTGCGTATTGGTAGAAAAGTAATCTTCTTTTCATTATCCTTATGGCTAATAGAATTATAAGCCTTCCTTGTAATTATAGTTAGTTGGACTGGAAACCCCTTTATAAAGATTCTTAATTAATCTCTCCTTATTCATTTTATCTAAAATAGGAATTCATATAACAATTCCATTGTAAATTACATAAATACCTTAAAAGAACATGCAATTAAATGTAGCGTTTTTGTTAATTAGAAAAAATTTCAAGAAATTTGGTAAAAACAAGTTATTTCCTTTTCTTTTATTTTACCTTAACTTTTTGTCTTTCCGGCACTTCAGTGCTTGGCACACGAATACCGTGGATGTATTTCATATCAACATTCAAGGATCGAAAATTCAGGTTGTTACGCTGTTTTATTGAAATCATAGTTCTTGTTTAAACATCTAGGTCTCATGTTAACGCTAAAAAGTGAACGCTAACACCCGGTGTGTGTGGTTGAGTTGTGAAAGCACCACCCGTGTGACGGGAACAGAATTTAAGCAGGAAAATAGCAGAGAAAGCAGTAAAAGACAACAGTTTATAGTGGTTCGGCTTGAGATTAAGCCTACGTCCACTTTGAATCTCTTTATTACTGAATCCGGTTACAAATCGATACAAATCTCTTATGAAAACAATACAATTTGATCACAAGAAACAATCTTGACTACTAGCTCAATCTTCGACGATGAAACTCGATGAATCCGTGTTGGATGTAAGGAATTCCTCTCGAAGCTTGTTGTAGCGTCTCGAATGTTTGAAGATCTTTGATTGCTGAATGAGTGGAGAGTTCGACAGAGTAACGGCGCTTGAAGAAATGAATGGCCAAAAGTCCCTCTCTCGTTGGAGTTGGAGCCCTATTTATAGGATTGGTTCTGGGTGAGATTCTGTTCGCCAAGTCCTAGGTCGGAGCCGACTTATAGCAAGCTGTAGGTCTTAGGTCGGCGACGAGATAGGAGTTCTTGCCTTTTAGTTATTCCTGAATACGAGCTATTCAACTGAAGTCCTAGGTCGGTAGCGACTTAACGTAAGTTGTAGGTCTTAGATCCCTTAAGTCATCAAGTTGGCAACAGCCTTAAGTCGTAGGCTTTTTGAGTCGGACCATTTTGACTCGTACACTGTTAGGTCGGAGCATTCCTTGACTCGGAGCATTCCTTAGGTCGGCAACCTACTTAAGTCGGTGTTAGCTCTTAAGTGATAGATTATCTTAAGTCGTACGCTGTTAGGTCGGACTTGTAGCTTAGGTCGTATGCTGCTTTAAGTTGGACCGGTTAAGTCGGCACACTTTAACTCGTACGTTTTTAGGTCGGAACTTTCTTAACTCGGTAGGTCTTAAGTTCCCATAGGTTGTTAAACTTCTTGAGTCGGAAGCCCTTGTTAACTCGCAATTTGTTAAGTCGGTAAGCTTCCTTAGGTCGTAGCCTGTTAGGTCGGACCTGTTGAGCCAGAATCGTCTTTAAGTCGTTATGTCGTAAGTCTTAGGTCGGGAACAAAAGAGGATTAACATTTGCCCCTCGAAGTATATGCCTAAACCATAGGTCGTATGCTTCGATTCTCTTAACTCTCTTTGGTTAGGTCGGAAACGACTTAACATATGCCTTAGGTCGTACACCGTACAAGTCGACTCGCCTTCCAGTGTATAAATAGTTAAGACATCCTCCCTCTCTCTCACTTATCGTTCTTCTCGAATCAGCCATTGACCCAATTTAGAGCTCCCAGAGATAAATTCCAACCATCCAATCGCCGATCATCCTCCTGTTATACTCCGTAAGTCGATCTGATCTTCGTTCACCCATGTCCATTGTCGAATTGATAACCTCCCAATTTTCGATTCCCACTTGTTTTTAGGCGCCGCGATTCACCATGAATAACCCTTCGATTGTCCTGCAATTGCCATCGACCATGTTGTAGTTGTGATAGGATAACAGTACATCGGATTCGCAGCAAATCTGAGGCGATTCGAATTGGCTTTTTGGGTGATCGAACGGTGTGATGGAATGAGGATCGCCATTGGCAGTGAGGCTATTGGGTTAACGGGTTAAGAGTTAGGGAGGAAAATTGTCGAGGTACTGGCCCGGTCACGACTTAGTGATTCCGTGTGACTCAGTGACTTCCATGGTTTAAGTCGAAACCGACTTAACAGTTTCGAGCGACCTACGCTTTGAGTCGCTTCTGAGTTAGGACTTGGAGGATTTCTTGTTCCCTTGAATTGGGGCCTTTTCTTCTTTCTCCGACTTAAGACTCAGGGACTGCTGGCCTGATATGCCAATGACTTGTAGTATAAACGACTTACCCTAGCTTGTCCCATAACCTTTAAGTCGTGGACGAGTTAGCACATATGTTCTCGAACTGAAGCTTCATAGCTCTATAAGTGTTATGGCTGATGACCCAAAGAACTAGAGGACCAACGACTTAACTTAACCCATAGAAAATCTTTCTTAAGTCGTCACCGAGTTAGTACTTGAGTCTTCGGCGACTTAGCACTTGACTTTTAAACTTTTCCTGGACTTCGAACTGTTGAACTATGAACTGTGTTGCATGTATTTCTTTTTACAGATTGCTTCAATTTGCAAGCTAACAATCCTGCTTAATACAACATTTACAAAATACTGGGTCGAATATACTGTCGCTGACTGCCCACATCGAACGGCAGATTAGTTGATAAAGAAAAAGTTAAATTGAATGAATATGAATGAAATGCTGTACAATAAACAATTCAAGTGAAGTATTAAAACAAAATTGTAATAGTCAACTGAAACTGATTTGTCTGCATTAACACTGCACTTGAACATTAATAGGTTTTGAAATTTTGTAATCGATTGATTGTCAACTAGTTTAATTCCAGTTATGCTTGCCTTTTACTTTCATTAGTTTTGCACAACACTTCACACTTTTTAAGAAACGTGCACCTTCACATTTGAACATCCAGTTGATTGTGTAGAATGTCTTCTCCACAAGAAGAAATAGAGCAAGTTGAAGAGACATTTCCAGTTGCTGTCCCGCTGAATGATCCTCCAGAAAGGACTCCTACCACTCTGAGCCATAAAGTCTTTTGTCAATTATGCATCCAGTTTGGCATTGCCGAAGCTGATGCTTTGTTCCCTGGAATAAATGATACTGCTGATAGGCCGCCCCATGGCTTTGTCGCAGTTAACCGCCAAATGTGTTTGAGTGGGGTTATCCCCCCATTTAACGACTGTCTTCGAGAACTTCTCCTCCGACTATCTATTTCCCCTTTTCAACTACACCACAACGGCTACTCCATCCTGCTGGGACTGTGCGTGCTTTTTAGGAGAACACTGGACCGTTTTCCCAGTTTTGCAGAAATTCGCTATCTGTGCACTTTCGCTAAAAACAAAGATCATCCTTCTATCACAGTCGTGAGGAGTGCTAGAAATCGTAAGTTGATCACCGGTCTCCCTGAGAGTGTTCATAGTTTCCTAAGCTAGTTTTTCTATGTTCGCTGTCCCCCGGGATTTTACGCTATCTGGAGAGTAGGAAGTAAGATCACTTGCCTCTATTTTTCATGTTCTTTCAAACTTACCGAAGTCCGAGTTATCAAGTGCTAACTTTGCCTTTTTTCTTTCCAGCACTTCCTCCTCCTTCTAGAGATCCCGGTCACAAGGTGACTTTTGAGAGACTTATGGCGGTGCCGGTTGAGGAAAGGAGTATCCAGTTTCTATTGACAGACGAATTTTTACATCAATTCGGTCTTTTACACTGTTCTCACTTTACCCATCCTCGTGAAGTTTCTAATCTTCCAGCACAGACATCAGATGCCCCAGCTTCAACGGAAGAGATGGCTTCAAAGGAGCCAACTGTAGACAGTACATTAGTAAAGTGTTCTACTTCTATTGGCGTTGCGGGAACGTCCAACAAACCGGCGCTTGCTCCAATTATTGAAGAGGAAGAAAATCCTCGAATTTCTGAAAAATCAGCCGATGTGGAAGTTGAAAAGGAGAATTCTGTTGAGCATCATAATGATGACACCTTTGATGACTTGAGTGACATAATGATAACTTCTCAAGAGCTTTTCAAGGATAATATTCCAAAAGCGAACTCTCCTGTCGTTGAAGCGACTTCCTCTTTGAAACAAACTTCGACGCCTTCTACACCTGTCGTCTCCGTTCCCACACTAAAGCGTGGTTTGTAGTTTGATGCACGTAGTTCGCACTCCGCACACACTTAGGATTTTTCAGCACTTATAAGCATTTATCCTCTTTTTCTGGAAATTTCTAAACTTTACTTCTTTTTCGGTTTTCAGATTCTCCGATGGGGCGTACCAGCTCATACTATGACTCATTTCAGCGCCATCGAGGTCGTGGATCTTATGTCTTTAGGAGATATCTTGGTGACCAGAGAGAGACAGATGAGGAAAGGGCTCAAAGGAAGGCTCAAGAAAAATGGGATTATGAGCAGCGGCAGAGAAGAAGAGACGCTGATCGATATGATTCTTCTTACAGAAGTTACGATTCTCATAAGCGAAAGTCTTATGATGATAAGGGGAAGACTCATATTACTGACGAATCGAGCAAACGGTCAAAGCCAAGTGACGCGTCAGTAATTTCTGTGAAAACTGATGCTCCTATCCCTTCTGATACTCCGGTCGGCTCTCCTCCTTTAAAGAAAACCGATATCCAAACGATCATCAGCAGGCCCCAATATCAGGTTAAAGACGGCCCTCCAACACTTCAAAGCCGGTTTCCGAACTGGTGCTTAAAAGGAGTGCGTTTTGACCTGGATTTGGTCCCAATCGATAAGCAAGACATGCTTAAAAGTCTTGATGCAGTTAGGCTTAACATTGAGAGGATGTCGCAATGGCAGAAACTTGTTGATGAACTCCAGAGAGTCAACCATTTGAATCTTGAAAACATGCTGACTCTGGAGAATGATAAAGCTGAATGGGATAAATGGTGCAAGCAGCATGACACGGAGATGACGAATATCGCGGATGACAATGCAAGGCTTGAATCTGAAGTCAAGCAGCTTAAGGAAAATCTCGCCTCTTCTTCTGCATCACATACTCAAAAAGAAGAAGTCTTTCAGAAGCAAGTGCGGGATGCACATGCTGCACAAAGAGATGTCGAAATGAAGCTTGCCGCCGAACAGCACATTGTTGAGAAATATCGCATAGAAAATGCTGAATTACGGGAAAAAGTTACTTCCCAGAACGTGGAGATTGAATTACTGAAGTCTCAACTTGCTAACGCTGAGAAAGAGCGTGATGAGGCCGTTGCTGGTCGAGCTGCAGCTGTCGCCGAAAAAGAGGCGGCCGAGCAATCACATGAGACAACAAAAGCTAACATCAGCTCCACCTTATTTGACTTTTATCTGCATAGTGTTCTGGGTCATGGGAGCCTCTCTTTTCTGGGTCCTGACTATGAGGTTACCCTGGCCGAAGTATGGGAAGTAGCAGTTGACATGCTTGGCGGGGCTGGCTATGATGAGGCAGAACTCGAGGTACGCTACCTTGACGAAGAAGCTCGTGCTGCTCTTGCCAAGGGAAAAAAGCAACTTGCTGAAGCCAGAGCTGGAATATTGGCAGAAGAACATCTAGAGAAGAGAATATCTTTGACTGCCCCTGTCCACACTTCGACTTCAACTGACGTCGATATTGTTGGTTCCAGCTCTCACTTTTCTTCTCCTGCAAAAACCGTGGAGGCCAAGCCCGTCACAACCGAATCTCCCCTTACTCGTATTGAGGAGCAGAGCCAAGAAGACACTGAGGCTGATAAATTTGAAATTGACTTGTCAAAACCGACTTCTCCAGGTAATTTTGGTGTCGATCTTCTCTTTTCTCGGAGAATACCGATTTTAACTTCTTTCCTTCTACAGCGGAGGCACCAAAAACTACACAAGTTTCCACTCCTTCAGTTGTCGTTCCTCCATCTTCACAGATTACTCCTCCTTCTGCTTCCCAACCGGGATCACAGGCAGAGAAAATCGAAGCTCTTCAAGGCCTGGATGATCCGGCTGTTTCGTAGGAGCAGAAGGGGGAGGATCTTGAAAACATCGAGAAGACCCCGGAGCGGTCTCTAGATGATGACACGAAGCTTTCAACATTGCTTGCTACTCCGGGGAGCGAATCTTCTTCGAAGAGGAAGGGGAAGCGTGCCATAAGGAAGAAGAAGAGAAGTGCTTCGACAGGGGAAGACAAAACAGAAGAAAACCCAACCACTCCTCCTTCTCCGTCCCGCCCACATCGGATTCCGAAATTAACTATTAGGCCAAGCAAAGGCTCCAAGCGTGGCGGGAAGAAGGAATGACAAGCTGAACTTTCTACTTCTTATTTTGCTTCTTACATGTACAGACCGGAGATTGTGCGGGTACCGGTTCCTGCTTTTGCTTTTTTGAGATATCTGCACATGTAAAGAATTTTCATAGTACTAAATAAAACAGTAATTTTACTTGTACAAATTCTTGTTTATGTGAGAACGCATCTGTTTCTCTTTTTTAGTGTAGGATAAACGATTCCTTTTACTTGTACAAACTCTTTGTCTATGTTTGGGAATACATTTATTCCACATCTATTTTTCATGATATTGCAATGAACTTGTAGTGTGTTGCTTTTATTAATATAATTGAATTGTATAGTGTTGCCCCCATACCACAAGTGCATTGCAATATTTCTAGCTTTTACAAGACTGATATTCTCACTTTAGAGAATAACAATTCTACTTTTAGGGGAAGAATCATTCTGCTTTTAATAGAGTATATCTCGTTTTTTGGAGAAACTTTTATTTTTTTCTTTCTTTCTGAAGAACACTTCAACCATCGGGGATGATCACTTTCATTTGTCAAAAAAGAAAGTAGATTTCCCTATGCAGTGAAATGAACTTTTCTGAAAGAATTTTGTAGCATTTCAACTTTTTTAGGAGGAACTTTTTGAAATGAACAAGTTAACCTTCCTTTGAGAGTTGAACTGTGCTTCCAGAGAAGGTTTTTCGTTCGAGTATTCTATTTTGGGACATGCCTCCGGAGAGGGCTCCTCTTAAAGAGTTGTGCCTCCGAAGAGGTCTTGTGCCTCCGAAAAGGGCTTGTGCCTCCGAAGAGGGCTTGTGCCTCCGAAGAGGGCTTGCGGTGCCTGGGGAAAGGGCTTTTGCCTCCGAAGAGGTCATGTGCCTCCGAAGAGGGCTTGTGGTGCCTTGGGAAAGGGCTTTTGCCTCCGAGGAGGTCATGTGCCTCTGAAGAGGGCTTGTGCCTCCGAAAAGGGCTTGTGTCTCCGAAGAGGGCTTTTTGATTGTCTGGAAGTTACTTTCTCATGGTTGGATGGATCCACGGGGTGGACGCAAGTTGTTTGGTTGGATGCTTGTTTGCACAAACGATCGCAATCAATTAACAAGGGCCCTGTTCCTTCAGCTTGGGAAGGTGCCCCTCCGGTGATTCCACCAATCTTTTTTTTGATTGAGAGAGGTACTTTCATTTTTTGGCGTGCCTCGTTAGAGGGCTTTGTTGACCTTTGAGAAGAAACGTTGGTTGGTTGTTGTGCCAGGGGGGTTGCGTCTCAGGGGCGAGTAGATCCACGGGACGGACGCAAGCTGCCTAATCGAATGCATCACGATCAGTTAGCAAGGGCCCTGTTTCTTCTGCTTGAGAAGGTGTCCCTTCGGTGGTTCTTACCAGCCCTTTTATTGAGAAGCATACCTCCTTTTGGCTGCTTCTTTGTTTTCTTGGCAATGTTCTCTCATCATCTGCTCATTAGCGATCTTTTATTATCGTTTCCAAGCGCATCTTCTTTCCTTTTATAAGTAAATTGCTTCATCCGAAGAAGTGGACTTCACTGTTGAACGATTTCATGGGACAAACGCAAGTTATCTAGTTGGATGTCTGTTCATATCGACAATCTCAACCAATTAACAAAGGTTTGCCATAGTGGAGTCGCCAACTTTTTATGTGAAGTTCTCCTTGTATAGGATTTGAATTTGGAATTTTTTGTCACTTGGTATTTGCGTAATAGGTGATTTATAGAGGTCGCTTGGCTTTGTGACGAGCAAGCCTTGTTTTAATGTCCTGCAATTTTGAATCGACATTTTAGCAATACATTTAAAGTATTTACATATCGAAATAAAGCAGGCATTATGAAATAGTAAAGAACACAAGATTTATAGTGGTTCGGCCAAGAATCGGGCCTACATCCACTTTATAGCTTCCATTCATTCACACTGATTTACAATGTTTTACAATACAACTGATACATTCATCACTATTTTACAATTTTGAGCAAAGCTTTTTTTTAAGTAAAATAAGGACATAAGTGGTTGCTGTTCCAGGCTCTTGGAATTGGATCTCCTTCAACAGTTATGAGTTTGAAAGTGCCATCAAGAAGTTTACTGCCAATGGCATATGGTCCTTCCCAGTTTGGTCAAAACACACCAATTGCCGTCATGATCCTTTTCAAAACTAAGTCCCCGACCTCAAAGCTGCGTTGGCGAACTTTAGAGTTGAAGTGCCTGGCTATCCTTTGCTGATAAGCTGAAACTCTGAGCCTTGCTTCTTCTCTTTTCTCATCAAGAAAATCAAGTGCTTCAAGTTGCAGCTTTTCATTTTCAGCTTCGTTGAAATGAACTCTTCTATGTGAAGGAACTTCTACTTCCACTGGAATCATTGCTTCTGATCCGTATGCCAGTGAAAATGGAGTGTGCCCAGTCGTAGTTTTGTGAGTGGTTCTGTATTCCCATAGTGCTAAGGGAAGCTTATCGACCCAACCACCTTTTGCTCTTTCGAGTTGCTTTTTGATGGTTGACTTGATGATTTTATTCACTGCTTCCACTTGCCCGTTTGCCTACGGATGAGCCACTGCTGAGAAGCTTTTCCGAATTCTGAACCGTTTGCAAAAATCCTGGAATTCTTCACTTTCAAACTGAGTACCGTTGTCTGTGATTATCTTCTGTGGCACACCATATCTGCAAATGATATTCTTCGTTACAAAATTTATCATCTTTTTAGAAGTAATGGTGGCCAAAGGTTCAGCTTCAGCCCATTTTGTGAAATAATCGACAGCAACAATAGCATATTTGACTCCTGATTTGGCAACTGGTAATGGTCCGATTAGATCTATCCCCCAAATAGCGAATGGCCACGGACTGACCATTTGTGTTAGTTCAGTGGAAGGTGCCCTTGAAATCTTTGCAAATCTTTGGCCCTTGTCGCATTTTCGGGAGTGGATAGCTGCATCTCGATTAATATCGGGCCAGAAGTACCCATATCAGAGGACTTTCTTGGCGAGAGTTTGACCGGCTAAATGATCTCCACATTCTCCTCCGTGTATCTCGGCTAGAATTGTCTTGGCTTCTTCCTTAGTTACACATCGGAGCAGTGGCATTGAAAATCCCCGTCTATATAATCGGCCATCTTGAATTACATATCTTGACGCTTTCCTCAATAGTTTTCGACGTTCCCTAGAACTTTCTGGCACGAAACCATTGAGTAGGTATTCTTTGATTGGAGTCATCCATGATTCATGCTCTTGAGACGTAGCCATAATCCAATCAACATCCATTTCATCAATGCTTGGAGCTGACAGAACTTCTACAGGAACTAACCCCAGTAATTGAGCTTCTACGGAACTTGAGTACTTTGCTAGAGAATCTGCCTTCATATTTTCCTCTCGAGGTATGTGGCTTATTGAATAGTGATCGAAATCATTGAGCAGTTCGGAAGTTTTTGTCAAATATGCAGGCAAATTTCCTCCTTTGGCTTGAAATTCTTTCTTCACTTGGCAAACAATAAGCTAGAATCGCTGAAAATCTGTAACACTTTGATGTTTAGTTCCTTGGCGATTTTTAAACCGGCAATAAGTGCTTCATATTCTGCTTCATTGTTTGTTGAAGGAAATTCCAGTCTCAATGCATAACATAATGATCGTCCTTCGGGGGTTTCAAGTACAACCCCTGCTCCAGAACAATAATCATTTCTTGAGCCGTCAACATATAACTTCCACTGTATTGGAATGCAGTCAGTTGTTTCTTCCTTATTGTCACCTTTGTCAGTAGACTCCGCAATGAAATCTACTAAAGCTTGTCCATTGATTGCTCTTCGGGGGTTGTAAGTGATGTCATACTGGCTAAGTTCAATGTTCCATTTCAAAAGACGACTCGAAGTTTCAGGACGAAACAGGACTTGCTTTAGAGGTTGATCAGTAAGAACCTTGATAGGATGAGCTTGAAAGTATGGTCTCGATTTCCTGGAAGCAATTAGCAAATAATAGGCGAGCTTTTCTATCTTCGAATAATTCATCTCTGCCCCAGTGAACCGTTTGCTGATGTAATAGACTGGACGCTGTACTTTCATATCTTCTCGTACAAGTGCTGCACTAAGGGCGTGGGATGAAATTGCCAAATAGATGAAAAGGTCTTCACCGTCAGTAGGCTTGGAAAGAACCGAAGGTGTTTCCATATGACGAATTAGTTCATCGAAAGCATTCTGGCATTCGGGAGTCCATTCAAAATTTTTCTTTCCTTTCTTTAGAGCGTCAAAGAAGGGAATGCATTTGTCTGTGGCTTTGGAAATGAAGCGACTCAGAGCAGCGACTTTTCCATTGAGACTTTGCATTTCTTTCTTTGTTTTAGGGGCTTTGACCTCCCTTAGAGCTGTGATTTGAGTAGGATTGGTTTCAATGCCCCTGGCGCTCACAATGAAACCTAAAAATTTCCCGGACTCTACTCCGAACGAACATTTCAATGGATTGAGCTTCATTCCGTACTTTCGAAGAATTGTGAACATTTCCTCCAAGTGACCCATGTGATCTACAGCTTTCTTTGATTTTACCAACATATCGTCGACATAAACTTCCATGGTTCTACCAATCTGAGGCTTGAACATTGCATTGACGAGCCTTTGGTAGGTTGGCCCAGCATTCTTCAATCCGAAAGGCATAACTTTGTAGCAGTAGAGACCCACATCTGTAATAAAGCTTGTGTCTTCTTGATCTGGCTCATGCATCATAATCTGATTGTATCCGGAGTAAGCATCCATAAACGATAACAACTCATGCCCAGCTGTTCCATCCACCAATTGATCAATTCTGGGCAGCGGGAAGCAATCTTTGGGGCATGCTTTGTTTAGATCTGAGAAATCTATGCATACTCTCCACTTTCCATTTGCCTTCTTGACCAATACTGGATTTGAAACCCAATTTGGATAAGTGGAGTTTCTGATAAAGCCGTTTTCCATGAGCCGGTCGACTTCTTCCTTTAGTGCTGTCGACCTTTCTGGGCCTTGAGTTCTTCTTTTCTGTTTCACTGGTGCGAATTTCGGATCAATGTTCAAAGTATGTACGGCAATTTCCGGGGAGATCCCACACATATCAGCATGACACCAGGCGAACACATCCAGATTGGCTTTTAAGAATGATATCAGTGTGTTTTGAACTGCTATGCTCAGCTGTGAACCCACATTGAGTACTTTGTTCGGGTCCTTTGAATCAACAGATATTGGTACCGTTACTTCCACAGGTACCACCCTATTCTCCCCTGTACTGGCTTTTCTAGGGTCCATTTCTTTCCTTACATTGCTATGTTCGCCAGTATAGGGGCCACTCCGTAGCTGCTACAAGGTTGGTTCTTTGATGCGAAGCGGAGCTGCCGCATCTTTTCCCATCTCTCTTTTTCGGGCCTCACGGAGCTCTACAAGATAACATTCTCGCCCCGTGTTCTGATCTCCCATAATGACAGCAACCCAATTATCAGTGGGAAATTTCATTGTTAAGCACCACGGAGCGAGGACGGCCCTGAAAGCAGCAAGAGTAGGCCGACCCAAGAAAGCATTATAGGCAGAGAATCCATCAACCATTACAAAGGTTTGCTTTCGAACCAACTTCGTATGCCCTTCGCCCATTTCAACAAACAAATCCACCGTTCCAATTGGCTGTTTCAGCTCTCCTGTAAATCCGGCAATCTTGTGCAAAGAGGCTTGTACGTCTGTCATCGGAATTTTCATTTGGTCAAATGTCTTTTTAAAGAGTATGTTGCACGAGGCACCACTGTCAACCAACACTCTTCTGACAATAGCCGGCCCAATACCGATAGAAACAACTAAAGGGTCCTCAGTAGGAGCTTCCACATCAATAGAATCCCTGACTCTGAACATAATATCATCATGAGAAGTCTTCTGCTGCTTTAGAGGTGAAGCATCTTCTAAGATTAAGACACTTTCTTCAGTTGGGGCATACTTCAAAGCTCTAGCATACCTTTCCATTTCACCCCAACTCCTGCCAGCCGGGTGAGGTCCTCCTATGATCACGTTGATAACAGGTCTTTCCTTTCCAACAGGCCTCTCTCCTGAGTCAGATGAATGAGCTGGGGGTAACTGTCCTTGGTTAGATGAAAACGGGTCTTTCCTATTTCTTTTCACATACTGCTGCAACTTATTCTCTCTCAACAATTCCTCAATTAGGCTTTTCAAGTGGCAGCATTCGTTGGTATCGTGGCCTGGTTGATTATGAAATTTGCAAAATCTTCCGCTTTGAACAGCATTTTTCCCAACTTTTACTGCAGATGGTTTTGGAAAATCAACAGCATCCTTAGTGGCGATGAAAATATTCTCCGGGGTATCAGTCAGAGGAGTAAAATCCGAAGGTTTGAGGAAGCGGGGCTTTTTGAGATCTTTCTACTTCTTCCCACCATTACTTTCCCTCTTCTGATTTGCAGATTCTTTCTTGTTCTGAACTGTAGCATTATTTTTCACCACTGTTGTCACAACTTTAGCTGACGCGGAGAGATTCTCTAAGCGCATGAACTCATCAGCCTTTTTGTAGAATTTTTCAAGCGAATTTGGTTCTTTCATTTTTAACCATTTTCCAAACTCACTAGACTTGTCAACAGCCCGCATCAAGTAGGTTAAGATCATTCGCGGTTTCGCGTTATCAACTTCTGCTAGGGCTAGATTAAAGCGATTCAAGAAGGATTTAATGGGCTCTCCAGGATTCTGTTCAAGACTTGAGAGAGACATTATATCCTTTGCCCTTGAGATGTATAATCTGAATTGTTCCTTGAATTTTTGGGTCGGATCAGAAAATTGATCGACAGATCGCACGGGAAGCTTGGTGAACCAAAGTAACGCCACTCCTTCTATGTATACCGGGAAATACCGGCATTTAATCTCGTCAGTCGCTCTAGCACCAGTCATGTGCCAATCATATTTGTATAGGAATTGATTTGGATCACTCGTTCCTCGATAAGAAGGAATGGTGGGAGGAACGAATTTTCTCGGAAACTCAGCTTTTAAGATCCTTTCTGTGAATGGAGTTTTACTCGGGGCAAATCCCCAATCATTCTCATCCTCGTTTCTTTGCATGCTTTCCTTCATTATCTGCCGAACCATTCTAGAGAGATATTCCTCATTGTTTAGAGATTTCGCAGAATAGACCTCGGCCATCTTTTCGGGGGTTTGTCCATGTAAATGCTCACGGAGAACTGGTGACGGCCTGGATCCTTCAGCTTGGAGGGGTGCCCCTTCAGCAGCACCTGATCCCCCGTGAGGAATATTTCTCCCTTCGGAATTGGGAGCAGCATTAGCAAAGTTTTCCTCATTACTTACTGGTCTTTGATTTGCCCCAAATAGAGCATTCAGCTTTTCCATCAGCAGATTATTCTGAGTTTCAATCTGCTGGTACAGTCCGGATACAGCAGCATCTAACTCTTGTCGCGTCACACCGACGCTTGGAGCTGCCTGATTTGGGGAGAGAGAAGTGGCAGTATTGTCACGGTTATCGTCAGTTCTAATAGACTTTCGTTTCCTTCCAGGAGCCATTATGTCTGATAGACTTCTGGTTTTGTAGGAAATTCTTTCAGCAAACTTCTGTGAAGCAATGGTGAGTAGTAGCCTGAGTTGCGTTCTCAGTGAAAGCACCAAAAATGTTAACGCTAAAAAGTGAACGCTAACACCCGGTGTGTGTGGTTGAGTTGTGAAAGCACCACCCGCGTGACGGGAACAGAATTTAAGCAGGAAAATAGCAGAGAAAGCAGTAAAAGACAACAGTTTATAGTGGTTCGGCATGAGATTAAGCCTACGTCCACTTTGAATCTCTTTATTACTGAATCCGGTTACAAATCGATACAAATCTCTTATGAAAACAATACAATTTGATCACAAGAAACAATCTTGACTACTAGCTCAATCTTCGACGATGAAACTGATGAATCCGTGTTGGGTGTAAGGAATTCCTCTCGAAGCTTGTTGTAGCGTCTCGAATGTTTGAAGATCTTTGATTGCTGAATGAGTGGAGAGTTCGACAGAGTAACGGCGCTTGAAGAAATGAATGGCCAAAAGTCCCTCTCTCGTTGGAGTTGGAGCCCTATTTATAGGATTGGTTCTGGGTGAGATTCTGTTCGCCAAGTCCTAGGTCGGAGCCGACTTATAGCAAGCTGTAGGTCTTAGGTCGGCGACGAGATAGGAGTTCTTGCCTTTTAGTTATTCCTGAATACGAGCTATTCAACTGAAGTCCTAGGTCGGCAGCGACTTAACGTAAGTTGTAGGTCTTAGGTCCCTTAAGTCATCAAGTTGGCAACAGCCTTAAGTCGTAGGCTTTTTGAGTCGGACCATTTTGACTCGTACACTGTTAGGTCGGAGCATTCCTTGACTCGGAGCATTCCTTAGGTCGGCAACCTAATTAAGTCGGTGTTAGCTCTTAAGTGATAGATTATCTTAAGTCGTACGCTGTTAGGTCGGACCTGTAGCTTAGGTCGTATGCTGCTTTAAGTTGGACCGGTTAAGTCGGCACACTTTAACTCGTACGTTTTTAGGTCGGAACTTTCTTAACTCGGTAGGTCGTAAGTTCCCATAGGTTGTTAAACTTCTTGAGTCAGAAGCCCTTGTTAACTCGCAATTTGTTAAGTCGGTAAGCTTCCTTAGGTCGTAGCCTGTTAGGTCGGACCTGTTGAGCCGGAATCGTCTTTAAGTCGTTATGTCGTAAGTCTTAGGTCGCGAACGAAAGAGGATTAACATCTCATAAACTATCTGATGTTATTTGGCCGACTAAATAAACATCTTTCCTAGAACACTCTAAGTTAAAAGGGTCGAAGTAGTAGACTCAGTTTTAACTTTTAAGACTATATTTTGTTTGGGCCTCAATTTGAATTTTGAACAATAAAATAAAATTGACATTTTTCATATACCATTGGTATTTAGAAGAATATTATATAAGTAAAAAAGGATGGAGTAAGTTTTAAATTTAACATTTTATAATCATTTTTCTTTATAAAATGTTTATCAACTTTATTGAAAATTTAGGATGAATTCATAAATAATTTTAGTATTGAGTGAAATAATATAAATGAGAATGAAAGTGATTTAGAAAAAAATTGGTGTAATTAAGAAACCAATCAGATTAAGTACATAAGTTATACGTAGATCATTTTATTCACATAGTTTTTTATCTAAGATTCGAGTACATAACTTCAGGGTGATTCACACCAGTTCGAAAAAGGATTTCTCACTCGATACATCTCAGCGAACACTTGATTCCGATTCTTGATATGATACTGAGGTTTTCTATCATAGTATATGGCTATGTAAGGAGAATAAGGGTTTCTAATTGAGTAATATGATCGGAGTCCATACTAGGGAGGTCGAGTGAGCGATACCAGTTCAGAAGTGAAGATTTTGTATCCGAGCAAGTGATCAGATCAAATATTGCATATGGATGATTTATGTACATCATATGGGCTTATGTGTATTTGTTTGCAATGTAGTATGGCTTAAGAAAATTTGGAGAGTGACTTTTAATTTGGTCCGAGGAAGCATAGATAATCTTTTATGCAATAACGAAAGGCTGATTAGCGTGATGGTATGCTTAAATAATTATCTATATCCTTAGACGATCGAGAAAGTTGTGAACCAAAGCAAAATTCTAACAATTGCTTGTTAGTCACTTAACATTTTAAATAATATTAAGTGTTAGTTTATTTCTCTATGAAATTTGATTTTATTTATAGTGTGATTTTATAGACTACGGTATATAAAGTGTTGTTTATTAGGACTCAAAAAAATGCTTTTGAAAAAAAGGCGATTTCGAAAGAATCCGTGAAAGAAATAATAATATAATTTTGAGAACTTCGGTAAAGTATTGTTATTTTAAGATATTTGAAAGGAGTTTTGTGAAGTGATTTTTCAAATATTTTTGGTTATTACTAAAGTTAGGCGATTGGAGGTTTTTCGATTTGTAAGGCTCGGTAGGTATATTCCAAACAAGCCATCAAATTAAACATTCATTTCAATGATTTAAGCAATTACTCATTAAGGTAGCTTAATGCCTATGTTGGGGTGTCTCGCATTGTGTGTGGGTAATGGACGCACATTGGAAAGAAGAATAGTCCCACATCGTGAAAAATACTTGAGGCGGAGTGGTATATATACGAGTTTGGTCGCATGTAAAAACAAGGGATTCATTTTGTTAAAACATGTTGATCAAACTCATATGTTGTTCCCACGTAGTGATGTGCCGACATGATTTCTACATGGTATCAGAGCCGATGGTAATGCTTGGGGAAATGGAAAATGTGCGAGAGATCTGTAAATCGTGGTAGCTAGTAGTGTAAGCTTAAGTAGTCAGATTTAAGGTGGAGCTAGATCATGGTACGTTGAATCTGGTAGAATGACACGGGAACAAAGTCTCGATATGGTGCAGGCATCGTGTTGGCGTATTGGAAGACAAATATATGGATGCGAGCCAAGGTGGGGATCTGTTGGGGTGTCTTGCATTGTGTGTGGGTAATGGGCGCACACATTGAAAACAAGAATAGTCCCACGTCGTGAAAAATAATGGAGGCGGAGTGGTATATATATGAGTTTGGTCACATGTAACAATGAGAGATTTCTTTTGTTAAAAGATTTTGGCTAAACTCATATGTTGCCTTCGCGTAGTGATATGTAGAGCAGATTTCAACAGTCTAAAATATAATCGATAGGCATCGATTAACGTATATATAACTGTAACATCTTTGCATGTAATTATAAATGCGATGATAACAAAGATTTAAAATATGTTTGTTTAACCATTATTTTAACCATAATATATATATTTACAAATAAATATATTGATATAATACGTTATAGGTGATATAATAAAACAATGTTTGTACCCAAGCTTCATCACAATCAATAGTTCAAAATTTCCAAAATCAATAATAATATAACGATTTTATAATTTTTATAAATTATTACATATATGATTTATATGTGCATATAATTGTTATGCATATGCAAATATGAATGGATTAATATTTTAAATCCTGAAAATTAATAGAGTTAAATATTACAACCGTTGTACATATGTTTGACATAGTTTAAAAGGTGATTGGTTAAAGGGGCTAAAATAAAATATACCATGTATATGTCTTTTAAGTCAAAATTAAGTTATCAATGGAGATTAATTACATAATTTTAGCCGGTCGAATATGGGAAATTAGGGGTCGAATGTGTTTGCTCCGCATTGGAAATGAAGGGATATTTGATGTATATGGTGTAAACTTATAGCCAATTATTAAATACACATTTTTCTTACTTATTTGCACAATTTTTACCCGTCATACAAGGGTAAGAGGAAGGGTCAAATATGGCTGTCAATGAGTACTAAAAAAATTCTAAATCCCTCTCTATTTGTATTAGAAATATGAACAATTATCTGATATTCGATAATTATCCCCTTAGTTTTTATCAAGATCATGGTTAATTTTTTTGTGTATTTTAGCGCATGAAACGATTGTCGCTTACTATTTTATTTCGGTAAAAAGTTTAATATGTGTATTAAAATCAATATTTGCTTCTTAAAATTATTTTTCTTAGCATATATTTTATTGTTTATATTATTTGTACCGAAATGAATTTATAAAGTATCAATTCTCTTTCTATTTTTAGATTTATTAGTCGTGAATTGATCAAAGAATTTTCTATAAATATCCAATATTCGTTCGCAGCCGCGGATGTGAATTTACAAAAATGATTTCAAACATGAATGCAGATATAACACTATTTGAATCCGCATCCGACCGTTTACAGGCCAATGGTCAAATGATGAGAAGTGAAGGAGATAAATGTATTTAACTTTAGAGATAAAATGAAATGCAACTAAATTAATTATAGGTCAAAAGTCTAACTCACATTTATCTTTACGTTAAAAATGCTGAATCGTCAACTTGTTTTTTTAGTTTTATTGAAAAAGAAATGAATATATCATTTTGGTATAGAGTATGTAGTGATATTACATCATACCAACTACAATTTTTGGTTCATTAATTGAATAAATGTTTTATCTCTTCAAAATTATATTATCCAAATGTTAACTTTATATTACAATGCACTTCATGTGAATGTTCTTGTATTTTCAGGTATAAACTACTCACATATTCATCTTCAAAAAAAATATCAAGATAGATGAATGTTTTAATCTTAATGCTACAAACATCTAAATCCATCAGTTCAGAAATAATCGATCAATGAAATCATTAGAGAAAAATTGATACAATTGAAGATGACCCTTTAAATATTAACCAGGAAAATTTCAAAGGTAATCCCTAAATGATAATTTACCAAAAGGTCATGTTAAAATTAACAATTAAGAATTTTATAAAATTTGATTCATTTAAATTTTGTTGCATTTATAATATACTGAAAAACATAAGCTAGCTAAAATATTATGAGATTTATTGCCTTTTGATGGACCGCCTTTTGATATCAATTAGAGAATGTAATCATGTGTGATTGAAGTCGTTTAAAGTTCAAATAATTTGAGAGTAAAATAATATGAAAATCAATTTGTGCTTTGGATATGAAGAATTGATAATGGAATAGGTCTAATAAAATCAATCCGAAATTTCTAAAATCGATGATGAAAAATTATTAGTTCGTTCAAGAGAAAACAAACAAAGTAATTTGAAATATGTGGTTTGGATGTGTACGTATTGGTAGAAGAGTAATCTTCTTTTCATTATCCTTATGGCTAATAGAATTATAAGTCTTCCTTGTAATTATAGTTAGTTGGACTGGAAACCCCATTTATAAAGATTCATAATTAATCTCTCTTTATTCATTTTATCTAAATTAGGAATTCATATAATGATTCCTTGGTAAATTACAAAAATACCATAAAAGAACATGCAAATGTAGCATTTTAGTTAATTGGAAGAAATTTCAAGAAATCAGGTAAAAAACAAGTTAATCACACAATTATGGAAAGTAGGTTTCCAAATTGCATTATTCAAGCATTGTAAATACAAGTGAATACTCACATAGCTAATAGACAAAGATTTAGCAATTCAAAGCGAAAATTAAGAAATCCAAAAATACGTTATTTATCTAAAAATCATGATAAATAATTGTTTTCCAAATTAGTCTATCCTAAAAGTGGAATGGTAAATAAAGTCAAAGATTTAATTAGTAATTAAGAAAATTAAAGTAACTTAAAATAAATGGTAAGAAAATTTTCCAAATCTTTTCGCTCACATGGAAATAAAGTTTCCCAAATTTTAAAATCTAAGCTATATATATTATGCATATAGTTGATAACGTGTTCCATTTATCTCCTTCATCCTATTTCTCTTTAAGCATTTACTCTTCTTCCTACTTTGCAAGTATTTTTATCTTATCCATACCTTAATTTTTTTCCCTTTTTGCGTTTAATCTACAACACATTTAGAATTTAGTGTTACTTGCTAATATTTTGTCATGCCATGGACTATTACATTCAAATTTACAAGTAGTTGGCTTTATAGATTAGATACATATAAGCACATATATTTTGATGTATTCGATTGTGGTTTATGTTGCATTATCAAGAGTGAAAAACGTATTAATTGATCATAAAGTAGTTTACATAATCATTAAAAAACACTGTAAAATTTAGGATAAAAATGCTTTTATATTTTTAAAATTTTAAATTCAAAGTTCTTATAAACAATTTAAGTTGAAAATATGAACTCACTTCAAGCTATTTCAAGTATGAGTTTGAGTCATTAAAAATTTTTATATTTTAAAGTTAAACTTAGAGTTTTATCTTAAAAATAGATTTTGATACAAGGTTAAAATTTTATACATGTTAGTTAATAGAAATTATCCATATTACATAAGGGAATTGTTGAAGGGTGAAATTGTTTCGCTAAGGAGAATCTTTTAAGGAAAAAATTGATACATCAGTTCTTCCCTTACAAAAAAATTTAATTACCAAATTCTCCTTTTTGAAATCATCCTTTTTTTTTCTTTTTTCTATACCATGAATTCGAATGATATTATTTTTAGTTCTCTAATTTGAAGATTTTCAATCTCTATTTTCTTAGTCTCATTCAAAATCCAAACCCAAAACGATGTTATGGATATTTATTTTTTCATTGTATTGAAGATTCTAATGATATCTTTGAATTAGTTCTAAGAATTTAATGTTTTAACTATGTTTCAAAACAAGATATCAAATTATACATATTTTGCAAATTAATTTTTATGGTCCTAACAAAATTAATATCAATAATATGCATGTATCTTTAGTCGAAATGTCATAAATAAATTTTTTAACTAAAAATAGCAGAAATGACTCTAATCTTGTTTAACCTTCTAATTTTACAATGAATTTTTTTTCAATAAAGTGCCGTCTTCAGTTTCGTACAGAAATTTTAATCTCAACGGTTGCAAATATTTATTTTTCCTTTCGGTATGCATGTGTGTCTTTCTCCTCTTTTTATTTCTTTTCAACAAGTAATCTATACGTCTTTTCCTCCCGTGTTGGAAAAAAATTAATGGTCGTCCTTTCCTCTTCCCCCAATAATGCCTAACCCTAATTTGAAGTCATCCGACGACCGCCGTTTCCTCCATATACTTGCCTGACGCTTTGCCATCATGATGTCGCCTATTGGATTTGCTATCGTCTTACCTCGCTTCATCGATGACGACTGTGGCGCTTTTCCGTTTACAGCCGTACGATTTAGTGATTGCTTCAAACCTTCCGCTTCTGCCATTAGGTATTCTCCTATGCCAACTTTCCCTCCTCTCCATTTTGTTTCCTATCTTGGCAGATAATTGTGGCCCCTACATTATTAACATGATTTTTTTATTCTGAGAAGGGTCGTTGCTAACTTGCTATTAACAATGGAAAATGCATATTGTTTTCAAATTCTATTTCACATATTTGCACAGTTATTTCACTATTGTACAAATGATCTATGAAAATATTTTGGTAAATATAATTCTCACAGTATTTTGGTTAGCTAACATACTACATCACGATGCAGAGGATATTGAAGACGAAGTTGGAAGGTTACCGACATCATGTTGCATAAATGTTGGAGGGGCGAGGCTATAATGGGCCGATTTCAAGTTAGAAGGTACTGTGGCAATCGTTGATCTGTGTAAACTTCCATATTTGCATACATACATTTTCATATAGATATTTTGGACATGAATATATCCTTTTCCATATGTTATTTTGGTCGCAACTATTACCTACAACAAAACTGTGATGCTACACTTTGTCATCCATAACTTGAATAATTTACTTCATATTATCATTTTCCAATGACTATCGAGAGATGATCCTTTTTTCCCACATTCTACTTGGTTTTTTGTAGAGTGAATAGCAGAAGGAAGATGAGAGAAAAAGTTAACACACAACTTATCAATAGATCTGAGTATAAATGATCAGTTACTTGATTATGCATTTTCAGAATAGAATTGCCTTAATTAAAGTTCTTGATATATACAACATTTAACCTTCATGTATCCTACTACTTGAAATTGTTAAAAACTTATCACACTTTTGGCACAGCATGGGCACTAATTTTTTTTGCATAAGCAACTTCCAATATATAGAAAAAGAACACTTTTACTTATTTCAGATTGTGTAGCTCTAACACCATAAAAGTATAGAATTGAGTATGTAATTCGGCTTATATTTTTGTAGTATGATGTATATAAATAAATCTTTCTGTTAGGTTGTTAAAGTCGTTGAAAAAGTTTTCCTTTTTGATGGTGAAATGCTTAATTATGGTGAATAATCTTCTATTTCCAAGAATAATATCCTAGTTAATGAAAGTTAAACAGATTTAAATAAAAAGGTGAATATCGTTTTATGGAATTGGTAGATGTCTTTAAAGTTAGAGATATCAAAAGAATAAAGTATCTTTCCTAAAAGAAGAAGTATCTTGACCTAAAGTTAGTGACTTACGATTAGACCCAATTAGTACTAAGAATAAAGTATGATGACTTGTACTTTATTAGGTTTATAAAGTTGGCCCTAGATGTATGAGTTAGAATGTTGGATGAACCTACAAGAATTACAAAGACCTTGACAGTGTAGCATTAGTTCTCTAAATGTATATTGTTTCTACGATGTAATTCAATTCATTATTTTTAGATTTGAGATAGGTGAATAAAGTATGTTTCTCATTCCGCTCCACTCTTGCTCCAAATCATTCCACATCCCATTAAAATTGTAACGACCCGGAAATTTCGAACCCGAATTTCCAGATAGTTAGAAGAAAAAGAAAAGAGATAGAAGAAAGAAACAGAACAAGACACAGATTCTCACATTCGCAGCGGATCAAAATACAATATCGAATAATAATATCAGTTATACAAAGAAAACTGTATTTGTTAATTACATTTTAATACATCAGAGTTACAATCATTTATACATGAACTGGACAGTTATACAACTTGTTCCAGACTACAACCTATACAGACTGCACAGTCTCATATACACAGCGGAATACACTCCATACGTTCCTGCCATCCAGCTCGCCTCCTGAACTCCAGAACGTCCTTACCTGAAATCTGTAATACTCGGTCTGACCCGAGCATTACATATAACTGATATTATTATTCGATATTGTATTTTGATCCGCTGCGAATGTGAGAATCTGTGTCTTGTTCTGTTTCTTTCTTCTATCTCTTTTCTTTTTCTTCTAACTATCTGGAAATTTCGGGTTCGAAATTTCCGGGTCGTTACAAAAATCTCCACTTTTATTTGATTTGCCAAGAGATGAACACGAACTTAGTTAAATCTTAGGGATTCGCAAATTTATTTTACTATTATACATGTCGATCATCACCATTTACCTAGCTTAGATTTGGAAATAATGAATTGAATTCGATCGTAGAAACAATATACATTTATAGAACTGATGTTATAACCATCAAGGTCTCAATAATTTGCAGAATAACCTATGGCTATTGCACCATTAATTCTTATATGTTCATCAAACGTTCTAATCTCATAACATCCTAGGGCCATCATTTTAGTCCTAATTAAGTACAAGTCATTGTATTTTATTTTTAATACTAATTGGGTCCTATCTTAAGTCACCAACATAAGGTCAAGGTGCTTCTCCTTTTTGGAAAGATACTTAGTCCTTTCAATTTCTCCAACTTTAAAGACATCTATCAATTCCATAAAAATATGTTCTACCCTTTTATTGAATTTTGTTTAAGTTTCATCAACTAGGATAGCTTTCTTGGAGATAGCTGAATATTCATCATCATTAAGCATTTCTCCACTCCAATTCAAAATCTTTTCAACGACTTCAACAACCTAATAGAAAGATTTATTTATATATACCAAGTTGAAAAATATAAGCTGAATTATAAAGTCGTTCATTAAAAAAAATTATTCATATTTTGTTATCAAAATGATATAACGATAAAGTTTAAAGATGAAAGAGCATGTAAAGATTTCACATCGAGAAAGCAATAAATAGTTCTCTTTTTGTTTAGCTAATGTTGTCTACATATTTCATTTGCATGTTTGGTACCTAATATGCAATACCTATTAACATCAATACAATTTTGGATGATATTGACAACTATTAATATCAAAGATGTTCATATCAGATAAATCATCTAGTCATGACATATCAGATGCTCATTACAAATCGTATTTATGTGATGGAATCAACATCAGCTGCACAAATGGCGAGGTTATGCCTGGTCAGGTAATTATGATTAACGTAAACATGTCAGTGTTCCTTTCATCTGTATTTGGTTTTACATATGTGACATACTGTATCAAAAATAAATCTTACTTGTTCTACCGCTGGAGTAGTAGTAAAAAAATTCCTACACCAATAATGCCTATATCCATTTTGCTGCACATAAACTATAGCAGCTAACTATTGCATGCTCATGGTAGTAATGAGAGTCAATAAAATGTCTAGCTTCTTAGTTTTTATTCAAATTATTTGCTCAAGTAAACCTTAGTGTATTTCAATGCAGCTACTTCGATGAGTATAAAATTCAGATGCAACATCCAAATCTATTGAAGAAGCTTAGAGCATCATACTCGGAGTTAATACTCAAGTTATAAAGGTTGTAAAAGTTGTGGATGGTATTCCTCAGTACAAGTTTGGATTCATTAATGGCAATGTGTTGCCGTCTGAGTAAACAAAAACAGTCAGTTGACTAGTATGCTCTTTTTTTCCTTTATAATGTTTTACATTTGTTGACTGCATCAATTATGAGAAATCATAACCACAACTGAATGTTGGACACGAATTGATGCATGAGCTATACTCTGTGCAATGTCCAACAAGAAGGATGGAAAAATCCGCCAATTCACCAGGTTCGCATGTTCACAACATCCATATAAAACCATTATTAAATGCAGTTGTATTAATATATCCCTCCTTTTTTTAGTGGAAAAACAGTGGTACTCTCTCTATGGTTTGTGGGAAAGAACAATTGGTGGACAAATCTTTAATTGATACATTCCTACACCCTGTCCCTATTGTTGTTACATCAACATGAGTGTCTAATTTGGTAAGCAGATGTGTAACCCATTTCAGATTGCATAAATTAAAGAAAAATGTTTTGTATTGCAGTTTCATTCACTTATGACTCGAGTAAAGCGACAAAGGTGTATTTAAATATCAAAATTCTAGCAATTGATGAATATTTTGAAAGGTACAATTTTTTTCTGTTTTACTATGAAATTTTTATAGTCTTCAAAAACAAATTATGTGTTTTTACTCATTTTCCACTTTCAAACCTCAGTATATCAGTGGCAAAAAATTAATTCTGCTAAGCAATAATGCATCTGGTCATGTATCTACAAATGTTAAAACAGTTCAGTCAAGCATCTCACATCTAATGGAAGAGCTTAGAAGTGCTAACTGTCAGGTATGTGTAATTTTTCTTTCGTAAGAACTATTTTATCTCATTTTATATCCTTTTAGCATCTATTACAACTCATATACAACATGTTTTAAAATGCTTTTTTACAAGAAATACTGCCTATCAGTTTGTTCATTTTGACATTGACCGAGTGTTAGGTGGACATTTGGTTCGTTCTGTTCTTTTCGCTCTTTAAAGAGCATCACTAAACTCAATTCAGCTCTATCCATCAAAAATAAAATAGAAACGGGTTAAAGAAATTTTTATAAAGAAATTTATTGATATTTATTTTTGGTTCAACTTTGTGAAATTTCTTTACAGGAAATTTGTTGTGAATTAAATTCATGCCATATGAGTTTTACAAAGAAAAGCATATAAGAAATTTGTTGTGAAATGATTTCTTATATTGTTTAGATTCTAAATCCAAAATAACTTAATATATTTTACTTGCTAGCCGGCTCTAAAGTTATCAGATCAATATCCAGCTTTAATTTGAATTTGGTTTATTTTTGGTGTGTTATTAGGATACCGGTTATAAAATGCAATAATACATTTTTCGAGATGTTTGATTTGGATATCAACTATGAAGTGTAATATTTTACAGAGAAAATTATATCAATCTATACATAAATCATAGAGGAGTTTATATGTTAAGCATGAATTAGTTTTAATATTAGATTTTGATAATAAATCACAGAACTGACTAATTAGAACTTCATCTACATGGGAGTGTTTTTTTATCTTTACCAAAACGGGTTGTCTTAACTTTGAACACATACATGGTACATGCATATATGGAATAAAGAGATTCTTTGAAAGCTCCATGAATTATTATTGCATATACTGTTTGCTATAGCAACAACAAGATGCTCAGTCTCCGAATGCAAATTGTGTTTGAAAGTCAGATGTGCACGAAATTGCAAATGCCGTTGCACCAGAGAACAATCCACAATACAGAACTTTTTATGTGGGCAACCTTGCTCATGTGGTATGGAAACCATTTCTCATATATATGCACACATGCGCATCATACATGCACACAAGCTTAAACGTTTTTACTTAAGAAATCTCAGTCTTTTTCGCTACGTAGGTTATACAAGTTGATCTTCACACGCATTTCTATAATCTTGGTGTTGGAGTTATTGAAGAGGTTCAAATAATAAGAGAAAAGGGAGTTGGTTTCATTAGATATAGTAACCATTCAGAAGCTGCATTAGCTATTCAAATGGGTAATTCTAGCCTGCTTTGTGGAAAGGTAATAAAGGTAATTGTTTGTCCTCCATCCATAATTACTTTCAACTCACATATACATCGTACCACTTATTGCTTCAAATGATAAACTGTTCAGATTAGTATGTAACATTTCTGATTGGGGTATATTGTATAACTATGAGAGCATATTCAAAACTATACTAATTTAAAACTTAGCTTTCAATTGAAAGAACCAAGATTAAGTATATGGACAAGATTAGAGAAGCACATCAAATTGTGTTGTTGAAATAATAACTCTCTATTGAATAATAAAGAGCTCGCTCCCCATCCCATGACCATCCCATTTCCGTTTTCCAATCTTATTTTGATTTCCTAGGTTTCATTATTATAAATTTCAGTCTCCTACACGATGTAATTGAAAAAAAAGATCAGCTTTAGAAGCAAGGTTCGAGACCTTAGTTTCGATCTCGGTTTCGGTAGTTTGTAATTTTAGGAATTTTGATCTATTTTACAAATTTTGGAACTTTCATTATTGATATTAAAATGAAGATTGAGACGTGGACGCTAGGGGACAAAACCAACTTTTTCTAACTATATAGAAACTTGATCTTATTAATGAAACTGGAAGAACAATTCCATCTGTTAACTTTACGAAAATGAATATGGGTCTTTAGAGTTAATAAACACAAGTATATTTATAGAGAATCGCTATTCCTCTTGAACTAAAATTTAAGATGTACTAATATTCGAACTATAAAAAGATACCAGTATAACAATTTAAATGCACTACTCCATACAAACTTGAGCCATTAATTAGTATTCAAGATAACTTTATGAATTCAACTAAAATACTGTAATTGCATGGTGAAAACTAAAACATCAAATGCAACATTAATGTAGCGGAAAAAAAATCGTATGTGCCTTGGAGAAATTGATTTATTTTTCCTTTTTATATAAGCTATATGAGAAATTATACAAATAATATCACATGAGAAGACAATCAAACATAGGTTCCATCAGCTCATAAATTTCCTTTTAAGTATAGATCACATCTCAGTAAACAAATGTAAAGTAGACGGTTAAGTTCATTCCCATACATCTCATGCAGCTATAGTGTGCAAGATACTACGAAAATTGGACAGATAAAAAGCATAGGTTTATTTCAGAAAGCAATGATAAAATGGTTTTGAGTTGCACATATTAAAATGACATATCGCAATAATGTTTAAAAAAATCGATGTAGATAGGAATAGGGCTTCAGGTCTTATAAATTTGATAGGTTTAACCTGAATATTTTTACAACATTGGTCACTGGTTTTGAGTGGCACATATTAAAATGTCATATCGCAATAATGTTTAAAAAATTTGATGTAGATAGGAATAGAGTTTCAGGTCTATAAATTTGATAGGTTTAACCTGAATTTTTTTACATCATTGGTCACCGAATAGAGTAGTCATTACACCCAATGAATGATATTTGATTTCAGGCGTTAATGTTTCATTTTCCATTACATAAAAGTGCCTATCTGGCTTGTGAAAGCATTTTAAGTGCTAAACCTGTAGCCTTTATCATTTCTCTCTGTCCTTTGTGTCTTTTCTTTTGCAGTTCCACGTTAATCAAACAGACTATTAGGAAGGTTTGCTTACTCTCACTGGCCATGTCACTGGCCAAATTCAAATTCTCTGAACTCCAGTAAACATTTCCCCTTTTCCAAAAATGTTTACCCCATTTCCTTCTCTAAACATTCCCGATTGGTTGATAATTAGTTCGGAACTTGGCTTCCACTAAACACGCATCTTATTTTGCAAATCTAGATTTTTCTTCAAAAATTATGTCATTGTTTATCATTGTTTACAAATCTCTCCATTTTGAGTTACTTTCCCAGATCCGAATTTTTTCTCGGTTTTGAGTTCCTTTTCTCACATCATATTTCTACCATTAGGGCTTGCCATTTATTTGTGATGCCATGTCAAATGCTTTACCATGCAGTGTTCTCGCATCGTCCTCCACCAACTAGATTGTCGCCAGCCTTCTTCGATTTAGCCTCTCAGCTCTAGCACATTTTGTGAATCGATTTGTATTATCTGAGAAACTAAGTTGTGAGTAAATTTGATTTTATTGCTTGATGCTTGATTTCACTACAACAAAAATACCTTTTCGCAACTGCCAAAAACAGTTGTAATAGGTCTATTACAACAGGCACCCGCCAGTCCTAATATCCAAAGTTGTAATAGAGTCGGAGATTTTTACAACTGTCGCCAACAATTGCGAAAGCAGTTGTAATAATTTTTTTACAACTGCTTTTGGCAGTTGCGGTAAAGTTTATCACAACTGTTCCATTGACTATTGTTATAAGTCTCTTTTGCAACTACTAATAGTAGTTGCAATATTATATTTTGTAACTACTTTTGGCAGTTGTAACAGTAACTTTTGCAATTGTTTTCAACTATTGCAATACATCTTTTACAACTGCTACTAACAATTGTAATTCATCTTCCCACAACTACTGTTAACCACAAGTTTCACAACATTGTAATTAAAACTGATATTTCACTAATAATACATACCATCATTCACATTACTTGAAACAACAAGAATCATTTACATTCAATAAAAGCCAAAACAATTCAAGTTTACAACATTCGTGAATTCATAACTCTATTAAAAGACATAACTAAATCCATAATATACGCTAATATAAATATAGATACGTACTAATCAAAAGAGATAAATTTCTTATGCCAAGCAACAATCGTCCTAACCACTTGTCCAATAGTATAAACATCTGAAGTAGGCCTATATGGAATAGCTTCAGGATCCACCACCGAATTAACCCAAACCTTTCAAACATCTGCTCCTAGTGGTACATGGTGCATAAAACAGCGGGATCAATAGATGCAATTGTTGCTTCAACGACAACATTCCTTTGTCAACCCAATAATTTGCACTTTCTAGATTGATTCTAAGCTTTTATATTATCATTGTGATGATGTTATTTTGATCTGGCTGCAAACAAAAAAGCACAAACTTTAATCATCTTCTATATAAACAAGTAAGAAAAAAAAGGAAGGAGACTGTATAAAGACAGAAAATTTGTATGAAAAATTTGTAGACAATTTATAGATATATGTGATATACATACACGTTTCAGGCCTCTGTTTGATGTGAGAACAAGCAGCTTGGGTTTCTACCTTTGGTATGGCAAGCAGTTTGGATTGAAGAGGACCCTTAGTATCTGTGCTGGGATTTAACTGAAGATTGGTATATAGAAACTAGTTGATACTTATACTGTTAGAGTTGATATAGCAGTTTGGCTTCCAAGAAAGCATCTATTCCACCTCAAATGCATGTTTTCTTGGTAGGAATTCTTGGGTTTATCTTACTTTTAAAGCGTAACACGTTTTCATTTTCGTGAAAGAACAAACAAAACGTAGTGATGTATCACTATCATGCACGACAGGAAACAAATATCCAGCTCCAAATTGTATTCCTCGTGCTAACATACCACCAAGCATTCAATAAATATTTCTTCACTCCCGTGCATAAATAAAACAGAACAACTCCCTTCTTCAGTTCCATACAATGAGAACTCTAATTATATTCATCGTCCTGATTTCCTCTGTCTATGTGAAATGCATGGGTGAAGCAGAAAGTAACTACTGCCATTTAAGCAACATAAGTAGCAGTAGTGCTAGTGCTAGTACTTCAAGTTGCGACCTGTGTCATGGAAACTGGGTGTATGACCCCACCTACCCTCTTTATGATTGGTCCACGTGTCCCTTCATTGATCCTAAGTTCAACTGCCAGAAGTACGGTCACCCTGATCGTTAGTACTTAAAGTACAAATGGAAGCCTACTGAGTGTGACGTCAAACGGTATTGCTTATATTCTTTGCTCTCATGCTACTGTTTCATAATTCATACTTTACAACTTTAAAATAAGAATTAAAATTATGTTTCATAATTCATGCTTGGGTTTATCTTGTTTTGGTTTACATTATTAGAAAAATTAGGATATAAAGAAGAGCAAGTGTATAAAAAGAGTATGATTGAATAATTAAGTCAAATAACCCAATTTTAAAGCAGTTAAACAATTTTAAGAAAACAACCGGCTTCGGTATATCATCGATTAAAAAGCAGTTAAACAATTTTAAAACAAACTAACCTGAGGCGCAATAACGATGATTCCATGAGAAGCGACATGTTGAATGAGATGAGAGTAGAAAATATTATTAAGAAGGTAGCCATGAAGCAATATCAATACTGGATACTCTCCTTTCTCGATCGGACATGCAATTAACAATGGCTTTGGAGACGGTAATTCATCAATTACTGCGACGTTTATGAGCTTGCTGCCATATTTGCCGATACTGAACACGTTGTAAGTAGATGTGCCTTTAAATTAGATAACATAAAACATATTTGGATGCAATACTACAAGTGCACATGAGCCTGGGTCCTACACATATACATAGGGTAAGACGCATAATGCAAAGGAAATAGTAAGCCTAGAAATTGTTTCTACTGATTTGCACCATCATATGACTGACCTCTTCAGGAAATTCAATCAGAAAGTAGAATGATGAATACTACTTTTTGATTGGAGTTGCTGCTGCGGAGATGTAGCCATATCTGAAACTCAATCTTCCATTAGCTCTAAAACGCCGCCTATATCTAGTCGAGTGTCCACGAGCTGAAGTTTGCCTACTGTCATCAATTCCAGTCAAGTGTCACTGCCACAGATCTCTTGCCCGCCAGATCTAAAAGCTAACGGAGTTGATTTCAAATGAGCTTTGTTGCAATTGATTTGAATCTGATGCTCGTGAAATTTGCTGCCTTGTCTTCGTGCCTCAAATCACTGTAGTGACAAAGTCAGCCAGATATGGTTCTGGTATGACTGAGTGGAAAGATGCCGTGCCACGACGGTGTAAGTACCAACTCACCAAAACATCATAAACTGGAAAGGATCATCGCTATCTGCAAGGAAAGCACGCTTACTTCAGATCTGAAGCTTTTAATTACTTAAACGTTAACTAGACGTGATAGAAACTAACAAACCAAAAGAACATACAGTAAAAAATTGCAGCTTTTAATTCCTCAAAAAATTAAGAATTAAATCTGGGCTGTAAAACATTAACTACTTTCAAAATCGAGAAGAAAGCTCACCAGATCTGTAAAATGAAATACTTCAAAAATTTATGCAACCTGCTGCACTGGCACAATCAACATCAGTTCATCAACAAACAGTCTATCAGTAAACCCTAGTATCTACAGAGTACTTAGATTTTAGATCTGAAATAAAGCACGAAATCGATTACCTAAAGCGAGCGACAAATAGTTCAGATCGTTGTTTACTTTCTCGACGCTGAATTCAGAAGCAACGCACCACGAGCAACTTCTAGATCCAAACGTCTAGAATTTTTTTTAGACCTTGGAAGTTGCTTAAATCGTTCCTACTTTGATTTTTATTGAGGAGAAGAACCCTTTTGAGACGGGAATATATTTTTTGGGGCACTGATTAAGAAGATAGAGGTTTACAGTCAAAAATTAGAATTGGAGCCAAAAATTTGAGGAACGGAGCCAAACTTTTGAGGAAAACTTTTGAGGAGTGGAGCCAAAAATTTAGTTAGTTAAAACAGAAAAACATATATACTCAAAGAAAATGGTTATAAAAGAAAATATCTAGTTGCATATGGAAATATTAATTTTTATTATAAATTTTTACTTTTGAATTTTTGAATTTTAACAAACATCATTATCAATTATAAATTTTTATTAACAAACATTACTAAATTTTTTAAATATTAATATTATTAATAATTATAATTATTAAATATTAGTTTTAATTATTAATTATTTAATAGTAATTATTGATAATTAATTATTAATTCTTATTTGCTAATTATTAATTATTTAATCGTAATTATTATTTATAAATTATAATTATAAATTAAATATTTATTATTTATTATTTATATACTGATTATTAATTATTAATTTATTGATTATTAATTAATTATTAGTTATTAATTACTACTAGTTATTAATTACTACTAATTATTAATAGGAATTATTTCATATTTCAAATTAATTATTAATTATAATTATTTAATAGTAATTATTATTTATTATTAATTATTTATTAATTATTTAATTAGTAATCATTATGTACATGTTACCAATTATTAATTATTTAATAGTAAATTTTAGAGACAAATTACTATTTATTAGTTATTAATTATTAAGTATAAATTATTTAATAGTAATAGTTAATCATTAATATTGATTATTATTAATTCGTAAGGTTATTATTAAATATTCTTGAATATTAATGTTATTAATTATTAATATTATTAATTATTAAATATTAATTATAAAATATTGATTATTATTAATATTATTTAGGTCTCTATTACAAATAGCAAAAAAATGCCGTGGAAAATAAGTTTTTACAACTTTCTAAAAAAACGTCGTAATTATTAATTATTAATTATGAATTATCAAAAGTTAATTACGAAATATTAAATATTACTTCTTAGTTATTACTTCTTAATTATTAATATTAATTATTTATTATTAAAAATTATTTATTATTTATTAATTATTTAATAATAGTAATTATTTATTATTTATTAATTATTAAATAGTGATTAACATTAATTATTTCATATTTTCAAATTAATTATTAATTGTTATTATTTAATAGTAATTATTAAATATTGATTATTTTTAATTATTTGATTATTAATTATTAAGTATTATTATTTATTTATAATTATTAATTAATTATTACGACGGGGAGACGAAAAAGGTTTTAATTTTGGCATCTATTACAACTGGCAAAAAAAGAGTTGTTAAAAATTGGCATTTATTACAACTTGCAAAAGAAAAAAGTTGTAATAGGCATCTATTACAACTTGCAGAAAAAAAGAGTTGTTAAAAATGGACATCTATTACAACTGGCAAAAAAGAAAGGTTGTAATAGGCATATAGTACAACTGGCAAAATAAAAGAGTTATTGAAAATAAGTTTACTACAACTTTCTGAAAAAAAGAGTTGTAAAAAACCTTTATTACAACTGGCATTTTTTGACAGTTGTAAAAATACAGTTGTAATATGGTCTTTTTGTTGTAGTGTTTATGTTTACTCCTTAATTTTAATTGCTCTTCGGTTGCTTTTTAATGTTAAATTTATTACTGATGTGAACTTGAAATTCAGAATTGCAGTTTGATTTGATCATTTGAGTGTTACGGCCTTTTCGTACCTGCTCTTTTATGTCGAATTTTCTCTTTCAATCTACATTTTGATTTCTTAATTTATTTTGAATTGATTGTAAAACTATAACTTAAATTTTGGAAAAAGAATCAACTATTCAACTTATATTAAACTTATCAAACTCACATTTTCTTGTCCCAGACTTATGTAGCTTTTGAAATATTTTGACCATGAGCCACATATATAGATCGTTGATTATGAACCAAAAGTAAAGACAAGGAAAACATTTGTGATTAAAAACATTTGATTATGAGGGTAGCAATGAAAATGATGTTAAAGATTATCTACCTTTGACTTAAACGATTGCAAATGGCTTAAACTCCTTATTTCATTTTGCACTCATGCTCCTTAATTTGGTGAATTTTATGCTGTTTTGATGGCCACATGAATGTGTAATTTACTGATATGAATATTGCATTTAGAAACCAGAGGGTGTATCTTCCAAAATAGTTGATAACAATAAAGATTGCATTTAACTAGAAGAATGGTTGAGATTATATTTTCATCTCTTTTATCTATTATTGTTTGTAGCTACCGTTTAATGTTTTATTTTCTAATCCAGTTTGTACACCCTTTGTTCATTATTCATATATATTTAGCTGAAGCTGAAGTTGTTTAGAGCATTTATTCTGCCATGGCATCCAGTAGGACATTGAACTTCAATTCAACCTTCTCTCAAGAATATTGGGTATGGATGTACTGTATGACAAAGCAAACTACTTTAATTGGTGAGACTTTTCTTTCTGAAGTTTACAGCGTAATTTGTTGGCTCTTATTTAACATGTAGTTGTTCAAATCATCATGTCTATTGTCTAATATGTTTAAATTAGAAATAGTGAATGCACAAGTAATGTTACTTAGATTTGAGTAACAAAAGAAAATAGGATGTGCATAAAGTAATAATTTGGCCTTATCAAGTGATAATTATGGTTCATTTTTGAAATGGATTTGTTGTGTTTTGCATATGTGTTGATGGGATATTTAGGATAATCATCATGTTTTCAGTTTGATTTGTGGATCTTTCTTTTTGGAGTTTTCATCCTCTTCTTTTAAAACTCGTGTAACAAACTAATAAGATTGTTGCATTCATTGCATAGTATTGTTTGACATTATTTTTGTACCCAATTTTTTGTATCTATGCATTATATTACTGTTTGTTATATCATTGTTATTAATGTTTATTATTATATACCATTATTATCCATATCGTATCCATTAATTTATTCATTTTACATCAATTATACATACTTTTTTTGCCAGTATCTTCATTTTAAATTTATGCTTCATCAAGGTCCTTTATTAATTATGTTAATTGAACATGGAAATCTTTCGATACTGATTCAAGTTACTTCCTGTATTTACTTGGATTTCAAATTCAATCGTTAATTGTTCTCTTCATTACAATTCTTTACTATATTTTGTTTGTAATAATTTAAATAATTTTTGTTCAACGTATTATCATTATGCTCTCTAGATTGTAATTAATGAAAAATAACAATAAATGTATTTTTTTAAAAGTACACAATTAAACGGTCTGTTTCTACACCGTTGTACGGTTGTATTCTAGTTGTATACAGTTGCAGTGTTGGAACTATACTAATAGTACATGAATAGTACATTAACATTAGAACAAAGTATATGTGTAGTAGTAATAAATAGAAAATGCAAGTAACAACCGTTGCAGCAAACCATGTAGAACGCAACTATTACAATAAACAGTTATTACCGTTGTTTAATAGATTAAATGAAACAAATTAATGGTTGGAATTTTGCTATTTCTATTTTTTTGGGTCATATTTAATTTTTTGAACCTCCATTAATAGAAACAGTAAAAGTACTTAGTGCCAAAGAAAAACTCAGTAATGATTTAATTTATCATAAAATTCCTTTCTTCTGTTGGAATTTGAAGAAAAATTGGGTACTGTAACTTGATTTTGCCTTAAGAGTGAATTAGTGGCATGAAATTTGAGTTGCAAAATTATGTCATAAAATTTGGACAAGTAACAGATACTGGTATATGGTGTAAAAGTACACGTATCAGTTTGATTGTGCACATTAATGTTACCATAATAATTACTTGTCCGATAAAGCATAAATATGCCAAATTAATCATTATTTTATTGTGCATAAATATGTGGGAATAGCTGGTAAAATAAAATTGAAACGAAGTACTTTTCCTCATTAACAAATATTTATATGCCATACGGAACTTATACAGGAAAGTTAGTTAAAACAAGATAATAGAGGCAGTAAATATCACAAGGAAAAGGGAGAATGAGAAAAGTATGGATCATACAAAATCAAAGGAAGCGAGATTTCTAGGAAAAAGATATAGTGAAATCTAAATAAAAAAGAAGGCTAGTTATAATGATATACAATCTTTATTAATAATTGGAATAGAGCTGTGGTCCGACCGTAAAGTTTCAAAAATACTCTTATATACAAACAAGAGATCAGCAGTTCGGATCCCGATCAAAGCGAAAATTACATCTATTTCTATATGAACATTTTGATACATAAATTATATCACAACGTCAAATTCTAGTTCTAACATAATTTTTACAATGTTTTTCTTTATGATTTTGAACTTTACTTATCAAATATATATAAATAATTAACGTTTTATGATTTTATATCATTATGGAAGGGGTTTTTTAAATGCACGTGCATTGCACATGTCAAAAAAATCTTGTATTCAATAAATGTGGTACATATGATATAGGATTTAAACTGCAGGAGACTTATTTCTTGTTCTCTTTCCTTGATTATCCATTACATAATTTTCTCAAAAGGAAGAGGGTTACTTGCATGTTCGAATTGAATGCTGCAATGGTGTAAATCGTAGCAATAAGGTTATTTTTTACAATTTTGAAGTTTCAATGAAATATTTAATTTTTAAAAACACTGATCGTTTAAACATTATTTCCTTATTTCTTTAAAAAAACAAAGATATTAGTACAGTTTTTTGCGAACGTATGTTAAAGTTAAAATATATGTTAAAGTTAAAATATATGAATTTGGTACTTCCGTAGTAGCTCTGTCATAGGTGTATTAATATCCAAAGAAATTGTAACAACCCGTAAATTTTAATGATTTTTATATCGTAATTAACTAAATTTTTCATGAAAAATAAATAATAAATTTTTGAAATGAAAATTAGATAGTTGGAATACTTCTATATAAACATAGCAAATGGTAAATTTTTATTGAAAAATATAAAAGTTAGTTTTTTTGTGTAATTTTCAATTTCAATTTAAATCAGTTGAAATTAGATGGAAATAAAATATTTTCGAAATATGAATATTTTTATATAAGGAAAATGTAAAACATTTTCTGAGTGAGACGTCGTTAATCGTTTCGCCAAACTTGGAATGCTATTGCCCGTTTATCTTATTTCGGCGATTTAGCAGTAGTTTGGTAGCGAATATCGACTTTTGATAAAATGGTCGTATCGCTGATAACTGTGTACCATTCTGATCGTCTTGTCGTGCCGATCTCCGCAATATATTCATCCCTGTATTTCGGCGTCCGGTATGCATTGAAATCTACGAAACAATTTACCGTATCGATACCCATTCTAAAGCCTTTGGTTTTCGTGTGTCCTTCCATTATCCACCGTGTAAAATAAATAGCCACTAGTCATAAATAATTTTCAGAATTCAACGTTATGGCTATCGCTATTCCCTATTCCTATATATTATTTTCTGGTTACGTTCATTCTTTTGGTTATTTGCTTTGTCCTTTCATTTTTGTCTGTTTAAAATATAATATATCAGCTATGTTCTTATCTGCTTTTGGAACTGCTCATCTTCCATGTTCACGTGAGCCTACTAGTTTCTCTACCGCCCTCCTTCTCTTTTCTCTTCTTCTTATGCTTGCTTTTCAAAAAAGAAAATAAAAATATACAAAGTCATATTTGTTGAAAACAAGTTATATACATATATATATATATATACATATACATATACATATATATAGTTTGGCAATCTGCTATCTCCTTTTCAAAAACCTGCTCCTCTTGTTTCTTCACCACTCACGTGAGCATCACACGCGGCCGCAAATCACTCACCCATCCCCGCCGATGCTCTGGCAGAGCACCTCCCATGTGAACAGTGCTTCGCCTTGACCCTCAGTTCAATCATCGGCCACTAAGCATACTTGACCGTGCCTTCCCCTACGACCCAAGCACCATCACAACCCCACCGACTGTCCAAATGCTGCCTCTGCCGAGATCATCTGTAACGACCCAGATATTTTAACTACTTTTATAACGTAATTAACTAAATTTTTCGTGAAAAATAAATAATAAATTTTTGAAATGAAAATTTGATATTTGGTATGCGTCTATTTAAACATAGCAAATGGTAAATTTTTATTGGAAAATATGAAAGTTAGTTCGGTCGTGAAATTTTCAGTTTCAATTTAAAATTAGTTAAAACTGATGGAAATAAAATATTTTCGAAATCTGAATATTTTTATATAATAAAAAATGTAAATCATTTTCTAAGTGAGTCGTCGTATTCCGTTTTGTCAAATTTGGACTTCTCTAGCCTCGTTTATCTTATTTTCGGCGTTTTAGCAGCATTTTCGGTACCGAATATCGACTTTTGATAGGATGATCGTATAGCTGATATCTATGTACCGTTCTGATCATCTCGTTGTGCTGATCTCCACAGTATATTCATTTGTGTGTTTCGGAGTCCGATACTCGATGGAATCTGCGAAAAAGGGTAACCGTATCGGTGCCCGTTTTGTGCCTTTTGGGTTCTTGTGTCCATTCAATTTCCACCGTATAATCCAAATAGCCACTTGCTTTAAATGTTCATAGAAATTTACCACTTGACTTTTGCCATTCCCAATATTCAATAAAATTTGCTGGTTTCTGATGCAGCCAAGGAAGCGAATTCGATAAATCGAATCCGTCCAGGATCTCACACGATTAGCGGAAATAATCGGTGTATCAATGATAAATTGGTGAATTTAAGAATACCCAAATGCCCAAATCCGTTGATCACGAAGATACCGGATTCTAGCAATCTTCGACACGTTGATCGCGCACGATGCCGTGAGAGAAGACCTACAATTCTTCGAACGTTGATCAAGCGCACTTGATTCCGTGAATTGGCTTCAACAATCGTTGATTCGAGCGCACTCGAATGCCGAAGGTGGAGATAGGAGATAACACTCAACTACCAATTTTTAGTGGAGGCAAGAAGCACCAACCAAATTTTATTTTAAAATTCAACCCCTTGAAATGATACAACTCACCCGCTATTTATAGGATGTTTACGACTCAACACACGTTACAACGCTTCACACGACTTAAGAAAAATACATCACAACAATACAAACGACTTACAAAAATATCAACATTCAATGACACAACGACTTAAGAAATACAGACGACTTAACAACTTTAACGACTTAAGAAAATAACGACCTAACAATAAACGATTTAACAAACAACGACTTAACAAACAAACGATATAACACTTGGCAGAGCGACTTAACAACTGCGGCATCCAGGAGCGATGTAAGAACTTCAGCGACTCAAGATAGATCGTTCGCGACTTAAGAATTTCAGCGACCTAATGAAGTTCGCGACTTACTGGGAATTTGCTCGCGACCTACTGGAAGTTGAAACTTGCTCGCGACCTACTGGAAGAAGCGGCATAACACTTCGCGACCTAACTGGTGCATCGCGACATAAGAAATCTCATTCGCGACCTTCGCTGGAATGACTTAACTGGAGGAATTCGCGACTTAGGGCTTGCGACATAAGAATCTTGATCATTCGCGACCTTCGTTCGCGACCTACTGGAAGCGACTAAAGGCGATATCGTTCGCGACCTAGGTGGAAGCTATGTCGTTTGCAACCTCGCTGATTGCTACGTAGTTCGCGACCTAGGTGGCGGCACGATTCAGGGACATGATTTCGGAGGGATAAACGACCTAAGGTAAGTCGCTTATCTCGCGTATCTCGCGCTGCATCAGTTTCAAATTCATTTTTGGTTCGTCCATTTATTTTTATTTTTCGGTTTATTCACATCTGCATTTGTGAAATAAATATATCGTAACATTTTTTTATATATGTTTGTACGGTAACCTTTCCCCTTCCTACCTCTTCAATATATTTGTTGATTTGTTTTCTGTCTGTCGTCCCTTCCACTCTCATTCGTTTCTTTTCTTTATGTTCTCTATATTTAAAATAGTAATTTATAAATCAAGTTATGGTTTTGTATATCAGTGAAACCTTCTTCCATTTTGCTTTACCATTTGTGTTTCCCACAGCAAGCGTCTCTCTCGGCCTGCTCTTGCCTATCCACCTCCATATGTCTACCCATGAAACCGCGCCAATTTCCTTTCCATGCAAACCTCCAGCAGTCCACTGCTACAGCCAGCGCCCATCCCCCTTCCAGCAACAGCGACCATCCGCCACACTAGTGCTCCCATAGCCGCCGAACGATAGCCTCACCATCCACCTAAGTGGTCTCCAGCCTAGTCGAACCCTCCACCAGAACAATTGTCGAGCCTCCTTCCCTCCCCAAGTACCACGTCAGCCTCTGAGGCACATGGTAGTGGCCACACCTTCCTCTACTTCCAGTCATCCACCCTCTGACCGTTTCTTCCTCCCATCGCCACTGCCCAGTCGTCGTTCCACCTTCAGCCTCCATTCCGACCAAACACAGCAGTCCCACCCCACATCCATCGCCTATATCCACCAACGCAAGCACAGCTTCTCCGCACTATTCGCCGCCTGACTTTCCACCTTCGTTTCCGCCTCCCATTTCCTCTCATCTGCGACCTCATCGCATCAGATTCCCTCACCTCCACTCCTTTTCACCAGCCGAGCACAACACCTATCTCCATTTCCATCACCACTTGACAACACTGAACCCACTCGACAGCCCCGCCTTCACGCCTTCAACACAGCAACCGCCATCACTATCAAACCCGTCCCTAGACTCCACCAGGCTGCAGCCCCGACAACCCTAACCACTGCCACCTCCCTCCTCGTGATAACCGTGCATTGCTTCTGTAAGTTTAATATAAGCTTGTTTTCTCTCACCCTGTGCAGTTAAAGCGCTCGGTGGATTCAATGCGGTAGAGGTGCAAAAAGTCATAGCGGGGATGTAGCGAAGGTATAGCGGGATATATCGGATTACTCTAAAATAGCATATAAATCCCATACTTGTTGTTTTTACAACTATATAGATAGTAATTATGTGAAAAATTAACATTCAATTGAATTATAATTAATACAAAAATAATTTTAAATAAAAATATGTGCAAATGTACTGTAAATGAACGTAAAACTGTTACATAACTTAATTTAATTTAGTAGAATATTAGAGTATTATCATTTTTAAACATATATAAAAAATTCAATGAAATTAATTAATTTCATAATTTTTATAGTGTATAAATATCATTTTTCAATCCAATTTTTTATAGAAGATATAGCGAAATATAGCGGAAATAACGGGATATAGCGGAAATAGCGGGGATTAAAGCGGAAAGGCTATATGTTGGGGATATATGGAAAAATCGTAGCGGTAGGAATCCACTATAAGATATATCGGAGTTATAGCGGGGATATAGCGGGGCATTAACTGCACAGCTCTCACCTAAATTCCTTTGTTTTAGCCTGTGCATTGCTTTTGTAAGTTTATATAAAAACTTTCGTAAACTTTGTTTGAATATTTTTACCTGCTTTCGTAATATTAGCAAAAGTATTTATATTCTATGTTTAAAGTATTTACACATATAATTTAAATTTTCATTCATTGTTTAAGTATTGTTTAAAAATATAACATGTATGTATACTTTGATTTTGAGATGTACATAAATTTTTAAATTATAATTTTGTATATGTTGTACATAATCTGTGATATATATAAGTTTGTGCACGTAATGGTATGTTAGTTTACGTTATTTGTATAAAATATTAGTTTATATATGATGTTTATAATATATGTTATATAAATTATATGAGAGGTTCGCTTATATATGTAAGTTATATAACTTATATATATAAATGTTTGTATTAGAGAATTTGCTTGTTCAATTTCCTCTATTACATGTTACATATATTGATTTTAAGTAAAATAGAATATAGTTATTTTGACTTTAAATTGCGTACTTTAAACTATATATATATATATATATATATTCTGTTTGAGTTGTATACATATTAGATTTTATATTTTAATATGAGTAAAATTTAGATTTTTAAAATTTATATATATTTGTCTCCATCGATTATCGAATTCTAACCTAGCCTTACTTTGTTCGTAGACTTCGTATTCATCGTGCTTTGCTTTTGGTTTCGCCACTATCCAAAATTGATCACAGCAGTTGGTTGCTTTGATTTTTGCTTATCTGTGTGCTTGTCCTGTTTCTCTAGCTTCGAAAGGTGAGCAATCACTCACGATTAACATTCTTATATTTAATAAATTTAATTCGCATGAAATGATGATTGAAATATGCTGTTAAATTTGAATTGTTAAATTATTTAATTGTTAAATATGATATGCCATTATCTGCCATTGTTTACTTATGATATATGACACCATAACATGTTGTATATATTATATTTAAATTGTTACTGATGATATATGCCTGTTGTTGATATATTATATTATTATCATATTTGTTCTCACTCTGCAAGTTCTCTTTGTTTAGAATTCCCTATGGGTTGAAATGATACATACCCGAATGATCTATAGATTAGGGGAAAATCGTTATGGGTTGAAATGATAAACCCAAGCGATTTTCATTTTATTTTAAATTTTGGGATTGTGGAGAAATGATATACACCCGTAAATAATAAATTATTGCGGATTGAAATGATAAATATCCGTATCACTTGACCATCGGATAGAAAATTATATACGGACACCGTTGGTCTATTTTGAAAAAAAAATGATTGCCAAAGTTTGGAAGGAAATATATGGATTTTATTAAATATTGAATTTTTCATTTATAATATAAAGAATTTATTTTAATATATGTGTAAAATTTAGATTTTTAAATTTATACGTTTTGGAAATTTTAAATTTATAAGTTAGTCTTAAAAATATAATTTGTAAGATTTTTCTTATAATTTCATTATTTTAAAATATATAAAATAAGATTTAGTACAAAATACATTTAATAATAAAATTTAATTTAATTGGTTTATAATATTTTTAAGTATTTATTTGAATTTATATTAATATTTTAAAAATAGATGTTTTATAACTTTAATAATAAAGGTTGGGATGATAAATTAATGTTGACTTGGAATTTAAATTGGTTAATAATTGAATTTAAATAAGAATTAATTTGAACTTATTGATTTTGAGATTTTGAAAGATATGATTGATAACTTGATTTGATAAAAAGTGATTAAATGAATATTCTCAATTTTAAATAAGATTGAGACTGAATATTTAATATAAATTTAAATTTATAAATTGAGATTTTATTTAATTGTTATTAAAATGAGTAAGTGAATATATTTTTTTCCAATTTGAATTAAATTAAAGTTAAATGTTGAAATCTAAATGAAACTTATATTGAAAATGTTTGAATATTTAAGCTTTGAATCTTATTGGAATTGAAGAGGTAGTTCAAACCCGCATTTGAAATCGATAGAAATTGAAATGGTTTATTAAGAATTTGAATTGAATCTTTAACCTTTTAAATTGAAAGTATTGAACAAGGATTGGTTTAAATTGAATTTTGGAATTTAAGTTGATTTGAATCGATTTGTGAAATTGGATGAAACAATTCTAATTTGGAAACTATTCAGTATAATCTCTTTAAATAAATATAAACTATTTTTAATTTACAACTATTTTAATATCTAAAATAATTTAATATATAAACTATTTTGACTTATAACTATTATAATATATATATACTATTTTCAATATCTAAACTGTTTAAGTTGGAAGTGTTGTGATTTCAAAAGTGTTATGATTCCAAAAGTGTTATGATTTTGAAAGTGTTATAATTTTGAAAGTGTTACGATTCTGGAAATGAATATTATTTAAAGTGAATAATAATATCGAATTGATATTATTTTTAAATGAGTATGATATTTTGATATGAAGTCTGAACTATTTGAAATGAAATGACCACGGTGTGAAATAAGCGTTTGGTTGTTAAAGAGACCGATATCGGATATTATCATACTGTCTGCCAATATCGAAAACTACTTTAACAACTATGTACGTGGTGGAGATTCCAGAGCAAACTAGGATAGTTTGGCGACGATCCTGTACGAGTTATTAATGTAGCCCTGACTCCCGTGAGTCAGCTCGATGTAGCTAAAACAGGAGCCATGCCGAGCTAAGTGAGGTCATTCCTCCTATCAGACACATTTCTTCGATACCATTCTATTACTTTGTGATTTGATTTGGTGCACCTTTTGATTAGAGAGTGTGTCTCGAGGTGGGCGGTAGTAGCTGCTATGCGTGATCACCAGTCCGGATCCGCAAACGGTATATCTACCCTGGCATTGCCTCGTGTGCCTTGTCACATGCCTTATCGTGCTTCTACGAGTTTGGTTTGTACCATACCTATGGAGTGCCCTCTGATAGCCCTTTAGTTTACGGAGGAATTACAGTACTGTATAGACTATGGGAATATATAAAAATGTGTTAAGGGGGATATGGGTAACGCCTTAACGCTATTTTAATACTTTACTTTACTAATAGACATAGTATAATAGCGTATATTACTACATAGTAGATAGTTCCGCGGATCCTTAGAGAATGGGAATTCCAAACATCATTTAAGTTACTGATATAGGAATGTTAATCCTGACTCAAGTGTTTTTTGTTTTGCTTTATGCTCGGGTCAGAATGAGTGTCACAGCATTTGAAACTCACCTTTGGAGATTGGAGCTTTGTTTGAAGATCTATCAATCCAGCTTTCAGTTATTTCAGTTTATTCTAGTCATTTATGTCTAGACTCGTCAGTTGCTTATATATTAGAGATTTATTTTTATTTGAGATTCTGTTCATTTTGTTTCAGACTCTGATGTTTTATAGTAGCTTCATGAACTACTATATATCTATTCCGCTGCTTATTACTGTATTACTCTGTGTCTGTGATTGATTTATTTACTGTATATGCTAAGTTTTGCCAAATATAAATTAAAAATCTATTGTTTTGAGCAATTCAAGTCTAACATGTGCGGATGCGAATGGTTCGAAATATCGGTTCGTTACAAGTGGTATCAGAGCTCTGGTTTAGGCAAAACTTAGCATATGGAGTAAAATTAATTACAGAATCATCTTCGTTCGAGCTTGAAATTCTTCGTTAGGATCCTATTGAGATTTCTTTGGAATTTTGGAACTATTCCTCTGTTCTGAATTTTGGAATTAACTTCCATATTTTCCACTGAAAATTTTCTATTTGCTATGTTTAAATAGACGCATACCAAATATCAAATTTCACTATCAAATTTAATTGTTTAATTCCAAGCAAAAAATTTGGTTAATTATGTTATTTAAACCGTTAAAATTTACGGGTCGTTACAACGCCTCGATCGGGGTTCGAAAGAAATAACTAGTTATTTTGGGAATTATATACATATGTGTGTGTGTGTGTGTCTATATATATATTACTGTTTGCGCCAAAAAAGGTCACAAACCCCAAGTGTTGTGAAAGCACCAGCGTATGAATATAAATCAACAATATCCACACACAAATCACGGATCTAAGCAAATAACAAATAGCAATCCAGAAATAATGAATAGTGACGCAAGATTTATAGTGGTTCGGCTATCTCCGGCCTATGTCCACTTCAAGGTTTTTATCTTTTTATTGCTCGATGCTTGAAGATTACAATTTCTTATCGCGTAATACAACAGATTTTATGAGCTAAGTCTGAATCCAAGGAAGCGGTGGTGATCTGGAGTAAATCTGGCAGAATCTGGGCGCTCTTTAGCTCTCAAAATTGTCCGACCACCTTTCTGAATGACCAGGTGCTCTATTTATAGGTGTAGGAGGCTGATATTTCGCCTAAATTGTGGGGAGACCAGTTCTGGCACGTGAGGGAGCCCACATGCCCGCTTTCTGGAAATCCGGGCCCACTTTGGGATCGATTCGACCCTTGGTTCGAATCGATCAAGAAAGTGTCCAATCGAGCTAAAATTTGGTGTGAACATTCTTCATCATGTGTTCAAGCTTTTGTGAAAATTTCATACCATTTGGACTTGTAGATCTCAAGTTATGATCGATTCAAGGTTGGATACTTGGTTGAAATGTCTCTTCGAATCGATCTCCTTCGACTCGGTTCCTTCAAATCGATCTCCTTCGACTCGGTTCCTTCGAATCGATCGTTTCGACTCGATCCAGCATGTCTTCGCGATGATGTGGCGCGCCTCCTTCGTATTGATCCGTCTTGTGCTCCGAGTTGCCCGGGTCGACTCCACGTTTCTAGCTGCCGTGACTTAGTGGATTCGAGGTAGTTGGAGTCGAGGAGCATCTACTACATGGATTCGAAGTAGAGGAATGCCTAACGGGTTCGAACTGTTGGATCTGAGCGTAGTCTGTTTGGATGGATTCGAACTAAGGAGTGCTCGATGGATTCGAAGCCAGTGCATAAGGATGGAGGCGAAGGAAGGCTTCCATGATGGATTCGAAGCATGTAAAACTTGATGGATACGAAGATGATGGAGTTGACCCTGATGGATTCGAATGGATCCTACTCTGATGGATTCGAACGGCATTCCTACCAGGATCGATTCGAACATAGGGACTTTTATGGATTCGAATACAAGGCTGTCTCCTCCATTTTCCATTGGTGACATCTTGAGTGTACGAACTCGGATTGCCCCGAAATTTGGAACGCTGGTTTCCACTACTTCGCTTGTCGTGTCATATCAATTGTAGCCCGATCCGGACTCAGACAAAATTCATCGATATTCATGGTGAACCTGCGATGCACAATCGATATTCAAGACTAATAATCATTGCTTTTCAGTTAATCTTTGGGTATCTCGGCTTTGCCAAAAGTTGGGATAACATTTTGCCCCCCAAAACATGCCTTTTGGTAAAAGGCGTGTTTTGATCAGTCTCAAGTTAAATGCAGTGAGTTCATGTTTTACTCATAGCTTATAGCATTTTCAATCAAGCCCATAGCTGTTCGAAGCCGAATTGTTATCAATTTTTTCCGGTGGAAGTTAAGAATGAAGTTCTACAGTCTCTCCATACTATCGGTGGTCACTCCGGACCCTTGCCAAGCCCATTCCATACTTAGCGATCGAATAGAAAGATCCTATTGCATTCCGGCGTTGCTTTCTATTCCTTGCACTCTGGCCCCAGTTAGGGCGTAAAGCGATGTCTTGGTCATTCTAAACCGATCATAGTCTCTCCGGGCTCTTGCTGGATCCCATCCTATCTCTCTCTGGTGAAGGGGAAACAACGATGAGTGAGCTGATCCTGTCGCTCTCCGGCGAAGCGGCTACACCCCCTGCACTCCGGTTCAGTGTCTCTGAACATTAAGCGATGTCATGGCCTAAATCGTGGGCCGATCATAGCCTCTCTGGGCTCTTATCGAATCCTGATCCAATCACTCTCCGGTGAATAGGAAACGATGTTTAAGTGAGTCGATCCTGTCACTCTCCGGCGAAGCAACTCACTTCTTGCACTCCGGTTCAGTGTATCTGAACATTAAGCGATGTCTTGGCCTAAATCGTGGGCCGATCATAGCCTCTCTGGGCTCTTATCGAATCCCGATCCAATCACTCTCCGGTGAATAGGAAACGATGCTTAAGTGAGTCGATCCTGTCGCTCTCCGGCGAAGCAACTCACTTCTTGCACTCCGGACCCTGCCTCTCCGGGTAGGATCATAAAGCGATCATCTTTATAATGATATTTAATGTTTATCCTTTAACTCTCCGATCAAAGGTTTGTTTCAATAAATGTTTCTTTATTAAATTCAAATCCTAGGTGTTCAATCTCAAACACCAGGAAAAACAAGACAACGCCTCTCCGGGCGGAGCGGTCTATTTCCATCTTAGAGCATGCCTAGGGATCTCTCCGGTTCCCGTACATGAGTAAGTGGGATAGCCGTTTTATTTTGGAAATCAAATCTAAGAAAACTAATCGACCAGAGTCCAAATCTTGAACTTGGCCCTTGCCATCACAATCAGTTGATGACGAGTCGCGATCCCGATCCAGGATCATTCCTGTTAGGTTGAGGCGGTAGTTGTTCGGGTCTAACCGCCGTTGTACGTTCTCTGACATACTACGGCAATCTACCACTCCTGGCATGTTCTTCCACCTCATCCTTCAGGTGGCGGCATTCATTGGTAGTGTGCCCATCCAGCTCATGGAATAGGCAGTATTTTCCAGTCCTGCGTTCCCGCTCCGTGGGATCTCTCCTGGGTGGTTTTCGATACGGGAGTTGCCCCCGAGTCTCAGTGTAAATTCTTTCTAGGTTTGCCGTCAAATCTGTGTATTGCCTGAATCTAGGCTCTCGGAATTTCTTCCGTTTATCAGGACCATCATGTACGTCATCCTGCTTTCTCTTTCCTTTGTCTGCCCTGGACTGTTCCCTGGCGGTTCCTTCGCCTTGTGCAACATTTATTTCCTGCCTCTCGGCTCGTGATTCCTCTAATCGAATGAATTTTTCAGCTTCATGGAAAAACTCTCCAAGATCTTGCGGTGGATCTTTAGTCAAAGAGTCTTTGAATTCAGTGCCTTCTCCAACTTCTGCCACTGCCGCCATCAAAATCATCGATGGGTCCGGGCGATCTACAGAAGCCACCGTTGCATTAAATCGTAATAGAAAATCTTTTATGGACTCTCCGGTCCTTTGCTTTATTGATGCTAAAGTCATCACGCTCTTAGGTCGCGTTATGTGAACCCTAAACTGCTTCATGAAACAATCCACAAGCTCGCCCCATGTCCTGATTGATCCTGTCTCTAGCTGTCTAAACCAAAGTGCAGCCAAATCTGATAAGAATAAGGGGAAACATCGTGCCATTACTTCCTCGGATGCTCCCAGCACTTCCATGTGTCTGATATATCTGGTGATATGCATGGTTGGGTCTGACTTTCCGTCATAAGGATCCAGCATCGGTAGTTTGAACTTTGGAGGGTTCCTTGCATTTCGGATATTTGGAGCGAACGGACTTCGACTAACCTCTTCCAATCCTCCGCCTGACAATCCCCCTCTCATGAGTCGTCTCACTAGGCCAATCATTCTTTCATCTCCATCTAGGGGTTGCCCCCTTGTCATGTCTCTGTCTTGCCCTCCGAGTCTTGTAGGGAATTCTGGTACGTACTCTTCGGGTGGTTCGTTAGCATTTGTTTTGGCCCTAGCCGGTTGAGCTCCTTCCAAAGGTCCTTCCGCGTCGGATCTTGCGGGCCTGCCCCCAAGCCCTTGTTGATTGCCTTCTGGTTCTGTATTCTGTCCTCCGTTGGGTTCCATAGCCCTAGCTCCTTGTTCCACATTCACAGCCGCTGTAGCTGGTCCAGGGTTCTGTGTCCCTGCAGCTCTCATCTGCTCGAAGAAATTCTGCAGCATCTCTTGTTGGCTTTTCATCATTCTTTCCTGCATTAGGTTATTCATAGCCTCCATCTCATCTCTAGTAATGTAGATCGAAGCTTGTCCTTCTCCAGCGCCAGAGGATGCCTCTTGACTTCCTGCCTGTTGGCTCCTCTCAGTTCTTTGTCTAGTTTGTCGAGTCATTGTAGAGTCAAATCTGAATCCTTAAAATTTTAAATCTAAACTTTGAATCTGGTGTAGCGGGTGCTAGTTCTTCTCAGTGAAAGCACCAAAGTGTTTGCGCCAAAAATGGTCACAAACCCCAAGTGTTGTGAAAGCACCAGCGTATGAATATAAATCAACAATATCTACACACAAATCACGGATCTAAGCAAATAACAAATAGCAATCCAGAAATAATGAATAGTGACGCAAGATTTATAGTGGTTCGGTTATCTCCGGCCTACGTCCACTTCAAGGTTTTTATCTTTTTATTGCTCGATGCTTGAAGATTACAATTTCTTATCGCGTAATACAACAGATTTTATGAGCTAAGTCTGTATCCAAGGAAGCGGTGGTGATCTGGAGTAAATCTGGCAGAATCTGGGCGCTCTTTAGCTCTCAAAATTGTCTGACCCCATTTCTGAATGACCAGGGGCTCTATTTATAGGTGTAGGAGGCTGTTATTTCGCCTAAATTGAGGGGAGACCAGTTCTGGCACGTGAGGGAGCCCACATGCCCGCTTTCTGGAAATCCGGGCCCACTTTGGGATCGATTCGACCCTTGGTTCGAATTGATCAAGAAAGTGTCCAATCGAGCTGAAATTTGGTGTGAACATTCTTCATCATGTGTTCAAGCTTCTGTGAAAATTTCATAGCATTTGGACTTGTAGATCTCAAGTTATGATCGATTCAAGGTAGGATACTTGGCTGAAATGTCTCTTCGAATCGATCTCCTTCGACTCGGTTCCTTCGAATCGATCGTTTCGACTCGATCCAGCATGTCTTCGTGATGACGTGGCGTGCCTCCTTCGTATCGATCCGTCTTGTGCTCCGAGTTGCCCGGGTCGACTCCACGTTTCTAGCTGCCGTGACTTAGTGGATTCGAGGTAGTTGGAGTCGAGGAGCATCTACTACATGGATTCGAAGTAGAGGAATGCCTAACGGGTTCGAACTGTTGGATCTGAGCGTAGTCTATTTGGATGGATTCGAACTAAGGAGTGCTCGATGGATTCGAAGCCAGCGCATAAGGATGGAGGCGAAGGAAGGCTTCCATGATGGATTCGAAGCATGTAAAACTTGATGGATACGAAGATGATGGAGTTGACCCTGATGGATTCGAATGGATCCTGCTCTGATGGATTCGAACGGCATTCCTACCAGGATCGATTCGAACATAGGGCCTTTTATGGATTCGAATACAAGGCTGTCTCCTCCATTTTCCGTTGGTGACATCTTGAGTGTACGAACTCGGATTGCCCCGAAATTTGGAACGCTGGTTTCCACTACTTTGCTTGTCGTGTCTTATCAATTGTAGCCCGATCCGGACTCAGACAAAATTCATCGATATTCATGGTGAACCTGCGATGCACAATCGATATTCAAGACTAATAATCATTGCTTTTCAGTTAATCTTTGGGTATCTCGGCTTTGCCAAAAGTTGGGATAACATTTTTTACCTTTATTTCACATCAGCTACAAAAACATTCACTCTGCCCACATACTTACCATCAACCACCCTAACCTAACCTATGTTTGTAACCATCATCTCTTTTAAATTACACTCCCTCCTTCGTTTTGTATGTAGAAGAAAGAAGAAAGAAAATATATAACAAACGTTCATTTATCTTTTGAACTATGCTTCATCCAACGACCACCGTGATATCGCGCCACCACAGGCTGATATGGGCTTCGATGCCTGAAGGGAAGGTGTGTGCGGCATGAAGGCGAGTGTGATGAACGGTGGAGATCGAAAATGGGGGCATGTGGTGGCAGCTAGGGGTGGTTGAACGTGGGATCTTGGGTGGGGAATTCCGGCACCCCTGATCATCGAGAGACAATGGGACCAAAAGGAGAAGTGTGGTGGACGTCGAGACTACCTACTGGTGGATTTTGGTGGCGCAACTTGGCTTGAGGCGGCGGCAAATGGTGGTTGAATGGAAAATGTCTTTTGGATTTTCGGTGTGGTAGAGGCTTCATTCAATCCGAAGGTGGCGGCATAAGGAAGCTCGAGGGCGAAGCTTCTCATGAGCGAAACGTGGTGGGGCCAGGTTGTACGAGACGATGGCAAGAGGCGTTGAATGGAGCAGCAATTATATGGAGGTCATGTTCGTATAGTTGAAGAAGAAGATGAGGAATAGTAGTAGGTCGGGTTTTCGTTGTAGGCTAGGTAATGTAATTTAATTGAAAATTAAGTAATATAATTTGTTTAAATAAATTCAATTGCTTATAAATACCATAACTCGCTCATTCTAGGTCGGATTCGAACAAAACTTTTTACGTTGGGTTGCGTTCATAATTGTTTATAAATACCATAACTCGCTCATTTTAGGTGGAGATCTGTTGGGGTGTCTGCATTATGTTTGGGTAATGGGCGCACACATTGAAAAGAAGAATAGTCCCACATCGTGAAAAATAATGGAGGCGGAGTGGTATATATATGAGTTTGGTCGCATGTAACAACAAGAGATTTCTTTTGTTAAAAGGTGTTGGCTAAACTCATATGTTACCATCACGTAGAGATGTGCGAACCGGATTTCAACAGTCTAAAATATAATCGATATGCATCAATTAACATATATATAACTGTAGCATCTTTGCATGTAATAAAAATGTGATGGTAACAAAGATTTAAAATATGTTTGTTTAACCATTATTTTAACCATAATATTTATATTTACAAATAAATATATCGATATAATGCGTTATAGGTGATATAATAAAACGATGTTTGTACCCAAGCTTCATCACAATCAATAGTTCAAAATTACCAAAATCAATAATAATATAATGATTTTATATTTTTTTTATAGATTATTACATAGATGATTTATATGTGCATATAATTGTTATGCATATGCAAATATGAATGGACTAATATTTTAAATCCTGAAAATTAATTGAGTTAAATATTATAGCCGTTGTACATATGTTTGACATAGTCTAAAAGGTGATTGGTTAAAGGGGCTAAAATAAAATATACCATGTATATATCTTTTACGTCAAAATTAAGCTATCAATAGAGATTAATTACATAATTTTAGCCGGTCCAATATGGAAAATTGGGGGTCGAATGTGTTTGTTACATGTTGGAAATGAATGGATATTTGATATATATGGTATAAACTTATAGCCAATTATTAAATACACTTTTTTTTACTTATTTGCACAATTTTCTCCTGTCATACGAGGGTAAGAGGAAAGGTCAAATATGGCTGTCAATGAGTACCCGAAAAATTCGAAATCTCTCTCTATCCATGTTAAGAATATGAACAATTATCTGATATTCGATAATTATCCCCTTAGTTTTTATCAGGATAATAGTTAATTTTTTTGTGTATTTTAGCACATAAAATGATTGTTGGTTACTATTTTATTTAGGTAAAAAGTTTAATATGTGTACTTTTGCTTCTTAAAATTATATTTCATAGCATATATTTTATTGTTTATATTTTTTGTACTGAAATGAATTTATAAAGTATCAAAATTTTCTATTTATCTTTTTAGATTTATTAGTCGTGAATTGATCAAAGAATTTTCGATAAATATCCAATATCCGTTTGCAGCCGCGGATGTGGATATCCAAAAATGATTTCAGACATGAATACAGATATAACACTATTTGAATCCACATTCGGCCATTTACAGGCCAATGGTCGAATGGTGACTGGTGAGAAGTGAATGGAGATAAATGTATTTAACTATAGAGATAAAATGCAATGCCACAAAATTAGTTATAGGTCAAAAGTCCAACTCATATTTATCTTTACGTTAAAAATGCTGAATCGTCGACTTTTTTTATAGTTTTATTGAAAAAGAAATGAACATATCATTTTGGTATAGAGTATGTAGTGACATTACATCATACCAAATACAAATTCTGGTTCATTAATAGAATAAATGTTTTCTCTCCAAATTTATATTATCTGTAACGACCCGGAAATTTCTTACCCGAAAATTCCAGATAGTTAGAAGAAAAAGAAAAGAGATAGAAGAAAGAAACAGAACAAGACACAGATTCTCACATTCGCAGCGAATCAAAATACAATATCAAATAATAATATTAGTTATACAAAGAAAACTGTATTTGTTAATTACATTTTACTATATCAGAGTTACAACATTCACAAATATACTAGACAGTTAAAATTAACATGTCTCTGACAACTATAATATATCACAGCGAAATATACTCCATACGTTCCTGCCATCTAGCTCGCCACCTGAGCTCCAGAACGTCCTAACCTGAAAATCTGTAATACTCGGTCTGACCCGAGGATTACATCAAAGTAACACCCGAGTCAGGCTGGAAACCAGCGTGAGTAAACCCATATAATTTGAAATACTAAGTTATAAAACTTCTTCGAAACCAGGGTAACTCGTACCTCATTACGAGTTCTCAAAGTCCATTGCTTATTACAAACAATGCCCACGAACTATTGCTCAGTTAAATGCCAAGTTACTTAATTTATTCCAATTCCAGCCCGTTGGTTCTAAACTCAATTTATAAAGAATCGAAGTGGTTTCGGGTATTTACTGATACCCGACCCCTGTCTCTTCGAATCCAATGTTATTCATTAAACCAAAAGTTTAGGTTTAAACAATATAATTTATACACAACAATTCATCTCAAATCACAAAGCAGCACATATCACATACCGAAGATATCACATAATTCAAGGCATTCAATCATCCATAAGCAAGATTTATCAATCACACCATCTCTAATTAATTTAATTTAAAAGATTATAAAAATTTGAGTGCTACCCACTAACCTTGCAACACAAGGCCAAGTAATTACACTTAATTAATTAATTAATCATAATTGATTATCTTAATTAATTAGACTAATTAATTAATCTAAAATTAATTACATTAATTAATTAATCAATTAATCATCACTTAATCTTTAATTAATTTATTTCTCAATTACCTTTATTTCCACTAATTACTTCATTTAGTAATTATCCTTAATTATAATTAAGTAATTAACCTTAAAATTAATTAATTAACCTTAAATTAAATTCATCTTTTAAAGATAGACTTTTTATTTAAATTACATATTAATTTCTATCATTAAACTTCATTTAAACCATTTAAAAATAATTATATACTTGAAATATATAATTTTACTTAAGAACAAAACACTTTAAACATTTTAATTTAACCTTTTAAAATTTTCAAAACCTTTCAAAGTTGTTAAACACTTATCTTTGAAACAAAATTATTTACTTTGCTTTTAAACTTTGAAAACGTTTGTAAAATCATGCTTTCAGTTTAAACCCAGAATCACCCGAGTAAAACTCCCAAAATACACGCGTTCTTCCCGAGTCTTCCCCGAGTTCACTCGCTTACCTACTTGCTTCGAGTCAAAACGCGAACATCACGAGACTTCCCCCGAGCTTTTCTCTTCTTCCCCAAACTCTTGAACTCCAGTACACCCAAACGTGTACACGTGCACGTGGTGCACTTGCACCATCGCCGCCGACCACCAACGTTCGTCGCGACCATCGCCTACAACCCCTCGACCACGTGCGAACACGAAAATCATCCCAGATCGAACGAAACATCATCGAATCGAATTCGAGCATCAAGCTCGAACACTGCAGAAAACATCGTTCACAAATCCCATCGCCTTCCACAGTCGCCACCGCCGGCAGCTCCAACGACCACTCTAGAACATCGCCGCAACATTCACGCCACCATCCCCCACGTCGCGATCGCCTCCGGTCCCATCTTCATGTCGCAATTTCTACGACAATCAAGCCCAGTCGAAACAACATAAAACCCTAGTTCGATCGAATCTGATCACCTCGGCTATTGGAAATATTCTTGAACATTTTTCCCCTCATCCACGATACCGTAGCTAGCTTCGACCACGAATTCAGCCTCAAACGTCGCGTTGATCATCGGCAATTCATCAATTTGCCGAAAACGTTCATCTCCAAATTCCCAATCGAATGTCAACTTAAAATTTTTGAAATGCATGTTAAAAATCATAGTTTTTAACTGCAAATCCATCTATACAATCCAAAACAGGAATTAAAGGTGTTGATTTTTGACATGTATAAGTATTTTACTGTTATTTCATCTAAAAATAATGATTCGTTGAATTTACATCCCTGAAACTATTTTTACAATCATCTGCAAACATCTACAAACAATTTTCATTTGAACATCAAGGACTAATATTGATTTGATTAAGATGTTTGAGTTTTTGAAAGCAAAACAGAGCTTGAAACAACAGATATCAGGCTTTTCATGTTTATATATATGCACAGACCTGCTAACATAAACGTATATATCAATTTCAAATGAACTAAAGCTACAGAACCCACATACGAATCAATATCATCACAAGCATCCAAATCAAACTGTTTTTAAAGAAGTTTACTCACCTGTCATTTTAAAACAGAGAAGTAGAGAACAGAAATTTTTGTTTCCAGGCTTGTTCCAGGTTTTTTATTTGATTTTTAAGCTTGATTTCTTTTGCTTTGTAGAATTTTAAACTTGCAGTTTGATTAATTTTTCTGATGGCAATTGAAGATTTCGAAACTGCTTATTGAATTTGTCTCCATCTTCTTCCTTGATTTGCATTTGAAATTTCCAGACTTTCCATTTCCAGATTTTGCTTTGCTTCTTTGAATTTGATTTCCAGTCTTTTATTTCTTTTGATTATCAGGTGAATATTAACAAGTTTTTGAGAAAAACGTTTAAGTTATCTTTGTTTCTGATTTTAGAATAAAGATACAGGAAGATATGAGGATGAAGAATAGGTGTTATGTGAGCTAAAATAAATTTATCAAAAATAAAAGAAAATTTTAAATTAATGATGACACTTGTCATCCTCCTCAATTATCTTGTTAACACATGTGTTTAGATAGTATTATTAACTTACATTTGTAACACTACATGCAAAATAAATTTATAAATATAAATAAAGCTTTTATTAATTAATTTCCTAATAACTAAATACCTATTCTAATTTATATAAATGGAAACCCTTTTTAAAGAAAATAGAAATAAACAAACTATATTTATACAAAACCATATATTCATATTATTAAATCCAAAATATATTTAAGATATATATATTTATATATCTACCCTTTGATATATTCAAATTCAAATTAAAAATGCAAACTGAAATTAACTCACACAAATATTTTTACTTAAATAAACACAAATTTAATTTGTTTGAATATACAAATTTTCTATTTAAAATCTTCTTATATCCATATATATATATACAATCATTATTGTTTGTTTTAAAAGAATAATTTGTCAAATATTAATTAATTATATTAGGAGATAAAATATTTATCCAGATATTTATAATTCAATTTTTATTATATTTCCAAATTCATTTACATATCCGGATATTTGTTATTATTAGAATTTTATCTGTTCAATTGATTAAACAGTTAATTATCCAATTATTAGATGTCCCAAAATCTGGGTTATCACATTCCTCCCCCCCTTTAAATCTTTTCGTCCTCGAAAAGAAACAAAGCTAGAATTTATTCAGTTCTTATAATCTGATAAATTTTCTTTGATCATCTTTAAAACACTTTTTAAAATCTATATAATATTATCAAAATAGTTTTTGTAAAAATACTTTTATAACTTGATGTTTCAACAAATCTATCTTCGTTCTTACAGAAATTCGGTCATACGTTGATCAGGCGTAAGACTGAAAATCTATAAGTACTTGGTAAACCCGTTTTCAACACCCAGCGAAAATATTTAGAAAATAGTTCTATTGAAAATATAAGAAAATATTTTTGAAAACTTTTTTTTTTTTGAAAATATAGAAAACATTTTTGAAATAGAGGAAATATCTTTGGTGAGAATGCTCTGGAAATCATCACCCCCATCCATGGTCGCAGTTAACCCGATGGTTACGTTGCCGTCCCGGCAAAATCCACAGATAACTGTAGATCTCCACGCTCCTCGATTACGCCATGGAACCCGCTACAGATCGCAGTTATACCCGGGCCTTACGTTGCTATCACAGCACAAACCCATATAACTGTAGGCATCAGCGCCACCGAATTTCGCTGCCAAATAATGAAACTTCTCCCACATAGGTCGTAGTCTACCGATATAAAATCAAACGTAGACAGTTGGCTCTCAGCGGCACACATGACTTTCGCTATGGTCTGCAGTAGATCGCAGTGACATCGAGTTACATTGTCGTCACAGAATAACCCAAATGCCTCTGTGGGCACCAACCCCTCGACTTTCTCTACACAAATAATCCTCAGGAACTAGTTTTGTCCGGACTCCTCACAGGATCAACTTTAGAATCCCCCCTTGGGGTTCAAGGCAGTACCACCCAGTGGCACTCCTGAGAAGTTCATTTCAAGGGAGCGCCTTTTTCCCCAGAGCTATACTCAAAACATTTTATACTATATACTTATAGTATCTTCAAATCATACCCTTTATGATTTATCAAAATCTCCTTTACACAAAATCGATTACCAAAAATCGATAATTCTCAAACTAGGCTTTCCAAAATCCAAAATTGATTTCTCAAAAATCAAAAGCCCTTTCCAAAATCCATAGGTTCCCAAAACCTTTTCCAAAATCATTCTCATAAGATCCTTTATATATATATATAGATATAGATATATATATACTTTGAAAATCTTTGGATCATTTCAAACTTTGTATAAAACCTCTTTTATACTTCAAATATTTCAAAACCCTTTTCTTTTAGCAATAGATTCAACAAGGGAAGATTTACCTTATATAACAAGGATATATAACTTTATTTTATTCTAAATCAAATATTCACATTTGATAAATCTTTTATAAAGTTATTAACCATATTTCTTTTCAAAAACCATTTTACAGTTCTTATCCCCAATCTTCAATATCAATTTCATTCAAATCCGTACGATGCACACATATCATCCGTACACAATATCAATCTGATCACTCAATCGATCACACAATTTCACTTCCGAACTAGTATCGTCCACCCGACTTCCTAGTGCGGACTCAGATCTGGTTTCTTGATCAGAAACCGTCATTCTCCTTGCATAGTCGTAGCCATGATAGAGAATATCCAGAACCAATCAACAATCCATATCCAGGTTCGCCGTCGAAAATCGAGCGAAAAATCCCAACTCGGATCGATAATACTATCTCGAAATTCTGTGCTCGAATCTGGATCAAATCACTATGCAAATAGAATAATATACGTATATCCTACGTATTTATCTTTATTTGGTTATTAGCCAAATCAGTTTCCTTTTCTATTCATATTTCCTTTAATTTCATTCACTTAATCTCAATTGCTTCCATTTCTAATTGAGTTATTACTTCAATTACAAACAGTCTGAACTCTGACCTATTTAAATTTAAAAATAACTTGAAAAAAAATTTAAAATAGATAAGTAGTTGAAAAATAGTTATTAGTTTGTAAAATATCTGTAAAATAGTTAAGTAGATATAAAATAGTTAGATAATTGCAAAATAGATTTAAAATAGTGATTAGATGTAGGTAGCTGAAAAATAGTAATTAATTTATAAGACAGTTTCAAAATAGTTAAATAGTTCCAAAATAATTGTAAAATAAGTATGAGATAGTTTGGGGTTTAAGAAGAAAGATTATATAGTAAATAGTTTGGAAAATATATTTGTATTAAAACAATTTATTTTGAAAATAATCCAGAGCCAAACTGTTCAATTCTCATCAATTCAATTTAAATTTCCATCTCCATTTAAATTAACTCAATTGCAATTTAAATAACTTCAATTTCCATTGAAATTGATTTAATCCCAATTCAAGTTGAATTAACCTTAATTCCTTTCCAAATTCAAATCAAATTCCGTTTGATTTTTAAACTTACACATCTTCAATCACAATTCTAATTAATTCAAACCAAATCCCATTTGAACAAATTTCAATTTAAAACTCAATTTTAAGCTATCTCAAATTTATATAAATTCGAGTTAAATTTCTAAATGTTGATTTAATTTCTTAAATCAAATTAACTTATATCTTTAAACCATTAAATTCTGAATCCAAATTCCAAATTCCATTTTAAAATTATCTTTACTTAACTTATTATAAAGTTCAAATAAGAATTCAAAAACAATTTAATCTTCAGATTCTAATTTATTATCCATTTTCAATTTCCAGATCTCAAACCCATTTTGAGATCACTCATAGCTCCTATTTAAATTAATCATTTAACTACCCAAGTTAAATTTAAATTTCATCTTGAAATTTCCAATTCAAGTTATTTATTCAAACTTATTTAACTTCCTTAAGTTAAATTATATTTACTTAATCCGGTCAACTTTACACAATTTGAATTCCCATTCAAATTTTAAACTTCAGATTAATAATCTTTCCCCTTTTAAGTTTAAAAACTTACTTTACTTTGGGTTTTACATCACATTCCAATTTAAAACTCAACACTAAGTGTTCATTTCAAATCATCATTGGTATTATGTATATTCCTCATATATACATTTTCTTTACACACCAAGTTATACTTTAAATTTTAAACCATTCTTGGTTTAATTCAAAAACAAATTTTTTTTTTAAATTTTCCAAATAACTCTTATTTTAAAATAAGATCATATTCAAAAACAACATGAAAAATATTTATTCCTTTTCTTTTAATATTTTGAAAACAATTTCAAATGTTTTCAAACTTAGGATTCAAAACTTCACAATTTAAATCCAATTTAATTTACAAATTATAAGTCATATTCACCTAAAAGTTTACTTCCCTAAAATATTTCATTTTGCTTAGTCATTAACAACATTCATTATTAAACACAACTACCATTTATGATAATAACCAAGATTATCATATTTGGAAAACAATTCATTATTATCTTTATTCTTGATAACACTTCTACAAATCCAAGATTTTAATTTCAGTTTGAATTCTATTTCAAACTTATCTTCATTTAATTTCAATTTCGTTGTATTTCTATTACCACTTAATTATTATTATCTTATTTAATTCCAATGATTCAACACCAATTTCTTTAATATATTAAAAGAAATATTGCTTTATATATCAAATATAATCTTATATAAAAATCATTTAAAATATTTATATATGAAAATAACAAATACGCTCTCATATATATATATACACTCAACTCGTTCTAGGGTACCATTGACCCTATCCTTAACGAGTAATCTCAACAGAGCCAAGGTTCTAGCTTAACCTTCAGCTCTGATATCAAATGTAACGACCCGGAAATTTCTTACCCGAAAATTCCAGATAGTTAGAAGAAAAAGAAAAGAGATAGAAGAAAGAAACAGAACAAGACACAGATTCTCACATTCGCAGCGGATCAATATACAATATCAAATAATAATATTAGTTATACAAAGAAAACTGTATTTGTTAATTACATTTTACTATATCAAAGTTACAACATTCACAAATATACTAGACAGTTAAAATTAACATGTCTCTGACAACTATAATATATCACAGCGAAATATACTCCATACGTTCCTGCCATCTAGCTCGCCACCTGAGCTCCAGAACGTCCTAACCTGAAAATCTGTAATACTCGGTCTGACCCGAGGATTACATCAAAGTAACACCCGAGTCAGGCTGGAAACCAGCGTGAGTAAACCCATATAATTTGAAATACTAAGTTATAAAACTTCTTCGAAACCAGGGTAACTCGTACCTCATTACGAGTTCTCAAAGTCCATTGCTTATTACAAACAATGCCCACGAACTATTGCTCAGTTAAATGCCAAGTTACTTAATTTATTCCAATTCCAGCCCGTTGGTTCTAAACTCAATTTATAAAGAATCGAAGTGGTTTCGGGTATTTACTGATACCCGACCCCTGTCTCTTCGAATCCAATGTTATTCATTAAACCAAAAGTTTAGGTTTAAACAATATAATTTATACACAACAATTCATCTCAAATCACAAAGCAGCACATATCACATACCGAAGATATCACATAATTCAAGGCATTCAATCATCCATAAGCAAGATTTATCAATCACACCATCTCTAATTAATTTAATTTAAAAGATTATAAAAATTTGAGTGCTACCCACTAACCTTGCAACACAAGGCCAAGTAATTACACTTAATTAATTAATTAATCATAATTGATTATCTTAATTAATTAGACTAATTAATTAATCTAAAATTAATTACATTAATTAATTAATCAATTAATCATCACTTAATCTTTAATTAATTTATTTCTCAATTACCTTTATTTCCACTAATTACTTCATTTAGTAATTATCCTTAATTATAATTAAGTAATTAACCTTAAAATTAATTAATTAACCTTAAATTAAATTCATCTTTTAAAGATAGACTTTTTATTTAAATTACATATTAATTTCTATCATTAAACTTCATTTAAACCATTTAAAAATAATTATATACTTGAAATATATAATTTTACTTAAGAACAAAACACTTTAAACATTTTAATTTAACCTTTTAAAATTTTCAAAACCTTTCAAAGTTGTTAAACACTTATCTTTGAAACAAAATTATTTACTTTGCTTTTAAACTTTGAAAACGTTTGTAAAATCATGCTTTCAGTTTAAACCCAGAATCACCCGAGTAAAACTCCCCAAATACACGCGTTCTTCCCGAGTCTTCCCCGAGTTCACTCGCTTACCTACTTGCTTCGAGTCGAAACGCGAACATCACGAGACTTCCCCCGAGCTTTTCTCTTCTTCCCCAAACTCTTGAACTCCAGTACACCCAAACGTGTACACGTGCACGTGGTGCACTTGCACCATCGCCGCCGACCACCAACGTTCGTCGCGACCATCGCCTACAATCCCTCGACCACGTGCGAACACGAAAATCAACCCAGATCGAACGAAACATCATCGAATCGAATTCGAGCATCAAGCTCGAACACTGTAGAAAACATCGTTCACAAATCCCAACGCCTTCCACAGTCGCCACCGCCGGCAGCTCCAACGACCACTCTAGAACATCGCCGCAACATTCACGCCACCATCCTCCACGTCGCGATCGCCTCCGGTCCCATCTTCATGCCGCAATTTCTACGACAATCAAGCCCAGTCGAAACAACATAAAACCCTAGTTCGATCGAATCTGATCACCTCGGCCATTGGAAATATTCTTGAACATTTTTCCCCTCATCCACGATACCGTAGCTAGCTTCGACCACGAATTCAGCCTCAAACGTCGCGTTGATCATCGGCAATTCGTCAATTTGCCGAAAACGTTCATCTCCAAATTCCCAATCGAATGTCAACTTAAAAATTTTGAAATGCATGTTAAAAATCATAGTTTTTAACTGCAAATCCATCTATACAATCCAAAACAGGAATTAAAGGTGTTGATTTTTGACATGTATAAGTATTTTACTGTTATTTCATCTAAAAATAATGATTCGTTGAATTTACATCCCTGAAACTATTTTTACAATCATCTGCAAACATCTACAAACAATTTTCATTTGAACATCAAGGACTAATATTGATTTGATTAAGATGTTTGAGTTTTTGAAAGCAAAACAGAGCTTGAAACAACAGATATCAGGCTTTTCATGTTTATATATATGCACAGACCTGCTAACATAAACGTATATATCAATTTCAAATGAACTAAAGCTACAGAACCCACATACGAATCAATATCATCACAAGCATCCAAATCAAACTGTTTTTAAAGAAGTTTACTCACCTGTCATTTTAAAACAGAGAAGTAGAGAACAGAAATTTTTGTTTCCAGGCTTGTTCCAGGTTTTTTATTTGATTTTTAAGCTTGATTTCTTTTGCTTTGTAGAATTTTAAACTTGCAGTTTGATTAATTTTTCTGATGGCAATTGAAGATTTCGAAACTGCTTATTGAATTTGTCTCCATCTTCTTCCTTGATTTGCATTTGAAATTTCCAGACTTTCCATTTCCAGATTTTGCTTTGCTTCTTTGAATTTGATTTCCAGTCTTTTATTTCTTTTGATTATCAGGTGAATATTAACAAGTTTTTGAGAAAAACGTTTAAGTTATCTTTGTTTCTGATTTTAGAATAAAGATACAGGAAGATATGAGGATGAAGAATAGGTGTTATGTGAGCTAAAATAAATTTATCAAAAATAAAAGAAAATTTTAAATTAATGATGACACTTGTCATCCTCCTCAATTATCTTGTTAACACATGTGTTTAGATAGTATTATTAACTTACATTTGTAACACTACATGCAAAATAAATTTATAAATATAAATAAAGCTTTTATTAATTAATTTCCTAATAACTAAATACCTATTCTAATTTATATAAATGGAAACCCTTTTTAAAGAAAATAGAAATAAACAAACTATATTTATACAAAACCATATATTCATATTATTAAATCCAAAATATATTTAAGATATATATATTTATATATCTACCCTTTGATATATTCAAATTCAAATTAAAAATGCAAACTGAAATTAACTCACACAAATATTTTTACTTAAATAAACACAAATTTAATTTGTTTGAATATACAAATTTTCTATTTAAAATCTTCTTATATCCATATATATATATACAATCATTATTGTTTGTTTTAAAAGAATAATTTGTCAAATATTAATTAATTATATTAGGAGATAAAATATTTATCCAGATATTTATAATTCAATTTTTATTATATTTCCAAATTCATTTACATATCCGGATATTTGTTATTATTAGAATTTTATCTGTTCAATTGATTAAACAGTTAATTATCCAATTATTAGATGTCCCAAAATCTGGGTTATCACATTATCCAAATGTTATCTTCATATTACAATACATTGCAAGTGAATGTTCTTGTATTTTCAGGTATAAACTACTCATATATTCATCTTCAAAAAAAAAATCAAGATAGATGAACGTTTTCATCTTAATGCTACAAACATCTAAATCCATCAGTTCAGAATTAATTTATCAATGAAAATCATTAGAGAAAAATAGATACAATTGGAGATGATCCAACTAAGAAAATTTCAAAGGTAATCCTTAAATGATAATTTACCAAAAGATCATCTTAAAATTAACAATTAAGAATTTTATAAAATTTGATTCATTTAAATTATGTTGCACTTATAATATACCGAAAAACATAAGCTAGCTAAAATCTTATAAGATTTATTGCCTTTCGAGGGACCGCATTTTGATATCAATTAGAGAATGTAATCATGCGTAACTGAAGTTGTTTAAAGTTCAAATCATTTGAGTGTAAAATAATATGGAAACCAATTTATAAAGATTCTTAATTAATCTCTCTTTATTCCTTTTATCTAAATTAGGAATTCATCTAATGATTCCTTAATAAATTACAAAAATACCTTAAAAGAACATGCAATTAAATGTAGCGTTCTAGTTAATTAGAAGTAATTTCAAGAAATCTGGTAAAAAACAAGTTAATCACATAATTATTGAAAGTACGTTTCCAAATTGCATTATTCAAGCATTGTAAATACAAGTAAATACTTGGTATGTTAATCGCCCCACAAGAAATGAAAAAATATTTAAAATAGGCAAATAATCTAAATATCTTTAAAAACACATAGCTAATAGACAAAGATTTAGCAATTCAAAGTGAAAATTAAGAAATCCAAATATACATTATTTATCTAAAAATTATGATAAATAGTTGTTTTCCAAATTAATCCATCCTAACATTGGAATGGTAAATGAAGCCAAAGATTTAATTAGTAATTAAGAAAATTAAAGTAACATAAAATAAATGGTAAGAAAATTTTCCAAATCTTTTCGCACACATGGAAATAAAGTTTCCCAAATTTAAAAATCTAAGCTATATATATTATGCATATAGTTGATATTGTATTTCAATTATCTCCTTCACCCTATTTCTCTTTAAGCATTTACTCTTCCTCCTACTTTGTAAGTATTTTTATTTTTATCTTACCCATTCCTTAATTTTTTTTTCCTTTTTACGTTTAATCTTCAACACATTTAGAATTTCATGTTACTTGCTAATATTTTATCATGCCATGGACTATATTACATTCAAATTTACAAGTAGTTGGCTTTATAGATTAGATACATATAACCATATATATTTTGATATATTTGATTGTAGTTTATGTTGCATTACCAAGAGTGAAAATCGTATTAATTGATCATAAAGTAGTTTACATAATCATTAAAAAAACATTGTAAAATTTAGGATAAAAATGCCTTTATATTTTTAAAATTTGAAATTCAAAGTTATTATAAACAATTTAAGTTGAAAATATGGACTCGCTTCAAGCTATTTCAAGTATGAGTTTGAATCATTTAAAATTTTCATATTTTTAAGTTAAGCTTAGAGTTTTATCTTAAAAACAGATTTTGATACAAGGTTTAAATTTTATACATGTTAGTTAATAGAAATTATCCATATTACATAAGGGAATTGTTGAAGGGTGAAATTGTTTGGCTAAGGGAAACCAAAAGAAAAAAGTGTCAAAAAGAATTTTTTAAGGAAAAAATTGATACATCAGTTCTTCCCTTACAATTTTATTTTTAACTAGTGTGAACCCGTGCTACGCACACGGCTGTAGGAAAAAAACTGATTTCAGTTTTGAGAATATATCTGAAAATGTGCGGTTAGTTCCACCAAAATGGTTCTTCTGATTCCTCATATCGATTTTTTATTCTTTTCAAGGATGCGATTCTTTTATGAAACGAAATGGGCATTTAAAAAATGGGCATTTAAAAGAGATTAGAAATGAGATTTGTTAAACTACCAACATATCAAATTGTTCAGTTCATCATAACATTAAAATGATGAGTCCACCTTTGACGTGATGTAAAAACCACAGGCATCATACACACTCTAAAATGCTGACATAAAGTAGCAAAGTCAAACGCTAAAATGAAAAGAATTGTTTAAGTGCAAGTTAGAACTTCTATCTTTAACTGACCTAGAATACATAAATTCTAACTTTAACTAACAAAGAGGGAAGAAAAAAAGTCATAATTAGAAGCACACGTTTTTATTTTACCTACTGTTTTCCACATGCAGAATAACTACTTCTAATTACAGTTTTTACCTGAAATAATATACATTTCACAAAATCTCTTAAAATATCAACAAAACACTTATAGTTATCATAGCAGCTAAATCTCAGCAAATTGAACTTGCATACATATTAAACCAACCAACATAATTAATGCCTAAAGTATAACAATACATATAAAAAGAACAACCATTATGTTTAACTTTACATATAAAAGGAACCATTATGTTTATCTTGAACGTGTGATGATGTGGTGCCACTATTGCTATTGGATCTTCTCCAAAGGTAGGAAAATATAAAATAGTATTTAACCTGCATTTAAAACATCATTGTAAAAAGGCATGAAATATTTATTTGGGGAGCATATTTTGGTCAATGAATTTTTGGCCCTGCATGCTTTGTCTTTTGAACTGTACACAGTAGTAATATTTATGATAAATGTTATGTTTCAAGAGGTGTTTCATGATGTTCCATGCATGATTAAAATACTAAATATATTCTAGTATTTCAATTATACCATATTCCAATGTTAGATTGCATGGAAGTGAAAGAAAGAGATACAACAATGATACTAAAGAGGGAAATCACCAGGATCACCGCTATGTGTGGCTTGGTGCACATTGGGAGAAAACTGAACGTCACAAAATTTAGCAGTGCATTGGGTTTCAAAAGTGATTGTTTATGGAACTTATGTTGCATTTTTCAAAAAGACAGGTAGTTTAGATAATTCAACCACAGAAATATATTAACTTGCCCAAAATTCATTGCTTACTTATATAAACATAGATAAACCCAAACATGGTCTGTTGTAGTTAAATGTGCTTCCTGCAAGTAATAGAGCGTAATAAATTAAATTTGAACTTGTGTATTAATTATATACCTATTATTTATTATTCTTTTGATTGCGTAAGTAGTACCATCACCATTCCTAATGTCACTTCTGTAATGCGTGTAATCATACAACTTTCCTTTTTGGCTCTTACTTTTCATAGTCATCCTAAAAAAATCTTATGCGTCTCACTCTAGCCATCAGCTAGAGTTAGTTGGTATAATATTTGTTATAGCCAAGGCAAAAGGCAATTTTTGAGTGGAGTTTGAAACCAATTGAACTGTAGATTGTATTATAAGTGCGTTGAAAAAGTACCAACTACAGAGGTAAAGAACAATGATCAAAGATAAATAGATCCTATACTAACACAGTTGGACATTGGGTAACTTTCAGTTAGAGCTAACACATCTCTCCTCATTTTCAACATCCTCTCATTTTTAGAACAGTCCTCACAATTATCGCTTGCTAATACACACTAAATCCATTTGACTTCGTATGATACTTAGCAAGCTTCCCAAACTCAAAATTATGTACAAAAAAATAAAATTAGTGTTCTCATCTTGTTCATTTTAATCCATGCAAAATCCACCTGGACATGTGGGATAGACAGTTTTTGGAATTTTAAGTTGATACCTAGGCTACGCCTATTATAAAAAAACCGATGAAATCAAAAACAATGAAGACATTTATATTAAATGCATTGGAAATCAAGATATCAAAGATAAGACACTTGGATAAATCGAATCCAGGAATAGTTAAAATGCAAAAAGAATGTGAAATTAAAACCAACTTAGTTTATCAAATTACTCATTGCGCTTTCAACCTACTATTGATTATTGATGATATGTGATATATCCTTTAGTACACATGAAACATATCCAACCTCCAATAAATGGTTAGAGTAAAATTATACATTTTCATTTAATGGCTTTTCCATCCATTCAAATGATATTTTAGTTTCAAAAAGATGTAAAAATTAGTTGAGTATATCTATAGATTTATACAAAATTCACTTATATGCTACAAACTAATAGTGCATAATGAACAAAAATAACATACAAAGTAAACTGAAATAGTTGAGTTTATCTGTGGATTAATATATAAAATTCATTTATCTTTTATGACATTAAATAAAGATTTTATACTTTGGACCTTCACTTCTTTTGAGTTTTGAACCTCAAATTGGTATAATACAAATTCAAATGCAGATATATTTTCGAAAAAATCAATATGAGAGTAAAGAGGCTTTTGAGTTTAAATTCAACATGTAAAGTTTAAAATACCTTATTATATATGACATAAAGAGAAAACAACATAAGTTAAGTGGGCCAGTTAGAGTACATATATTAAAAAGTAAAAATTAGAAATATGAGTACAGCTGGTTTCTTTAAGCATACACAAAGTTACATTGAGGCGTTCTACAATGGTTCACGCTTCATTAAAATGATTAGAAAACGTGGTTATGCCAGCTATGTAATATTTTAACCAATGGGAGTGTTTCACCGCCTCCTTTTATCTTTAAATGATAAGCACAAAGAATAAGCGGTGTTTTCCAATAACATTTGTAATCATTTTAAATGCAAACAAACATTAAGTTGAGAAATGTAATTTATAATCCATGCTGCAATTGGAGTCATTCTTTATTTTTCAAACTTATAATCAATATTGCAAATGAAGAATAAACAGGAGCATTTTGGTAGATTCAAACTTTTTTTCCGAAATTATTTCTGATGGTATTTTCGAAAAAATCAATATGAGACTCAGCGGCATCTGATTTTAAATTCAACATAAATTAACTTGTTATATGACATAAGAAGAACACGATAAGACATGTTGTTTTGAATATATATGTTTAAAAAATCACTGTTTTCCAGTAACATTTGTAATCATTTTAAGTGACAAACAAACATTGAATGAAGAGCTGTAAAATATAATCAATGTCGCAAGTGGAGTCGTTCTTTTTCTGTAACGACCCTGAATTTTTGACATTTAAAATATGAATATTCAAGTGAGTTTAAATATTCGAATGGTAATTTAATTTGAAATTCAGACATTAGAATGAATTTGGCGATTAAATTATTGAATTTAATTATTGAAACTGGGTAAAAATTTGAATCTTCTGTTTTAAGCCGATTAAAAATAATATGAAGTTTTTGAAAGTTCATATTGATTATACTGAAGATAATAGAAGCTTCAGAGTTGAAATTGAAACTGTTTTGTTTAGTTTTGAATTTATATCGTTTAAATCGATAGTTAAAAATAACGTTCCGGGGCACAGTCTCGGAATTCGACGAAACCAGTTTCATTGGATCCATAATATTGTATTATTATCGGATTTCAATTTTCGTAATGTTTGGAGTGATCGTTTGGCCGTACGATAAGCAAACGCGCTGAAATTAAATCGAAATTTAATTTAATAACTGGTCCAAAAAAAAGCTATCTTCTTCATACGATCAAATTTGGACTCGGAACCTTTTCCATTGCATTTGGAATAGGCGTATAACATTACGAACGCCTAGCGGGACGCCTCGATTGGAAGTCAAAATTTTTGGTTGACTTTATCGAACGATATGAATTTAAATTTGAATTGGAATTAGTCAACTTAGCAGAGATTCTTTCTTCAGCCTGCCATCTTTCAACATCGATACTTTTTCCTTCAAATCACTGTCTCCCCTCGTACACCCCAACATCATTTCCTCCCCTTTATTTCGTTTCACAGCAGAACACTATCATTTCGTTCAAAAGATAAAATAATGGCCGCCCTTCTTCCCAAATTTTCGTTCAAAATAATAATTAAAGGAGCGATTTTTTTCCCCCTTCCCTCAACTATTCGTAACATCAAAACGAGAGGAAAAAAAAAAGAGCAACTCCAAATCGAATCGAAACTATTTCGTTCGAAATCAAAACTGTATCTGGGCGCGTGGAAGTGTGGAGGAGCGACTAGGGTACGGCTCGCGCGCACGTTCATCGAGGGGTTCGCGCTCGTTCTTAGAGCCTGTGGCGACTTTGTTCGATCGACATTTGGGTTTGGCCGAAGATCGACAGCAAGGCGACGATGTCGTTTGGGTTTCGTGAGGCAGTGGGCGTCTAGGGTATTGAGAGTAGCAGCGACCTCCACGAGATGAAATGGTGGGGTAGTACTTCACGGCAGTTTTGGATGAGGTCAGGCTCGCGTGGTTCTCGATGATGTTGGGTGTGCAGCGACATCTCAATTCGAGGTCATGGAGGTTGGCAACAGCGTTGGCGAGTTTGTCATTGGGAGGTGTCGCGAAATCCGAGGAGGGGAAGCGGTCATCGGGGGTGCTGCGTGTCGACTTGATGTTTGGTGAGGACGTGAATCTGGGTAATTAACTTGTATTAACTCCAGTGAATTATGTTTGCAATAATTTACTTGTATAGTCACTTTTAGGTAAATTTATGCAGACTATCTCTTATAGGTTATTTATGTGCAGTTTAAAAGAGAAAAATATAGGAAAATAGAAATTTTAAATAAAACCTATATAGTTTATTTTTATGAGTATATAGCTTCAAAAGAAAATAGCACATGCATATATTTTGATGTATAAAGTTATGTTAAAACCAATTTACTAAGGTAATAAATTTATTTAATTAACCTATTTAATTTATTTTAGTTACTGTAAGATATTTAAAAAAAAAGGAACATTGGTTAAATTTAAAAATATTAGTTTAAATAGTCATTAGTTGATTAAAATTAATCAATTATTCCGAACATTAATAAATTGTATAATTATTTACAAGGTCTAAGACGGTGAAGAAAACAAACTGGATTGGAAATGAATTGCAAAATAAAAGCTAAGGTGAGATCTTCTCACTCAAATGAAAGTGGATTTCCTTTTACAGTTATTGATTGATTGATTGACTGTTTGGATGTGATATTAGATATAATAGGATATATCTATATATATAGCAATATATACATATTGGCATATGTATATATTGGATTGATTGATTTCCCGCCTCGTATAGCGGATGAGACCCTATTGCGCCGTTAGTAAGCGGATGATATTTTTATAAAACCCATATACCGCGATATTCCACCTCGAAGTGGAATTGGTATTGTGCTAACATCTGTGGATGCAGGGAAACAGGTTGGAGGGATCCAACAGGAGTCCTCAAAATATTTGAATTGATTTCATATGTTGTTTGATTGATTATTTATAATCTGTGTATGATTATATCTGTGATTGAATTTGTTGAAGGCTATAATTTAGCCGAATGTATTTTTGGTATCGTTGGATACTAGGAATAAATGAAATTGGATTTCTGAAATTAAAATTGAATTTTAGATGGTTTGGAAAAATTAAAGAATTTATTTAAAAGGAGATAAATTTGTTGAAATCAAATTGATAATTGATTGGGTATTTGAAATAAATAATTTGTGAAATCGATATAAAAATCTATTTGGTGTTTGGACAAAAAATTGATTTTTGTGTTGGAAAATAAATTTGGAAATCGATTTGTGAAAACTGTGATATCCCGGAATTTTGGCAATATCAATTTAATAATCTTTATAAATAATTAAATTGATTTGTCGATTTATTTTATAAATTGACAAGTTTATTCATTTTAAAAGGTTAATAACATTTTAATTGGCAAGTTTATTTCTTTAAAAACTAATAAACATTTTAATTTGGGAATATCTTTTTTAACAATTTAAAATTGGTAAGATTTATCTTTCAAAACTTATATAAATGTTTTCTATTTATAATGTATATATATATTGGTATATATATTATAAATAGGGAGTCTTTAATTTAATAAAAGACTATGTTTTCAAATTATAATATATATGTATATATATATTGTTATTTGAAGTTGTATTAAAATTCAATATGATGATTATCAAAACTAATGTAAAAATATTTTCCATTTAGAATATATATATTTGTATATTTATATAGAATCTTAAAGCTTATTTATAAAAGAGATAAATACATTATATACTTATAAATATTTCATAAAAACATATAAATGTCTTAAATAAATGTATTAAAAACAAGATGTACACTTTTTAGCATATTAGAGTGGTGTGAAGACATTTGTAAGAAAATAAGTAATTTGTAATTTAAATAGCATAGGTGTAAGCAAATTAAAGAGACAAGTGGCTATATTTTAATTTAAGTTTTAAAATAAATAAAAATTAGTATGTAAGAAGAAATCTGTTTTTCACTTTTCAGTTTAAAAATTTTCTTTTCTTCAACTTCTTTCTCAACTAAAATAATTCGAATCTAAAGAGAAAATAAAACCTGGAATCAAAATTCAAAGAGAAAATAAATCTGGAAATTCAAATGCAAATCTGAGATAAGAAGATGAAAAGCAATTCCAAACAGCAGTTCAAATCTTCAAAACAACTGGAAGATCAGGAAAAATGGAATCAAGCAAATAACCAGAAATCAAACAGCAAGATTTAAAATTCAAAAAGCAAAAACAAAGGAGGTTCAAAAATCAAATTCAAAAATCTGGAAAGCCTGGAAACAAACTGTTCTCTGTCTCTGTTCTCTGTTTCTACATGTCTGGTGAGTAAACAAAATTTTTAAAAAACAGTTTAAATTTGGATTTCATTTAGATGATTGTGAATGAAAATATTTTGTTATCTGAAATGTTGGAATTAAAATGGATGCATGCATGTATACAAGTATTTATTGCCTGTGAATAATTAGCATATGTATATATATGCTCTGTAAGTTTATAGAGTTGATTTTCTTTTTAAAATCTATATCTCATCACTTAATCTCTAATAGCTTTTGATTTGTAAATGGAAAATGTGAGAAATCATGTAATATCACTAATAAAAATAAGTTCTGGAATTTTTATAAATTATTTGTCTGAAAATTTTTTAAATAACAGTGGAATACATTTATATGTCAAAAATCAACTAATTCAATTACAAATTTGGATTACATAAATGTATTCGAGGTTGAAAATCATGATTTTTAATATGAGTTTCATGATTTTTAGTTCGATAATTTGTGAGAATTTTCGAGAGAAACGCTTTTGGCATTTTTGTTGATTGCCGAAGATCGGCGGTGACTGGGAAGTCGGAGTTTGGACTGGAGGTGGTTGGGATGTCAATGCACTCGGTAAAATTAGTATGGTGATTTTTAAATGGTCGTGGTGGTCGGAATTTGATGAGATAGGGTTTAAGCTCTGTGTTTGTCGTGGATGTTCAAGTGAGTTTCGCGACGTCGTGACATTATCGGAGTCGACCACGAGTTCGCCGTGGGTACTGGTAGTCGAGACGGAACTATGGGAAGAAGGGCGAGGCTTCTCAAGGCTGGAATCGACGGTGACGAGGATATTCTGGTGATGTTCGTTCCAGGTGATGGGTTTACTATCTCATTTCGATTTGCATTCGAATCGAGAAGATTGGAAGGGTCGTACGTGATGCTATGGTCGAAGTCGAGTTGCCGGAGGCCAGAACGGAGTTCATCGACGTCCAGTCGTGGTGTGCACGTGTACGATCACGTTTGCGTGCATCTGAAGGTTGGGATTTGGGGAAGAAAGCATTGGCTCGGGTGTTCGTTCGAGAATTATCGAGTTTTACTCGAAGCAGGGTGAAGTGAGTTTTGACTCGAGTTTACTTCGGGAATTCTACGTGTTTTGCTCGGGTCGAGTAGAAGCAGATTTTAAGGATTTTGAAAGGAAATGCTTCAAGTTTTAAAACAAGGAAACTTTGTTTCTGTAGTGTTTCTGAGTTTTAAAAGCAAAGTTAAAACAAGATTTTAACTATTAAATTAAATTGTTTTCTAGAAAATTGTTTTAACAAGATTTAAATAATTTAAATAAATAAGTTTTAAAGAATAGAAAATAGAATTTTCAAAATGATCTTTGTATTAAAATTTATTTAATGACTTTGAAAAGTTTCAAAGATTTTAAAGGTAAAAATTAAATATTGTAATTGTTTAATTATAATAAATATTTTACCTTAAGAATTAAGATTTTGATTTATTAAAGGAAATTAATATGTGAAATTAATAAGGATAATTCATTTATTGAAAATGATTTAAGAGTAACTAATAATTTAATTAAGATAAATGGTTTTCTTAATTAAGATCTTTAAATATAAGAAGTTGAGAAATTATTTAATTAAATTTAAATAATTAGTTAAATAATTAACTAAGTAATTAATTAGTGATTAATTAAAGATAATCACTTATAAATTAATTAAGTATCATTACTTGATGAAGTAATTAAGAAATAATTACTAAATGTAATTAAGTAAAAGAAAAATTATTTAATAAAGTAATTAGAGGATAATTATTTTATTAAATAGAAAGTAATTAAGAGTTAATTACCTAGTGTTATTAATTAAATAATTTATTTAATAAGTTAATTAAGGGATTAAGGATAATTAATAAGGATAATTAATAAGGTAATTAATTATTTGTTAAGGTAATTAATTAAAGGTAATTAATTAAGGGAAGTAATTAAGGGAAGTTAATTACTGGATTAGATTAATCAAACATGATTAATAATTATGGTTTAATTAAGATTAATTATTTAATTAATTTAAATATAAATAAATAATTAAAGATTGTAATTAGGAATCATTAGTTTATAATTAATTAATGATGTAATTAAGAGTTAATTAATTAAGATTAATTAATCAAATGATAAGTGATTAATTGTAATTAATTAAGGCTTAAAGTAATTAATTATTAATAATTAATTAATGAAGTAATTAAAGGTTAATTACTGTATTTGGTTAAGGATAATTAATTTGTGAAATTAATTAAGATAATTACTTAAATGTAATTAAAGAATGATTAATCAAGGTGATTAATTAAAGTGGATAATTAGAGAAAGATTAATTAATTTATTTGTAATTAATTAATGATTATATAAGTAAGATTTATAATGAAGTAATTAATTTAATTTATTTTAAATTAATTAAGAGATGAAGTGATTAATTTAATTCACTTTAAATTAATTAAAGATAGAGATAGTTAATTTAAATCAATTTTAAATTAATTATGTTATGATTAAGTAAATCATTGCTTATATAAGAATGGATGACATTGATTTGTCTTGAATGGATGTAATCTCAGAAATGAGATAAGTAATGTTGTGTGGTATGAATGCTTGGTTGTATTATGATGGTAATATAAATTAACTATTGTGATGTTGATATGGATTACCTATTTGGTTATGAATCATCTGTTTAAATGATAATGTGATTATCAATTGTGACTTGTGAATTATCTATTTGTATAGATAAGTTAAATTGTTTTAACCTTTAAAACAACTTGGCCTTAAAAGATACGCTTTGGATTTCGATGAGACACTACAACAAAAAAGACTTTTCACAGCGTTTGAAAAACGCTGTTAAAAGTTTTCACAGCGTTTTTAAAAACGCTGTATAACGACATGCGGTCGTTGACCTTAAATTTTTAACTGCAAAATATAAACGCTGTCAAAAACCCACTTTCTACAGCGTTTTTTAAACGCTGTTAATAATTTTTCTACTGCAAGGTATAAACGCTGTTAATAGTTTTCTACTGCAAGGTATAAACGCTGTCGTAGGGATATGCATTTTTTTTCCCAATGAATTGACAGCAATGTATAAACGCTGTCGTAGGGATATGCATTTTTTTTCCCAATGAATTGACAGCAATGTATAAACGCTGTCGTAGGGATATGCATTTTTTTCCAATGAATTGACAGCAATGTATAAACGCTGTCGTAGGGATATGCATTAGTTGTCCAAAGAATTGACAGCAATGTTGTGCCATTGCAATATTCACACATATCATTAATATAAACTACATTTAATTATATTTTAATCAGTTAATGTACATAACATAAACAAATCAAACTAAAAATTGTAAAATAAAAGCATAACTATTAATCACTTCCATAAAATAAGTTGAACACAATATCCATGAACAAAGTTTACATAAACCCGTAAAGAGAGATAAAATTTATAAACCAACTGCATACAAAATTAGACAAATGCACAATATCTAGAAAGCAAGTTTGCATCTAATATTATCGACAAAACGTGCATAAAAGTAGTTCAAATACAGGCTGAAAATGAAAAGTGGCAGTACGAAGATAGTTAGACATTGGTTTACTGAATTGTTGCCAACAGGGCAGTCTGAACTCGGCAAGATTCCTCCTTCCGTCTTTTTTTCTTGACTTTTTGTTGTTGAGCTATCACTAACCATGGCTTTGTCAACATCCTGTTAGTAGTAATTACAGTAAGCTTTAGACATATAACTGTTAGTTAAATATAAAGAGTATAATTTCCAGTTGAAAAAAATGTGTTTTTCAATAAACATGTAACTGGAAGTTCTATGCAATATTTGCACAGTGATATATTTAATGCATATTTTTCAAGTTGCAGTAATTTTTGGACAAAGGTAACTTGGAAATTATCCCTGAAATTACTTGTATTATCTTTAACTTATACCAAAAACATGATTTATATATTCTTTTATATTTCCCTCAGATGTATCTTGTGTCAAAGTTCTATAGCAGCATATTCTACTGGGCATAAAATAGAGGGCAAGAAAAATAATATGGAAAATTTAGAAGAATTTTTGTTCACGAAATTTTTCCAGCAGTCTTCAGTGTTTTAAAATATTATTTTGAGTGAATTCTGTTGATTAAATTTTGAAGCGAAGATAGAAAGTTCTTAATTAAGTAGATCAACATAGGTTCTTACCTCCGCGAGTGCTTTTTGGATAGTTAAACTCTGTTCATCCAACAATGATTGCACTGTTTCAACAAGTAAATTCCTTTTACCATTCCATGCTTCCAGAAACCTAGGAATGATCCATTAATAAAGTAGGTATCAATAAATTACACTACCACTAGAGTTATATTTTGTTACAAGAACACTGTTGGGACACATAACGAGTTAAAAGAAGAAATGGGAAAATGACGTGATAAATAGAAGAAGCGAGCTAAAAGAAGATTGATTTCTATGAAATAAAAGGATCTGGTAGGAGACCACATGAGTTCAGAGAAAGAAAAAAAAATGCTGCATAGAGCTTGCTGGATCAGTACCTCGTTAAAACTGCTGTTCATTTATAATAATCATATGCTTAAAGTGAGCAGTGAATTATGCAGACTTTGTGTGGCAAGGTATGCACACCCCTGATCTCTTTTATAGCTGGTATATGAAAAAAAAGTATAATGGAATAAGGAAAAGAATAGAGAGAGAAAAATGAATGCAAAACTGACCATTTTAAAAATTAATGGCTATAATTTTGTGCTTACAGATCCAGTATGGTCGGAATAAGCTTCGGGAGCACCGCCTTTAACTGTGATCTCGCGATCAGTCCAACCATCTACCCTATTGCATCAACTGAAGAAAGACGAACCTGTTTTACATATGCTGGCAATATATTACAGAACATCAATAATATAAAAGAGCCGGTTCATCAAGTACAAAAATGCATCTGGACACACTAATTACATAACATTTATATGGGATTTTTGTTAACATAACTAAATATCATACCTATTAGAATATTAACACACGTGTGCGCACACGCACGCACACTCAGTGTTAGTTATATTGGACTCAACACCCCTGTGAGTAAATATTGATACCGTGTTTTGTAGTATTTAAGGTAAAGATGCTTAGTGTAACAATATAAAATTGGAGGTAAAATCTAATAAATTAATTACTAGGGGGGCAATGTAAAAAATACTCGATTTAGATTAGCAGTTGATTATATACACTCTGCTCAATGAGCAATTTTCAATTCATAAAAGACCATCCTGTATTTCCATTCAAATATCGAAAGCATGAATAAGCGAATGCAACACATTATAGTTAGTTGAAACACTGTTTTACACTGAATTTTGTTTTTTCCAGTTTGATGACTACATACATAATACGGCATTGATGGATTGTTCACTAATATCTCTGTGTAACTAAAAATATTTCAAGAAGATGTGGGGGTAAATTATTTCAAGAAGCAACTGTGTGCCTCAAAATTTAACTGCCAGATAACAAAAAAAAATTTCAACAAAAATTAGATTAATTATCTTTAACTCAAATGTATAATGTGGAGATTTAAAATGAAATATACAAATGGAAATATGTAAGAGTCGACTATAAAATAAAAATAAGAGCATTCCACATCACCAGGGCTGGCCCAGTATTAAATTAAGCAAACGATTGGAATATAATACAATGGAAACCAACCTGGCCAGGAACCACCATTGTGATAACTCCACTTGGTATTTTTTAAACCTCTACCAGTGACCGTAGTCCGTTCATTATCTTGCAAAGCTGGGTACACTACTTTCATAGGCATATGACCTACTAGCTCCTCCCGTCTCTGTTCAATAAGATCCATTTAAGTAAATATAAGTTCAAACATTCTTCTCCAGACTAAAAAGGTATCGACATAAAATTTTATAAATATTTCACTGTCATTATGCTTATTGCATTTAACTAAATCAAATCAATAGCAATGAATGCTAAAACACAACTTTTGTTAATAGTTAATACGGCATAGGTTCAGCACACAAGTTAAATTATGAAATGGGCGGCCTATAAAAATTGAAGTGTTCCTATGTATCTTCCTACTAAAATTATCATCTGACAGCGTCCGATAAAGGAATTAGAAAAGGAAAAAAATAACAACTACACGTAAATAAAGAACGTTGTACTATTTTGCCATTAAATATCAGTTTTCTTGTAGTGTAAGCACAAAAAGTCAGAACTAACCTTCCAAACATAACGGCAGTAGGCGCAGTAGTTCTAAAGAATGGTCAAGGGAACGTGAGTCAAGGCTCTTGCAAATGCACTCTTTATAGCTTTATCCACACAATTAGGAAATTGAGCATCGTCAAGTATATACTTGAGGATATTCCTCTTAACAAAAAAGATGTTGTATTTGTACCACCATGTCCATCAAATACCTGCAGACATGAGCAGCCCACCACATTAATGATGCAATGAAATGCACTGGAATGATAGACAATAAATTATGCTTGATGCACTGGTAATGAACGGTACATTAATGATAACCAACACCTATAACTAACTGTATCTAATAACAAGCTAAGCTCCTCCAGCATTTTGAATAAAGCTATTACCAACAAGTAGATGGAATCTACATAAGAGTAGTCCATGGTACAGGTCATCAACAAATTATTGTATCATATTAGTTATTATTAGAAAATGATACATCAAACTAGATAATGTTAATTAACTAAACATTTCATAAAACCCATTCAGTTTCTGCAAATTGTAGTTAAGTCCTATCAAGCCATTGTTGTGAAACATATCCAACAAGCATTAAGAGGATTGAAGAGATCAGAACTAATTAGTTACATAGCTTAATTCTCAAGGATATTTCCTTGAAATAACCATCACCAAATAAAAATAAAATGAAATTAGCTCAAAATAGGCATTTGTTCACTTTGATACCATCATGCAATAAATGAAACATGATTTATTAAACGGATTCAAAAAAATATGTGAAAACTATGCCATCATGTAAATAACCATTACAAAGATATAGTTTGATACCATGTTGTTTTGCCCACGCCCACATACAACCAACCATTTCTTTGGTTTGATTTGGAAACCATCATGCAATAACTCAAACATGATTTTATATAGTTTTTTAGATGAAGCGTGGAAAAAATAATGTCTGCATATATCTTAGCATGTGAACTTATGGGGCATGCATTTTAATTTGGTTATAACTTGCATATACATGTGCATCATACAACAAATGACAAACTTTGATGTTAAATATATCTTTCCATTTTTGTTTATTGTGCTTAAAGTTTTATAATAGTGTGTTATCTCGCAGGCACATGTTTAACTAGAAAGATTTTCTATGTTCGATTTTTTTTGATTCAACCATACATATAATTAAGTTTATATAAAGGTTTACCGTGACATTTGATGAAGATTTAGTCTCCAATCTAAAAAAAATATTAACCCAAAACAAACATTGCATTAAATATTGATGTAGGACATAATGCTGCACCTGAAAATTAATTAGCAGTATAATGTCATCTTAAATTAAGTGTTGAATCTGTTAGTATTCAATAATTAAATTCATACATACATACATATATATATAAAAACACATATATATAGTTTATATAATACTAGTATGGAGCCTATGCCAATGGCACGGATGCGAGTCTTTATAAAACATAATCAATGGTGTTATATGTAGATTATAAGAATTATTATGATCAAGATTGGCTTTTTAATAGAAAAATATAAAGAAAAATAGTTTGATATGAAGATACTGTATTAGATGAGGAAGAAGAGATTTATAATCAAATTAGCTCTTGTATGTTGCTGATTATCTTTCAGCATCAAATGGATGATTACAAATCTACTCTAAATAAAACTTTTTAAAACCAATAAAATTGCAGTATTTTGTAATTAAGTCAAACATGGTGAATAAATTTAAATATCAATTATTGTATGGGAAAATGATTTTTTTTCTTGAACATTTGAAATATATTGAGTTTTTATCAACATGTAGGTGGTTCTTATTGGTTATATATACACACATGTCGGGGTGGGAATAAATTAGCTATTCAGACCAAAAATAAGGTATAATTTCAGAATCAGTGTGTTCATGCCATATTATAGTTTAGAGTTAAGTAAATTTACTATCAAATAGATTTCAAACGTATATATTTCATTGCAATTTTGGGGCAAAAGTGTCCTAGATACTATTATTTAAGTTTGGAGTAATTTAGTTATCAAGATGAGCGACTCACATCTGCTACATCATGACAAAAGAAGCTTGCAAATAGAGAGCTCCTAAGTACCTTTTGTTTGGGGAAAACTCCTCGATTCCTAAATGTTTTAAATTTATTGAATTTTAACCAACATGTTCTTATTGGCCATTCAGAAAAAAGTAAATTTGTAATCAGTGCATTCATCTCATATTAGCCTAACATTTAAGTAAATCAACTATTCGCAATAAATTAACTATTCACAATAAAAACAAGTCTAATTGTTGAATCAATGCATTCATCTCATATTAGTCCAACATTTAAGTAAATTTGTAATCAAAGTAATTTCATTAGTTCGCATTTCCATGCAATTTTGGCACTAATGTGTCTTTAAATACTACGTTTCAGGATTAAACTATTTTAGTTATTGGAATGAGTGATTCACATCTACCACATTAGGATAAAAGAATCCTACAAAAAAGCCCTAATTTTATTTTATTTTAAGGAGAAAACACATCATTCTCCTTCATATATTTGAATTTATTAACCTTTTACTAACATGTAGGTAGTTCTTGTTAGCCTCATATATACATATGGTCCTAGTAAGAATAAATTGACTATTCACAACAAAAAGGTATAATCACAGAATCATTGCCTTCATATCAGATTAATCCTATATTTAAGTAATTTATTATCGAACTGATTTCATGGGTTCACATTTAATTACAATTGTAGGGCCAAAGATTCTTAAGTAATATGATCCAGGTTTAAATTAAATTGGTATAAGATGATCAAATCACGTCTGTTACATTAGGATAAATGAGGCCTAGAAAAAGAGAATCCCTGGTTTTATTTCTCTCAAGGAGAAAACTCATCATTATCAACCATACTGTACACACTTGATCTTTAATCTACGATGAAGTCAGTCCCATTATGGTAGCTATAAAAAATCCAGCCCAACTGTACAAACTCATCATTGGTAGCTATAAGAAATAGATAGAGGTCATGATATATTTTATTATAACCCATTATTTTTCTAAGAAAGGACAACCGTAGATCCTAATGGGTGACAGAAATGCATAATCGCAAATTAAGGACAATGTTAACTTGTATATTATGATACGAACATTGTAATATTGATCAGGTTAAATAATATAGTCTGGAACTATAAGTATAAATTATAAAATGCTTCGACAAACCTGTGAGTTCTTATCTCTAGCTGCATCTTGGCTACGCATCGTGCTTATTTCAGCATCATGCTTATCTCTGGCTGCAACAAGCCTCACTATTGCTGCATATCGTCTACCCTTTCAATTTTTAGTATTAGTTCAACTGATTTTCTACTTTTCCAGCTTTCATAAGTAAAGAGTTGATGACCTACTTGTCTTTAAGAAGGAAGTAAATAAGGACAGGTCCTGCAAATTCTTTTGGTGGAGTACTAATCAATAATAATTCTTTAAAGTTATTTATGCCTAATTTTGGCACAAATAAATTTAACCAAAGGGTGTGGCGCATCCAATAATCCTTTCTTTTTCAAACTAATTTCCTCCATTGTCACTCTATTCACAAAATCATAATATGATGCATCTGCACTGTAAATTAGAGATGGCATATAACTCATTATCTGCAAAATTACATCCACAACCAAAAATTTAACCAAAAAAAATTAAATTCATAAATAAATTCACTAAAGAACAAATGAAATTTCCAGAAAGTTATTAGTAAACTATGGGTATCACCTTAGGCCACGTACCTAACTTCATTTCTTCCATTGTTTCCATGCCATCCACTTCTACTCTCTATATAGTTTGGTCTTCTATGCATTTAATTTAACAACACAGTCTAAATCAGTTCTATACAACATTAATGATTCGAAGTCTCAGTTAACTTAGCAAAGCTTACCTTCAGTGCATAATTCAAAGCAATTAAATTAATGGCAGCATCAGCAGCCTTGCGATCTTGCATAGCCATTCCCACTGCACGTTTCGGTTTGAGCAGGAACTGCAACAAGTCTAACGCATTGGTTTCGTTTCCATGCAAGCGTGCTTTGACCGTTCGATGCCAGGCTGAGGTATATATATAGATATATCTTGAATTTTTAAATGGCAATATTATAGTAGGAGCTGAGCATATATAGCGTTTGGTTGAAATTTACATGAAAAACGAACCCCAGAAGAGCAAACTTCAACATCAAGCACACCACCCACACACAAACAACATTGTTTGTCCCTGACGAAATATAACAATAAAAAGATATATAATCAAAGCTCAGTAAAAGGAGTTATTTTAACCAATCAACTATCAAATTGCTAAGTGTTGGCACCACTGTGTGAAAACGCTTACATGAGTGTAAAGCTTGCATAACCAGTGGACAAATATACTGATGGTGTCATCAAAATTACGTATTATAGAGTACTAGTTGAAATTGATAGCTCCTTCAGCTACTCAAAGTATGTTCCTTTCTTAACTAAAACTGATCAACTGTAATGCAAGAGGTAGAATACGAATGGAAGCCCCATAAATGGTCTAATTATCAAAACTTTGGGCATGGTGAAAGTTATTGTCGGTTCACCAAAATTTTGGATCCCTGAACATAATAACCAAAGTCCAAAAACTACTATCAATGAGATGGAAGTGGATACGGATCTAAATGGAGCTGAACAAACAGTAAATAAGGCTACAAATGAAAAAATAAATCAAATGAAGTAAATGCTTTAAACAATATGGCCCAACATACGTCTAATAATGCCAAACAAAAGAGCTTAGAGACTAGATGTGCTTCAAGCAAACTGTTTATAGTTTCAAATACATAGAATATGAGTTCAAAGTCTATATCACAACTAAATGAGGAAAATTTCGAGTTACAAACAAAACACTTACGAGACAGTATTGCTAACAATTTTGTTGCCAAATATGATGCAGCTTTAAATGTCTCTTAGATCGATGCTAATGTCTACACCATAGAAGCAAACAACGAGTCAACCCCTGATCAATCATCTACTGCTCAATATACAACCAGGTTGAGATCTATTATAAAAAACCAGATCATATGAAATGCCCTTCGAGTTTAAAGCTTTAATGCCTTCGGATGTTATTGAAAACCTGGCCTGCAATAACATGGTTAATCAATTAAAAGCCAAAAACAAAAAAAAAATCAAAAAAAGAAATTTTACTTTACGTCTGTTTGTGAAAGAGCTCGGTAACTGAATTCGATGTTTGGGAAAGGGGAAAAAAGAAATATAGTAAGTAAATTTTAATTTTGCCTGAAAATTACAAAAATGATAAATCATGATGAATTACAAAAAAAAATTATTGACCTGAAAATTGAGTACATCAGCATGGAGGAAACTAAATGACTGAACGATTCCATCCAGCAAGGAGGAGGAGGCTGAATGATTTCTTCAGGAGGCCAAACAATTGTTTAGAGGAAAGTTTCGATTGAGTGAAGAAATGAGTCCAACGCAGAGGATGAGGCTGAAAGATTGCTTTTCAGTAGGTTCGCACCGACGAGAATCATTCTAGGGTTTAGTTGCTACTTTGCTTTTGGAAACGAGAGGAAGAAGAGATAATAGCAAAAAGAGTTGGCCACAAAAATCAAAGGAAAGCCCGCCATATAATTTCACTACTCCGCCTTATAATTTTTCTTGATACATCATACAGCGTTTGGTCGTGATTTTCTTTTTGTTTAAATCACTTTGACTGCATATGTGATTAGAACGCTGAGAACCATTGCCGTGAAAAGCAAATTTTGTTGTAGTGAGACCGGGATCGGGTTTCCGTATACCGGATTTCCAGGTCTGGAGACCCGAATACCACATCGATCCAAATTAACGATAGGTCGTGAATCAAGTGAAGATGAAGATTCAGAGTGCAAGGGTTATTGTCGTTAACTCTGAGGGTGATTCCAAAACGAGTGTAACGAGATAATGCCTTCGGTTTCGTTCGAACCCGGAACGAACTTGTATGGATTGAATGCTTTCAGAACATCGTCAGGTGGACGATGAGCATTCTAAGTGATGTGTTCTTTTCTAAGGTAATCGTGACCTCAAGCCTCACAAACCGGGAATGGCTAAAACAGGGGAGGTGCAGCAAGGCTTCGTGGGTAGCACCCACTGAGAGCAAGATAGATCCCTTTCTAGAGGTCCCTTTTCTTTTATTCGGCTTAGTGTGTGGTTGGTTGCGCCAACTACGGGATTATCTTGTTCGGGATTATCCAGTAAGGGATGGTTCCGGCTTTGTGTTGCAGGGGAGCGGGCGTACTCCTCGGTACGGTGATCTAGGCCACGTACTGTGACGGGCGGTAACCCAGTAGCCCTGCCATTGTATGGAATCCAAACTCCAATAAGTGCCGTACGTATTAGTTGTGCCCAACTATGTTGGAATGTGAGATGTAAGCATTTCAGCTATTTCTGTATTTTACTTGGAAACCCTAGACCCTATTATAATACAATCGGATTTCCTATCAAATGTTTTAGTTAGCGTAAGGTAAAAACTTACCCATGTTTATTTGTGGGGAGTCTTACGTGATACTTTTGTTTTCAAAGGTTTTCAAAGTTAAGCAATTTAAACCGTTTACTCACACCAGACCCATGTCTGACCCAAGTGTTTATTTTTTGTTTTATTAAACTCTTGGGTACTCAATATTGTATTGAGTAGTCGAGGGATTCAGGTTAGTCTTGACGAATACTGGAGGAGCTAAGGAGCAGGAGGCTTCAACGTGTAGATATATAGAGTTTCCGCTGTGTTTGTTGTATTGTACTGATGTACTTGTGATGTATAATAGACAGAAGTTTATAACTGTCTATTCTGTGATGTATAAATTGTATACTCTGATGTATATGATACTATGTAATATCTTATGTGATATAATATATTTCTCGTTTCGCTGTGAGATCTCTGATGCGTGGTTGTTCTTTCTTCTTTTCTTTTCTTCTTCTATCCCTTTCTTTCTTCATAACGATGCGACTTTCTATGGAGAAAAAGTCGGGTTGTTACAAAAACGATTTAGTCTTTGGGATTAAAGTTAAAATCAATTTGAAATGTGATTCGGTGTTGAAGTAGATTCAGAAATCAATTTGAAATTCGATTTGGGATTTGAAATAAAATGGAGAAATCAATTTTTAAAGTTGATTCGGAGTTGAAAATGAATTTTTGGAAAACGATTTGAAAATCGTGTAAAAGTGGATTTTTAGGAATGTAAATTCCGAACAGAAGTTGTAAAGGAAAGGGAAATTTGTTTTAAAAATAAATATTGACTTATTTTTAAAAGTGTGGAAAATATGATTTGAAATCGGATTTTCAAAGTGATGAAGTGTGGAAATAAATTTACAAATTTGAAATGTAAATTTGAAATAAATCGATAAGGATTTATCTAATTGGTTTAAATGGACCATAATATGATTTGAAATTGATTTTCAAACGTGAAGTATGAAATATGATTTGAAATTGATTTTCAAATGTGAAGTGTGGAAGAATATATATCTTGTGAAAAGATTTGAAATTTAATAAATAATTTGGGAAAAATTATTTGAATTGGATGTTTGTTATGAATGTTATTGATAGTTAAAAAACCGACTATCAATATTTGCCTTTGAAATGACACTTGATTTGTTTTTGAAACAAACGCTCATTATTCGGTTAAGCCGGGAGAGGACCTTTGTGTCATATAACCCATTCCAAATAGTGATACGTCGCGAATGGATAGCATTTGAAGACCGGTGTGAAGACCGGATATTTGTGAAAATGAAAGGACAACCTGTCGAATGTCTCTGCACCGAGTTGCTCCGGTATAGAGATTTATATCACTCTTTTTGTGATGGGAAGTCCGGACGTGATTAGTGAATATCCGGATTGCAAGGGCTTCTTTGGAAGTGCCTTCGGTTCCGTTCGATCCCGGAACGGACTTGTATGGATGTGTGTCTGACGTTACACTTTGAGATGTAAAGCTGGTTTCTATCAAATACATTTCTGTTGGTGGCGGAGAATTTATTCTCTTAGCTTAACACCCTTCTCTGAGACGTACGAGCTCAGAGGTTATGTAGTTGATGGTTACTAGTGATACATTCCCAAATTGGTAATGTGGCACACGAAGTGCTGATGATCATTTGTGGATCAAAGCGTGGCTTTGTGAAAAAGCGTGGCTTTGTGAAAAAGCGTGGCTTTGTGAAAAAGCGTAGCTTTGTGGACGAGACTTCGTCGAGCCTCACAACCCGGTAATGGTCGAAACAGGAATGTGCGACAAAGGTTTGTAGGGGTAGCGCCCCTAAGGTATGCCATTTCCTTTTGGATAAAAGGTGATATCATGGTATGGAGCCCAGATATTTTACCTATGTTGATTATATTTTGTGGCTGTTGCTTTTCGATTGAGGATCCTCGGATAAAGGTTGGTTACGACCGGGGGATGGCATATTTGTGTGTTAGTTACCTAGTTACAGCTGTACAGCGTGAGGTAGCGTCAGTGTGTTAGTTACCTAGTTACAGCTGTACAGCGTGAGGTAGCGTCGGCCTTTTGTTTGCGGAGATCCGGTTAGGATCCGGGGCGTCTTTCCAGAGGCGTTTCTATTTCTGTAAGGAAGTTCCTTAGCCTGATCATTTGTTGGAAATCCAAAGAAACAATACGAACCCTGTACGGTTTTTAATTGTATTACCTGCTATGGAATGTGGCGGTAACCTGCTATTGAACGTAGTAGCTATAGTAGGCATACGACAATTGTTGTATGTTGGCTAAGATTGATATTATACTTTCGAAATGTTTTCCACACTAGACATTAATAATAATATCAACTGATTTGCGTAGTAAGCATTTTTGACTATCATAAGGAGAAATCTCCTCCAATTCTGCGTTTGCATTGTGTGTGTGGCGGGAGGCCTTATGGTAGTTTCATTTTCCAAAAGCATTGCGAAGTTGTTTTATTTTCTTTGCGAAAATAACTGTTTTACGATCTCACACCAGTCACCATGACTGACCTGGAGTTTATTGTTCCCTTTCTAAACTCTGGCTGCCCATAATTTTCCACACGGGCAGCCTAGAGTTATTGTTATCAGGATATTCTGGATATTCTGGAGCTTTGGAGATGAGCTGGATGGCGAAGCGTACTATCGTACTTGTTATTTATTCTGCTGTGTATTCTGTATGAGGACAAGTTTATATAACTGTCCATTGTTGTAAACTCTGATGATTGATGTATGTATAAACTGATATAGTCTTTTGTTTTAAAGATTATTGATTTATCTATTATATATTGTTCCGCTGCGATATGTGAGATTCTGATATTGTTCCTGTTCTTTGTTTTCTGTGTTGTTCTTCTTTCTTTTTCTTTTATCTTTTCTTCTACATCTTCTTTTAACCCTAAAGTTTCGCGTTTTCGCCATTCGATTTTTCGACATTTGGTACAGTGGACGTATCGGTGTCGAGTTTTCGGAAGACGGATTTGCGGGTCTTTACAAGTGGTATCAGAGCATCCGGTTAAGCGACAACCCTGCTTTGTTGGGTATTACTCATTAGAGATAGAGTCAGTAGTACTCTAGAATGAGTGTGAGTGTAATAATAGATATGAGCGCGTATTTGTTAGTGAATACAAAATTGTTTTGTATTATGTTGACTTATCGGTTGATTGTTTATAGATTCTGGTCGGTGCAGGGTGGCCAACTGTAATCGATAGGGGTTTTTAAACTCTTAAACAAGATAAACCGACACAGTATTGTTTTAAATAGGGTGAATGAAATAATGTTGCCCAAAACTATTTTTGTATAGAAAAGAAATGATTTTCTATAAATTATCATAGTATATGGTTGCTTGGTTGTTAGGAAGAGATAATATTGAATTATTATCATTGTTATATGGAAAATGAATAAGAAATTAAAATAATAACCAAAAAAAAAAATTGAAGATAAATTCATTTAACAAATGAATTTTACAAATATGAATTGAAAGATAATGAAATAAAAGCCATATACGAATGAGATGTGGGAATGTGAATTGTAAATATAATTTACAAATTGAAATGGAATTCCAAAGAAATATTTGAAAATAAAATTCATTAATGGAATGTAAATAAGTTGATAACTTATAAAATATTTGAAATCTAATTGGAATGAGATTCAAATTGAAAAATGAATGAATTTGAATGAACAAATGAAACTACATTTGTGAATAAGTGAATTGGAATTGAAAAATGAAATGAGATTGATTTGAATCATGTTGAATAAAAATCCAAACTTGGAGGAATAGAATAAAATGGATTGAATTCAAGTAACCTAACTTGATAAATTATTAATTCATGAAATAGTGAATTCGAAGTTGAGTTAGTAAATCAAATTGAATTGAGAGTTGAATGAAATGTTTTGAATTTGTATATAAATTCAAGTAAGTAAGAAAGAAAAATAAATTGAAATTTCCTTGTTATTGATAAAATAAATTCGAGACGAATTGAATATGGAAATTTGAAATTTAAAATGGATGAGTGAATATACTAATTAAATTAGTAGATGGAATAAATTCGAATGGTTTTCAATGAGATTTGATTTATGGAATGCCAATAAAAAAAAATTGAATGGAATCAATTGGAAATGAAGTACTATACATATATGACATATGTTTTCCAAACTAAGGATATGAAAAAGTACCTTCCATTGAAAATTTTTGAAGGTCTTGGAACTCAGTATGAGTATCCATTTGATCGGGACGTGATCATATTGATTGATCACGATGTATGCTAGCGTAATTCGAGGGGTGTGATACCCACAGTTACAAGCGATTCCACTGGGATAGTGGTGTGACCGCCGTGTGGACTACGATCTATGGCAACAACCATGGCGAAATTTAAGAGATGAGAAATCTACAGATTACGAGCGATTCTACTGGGATAGTAGCGAAACCGCCGAGTAACTGTGATCCATGGGGGAACGTGCTTTCCATATCCATTTTTAAAAGGATTTTTTTGTGATTTCAAATTGAATATGAGATAAAGGTAAATGGAACTCAATATTGAAAATTAGAAGATGAATCGAATTGAAGTAAAAATTCGAAATGAAAATCTGAATGAAAATCTGAAGATAAAATGAATTCAAATTGAATTGAAATTGTCAATTGAATTCAAATGAAGTTGAAATGCAAAGTTGAATGGAAATGAATATATAACTTTGTTAATGAAGTGAAAACGAATATAAGAAGTATGTAATACTTATATTGAACTTAAGAAATGAATGAATGAAATTCTTAAGTAAAACGGGTATTGAGAATCCAATAAGTAAATTTGGCCATTGTTGTTAGGTAAAACATACAGGGTATATGGAATTGGATTAAATTTTGAAGATAATTTGAATTTGCTCGACAAAAGGTATGTATTTAAATTTCAGTATGAAATTTGATGAGTTTCTGATTTTGCCACTTGGCATTTTGTTTTCTTTTGAGATCTGAGAGTCCGTAGGGACGTTTTGTAGTCGTACCGTATTAGCCGCGCAAAGGAGACGCTGGCGAAATTTTTCGAAAATATCGGTTGTTGGAAAATTTTTGAGAAATATTGAAAGTTTTAAATTTGAATTTAAATTTAAATTTGAACTGTGAAGTAAATGAAGTTGTTTGGAAACTACGGAAGTTTTTAGAAAGATAGTTGGAATGATAATGATCTTTAATAAAAAAATTTGGGTTGATGAGTTGATAAAACTATTTAGATTATGGAAAATAGTAGACGAGTTAAGGACCATTTTTCCTAACTTGTAATTTCGGGACGAAATTCTTTTAAGGGGGGAAGATTGTAACGACCCTGAATTTTTGACATTTAAAATATGAATATTCAAGTGAGTTTAAATATTCGAATGGTAATTTAATTTGAAATTCAGATATTAGAATGAATTTGGCGATTAAATTATTGAATTTAATTATTGAAACTGGGTAAAAATTTGAATCTTCTGTTTTAAGCCGATTAAAAATAATATGAAGTTTTTGAAAGTTCATATTGATTATACTGAAGATAATAGAAGCTTCAGAGTTGAAATTGAAACTGTTTTGTTTAGTTTTGAATTTATATCGTTTAAATCGATAGTTAAAAATAACATTTCGGGGCACAGTCTCGGAATTCGACGAAACCAGTTTCATTGGATCCGTAATATTGTATTATTATCGGATTTCAATTTTCGTAATGTTTGGAGTGATCGTTTGGCCGTACGATAAGCAAACGCGCTGAAATTAAATCGAAATTTAATTTAATAACTGATCCAAAAAAAAGCTATCTTCTTCATACGATCAAATTTGGACTCGGAACCTTTTCCATTGCATTTGGAATAGGCGTATAACATTACGAACGCCTAGCGGCACGCCTCGATTGGAAGTCAAAATTTTTGGTTGACTTTATCGAACGATATGAATTTAAATTTGAATTGGAATTAGTCAACTTAGCAGAGATTCTTTCTTCAGCCTGCCATCTTTCAACATCGATACTTTTTCCTTCAAATCACTGTCTCCCCTCGTACACCCCAACATCATTTCCTCCCCTTTATTTCGTTTCACAGCAGAACACTGTCATTTCGTTCAAAAGATAAAATAATGGCCGCCCTTCTTCCCAAATTCTCGTTCAAAATAATAATTAAAGGAGCGATTTTTTTCCCCCTTCCCTCAACTGTTCGTAACATCAAAACGAGAGGAAAAAAAAAAGAGCAACTCCAAATCGAATCGAAACTATTTCGTTCGAAATCAAAACTGTATCTGGGCGCGTGGAAGTGTGGAGGAGCGACTAGGGTACGGCTCGCGCGCACGTTCATCGAGGGGTTCGCGCTCGTTCTTAGAGCCTGTGGCGATTTTGTTCGATCGACATTTGGGTTTGGCCGAAGATCGACAGCAAGGCGACGATGTCGTTTGGGTTTCGTGAGGCAGTGGGCTTCTAGGGTATTGAGAGTAGCAGCGACCTCCACGAGATGAAATGGTGGGGTAGTACTTCACGGCAGTTTTGGATGAGGTCTGGCTCGCGTGGTTCTCGATGATGTTGGGTGTGCAGCGACATCTCAATTCGAGGTCATGGAGGTTGGCAACAGCGTTGGCGAGTTTGTCATTGGGAGGTGTCGCGAAATCCGAGGAGGGGAAGCGGTCATCGGGGGTGCTGCGTGTCGACTTGATGTTTGGTGAGGACGTGAATCTGGGTAATTAACTTGTATTAACTCCAGTGAATTATGTTTGCAATAATTTACTTGTATAGTCACTTTTAGGTAAATTTATGCAGACTATCTCTTATAGGTTATTTATGTGCAGTTTAAAAGAGAAAAATATAGGAAAATAGAAATTTTAAATAAAACCTATATAGTTTATTTTTATGAGTATATAGCTTCAAAAGAAAATAGCACATGCATATATTTTGATGTATAAAGTTATGTTAAAACCAATTTACTAAGGTAATAAATTTATTTAATTAACCTATTTAATTTATTTTAGTTACTGTAAGATATTTTAAAAAAAAGGAACATTGGTTAAATTTAAAAATATTAGTTTAAATAGTCATTAGTTGATTAAAATTAATCAATTATTCCGAACATTAATAAATTGTATAATTATTTACAAGGTCTAAGACGGTGAAGAAAACAAACTGGATTGGAAATGAATTGCAAAATAAAAGCTAAGGTGAGATCTTCTCACTCAAATGAAAGTGGATTTCCTTTTACAGTTATTGATTGATTGATTGACTGTTTGGATGTGATATTAGATATAATAGGATATATCTATATATATAGCAATATATACATATTGGCATATGTATATATTGGATTGATTGATTTCCCGCCTCGTATAGCGGATGAGACCCTATTGCGCCGTTAGTAAGCGGATGATATTTTTATAAAACCCATATACCGCGATATTCCACCTCGAAGTGGAATTGGTATTGTGCTAACATCTGTGGATGCAGGGAAACAGGTTGGAGGGATCCAACAGGAGTCCTCAAAATATTTGAATTGATTTCATATGTTGTTTGATTGATTATTTATAATCTGTGTATGATTATATCTGTGATTGAATTTGTTGAAGGCTATAATTTAGCCGAATGTATTTTTGGTATCATTGGATACTAGGAATAAATGAAATTGGATTTCTGAAATTAAAATTGAATTTTAGATGGTTTGGAAAAATTAAAGAATTTATTTAAAAGGAGATAAATTTGTTGAAATCAAATTGATAATTGATTGGGTATTTTAAATAAATAATTTGTGAAATCGATATAAAAATCTATTTGGTGTTTGGACAAAAAATTGATTTTTGTGTTGGAAAATAAATTTGGAAATCGATTTGTGAAAACGATTTAGTCTTTGGGATTAAAGTTAAAATCAATTTGAAATGTGATTCGGTGTTGAAGTAGATTCAGAAATCAATTTGAAATTCGATTTGGGATTTGAAATAAAATGGAGAAATCAATTTTTAAAGTTGATTCGGAGTTGAAAATGAATGTTTGGAAAACGATTTGAAAATCGTGTAAAAGTGGATTTTTAGGAATGTAAATTCCGAATAGAAGTTGTAAAGGAAAGGGAAATTTGTTTTAAAAATAAATATTGACTTATTTTTAAAAGTGTGGAAAATATGATTTGAAATCGGATTTTCAAAGTGATGAAGTGTGGAAATAAATTTACAAATTTGAAATGTAAATTTGAAATAAATCGATAAGGATTTATCTAATTGGTTTAAATGGACCATAATATGATTTGAAATTGATTTTCAAACGTGAAGTATGAAATATGATTTGAAATTGATTTTCAAATGTGAAGTGTGGAAGAATATATATCTTGTGAAAAGATTTGAAATTTAATAAATAATTTGGGAAAAATTATTTGAATTGGATGTTTGTTATGAATGTTATTGATAGTTAAATAACCGACTATCAATATTTGTCTTTGAAATGACACTTGATTTGTTTTTGAAACAAACGCTCATTATTCGGTTAAGCCGGGAGAGGACCTTTGTGTCATATAACCCATTCCGAATAGTGATACATCGCGAATGGATAGCATTTGAAGACCGGTGTGAAGACCAGATATTTGTGAAAATGAAAGGACAACCTGTCGAATGTCTCTGCACCGAGTTGCTCCGGTATAGAGATTTATATCACTCTTTTTGTGATGGGAAGTCCGGACGTGATTAGTGAATATCCGGATTGCAAGGGCTTCTTTGGAAGTGCCTTCGGTTCCGTTCGATCCCGGAACGGACTTGTATGGATGTGTGTCTGACGTTACACTTTGAGATGTAAAGCTGGTTTCTATCAAATACATTTCTGTTGGTGGCGGAGAATTTATTCTCTTAGCTTAACACCCTTCTCTCAGACGTACGAGCTCAAAGGTTATGTAGTTGATGGTTACTAGTGATACATTCCCAAATTGGTAATGTGGCACACGAAGTGCTGATGATCATTTGTGGATCAAAGCGTGGCTTTGTGAAAAAGCGTGGCTTTGTGAAAAAGCGTAGCTTTGTGGACGAGACTTCGTCGAGCCTCACAACCCGGTAATGGTCGAAACAGGAATGTGCGACAAAGGTTTGTAGGGGTAGCGCCCCTAAGGTATGCCATTTCCTTCTGGATAAAAGGTGATATCATGGTATGGAGCTCAGATATTTTACCTATGTTGATTATATTTTATGGCTGTTGCTTTTCGATTGAGGATCCTCGGATAAATGTTGGTTACGACCGGGGGATGGCATATTTGTGTGTTAGTTACCTAGTTACAGCTGTACAGCGTGAGGTAGCGTCAGTGTGTTAGTTACCTAGTTACAGCTGTACAGCGTGAGGTAGCATCGGCCTTTTGTTTGCGGAGATCCGGTTAGGATCCGGGGCGTCTTTCCAGAGGCGTTTCTATTTCGGTAAGGAAGTTCCTTAGCCTGATCATTTGTTGGAAATCCAAAGAAACAATACGAACCCTGTACGGTTTTTAATTGTATTACCTGTTATGGAATGTGGCGGTAACCTGCTATTGAACGTCGTAGCTATATTGGCATACGACAATTGTTGTATGTTGGCTAAGATTGATATTATACTTTCGAAATGTTTTCCACACTAGACATTAATAATAATATCAACTGATTTGCGTAGTAAGCATTTTTGACTATCATAAGGAGAAATCTCCTCCAATTCTGCGTTTGCATTGTGTGTGTGGCGGGAGGCCTTATGGTAGTTTCATTTTCCAAAAGCATTGCGAAGTTGTTTTATTTTCTTTGCGAAAATAACTGTTTTACGATCTCACACCAGTCACCATGACTGACCTGGAGTTTATTGTTCCCTTTCTAAACTCTAGGTGCCCATAATTTTCCACACGGGCAGCCTAGAGTTATTGTTATCAGGATATTCTGGAGCTTTGGAGATGAGCTGGATGGCGAAGCGTACTATCGTACTTGTTATTTATTCTGCTGTGTATTCTGTATGAGGACAAGTTTATATAACTGTCCATTGTTGTAAACTCTGATGATTGATGTATGTATAAACTGATATAGTCTTTTGTTTTAAAGATTATTGATTTATCTATTATATATTATTCCGCTGCGATATGTGAGATTCTGATATTGTTCCTGTTCTTTGTTTTCTGTGTTGTTCTTCTTTCTTTTTCTTCTATCTTTTCTTCTACCTCTTCTTTTAACCCTAAAGTTTCGCGTTTTCGCCATTCGATTTTTCGACATTTGGTACAGTGGACGTATCGGTGTCGAGTTTTCGGAAGACGGATTTGCGGGTCTTTACATTTTCCCTTCAAACTTATAATCAGTGATGCAAATGAAGAATAAACAGGAGCATTTTGGTAGATTCATTATTAATTTTTTTCAAAAAAAATTCTGATAATATTTACGAAAAAATCAATTAAGACTCAAAGAGGCTTTTAAACTTAAATTCAACATGTACAGTTTAAATTAGCTTGTTATATGACATAAGAAGAACACAACATAAGTTAAGACAGGTTAGCTTGAGTATTTTAAAAAAAATTAGTGTTTTGCAATAACATCTGTAATCATGTTAAATGACAAACATTATCTAAAGAACTCTAATTTATAATCAATGTTGCTTTACTTGTAAGAAGTAATAATCAGATCATTCCTATATCTAAAGATTAAGAAGTAATAATAAATATATAGACATTTCATATAAAGATTTACTTGTAAGAACAATTTTTATTAGACCACCATAAAACCATGATCGGATCATTCCCATAAAGCTATTTTGTGTGACCTTTGGTAACCTACAGACTTAAAAAGATGAATGCTGAAATGAAATACAAATTCATGCATGAAAGTAGATTAATGCTTTAGGGGGTGGGTCAAAATCAATTAATTATGAATATGTATTTGTTGTACATAAAAAAGTTTTACAATTCTATACATGCAAGAGATGTTATCAACATACCTGTATATAGGACTTTTTTAATGTGGTTGAACAAAGGCTTCAATAGCAACATCAGATCTCTTTAATTAGTTTCTAAGAACCTACTTCAGAAGGGAAAAAAATTAAAACAACAAATACCAGATAGCTCTATTAGAAAACTTGAAGGGAGGAGGTGTGAGATTTTTAAAATAAAGGATGAATCATATATGATGCAAATTGGCTATATGAGGGCAATTTGATACTCTATTAGAAGCTTTATTGTTCATTTCTCTTATGGTTCAAAGCACAATACCTGCAAATCAAATGTTAAAAAATTATAAGATTATATTAGTAAAAGAGTGAATAAATGAATATCTCTCAATCTTTCAGTGAAGTTCATATGTATACTGCCCATACACTATATGTCAAATTAGAAAAAATTATAAAAGCTCAATCATGCATCATTATTAATGTACCGCTAAAATAAAATTTATAGATACTTAGCAATGCACTATTTTAGAATAAAATCAACTTATTATTATTTTTATTCGCCAACATAATCCATTCTTTTCGATAGTTAAAGAGGAAAATCGGTAGATAATGATTGAAAATTTTTAAAAGTACTCGAGCATTTCTTATGAATAGTAGAAAAGGATGGAAGAATCTAATAATCAAGACAGAAATTAAAAGGTGAAGATATTCACAAATTATATAAACTTTACATGCATTTAGTGCTGATACCACTAAAAGAAATACATATTTAAATGAAGAAAATTGGCAACAAATGTAGGGTTACGTTATTGTAGGGATGAGTTACTACCCATGCATGTTTAACCATATACTTTGGAGAAGCTTCATGTGGCATCAACCATGTATCAAACTATATAATATGCCATGTGCGTAGTTTTCTAGAGCCAATGCTGCATTCATCTTTCTATATAATAGCAAATAGGTTTGCTTTATTTATTTTTCAGAAAAAAGGCGCATTAACCTGAAATGCAATTGCTTCATGAGTCAATCACTAATTATTATCAACACCATACTGATTAGCACAAAGCACGGCCATTTTATAAGCCAGGTAAGAAAAAATAGATGTAGAGTTCACACAACAATCGGAAAAATATGCATGCACAACACTACCATATATAAACTATCTTTATAGGGTTATATCATTGATCAAAGCCGATCCAAGTTTCTAATAGCCTATGGACAATGAATTAAGTTTAAGCAAGGAAAATAAAATGGTCGTAGTTAATAAATAAAGGATTGCAAAAGATGGGAATTAAACCTGCACAAACATCTAGTTTCCTTGCTTTAGATACCAACATGACTAAAGAAACTTTCAACAAAGGCAAAATATGCAACTTTTAAACAGTAATAAGTAAAGGATTGCACAAACTGTATAAATTATGGTTTTAGTAAAATACTTACTGTGCTTTAGATCCATTAACAATAAAGAAACCCAAAATTGAACATATTGTGGTTTCAATAAAATACTTATTGTGGTCATTGCAATACTCACTATGGTTTCAGTATATAGTTAATCTCAATATATAGTTGATCTTCCACCTTCTAAATGCTTCCAGTGCACACATATATCTATGCAATTTATTTTGTAATGATAGAATATAATATATGTGAAAATAATGAGTTTTATAATGACCACATAATAGCATTCAGGAGTACCAAACAAACTTGAACTAAAACTCAAACTGAAAGGCATACACCATTTAACCACTTAATATAAGTGTACTTTTGTCTTTAACTTTGAAGGAAAAAACCTATAAAAAGGAAGTAATGCATGAAAAAATTGTGCTATGCAGAGGATGAAAGCGTACCTTGATTACTAAGTTAAATATGTATTGCTACATATTCAAAAAAAAGATGTTCACTTCAATACAAATTTTCATCATGTAAAGGTATAATAAGAATCTCCACCTATGAAAATTCAAGTAATTTGCAAAAGTAATTGAGTGAAGTCAAAGGTGAAATATCATCAGCATATAAATGATTCAATTTACAGAAGATTCGTATGTTTCATTTTTTCTAAAAGCAAAAGAAGAAGATACTCAAAATGAGACATTAATATGAATATTGTACAAAATTAGATTTATCTTCCTGAAAAATGTAAACATATTAAATGCATCAACTAAATACTATAAAGATAGATGCCAATATGATGTTGTTTACACAGTAAGCAAGAGGAAAATAATTAAAACTTTCCACAATATCATTCCTAAATACATATATGCAGTAAATTAGAAGGGGAAAAGTTTATAAATATATTTTGATAATTATAAATAAATTACAGTATCTTCTATGTTAAATTTTAAAATTTTCCCTTATTCAAAAGAGCTGATGTGATATACGATATGCTTCTTAACTCGCTCATGATTTTCGTCCTTAAATTAAGCAATGAAAAAAGAAGAATGGATTTTTTGGTAGTTTAATAACAAAGGATCCAACAATAAACTATAGTAGAATGTTCAATTAGCAACCACAAATACAGCTGCAGAATTTAAAGAAACACTAACAGTAATCGTTCAGAACGAAAGCAATGAAAACAATATTAAAATAGGGAGAAGAGAAATACGATACTTAAAACGAAAGCAATGAAAACAGAAATCAAATAGGGAGAACAACAACCTACTTGAATCGGAAGACATTAAAAGCTCAGATCTTCAACTCAATTGCAGTAGCAAAATAACTAAGAGACAGAAAAAGGTTAAATGGAAACAAATACAAAATCAGAAAAGGGTGTACGATTAGGGATTAGTGCTTACCTGAATTGGAACTCTACGCGCGGAAGAAGAAAGCGAGGAAGTTGGTGCAATTCAACCTAATTAGGCGAATAATTCGAGAACAAATTAAGGGATTTCGATTTTATTCATTGTACAGTTCTACATGAGAGAATTTATTGATTTCCTCATTTGAATCTTCATTTTTCCTTTGCAATTACATTATTTAACTCAAACCAATGTTGTTTTTTCTAAAGAAGGGTTGTATAAAAGAGATTCTATCGTGGGTAATGCTAACTAATGTAGTAATCTTTCAGATTGTTAAACTGAAATGAAGGGGAAACATAAAACGACATCATAACAAACTCTATTTATATAAGGAACTACCAATGGTCGGAATAGTGAAGTTGCCAAAACAAATATAAAATCCATACATAGAACGCACATCATAATAGAGGTTTTGAAAGTATGTGTGTATATGTTTGACAACTGCCAATGCCCACTCATAAGGATGAAAGGTGAAATAAAAGTAAAATATGTGCATGGAGGCAGGGAAGAAAAGTAAAGGTGTACATGCAAAGTATTTGAAAATAGCGTTATACATTTGGTGAACATAGGCCTAAACTAAATTGTTACAGAAAGATAGCACGCTTAAGTTTCATGTCAGATACCCAACTTAAATAAAGGTAAAAAAGTTGCCAACATTAATGTATAAGGCTCCGGCTGAATAGAGCTGAGCTAAAGCTATGGGCAACTTTGTGCCCAACTGGAAAAAATCCGTAATTTTTAGTAGATAAGATTCCAATGATTATGTACTTATAACATCTTGAAATATAAAAATATAATTTATTTCTTACACCATCCTAGCAAAATATGCATAGTCAAGCAGAACACATGTAAGTTAAAACATTTAACCAACACAGTCCACACACAAATTTGCAAACATTGAATTTACAATCAGGTTTAAATGGATCAAATATCATCATAACAAAGCCTCGGTAAAAAATGAAGTGCAGTTCAAAGTTGTAAAGACTTAAATACAATGGAAGGCTCATTAAACCAGTGCCAGTTAGAACATGTAACATATTCAACATGAACACAAATCTGAACGGTTTCGATTGAAGACTTCACGTGCATTAATCTGCTGAAGCTTCCTTTGGCAAATAACATGTGAACAAACAATGCAGAAAAAGTGGCAAGTGATCATGTCGAAACCGGGCAATTTGCAGACTTGCCCATGACCATATATTATAACTAAAAATGACTTGCCCATGAAAATTCATATGCTGAAATTAATAAAAGCAAATAACAATTTTTGAACATGAAAATTAAGAAAAAAGACAATAGCTAACATCAATAGGTAAATAAATTAAAAGTAAGACACATTTGCTAGAAGTATGTTCTGGTTGTAATATATTAGAACATAAAAAACCGAATAAAAACAGGAAGAGTCTCATTTAATGGAAACTATCCTTCATTTAATGAAAATACAAAATATTGAATGGATTTTAACATTATTTGGACCGCCATATTCCTTGCAATGCATTAACCTGCAGCAGCATAGCATAAGTAGTGGTCATAAATGGTGAGCGATGATTATAAATGTAAGGAATACACAAACGGGTCACTGCAGTAGCAAAGTTTAGGCCATAATAGGTCAACACAAACAATGATGTTTGAGAAAAAGGTAAGCAAACTTAAGCCAGGCTGATAGTGTTTTGCTAATCCAACTAAAGCAGAAATTAGAAGCATAACAAAGAGCAAAAATAAGACAAACATCGATCCTGCCTGTAGTACTGTTTCTATTGATATAAGTCATGGAAAAAGTGCAGTCCAAAGGGAGCCTTGAAAGGTTGGCAGCGTTGGGAAAGAGAGCTAGGAGTTGCGCCTAGTGGTATCCAGGACAAAACGAATTACGTAAAAAAGTTTTTTGAAAATTGAATGGTGAACAACAATTGCCTTGAATATAAAATGGTAATAAAACGTGGTGGACCTTTGTAGTTGAAGTTGTAGTGGGTCGTTAAATTGTAATAGCTCTCTGTATCCATCATCATAAATGGTCTGTTTGCGTCTGAACCAACGTTTACCCAAGAGGAAGCAAGTGTGGCCTAGTAATGTTAGTTTTAATTTAGTAGAGGTCTATAAAACCATTTGAATGCTCTAACTTAGTTTATGGCTAATAATTTTAAGCTTACCATATTTTTCGTTGGCCAGCTATCACTATTGTAGCAAGGGATGCAGTTTTTGATATCAGCAATTTGTTGTTGTATATTTTGGTAGAAGATCGTGCTATACCAAGGCTGTTTGGTATAAGAAATTATGTATGTAAGAGTGGACAAATACATTGAGTATTCTCTTATGGACAAATAGCTGTAGCAATATTCTTGTTCGCTGCATTTTGGCCAAATTATGTAAGTAAAATTTGACAGCTGCACGTGCTTAGAAGAACAGTAATAATGTGTCGGTTTGGCTATTATGTTTATTTTTGTAGTGTGGTTTGAACCGTACCTTATATGGGCAAATCTCAAATGCAACACCATTCTGTAGTAGTGCCACTACATCTTCAATGTAGTTGTCCACCTACAGGGCAAAGGTGTAATTTATGTGCACCACCAGAAGGTGCCGACATGGCAACAGCACCACCACCACCACCTGAAGGAACCAAAGCCAGTTTCTCCCTTCCAGATGCAATGAGCTTGGTTATGTCTTTTCCTTTTACTTCAGACAGCAGCAGTTCAATTCTGTCATCTTCGGCTTCAGCTCCGACTAATAAAACACACATTGATAGTGCAAACATGAAATGTAGTTGATGAGCACTATTATAAAATATAAAAAAGAACTTACTGGACCATACGTGTAGATCTTTCTTTTTATTTTTCTCTATCCCAAAGTAGTTGTCGAAGATGTATATGTATCATGGTAACATGTAAAGAATAAGTCGGTGGTTAGTTAGGAGAACGAAGGGTAGTATGGTGCAAATCTGTTAATGCAAGGAGGGTACACGTATGTCCTACTACTAAGTTCAGTAGGATCGGTGTCTAATTAAGTAACGGCATGGTTAGTAGTCGTTCCTTTTGAAGCGCCAAAGGATGCATTTGTGTATTGTCAATGGCTAACATAGACGCAAAGTGAAATGTACACTGTATGAAATACTATTATTCAATGCGTATGTTAGTTCAAGGACGTAAAATGCAGTTAGAAATCTCTTCTAATGTTCTGATGGGTTGATGGGTTCTGTTTAGTGTGTTATATAGTGGGTAATGGGCCTACAGTCTCTTCAGCCGTTGCAGTTTAATGAAATTTCTAGTAACTGACATCCTTCAATATTTCATATTCTGTCACATTCATTTCGGTTTCATTAAAAAATAATAATTAGTTTGGTCCATTAAGCAATACGTAACTGCTGAAATAGCAAGTGAATGGTTTTTAATGTACCGTTATTTTTTGAAAGCAAAATGTAGCTACTATTGGGTGAGGTAGGGAAAACTTTTTCTTGTTTTGGAAGAGTACATGTTAGTAATGTGATGCAAAATAAAATATAGAGTAAATTTCAACTGCTATTTTCTTATTTTTCTTGCCAACATTTATGGAAAACTTTGGAAAAATTCTATGAATGTCAGGAATCCTCCAAACATACATATAATTCAAGACACGCGCTAAGGACCTCTAACACTTTAAACTCAGCAGAGCAAGTTGAATAGAAAATCTTCTTTACATAGTTGTGTATTTTCAAGCTCCAAAAGGGACGTTAGATGTGTTTATTTAGCTAATTTGCTTAATCCCTAGATAGCTAGGCATGTGGGATCTAGTTTAATTTTACAAAAAATGAACCGTCTCCATTCAATTTTTTCCTTTATTTTGATAAAGAGTATAAAAATGAGTATAAAATTAAAAAAAACAAAGCCAATCAATGGAAAATAGAGGTGTCTTCATAATTGTACCGTTGGAAATGAAGAAGATATTGGATGAGTTTCAAACATATTGATATACATACCTTTGGATGGTAGGTTAAGCATGAGCTAGTATATGCTAAAATGTCACACAAATTGGTACACATACCTGCACCGTTTTCATTATAGCTAATACCTTTCTAGTATAATAATAACTAACTAAATTTGTTGCACTTCACTCTCATCATCATGGCTGAGTCAATATACTATATAAAAAACAACTTATCATACTGAATGTTGAATGATAACATGTGCATTTAAGATGTTTTGAAAATGAATAGAACATTGTGTAGATGAATCAAAGGTAAACAACAAAACATGATACTTTAGATCCATTAACAATAAAGAAACCCAAAATTGAACATATTGTGGTTTCAATAAAATACTTATTGTGGTCATTGCAATACTCACTATGGTTTCAGTATACAGTTAATCTCAATATATAGTTGATCTTCCACCTTCTAAATGCTTCCAGTGCACACATATATCTATGCAATTCATTTTGTAACGATAGAATATAATATATGTGAAAATAATGAGTTTTATAATGACCACATAATAGCATTCAGGAGTACCAAACAAACTTGAACTAAAACTCAAACTGAAAGGCATACACCATTTAACCACTTAATATAAGTGTACTTTTGTCTTTATCTTTGAAGGAAAAAACCTATAAAAAGGAAGTAATGCATGGAAAAATTGTGCTATGCAGAGGATGAAAGCGTACCTTGATTACTAAGTTAAATATGTATTGCTACATATTCAAAAAAAAGATGTTCACTTCAATACAAATTTTCATCATGTAAAGGTATAATAAGAATCTCCACCTATGAAAATTCAAGTAATTTGCAAAAGTAATTGAGTGAAGTCAAAGGTGAAATATCATCAGCATATAAATGATTCAATTTACAGAAGATTCGTATGTTTCATTTTTTCTAAAAGCAAAAGAAGAAGATACTCAAAATGAGACATTAATATGAATATTGTACAAAATTAGATTTATCTTCCTGAAAAATGTAAACATATTAAATGCATCAACTAAATACTATAAAGATAGATGCCAATATGATGTTGTTTACACAGTAAGCAAGAGGAAAATAATTAAAACTTTCCACAATATCATTCCTAAATACATATATGCAGTAAATTAGAAGGGGAAAAGTTTATAAATATATTTTGATAATTATAAATAAATTACAGTATCTTCTATGTTAAATTTTAAAATTTTCCCTTATTCAAAAGAACTGATGTGATATACGATATGCTTCTTAACTCGCTCATGATTTTCGTCCTTAAATTAAGCAATGAAAAAAGAAGAATGGATTTTTTGGTAGTTTAATAACAAAGGATCCAACAATAAACTATAGTAGAATGTTCAATTAGCAACCACAAATACAGCTGCAGAATTTAAAGAAACACTAACAGTAATCGTTCAGAACGAAAGCAATGAAAACAATATTAAAATAGGGAGAAGAGAAATACGATACTTAAAACGAAAGCAATGAAAACAGAAATCAAATAGGGAGAACAACAACGTACTTGAATCGGAAGACATTAAAAGCTCAGATCTTCAACTCAATTGCAGTAGCAAAATAACTAAGAGACAGAAAAAGGTTAAATGGAAACAAATACAAAATCAGAAAAGGGTGTACGATTAGGGATTAGTGCTTACCTGAATTGGAACTCTACGCGCGGAAGAAGAAAGCGAGGAAGTTGGTGCAATTCAACCTAATTAGGCGAATAATTCGAGAACAAATTAAGGGATTTCGATTTTATTCATTGTACAGTTCTACAGGAGAGAATTTATTGATTTCCTCAGGAGGAAAAAGGGGAAGAGGAGATTAGCGAAACGGGAATTTATTGATTTCAGCCGGATGAATGGGGAAGATGAGATTAGCGCTGGTGAGAAAGAAATTTTCAACTGTACGAAAAGGAAGGAAGGGGAGAATATCGAGAGTGGAGAAGGAAATAAAGACGGAGACGATTCAGTTCGCAAAATTTGAGGAGGCCTGTGCGCTCTTGATTCCAAACTCACTAATAATATAATAGTATAGATTAAAATCATCCTTTTTTTCTTTTTTCAATACCATGAATTCGAATGATGTTATTTTTTAGTTCTCTAATTTGAAGATTTTCAATCTCTATTTTCTTAGTCTCCTTCAAATTCCCACCATAAACGATGTTATAGATATTTATTTTTTCATTGTATTGAAGATTCTAATGATATCTTTGAATTAGTTCTAAGAACTTAATGTTTTAACTATGTTTCAAAAATAAGGTATCAAGTTATATAGATTTTGCAAATTATTTTTTATGGTCCAAACAAAATTAACATCAATAATATGCATGTATCTTTAGTCAAAGTGTCATAAATAAATTTTTAACTAGAGATAGCAAATATGAAGATCTCTCTAATCTTGTTTACCCTTCTAATTTTACAATGAACTTTTTCAACGAGGAAGGTATGTTTATTAGAAGATGAGAGGAAGGGGAAATAATTGGGTATTTATGGAATAACTGGCTATAACCTATCCTTACTATGATTGCTAAGTTCGGTTTCTATAACTCAGAACTCCCTTCAATTTCGTACTGAAATTTTAACCTCAACGGTTGCAAACTTTTGTTTTTCTTTTCGGTGCGGGTATGTGCTTCTTTCTCATCTTTTTGTTTCTTTTCAACGAGTAATTTATATGCTTTTCAATAACTTAACCCTATTTTGAAAAAAGATTAATGGTCGTCCTTTCCTCCTCCCCCAATAATTTTTAACCGACTTTCTTCTATAGACTTACCTGACGCTTTGCCACCGTGCCGTCGCCTATTGGATTTGCTATCGTGTGACCTCGCTTCGTCGGCGACGACTGTGGCGCTTTTCCGTTTACAGCCGTACGTTTTTGGTGATTGCTTCAAAGCTTCCTCTTCTGCCATTAGGTAATCTCCTAAGCCAACTTTCCCTCCTCTCCATTCTGTTTCCTATCTTGGCAGATAATTGTGGCCCCTTGATTATTAACATGATTTTTTTATTCTTAGATGCACCGTTGCTAGCTGGCTATTAACAATGGAAAATTTGTTTGAGTTTATGTTAGTGTACCATGGTGGTCCTGTATGATGGCAATAAAAGTTCTTATTGGTGTTTCAAATAATACAAAATTGTTGATAGCATCAACAAGCAACTATTAGTGATGGACAATGATATTCATAGAAAATATTAAATCCTAAAGATGCATTTGTTGGTATTAATTAAATATATCCCTTAGTTACTCATTTATGCTTCCAAAGATTTTACACTGAACAATGTTGTACGAGTGTTATATTTAAATTTATAACAAACCAGGGTCTTTGTGTTTCATACAACATACCAAAGAAGTTTTTTATTCAACTTTATAACAAACTGGCTTCTTAACCATTTACAAAGGTTATAAACAAAGTGTATTAACAGTTTTAAGTTTCTGAAACTCATAAACTTACCATCATATGCAACAATGTCAACATAGATAATGCATATTGTTTTCAAAATCTATTTCACATATTTGCTCAGTTATTTCACTATTGTACAAATGAACTATGACAATATTTTGGTGAATATAATTCTCATAGTATTTTGGTTAGCTCACATACTACATCACGATGCAGAGGATATTAAAGATGAAGTTGGAAGGTTACCGACATCATGTTGCATAAATGTTGGAGGGGCGAGGCTATAATGGGCCGATTTTAAGTTAGAAGGTACTGTGGCAATCATTGATCGGTCTAAACTTCCATCTTTGTATACATACATTTTCATATAGATATTTTGGACATGAATATATCCTTTTCCATATGTTATTTTGGTCGCTTTCTATTACCTACAACAAAACTGTGATGCTACACTTTGTCATCCATAACTTGAATAATTTACTTCATATTATCATTTTCCAATGACTATCGAGAGATGACCCTTTTTTTCCATATTCTACTTGGTTGTTTGTAGAGTGAATAGCAGAAGGAAGGTGAGAGAAAAAGTTAACACAGAACTTATCAATATATCTGAGTATAAATGATCAGTTACTTGATTATGCATTTTCAGAATAGAAGTACCTTGATTAAACTTTATATGTACAACATTTAACCTTCATGTATCCTACCACTTGAAATGGTTGAAAACTTATCACACATTTGACACAGTATGGACACTGATATTGTAACAGCCCAAAAATTTTAGCAATATTTTATTCTTTAATTTTAACTCAGGTGTTTTATTTTACGGAAGATGAATTTCTAAATTTGATTATAAATAATCACCCAAGATTTTTTTTATATAAGTAAATTCTATAATTCTTATTTTGGTTAAAACTCAACATTTATTGAAGTTATAAATCTTTAAATTTCTAATTTTCCAATCTTTTAGTTTAGTTGAATATATTCATAACAAAGTTTTTTTTCACTTCTGTTCTTTAAAAATGGACTATATATTTTTAAATTTAATCATTTATATTTTTCTTAGTTACGTTTAGTAATAGATTCTTAGTACATGGTAAATGAATAAAAACCCAATGTAAACAAATCATGTTTTATTAAGTAATAGATTACAAAATTTATGTATAATTAAACTGTTGATTACGCATTTGAAAAGGCGCGTTAATTGATGGAATAAATAACGTATAAATAGGAAAACGTATAAAATTTAAAACCGTTGTTTTGTTATATTTTGGGCATAAACTACTGCGTCTGTTGTACGCACTTTTAAATATATTCACTTTCCTTCTGATTTAATAGAAACGTTATCCTCAAATTTATAACCGTTCACATTCAATTTTTTGCCTTGTTACTAAATCAATTGCTTTGCACTTTTAAAGGAGGAAAATTCAACCATGCCTTGCCATTTCGTTTAAAGATATTTCACCTTCCTTTACTTCCATTTGTTTTGATAAGTATAAAATCTTTAAATTTCCATTTACCGCTCAAAGCAAAAATATAATGGCTTGTCGTTTCTCTCGCTAATAAATTCATACCCGTTGCAATTAATTGCTCCAATCGTTCTTGCCATTCCGTTTTTATTTATCAACGCATTCTCTTCTTAATATTTTCAAACGAGTGCAAATGCGTGCTAAATAAATTCCTGTCGTTTCTCCAAGCAATAAATTCTAGTTTTTATTTAAATACTCAACCTTGTACGCAAATAATTTTCACCATCTTCCCATTTTATAAATATTTCTTGCGTTTTAAATCAACGCATTTACTTCCTAAAAAATTTTAAATGTGTACAAAATGTTTGCCAAAGATTTCTTGCCGTTTCCTTTTGCTAAATTCACGCAATCAATAACACTGTAAATATTCGCTCAAATCTTTCTTGCCTAGATTCTCGCACCTAAATCAGCGCAAGATATTCTCTTGAATATTTACCCATTCGCACAAATTATTCTTTTGGTTAATTTTCCATTTCCGTTTTGAAGCAAATTGATTGCTTGCCGTTTTATGTTCTCCTTAATTATGAAACCCATGGCATAATTCCATCACAACAAGATTTCCTACCTATTGCTTATAATAGGAATAGAACTAAATGGCAGTGTATAACAAGTAATAAATCTGTGCTCAATCAACTTATGGCCTTTTTAAATATCAATATTTATATTTTTCTTGCCTATAACTTCTCATCTAAAATCAAAGCCTCCTCTATGATACGTTCAAAACAAAATATCTCTTGCCGTTTATCACTTGAATCACGCAACGCTTATTTATAAATATACCAGTCACGAACACGTTTACTTCCTTGCTTTAAAATTTACGTGTAAACTTTACACACTTTCCTTTTGCTTAAATTGATATAATTGGTATAAAATATTAATTTCCCTGCCGTTCAAATTCATTTGTTGCATTGTCATTCACGCGCAACTTTCTACACTTGACTCTCCTATATATATGGAATAAAATCGTCCAATTGCTTCATACGGTTTTTAAAAAAACAAACAATTACTCTTGACCGTTTTCTCCCACAAAATTTACGCAAATCATCCTTATAAATTAAAACCCACGTTCCAATTTCTTACCTCATCTGTTGCCTTCATTCTCTTCGCGCGTGGGCATAACATAAGGTAATGGATGAACTTTTATCTTCTTCTTTCTTTAATTTTTTTTCTCTCTCTTTTATTTCCATTTATCTACCCACTTTGTTTCGTATCATCTTATTCGATTTTGTTCCGGTGCTTTATCAAATTTTGATATGTTCGAATGTGAAATTCATACTTAGTTTATTTATTTTTCAAGTTTTGAATCGGGATGTCACATCCGCTGAAATTGATCGTGCCTTCTGTACGCATTCTGGTGTAGATATTCTTTATTCTGTATCAAAACTCCAGCATCTAGAGGTGAGTAATTCTCACCAGACGATGTGTACTTATATAATTGATAAACTGACATCACTTGAATATGTAAATGCATATCATCCTATTGTAACTGCTATATTATAAGCATATGATGTTCACACCTGTATTTACACCTGTTATACTATATGTTACTGTTATTTCATGTTTTTCTGTTCATTTTTATCAGTTTATCACACTGCAAGTTCCCTGTAGATTAGGTTCTGACGCAGCGGATAATTCAAACGATCTTCAATCGATGAAAGTAGCAGTCGATGGATTGATGAATGCTGAATTGCCCGAATTCGTTGATCCGAAGATACCGAACTCTAGCTATCTCGAACTCGTTGATCGCGCACGATACCGGGTTCAAAGATCTTCAATTCTTCAAGCGTTGATCAAGCGCACTTGATTCCGCGAATCGGCTTCTACAATCGTTGAATCGAGCGCACTCGATTATCCGAAAGAGGAGATAGGAGATTACACTCAACTACCAATTTGGAATGAAAGCACAAAGCAATCAAAAGAGAATTTTATTCAAAAATCAACAACCTTTTACAAATGAGAGTCTCGGCCTATTTATAGGCATTTTACAACTCACACAAAAAAAACAACAAAAATTACAAGTATTAAGTCGGTTCCGAGTTATAACTTCCGACCTACGACTTAGCCTAACTCGGTGACGACTTATGGCACAACCGATACAACACTTGCCTTCAAACTGAACGACTTATGACTTCAGATGACATACGACTTATAAATGACGCGACTCAACATACATGTGCATTACAACCGACTTATGACTTACTTAAGTCGTTGCCGACTTAACATCTTCTCACAACTTATCAATAGCAGTGACTTCATCATCAACGGTCCAGATTTAAGCGGCAGAGAAAAATAACGGCAACAGCTACTACGACTTAAAAACATGCGGCGACTCAAAGGAACCAATGATGGAGGTTAACTCGGCAGATTATCCAACGGCATCAGGGCTTTCGCGACTTAAAATTTCGACCGACTTAAATAAGTCGTAACTCGGTGCCGACCTATAACTTTCCTTAAGTCGTATATTAATCAAAACACTTCCCTTAAGTCGTTGCCGACTTAAGCCTTCACATTTTCCACCTCGTGTTGCTCCTTCTGTAGTTTTAGGTCGTAGCTCGTTCGAGTTGAGTCGGTCACTACTTATGTCTTCTCTCCAGTTAAGTCGGTCACGACTCATGCTTGTTTCTATAAGTCGGAGATGACGTATATCCTCCTTAAGTCGGTCACGACTTATACCTTCGCCTTTCTTAAGTCGGTCACGACTTATGCCTTCGTCTTCCATAAGTCGGTCACGACTTATGTCCTTTGCTCTGATAACTCGGCTACGACTTATGCCTTCATTCCTGGCCTGAGCTACATCATCCTCCCCAGGTTGAGAGAAATTCGACCTCGAATTTGCACACTCTTCATCCCCAACAAACTCATTCCCATGATATGGTACGAGATGCTTAACGTTGAATACATCAGACGTATACACATCATCTGGCAGCTTCAGTTTATAAGCATTTTCATTGATTCGTTTCACAACTTCCATCGGACCAATTTTCCTGGCTCCCAACTTGTTATAAGCGCCCACTGGAAAACGATCTTTTGTTAATACTGCATAAACCAAATCTCCTTCGTTAAACTCAACATTTCGTCGTTTCAAATCTGCAGCTCATTTATATTTCTCATTTGCTTTCTCTAATCGTTCTTGAACGATTTTATGACACTCTGTCAGCCCTTCAACAAAATCAGCGGCTTTCTTAATTGTCCCCTTTGAATGTGGTATCGTAGTTAAATCCAACGGTCCTTTCGGTAAGCTCGAATAGACAATCTGGAATGGACTGAACCCAGTACTTCGATTCACAGCATGATTATGAGCAAATTCTGCCTGGCATAACTTCACATCCCAACTCTTCAGATTATCTTGAACAAGACATCTCAACAAATTTCCCAATGATCTGTTAACCACCTCAGTCTGTCCGTCCGTTTGCGGGTGATAAGCACTACTAAATTTCAGCTTCGTTCCCACCATTTTCCACAAACTTAACCAAAAATGACTCAGAAATCGAGTATCTCTATCCGACACAATAGATTCTGGCAATCCATGAAGTCGATAGATCTCCTTGAAGAACAACTGAGCAACATGAACAGCATCTGCCGTCTTCTTACAAGCAATAAAATGTGCCATCTTCGAAAATCGATCAACCACCACATAAATGGAATCATTACCACGCTGCGTTCTCGGCAACCCCAACACAAAGTCCATACTCACATCAACCCATGGTTTAGTAGGTACCGGTAACGGCATATATAAACCCGCATTAGTCGCAGTTCCTTTCGAAACTTGACAGATATGGCATCTCTCAACAAATCTTTCCACCTCTTTCCTCATTGATGGCCAAAAGTAGGATTGTGAAATTAACTGTAAGGTACGGTCTCTTCCAACATGCCCTTCTTCATGTAATTCCTTGATAATTTTCATTCTCAAACTACCCTCCGGTATGCACAATCTATTTCCCTTGAAAAGAAAACCATCAATCAACATAAACTCATCAGTCTTCCCTTCATTGTCCCTTTCAACAAATTTCTTAAAATAAGAGTCTTCAGCAGTCTGCTCCGGCAATAATTCAAAACCAGTCACCTCAACTTTCATCGTTGTCAACAAATGACTCCTTCTACTTAAAGCATCAGCCACTCGATTCGTCACCCCTGACTTGTGTTTAACAACAAAAGTAAACTGTTGCAGATATGCAATCCACGATGCATGTCTCGCTGAAATCTCGTCTTGCCCTTGCAAATGTTTCAATGCTTCATGATCAGTGTAAAGAACAAACTCCTTCTGGAATAGATAGTGTCTCCAGTGTTTGATAGATTGCACAACAGCATAGAACTCCACATCATATGTACTGTATCGCATCTTCGCTCCTGACAACTTCTCACTGAAATATGCAATAGGACGTCCCTTCTGACTCAACACCCCTCCAATCCCAACCTTGGATGCATCCGTATGTAGTTCAAACACCAACTGAAAATCTAGTAATACTAGAATAGGTGCAGATGTCAGCAATTCCTTGATCTTCTCAAAAGCACTCCCTGCTTCCTCTGTCCATGTAAACTGTTTACCTTTCATGCAATCTGTAACAGGCGCCATCACACTACTAAAGTGTGGAATAAACCTTCGATAAAATGAAGCCAACCCATGAAAACTACGAACTTCCGTTATCGTCTTGGGCTGCGGCCAATTTCTGATCGCCTCAACTTTACTTTGGTCAACCTGTATTCCTTTCTCTGAAACAACATACCCCAGAAATAAAACACTGTGCGTCATGAACACGCACTTCTTCGTAGCAGCATAAAATTGCTCTTGTCTCAGTACCATCAGCACTTCTCTAAGATGATTCAAATGTTCCTCTGGACTCCCACTGTAAATTAGAATATCATCGAAATATACCACCACAAATTTCCCAATGAATGGTCGAAAAATCTGATTCATCACCCTCATAAAAGTACTCGGTGCATTGGATAAACCAAATGGCATGACCAACCATTCGTATAGACCCTCCCTGGTTTTAAAAGCAGTCTTCCACTCATCTCCTGGTCTGATACGAATTTGATGATATCCGCTCTTCAAGTCAATCTTAGAAAAGACAGTAGCTCCGCTTATCTGATCTAACAAGTCATCCAACCTCGGCATTGGAAATCTATATCTCACGGTAATCTTATTCAATGCTCGACTGTCAGTGCACATCCTCCACGTCCCATCCTTCTTGGGTACCAATAAAGCTGGTACAGCACAAGGACTCAGACTCTCCTGCACACGCCCCTGCTCAAGCAATTCCTCTACCTGCCTCCGCAACTCTTCATGTTCCTTCGGGCTCATTCGATAATGTGGTCTGTGTGGCAATACAGCACCGGGAACAAGATCTATCTGATGTTGTATATCCCTCAACGGTGGCAACTCCGTTGGTAACTCCTCTGGAAATACATCGTCAAATTCTTTCAAAATTGGTTTAACTTCTTCTGGAATTTCAACTTCTTCACTGCTCTCACGCCCAATCAACAAGAATACTTCCGGCTCTTCTTCAACTTCTTTAACAAACTCCTTTAAAGTCAATAAAGTTTTCAGCTCTTCAATTTCTTCTGACTTACTTTCTTCTTGTGATCTCTTCTTCGGAACTAAGATAATCTTCGTGCCTTTAAACATAAAACTGTAGCTATTGGTCCGACCGTCATGTTGTACTGCTTGATCATACTGCCATGGTCTTCCCAATAATAAATGATAAACATCCATCTCTACGACATCACACCAGATTTCGTCTTTGTATTTCTTCCCAATAGAGAATGGTACACGAACTCATCTATCCACTTTCACTTCTCCTCCTTTCCTCAACCATGCTAACTTGTATGGACTCGGATGTTTCTCTGTCTTCAATTTCAACTTCGTCACAGCCTCGGTTGAAATAATATTATCACAGCTTCCTGCGTCAATCACAAACTTACACACCTTCCCCAGAATAGTACATGTTGACTGAAAGATATTACTCCTCAACCAACTAGCTTCTTCCTGCTTTGGTGTTAAACACAATCTCCTCAGCATTAGATTACAACCTTCTTCTCCTGACGCAATATCCTGCTCATCCTCCTCAGCTGGATTAGAACAATTCCCATCAACATCCTCATCTTCAACTTCTACAATCATGGTTCTCTTCTTTGACTTTGGACACTCACTGCTTTTATGACCCAATTCCTGACAATTGTAACATTTGAAACCATTGTTAATGTGATATCCCGGAAATTTGGCAATATCAATTTAATAATCTTTATTAATAATTAAATTGATTTGTTGATTTATTTTATAAATTGACAAGTTTAATTCTTTTAAAGGTTAATAACATTTTAATTGGGAAGTTTATTTCTTTTGAAAAACTAATAACATTTTAATTTGGGAATATCTTTTCTAACAATTTTAAATTGGGAAGATTTATCTTTCTAAAACTAATATAAGTGTTTATATTTATAATGTATATATATAAGTATATATATTATAAATAGGGAGTCTTTAATTTAAAAAAGGGATAAGTTTTCAAATTTATAATATATATGTATATATATTGTTATTTGGAATTATGTTATAAAATTCAATATAGTAATTATAAAAGCTAATGTAAAAAAATATTTTCCATTTAGAATATATATATTTGTATATATTGGAATGGAAAGAATATTGGATTTGAATTTTATAAAGTATTTTCAAACTTTAATAATTATATAATTTGTAATTTGGAAATTTGTAATTTAACTTAATACTTTTGAAAATGATATTTATGATTTAAATAACAAGAATAATTTCTTATTTAAAAATATATATGTAAGCTTAAGTTTAAATAAGATTTAAATAAGAAGTTCATTTATTTTAATAATCTTTTCTCTTTTAAAATTCAAAATGGTTTGTAAAAATATATATATAGTTAAGCTCAATTTCTCAAGCATATATAAGTATGTTATATTTAATTGATATAAGCATAAGTTATTTTAAATAATTGTTTTTCACATTTGTATATTTATTAAAATCTAAAAGCTTAAATTATAAAAAGAGATAAATACATTATATACTTATAAATATTTCATAAAACATATAAATGTCTTAAATAAATTTATTAAAAACAAGAATAACACTTGTTGGCATATTAGAGTAGTTTAGTGACATTTGTAATTTGCAAACCTATGTGTAAGCTAATTAAAGAGACAAGTGGCTTTATCTATTTTCTTTTCTCCTTGATAATTAAAGTTGTAAAAATTTATGTAAGAAGAAAAATCTGTTTTCATTTTTCAGTTTAAGATTATCTTTTCTTAATCTCTCTACTAAATACAATTCGAATCAAATCTAAAGAAGTAAAAGTCTGGAAATAAAAATCTGGAAGCAAACAACTCTGTAAATCAAATGGAAACTGGAAATTCAAATAAAAATCAGAGGAAGGAGATCAAAGGCAACATCAGTTTCAAATTTTCTCAAATACAAATCAGTTTCAAAGATCAACAGCAAGAGTTAAAATTCAACAAGCAAAAACAAAAGAAATTCAAAAATCTGGAAAAGCCTGGAAACAAATTGTTCCTCTGTTCTCTGTTTTATAAGTACAGGTGAGTAAACCTAAGTTTTAAAAACAGTTTAAATCTTGGATTTCTACTTGTTCTTGTGAATGAACATCTTCATGTTATCTGAATACTGGAATTAAAATTGGATGCATGCTTGAATTATACATTTTTGAATGTCTGTAGTTTACATATGTCTCTGTTTAAAATAACAGTGAGTAAACTTATTTTTAAAAACCCTTTTTTAAACCCCGGTTTCATCTTATTTTTGTGAATGAATATCATGTTATTATCTGAAATACTTGAATTAAATGAATGCATGTTTGAATAGGGATGTTTGAATGACTGTATAGTTGTAATATAGTTTCTGTATAGTGTTAACAGTTTTGATTTCTTATAAAAACCAATATCTCATCAATTAGTCTCTGGTAGCTTTTGATTTGTAAATGAAAGATGTGAGAAATCATATAATATTACTATTAAAAATAAGTTATGAAATTTATATAAATTATCTGACTCGAAATTTTATAAGCAAAGTGAAATGTAAATTGGGTCAAAACTTAATGAATTAAATTTTAAGATTTAATTATATGGTTGAAATCGTGATAGGAAACTATGAATTTTAATGGCTATATCACGTTTTATAGCTTAAAGTTTGTCGAGTACTTCTTAGATGAACGGGAAAGTTATGCTGGGCAAATTCAGGCGATCAAGCGAAGGGTGAACCACGGGGTTGTGGCCAGAGGAGGATGGAAGGTTGCTGGACATCAGAAAAATGGTCGTGGATTTTATAATCCATCGTGATAATCATACGAAGTCTTAATAGGGTTTTTAGTTAGTTTGAAATCGATGTCGAAGGTTGGATTTTCACGGCGACGACAAGCGACCGGAAGCGATCGCACGTGGTTCTGTGGGTTCGAGGCGAAGTAGGGAAGCTTTGACGAAGGTGGCGAGGTGTCTCGAAGTGTTGATTGCCGTGGATGATGGTTTTTCTGATGATGGTGTTCGAGCAGTTTGGGTTCGAAATGTCGAATTCGAGTCTCGTACGAATCGAGTAAATTTTGATGCTCGATCGTGATGTCGTGATGGAGGATGACTTGCCGGAGGACTGAACGGAGATCGTCGTCGATCGTTGAAGGCGTGCACGTGGACGAGAACGGTTACGTGCATCTGAGAATCTGGTTTGGGGAAGATAGTGATTGATCGGGTTTCGTTCGGGAAATGTTCGAGTTTTACTCGAAGCGGGAAAGTGTGGGTTGAACTCGAAAGTTCTTCGTGTTTTTGATCGTTTTACTCGAGTTTGGAATTAGCAGGCATTAAAAGTTTTAAAGGAAATGTTTTTAAGTTTTAAAAACAAAAGAATTTTGTAATTGTAATGTTTACGTGTTTTAAAATCAAAGGTAAACAAAGATTTTAACTATTAACTAAATTGTTTTCAAAATTAAATGTTTTTAAGTTAATATTTAAATAGATAATTTCTTAAAGGATTAAAAGTGGATTTTCAAAATGATTTTTGTATTAAAGTTAATTTAATAACTTTGGAAGTTTAAAGATTTTGAAAGTCGAGTAGAAGTTTATAATGTCTAGTTATAATTGATTTCTAAATGTTTTATTTTAAATAAGTTTAACAATGAGGATTTAGCAAATCAATTTTAATAAAGAGTCTATCTTAAGTAATTAAGATTTGATTTATTAAAGGAAATTGATATGTGAAGATAATAAGGGTAATTCAATTATTATTAATGATTAAAGAAAAGTTGGTCTTTGTGAATAATTTAATTAAGATAAATGGTTTTTCTTAATTAAGATCTTTTAAATATAAGGATTAAGAAATTAGTTAGTTTAATTTCAATAAATTAGTTAAATAATTAACTAAGTAATTAATTAGTGATTAATTAAAGATAATCACTTATAAATTAATTAAGTATAATTACTTGATGAAGTAATTAAGAAATAATTACTGGATGTAATTTAGTAAAGATAAAATATTTAATAAAGTAATTAGAGAATAATTATTTTATTAAATAAGAAGTGATTAAGAGTTAATTACTTAGTGTTATTAATTAAATAAATTATTTAATTAAGTTAATTAAAGGATTAAGATTAATTAATAAGGTAATTAATTATTTGTTAAGGTAATTAATTAAAGGTAATTAATTAAGGGAAGTAATTAAGGGAAGTTAATTACTGAATTAGATTAATCAAACATGATTAATAATTATGGTTTAATTAAGATTAATTATTTAATTAATTTAAATATAAATAAATAATTAAAGATTGTAATTAGGAATCATTAGTTTATAATTAATTAATGATGTAATTAAGAGTTAATTAATTAAGATTAATTAATCAAATGATAAGTGATTAATTGTAATTAATTAAGGCTTAAAGTAATTAATTATAATTAATTAATTAATGAAGTAATTAAAGGTTAATTACTGTATTTGGTTAAGGATAATTAATTTGTGAAATTAATTAAGATAATTACTTAAATGTAATTAAAGAATGATTAATCAAGGTGATTAATTAAAGTGGATAATTAGAGAAAGATTAATTAATTTATTTGTAATTAATTAATGATTATATAAGTAAGATTTATAATGAAGTAATTAATTTAATTTATTTTAAATTAATTAAGAGATGAAGTGATTAATTTAATTCACTTTAAATTAATTAAAGATAGAGATAGTTAATTTAATTCATTTTAAATTAATTATGTTGTGATTAAGTAAATCATTGCTTATATAAGAATGGATGACATTGATTGTCTTGAATGGATGTAATCTCAGAAATGAGATAAGAAATGTTGTGTAGTATGAATGCTTGGTTGCATTATGATGGTAATATAGATTAACTATTGTGATGTTGATATGGATTACCTATTTGGTTATAGATCATTTGTTTATTTGATAATGTGATTATCAATTGTGATTTGTGAATTATCTATCTGTATGAATATAGATAAGTTAAATTTTTTAAACCTTTAAACAACTTGGCCTTAAAAGATACGTTTTGGATTTCGATGAGACCGGGATCGGGTTTCCGTATACCAGAATTCCAGGTTTGGAGACCCGAATACCACATCGATCCAAATTAACGATAGGTCGTGAATCTCAAGTGAAGATGAAGATTCAGAGTGCAAGGGTTATTGTCGTTAACTCTGAGGGTGATTCCAAAACGAGTGTAACGAGATAATGCCTTCGGTTTCGTTCGAACCCGGAACGAACTTGTATGGATTGAATGCTTTCAGCACATCGTCAGGCGGACGATGAGCATTCTAAGTGATATGTTCTGATTTAAGGTAATCGTAACCTCAAGCCTCATCAACCGGGAATGGCTAAAACAGGGGAGGTGCAGCAAGGCTTCGTGGGTAGCACCCACTGAGAGCAAGATAGATCCCTGTCTAGAGGTCCCTTTTCTTTCTATTCGGCTTAGTGTGTGGTTGGTCGCGCCAACTACGGGATTGTCTTGTTCGGGATTATCTAGTAAGGGATGGTTCCGGCTTTGTGTTGCAGGGGAGCGGGCGTACTCCTCGGTACGGTGATCTAGGCCACGTACTGTGACGGGCGGTACCCCAGTAGCCCTGCCATTGTATGGAATCCAAACTCCAATAAGTGCCGTACGTATTAGTTGTGCCCAACTATGTTGGAATGTGAGATGTAAGCATTTCAGCTATTTCTGTATTTTACTTGGAAAACCCTAGACCCTATTATAATATAACTGGATTTCCTATCAAATGTTTTAGTTAGCGTAAGGTAAGAACTTACCCATGTTTATGTGTGGGGAGTCTTACGTGATACTTTTGTTTTCAAAGGTTTTCAAAGTTAAGCAATTTAACCGTTTACTCACACCAGACCCATGTCTGACCCAAGTGTTTATTTTCTGTTTTATTAAACTCTTGGGTACTCAAATTTGTATGAGTAGTCAAGGGAATTCAGGTTAGTCTTGACGAATTCTGGAGGAGCTGTGGAGCAGGAGGCTTCAGCGAATAGATATATAGAGTTTCCGCTGTGTATGATAGATGTACTTGTGTTGTATAATAGACAGAAGTTTATAACTGTCTATTCTGTGATGTACAAATTGTGTACTCTGATGTATATGATACTATGTAATATCTTATGTGATATAATATATTTCTCGTTCCGCTGTGAGATTTCTGATGTGTTGTTGTTCTTTCTTCTTTTCTTTTCTTCTTCTATCCCTTTCTTTCTTCATAACGATGCGTCTTTCTGGGCAAAGAAAGCCGGGTCGTTACATTTGGTATCAGAGCATAGGTTGAGCGAATGCCTAAGCTTTTGGTTAAGTGAATATCAGAACACTAGGTTGAGTGAATACCAAGGTTCGGAAGGATTGTTCATTAGAAATAGGATCTGTAGCAACCTGTTTGAGTCTGAGTGTGTCTATATATATGAGAGCGCGTATTTGTTAGTTATATAAAATGGTTTTATATTGTGTTAATTGATCGGTTGAGTGGTATATGGATTCTGGTCAATACGAGTAGCTAACGTTATTGATAGGGATCTCTAAACACTTAGACCAGGCCAACGGACACAATATTGTTTAAAAAAAAAAAGTAGATGAAATAATTTTACCCAGATATAATTTCTATATAAAAAAAAGTATCATTTTAAATGTATATGGTATTTGTGATGATTGGTTGAGATGATAATAATTTATCATCTAGGATTAGGAGTCTGAGTGTTCAGGTTGGAAGTGTATTTGTCGAGACTGTAAACCTAATACCGTCTCGAGTGAACTTTACAGTTGTGTTAGGATTTCACAATCTCTGAAGGAAACCTGTTAAGGTTCGGAGTTCATCTTAGGAGTTGGATGAGTAGAGTTGGATCTGTCGGAGAACAGAAGCGAGTGATGGTATCTCAGGTAATAGTAGCTGTGTGATGAGATGCAGTGACTATGGATGTTCCCGAAGATGTTTTCTTTGGAACAAGTTAATGAAGTGTGTCTGCTTCGGTGTTGTGGTTGAGTTCAACATGGTGTTTGTGTTGGTTTGGGTCCGAGTTTCTCGAAGAACTTTGGTTAGGAAATCTTTGGCATCGGTGGCAGCAGTACAGCTCGGAGTATTCTGTGCATTGGCAGGAAGTTCTTCCGGCTTAGCAGTTTTTCTGGAGGTGGAGTTCAGAAGCAACAGAGTGGATCCATTTCTTCGATAGATAAGATAGATAAGTATAAGCTGTTCTGATTGGTAAAGAGAGAACAGTTTTCTTTGCAGTTAGGTCGGGTTGATCGCAAAAGAGACTTGCGATTATTTGAGTATTCTCTTGGTATTATTGGAGATTGAGATTCCGTATCGACTTGATTCGTGGAGTTACCGATGGTTCAGCTTAATAGAAGGATGTCTCCGAGAGAAGAATTTGGTGAAGCAGCTCAGAATTCTTTGGAGAGGGATTTATCATACCTAATTTTCTGGAAGGAATTCTATTGGGATGTTTTGACTAAGTGAAATGGTCCACTAAGATTTTATGGGTCTGATGAATTGTGGATGATCAAGTTTGTGCTCGAGTTTCTCCGATGGCATTCTCATCTATTCCAGACCAGAGATGTGCAGCGGAAGCAAGGTAGTAACTATTCTAGAACGGAAGCATTCGGGAGTTGTAATTTTCTTGGAGTAGAGGATTTCTGTAGGAAATTCAAGTGTATCTCTAAGTGTGAAGGAATTTTCAGAATTTGAAGGTAAGGTTGTCAAGTGCAACTGTTTTGGCTATTCCAGATAGGAGAAGTAGTTCGAAGTCTTCTAATGATTGTGGAGTAGAGTTATGTTCTGGATTTTGGTGAATTTTTGGAGAACCATTTTGTTGAGAAGGATCCGGAAATTGGTTTGATCTTGGTCCAGTTTGTTTCAAGAAGCATCGGCAAAGATTAAGCTGATCAGGAAGGATGAAGTGACCCAGGATCGTTAGAAGAGTTATGCAGTTAAGAATTGAGTTGCCAGTTCGGATAGCTGGAATTCATTGTTTCACGTATCTTTGAGGAATACGTGTATGATTCATCACTGGTTGTAGGATTAGCAGTTCAGAAGGTTATGGAAGTTGAGCTGGTTTTGAGTTTAGTCTGATATCTTGTTCAGATTTGTGATCTAGATGGGAAGGAGTTCTAGATTATTGTAGATAGTTAGTTAAGATTCTGTAGAACGAGTATTCCGGTATATATATATATACTTGGGAAAAACTCGAGAAAATTCTATCCAGAATTTTGAACTGGATAGTTAAATTTGTTTGGTTAAATTGTTTGCTATGGTTGTTAGAATATGATTGATATGTATGATTGCTGTTTAAAATTAAAATTTGCTGGGTTATTAAATTATCTTTGCTTTTAAATTTCGGGGACGAAATTATTTTAAGGGGGAAGGAATGTGATATCCCGGAAATTTGGCAATATCAATTTAATAATCTTTATTAATAATTAAATTGATTTGTTGATTTATTTTATAAATTGACAAGTTTAATTCTTTTAAAGGTTAATAACATTTTAATTGGGAAGTTTATTTCTTTTGAAAAACTAATAACATTTTAATTTGGGAATATCTTTTCTAACAATTTTAAATTGGGAAGATTTATCTTTCTAAAACTAATATAAGTGTTTATATTTAGAATGTATATATATAAGTATATATATTATAAATAGGGAGTCTTTAATTTAAAAAAGGGATAAGTTTTCAAATTTATAATATATATGTATATATATTGTTATTTGGAATTATGTTATAAAATTCAATATAGTAATTATAAAAGCTAATGTAAAAAAATATTTTCCATTTAGAATATATATATTTGTATATATTGGAATGGAAAGAATATTGGATTTGAATTTTATAAAGTATTTTCAAACTTTAATAATTATATAATTTGTAATTTGGAAATTTGTAATTTAACTTAATACTTTTGAAAATGATATTTATGATTTAAATAACAAGAATAATTTCTTATTTAAAAATATATATGTAAGCTTAAGTTTAAATAAGATTTAAATAAGAAGTTCATTTATTTTAATAATCTTTTCTCTTTTAAAATTCAAAATGGTTTGTAAAAATATATATATAGTTAAGCTCAATTTCTCAAGCATATATAAGTATGTTATATTTAATTGATATAAGCATAAGTTATTTTAAATAATTGTTTTTCACATTTGTATATTTATTAAAATCTAAAAGCTTAAATTATAAAAAGAGATAAATACATTATATACTTATAAATATTTCATAAAACATATAAATGTCTTAAATAAATTTATTAAAAACAAGAATAACACTTGTTGGCATATTAGAGTAGTTTAGTGACATTTGTAATTTGCAAACCTATGTGTAAGCTAATTAAAGAGACAAGTGGCTTTATCTATTTTCTTTTCTCCTTGATAATTAAAGTTGTAAAAATTTATGTAAGAAGAAAAATCTGTTTTCATTTTTCAGTTTAAGATTATCTTTTCTTCATCTCTCTACTAAATACAATTCGAATCAAATCTAAAGAAGTAAAAGTCTGGAAATAAAAATCTGGAAGCAAACAACTCTGTAAATCAAATGGAAACTGGAAATTCAAATAAAAATCAGAGGAAGGAGATCAAAGACAACATCAGTTTCAAATTTTCTCAAATACAAATCAGTTTCAAAGATCAACAGCAAGAGTTAAAATTCAACAAGCAAAAACAAAAGAAATTCAAAAATCTGGAAAAGCCTGGAAACAAATTGTTCCTCTGTTCTCTGTTTTACAAGTACAGGTGAGTAAACCTAAGTTTTAAAAACAGTTTAAATCTTGGATTTCTACTTGTTCTTGTGAATGAACATCTTCATGTTATCTGAATACTGGAATTAAAATTGGATGCATGCTTGAATTATACATTTTTGAATGTCTGTAGTTTACATATGTCTCTGTTTAAAATAACAGTGAGTAAACTTATTTTTAAAAACCCTTTTTTAAACCCTGGTTTCATCTTATTTTTGTGAATGAATATCATGTTATTATCTGAAATACTTGAATTAAATGAATGCATGTTTGAATAGGGATGTTTGAATGACTGTATAGTTGTAATATAGTTTCTGTATAGTGTTAACAGTTTTGATTTCTTATAAAAACCAATATCTCATCAATTAGTCTCTGGTAGCTTTTGATTTGTAAATGAAAGATGTGAGAAATCATATAATATTACTATTAAAAATAAGTTATGAAATTTATATAAATTATCTGACTCGAAATTTTATAAACAACAGTGAAATGTAAATTGGGTCAAAACTTAATGAATTAAATTTTAAGATTTAATTATATGGTTGAAATCGTGATAGGAAACTATGAATTTTAATGGCTATATCACGTTTTATAGCTTAAAGTTTGTCGAGTACTTCTTAGATGAACGGGAAAGTTATGCTGGGCAAATTCAGGCGATCAAGCGAAGGGTGAACCACGGGGTTGTGGCCAGAGGAGGATGGAAGGTTGCTGGACATCAGAAAAATGGTCGTGGATTTTATAATCCATCGTGATAATCATACGAAGTCTTAATAGGGTTTTTAGTTAGTTTGAAATCGATGTCGAAGGTTGGATTTTCACGGCGACGACAAGCGACCGGAAGCGATCGCACGTGGTTCTGTGGGTTCGAGGCGAAGTAGGGAAGCTTTGACGAAGGTGGCGAGGTGTCTCGAAGTGTTGATTGCCGTGGATGATGGTTTTTCTGATGATGGTGTTCGAGCAGTTTGGGTTCGAAATGTCGAATTCGAGTCTCGTACGAATCGAGTAAATTTTGATGCTCGATCGTGATGTCGTGATGGAGGATGACTTGCCGGAGGACTGAACGGAGATCGTCGTCGATCGTTGAAGGCGTGCACGTGCACGAGAACGGTTACGTGCATCTGAGAATCTGGTTTGGGGAAGATAGTGATTGATCGGGTTTCGTTCGGGAAATGTTCGAGTTTTACTCGAAGCGGGAAAGTGTGGGTTGAACTCGAAAGTTCTTCGTGTTTTTGATCGTTTTACTCGAGTTTGGAATTAGCAGGCATTAAAAGTTTTAAAGGAAATGTTTTTAAGTTTTAAAAACAAAAGAATTTTGTAATTGTAATGTTTACGTGTTTTAAAATCAAAGGTAAACAAAGATTTTAACTATTAACTAAATTGTTTTCAAAATTAAATGTTTTTAAGTTAATATTTAAATAGATAATTTCTTAAAGGATTAAAAGTGGATTTTCAAAATGATTTTTGTATTAAAGTTAATTTAATAACTTTGGAAGTTTAATGATTTTGAAAGTCGAGTAGAAGTTTATAATGTCTAGTTATAATTGATTTCTAAATGTTTTATTTTAAATAAGTTTAACAATGAGGATTTAGCAAATCAATTTTAATAAAGAGTCTATCTTAAGTAATTAAGATTTGATTTATTAAAGGAAATTGATATGTGAAGATAATAAGGGTAATTCAATTATTATTAATGATTAAAGAAAAGTTGGTCTTTGTGAATAATTTAATTAAGATAAATGGTTTTTCTTAATTAAGATCTTTTAAATATAAGGATTAAGAAATTAGTTAGTTTAATTTCAATAAATTAGTTAAATAATTAACTAAGTAATTAATTAGTGATTAATTAAAGATAATCACTTATAAATTAATTAAGTATAATTACTTGATGAAGTAATTAAGAAATAATTACTGGATGTAATTTAGTAAAGATAAAATATTTAATAAAGTAATTAGAGGATAATTATTTTATTAAACAAGAAGTGATTAAGAGTTAATTACTTAGTGTTATTAATTAAATAAATTATTTAATTAAGTTAATTAAAGGATTAAGATTAATTAATAAGGTAATTAATTATTTGTTAAGGTAATTAATTAAAGGTAATTAATTAAGGGAAGTAATTAAGGGAAGTTAATTACTGAATTAGATTAATCAAACATGATTAATAATTATGGTTTAATTAAGATTAATTATTTAATTAATTTAAATATAAATAAATAATTAAAGATTGTAATTAGGAATCATTAGTTTATAATTAATTAATAATGTAATTAAGAGTTAATTAATTAAGATTAATTAATCAAATGATAAGTGATTAATTGTAATTAATTAAGGCTTAAAGTAATTAATTATAATTAATTAATTAATGAAGTAATTAAAGGTTAATTACTGTATTTGGTTAAGGATAATTAATTTGTGAAATTAATTAAGATAATTACTTAAATGTAATTAAAGAATGATTAATCAAGGTGATTAATTAAAGTGGATAATTAGAGAAAGATTAATTAATTTATTTGTAATTAATTAATGATTATATAAGTAAGATTTATAATGAAGTAATTAATTTAATTTATTTTAAATTAATTAAGAGATGAAGTGATTAATTTAATTCACTTTAAATTAATTAAAGATAGAGATAGTTAATTTAATTCATTTTAAATTAATTATGTTGTGATTAAGTAAATCATTGCTTATATAAGAATGGATGACATTGATTGTCTTGAATGGATGTAATCTCAGAAATGAGATAAGAAATGTTGTGTAGTATGAATGCTTGGTTGCATTATGATGGTAATATAGATTAACTATTGTGATGTTGATATGGATTACCTATTTGGTTATAGATCATTTGTTTATTTGATAATGTGATTATCAATTGTGATTTGTGAATTATCTATCTGTATGAATATAGATAAGTTAAATTGTTTAAACCTTTAAACAACTTGGCCTTAAAAGATACGTTTTGGATTTCGATGAGACCGGGATCGGGTTTCCGTATACCGGAATTCCAGGTTTGGAGACCCGAATACCACATCGATCCAAATTAACGATAGGTCGTGAATCTCAAGTGAAGATGAAGATTCAGAGTGCAAGGGTTATTGTCGTTAACTCTGAGGGTGATTCCAAAACGAGTGTAACGAGATAATGCCTTCGGTTTCGTTCGAACCCGGAACGAACTTGTATGGATTGAATGCTTTCAGCACATCGTCAGGCGGACGATGAGCATTCTAAGTGATATGTTCTGATTTAAGGTAATCGTAACCTCAAGCCTCATCAACCGGGAATGGCTAAAACAGGGGAGGTGCAGCAAGGCTTCGTGGGTAGCACCCACTGAGAGCAAGATAGATCCCTGTCTAGAGGTCCCTTTTCTTTCTATTCGGCTTAGTGTGTGGTTGGTCGCGCCAACTACGGGATTGTCTTGTTCGGGATTATCCAGTAAGGGATGGTTCCGGCTTTGTGTTGCAGGGGAGCGGGCGTACTCCTCGGTACGGTGATCTAGGCCACGTACTGTGACGGGCGGTACCCCAGTAGCCCTGCCATTGTATGGAATCCAAACTCCAATAAGTGTCGTACGTATTAGTTGTGCCCAACTATGTTGGAATTTGAGATGTAAGCATTTCAGCTATTTCTGTATTTTACTTGGAAAACCCTAGACCCTATTATAATATAACTGGATTTCCTATCAAATGTTTTAGTTAGCGTAAGGTAAAAACTTACCCATGTTTATGTGTGGGGAGTCTTACGTGATACTTTTGTTTTCAAAGGTTTTCAAAGTTAAGCAATTTAACCGTTTACTCACACCAGACCCATGTCTGACCCAAGTGTTTATTTTCTGTTTTATTAAACTCTTGGGTACTCAAATTTGTATGAGTAGTCAAGGGAATTCAGGTTAGTCTTGACGAATTCTGGAGGAGCTGTGGAGCAGGAGGCTTCAGCGAATAGATATATAGAGTTTCCGCTGTGTATGATAGATGTACTTGTGTTGTATAATAGACAGAAGTTTATAACTGTCTATTCTGTGATGTACAAATTGTGTACTCTGATGTATATGATACTATGTAATATCTTATGTGATATAATATATTTCTCGTTCCGCTGTGAGATTTCTGATGTGTTGTTGTTCTTTCTTCTTTTCTTTTCTTCTTCTATCCCTTTCTTTCTTCATAACGATGCGTCTTTCTGGGCAAAGAAAGCCGGGTCGTTACAGTTAACCTTTGCCTTCTCAACCTCCTTCAACACTGGTCTACTGATAGGTTTGGAAACATTAGAACTTCCTCCAACATTCTTTGCTTGATTGCTAGAACTAGTAAACACACCACTTCCTCGTCTACCCTGCTTCTCCCAAGCCAACGCTTTCTGATGTGCTCCCGCTACAGATCTTGGATCGAACATATTCACCATATCCCGGATCTGCATTCTCAATCCCCCAATGAACCTAGATGTCAGCTGCTCTTCTGTTTCCATAATATCGTTCCTTGCAATAAGTTGATAGAATTCATCAGCATAGTCAGTAACTGTCTTTGTGCCCTGCCTCAAGTTCTGCAAACGTTGATACATCAAAGATTGATAATTGTAAGGTAAGAACGTTGCTTTCATCAACTTCTTCATCTTCTCCCAAGATTCAACTTTTGACTTCCCCATTCGTTCACGTGTAAGCTTGGTTTGCTGCCACCATGCCAAAGCTCTACCCCTCAGCCTTGTAGCAACCAACTTCACTCTACGATGTTCTGGAACTTCTTTGAAGTCAAAAATCTCCTCAACATTAGCCACCCAATCTAGAAACTCCTCTGCTTGCATACCACCCTTGAATTCAGGAATTTCTGTTTTCATCCCCGACTCCCATTTGTGATCATACTCAGAATAGTTTCTTCCTTGACCTCTTCCTTGAACACTACCACCATCATACTCCTCTTCAAAATCAGATGCATAACGATGTCGATTCTGACCACCAACATCTCTACTGCCATTACGTCTTCCACCATCATCCCTTCTATCAACATTCCTCCGTTCACGATCATTCACGTTCCTCCCACGCCCTTGATCATTTTCAACACTTCTGTCTCGATTGGAATGTGGAGAGACTCTACTACCTCCATGATTAGATTCTGGTGAAACCCTTCTCCGATTTTGATTCATCTCCGTCATAAGCTTTTCTAACCGGCCAATTCCTTCGTTAAGCTTTTCACTAAAATTCTCATTGATTCTTTGCTCCATCTCATCAGCCTCTTCTCTTCGATATAAAGCTTCTACGTTTTGGTGGCGATTAGCTCTTCTTGGCGGCATACTCGAAAATTTCACAAATTCTTCAACACTTCAAATTCAAACACTTTCCGGATTTTGATCCAAAATGAAACGGATTGAAAACTTCCACTTTGTAGCAAATCGCGATGAACACGATGGACAAAGTTTCGGCTTCCAATGCAAATCCGATCAAACAATCTTCGAAAATGATGACTCTTCTTCTTCTCGGCCACGGTTTAACACTTCAAGCACTCGTCTTCTCTTCAAACTTCAAATCTCTTCAAATGATTAGGCTCCAAGTCTCGATCTAGCTATGATTGGCTAGAACAGGCTTTGATACCAAAACTGACGCAGCGGATAATTCAAACGATCTTCAATCGATGAAAGTAGCAGTCGATGGATTGATGAATGCTGAATTGCCCGAATTCGTTGATCCGAAGATACCGAACTCTAGCTATCTCGAACTCGTTGATCGCGCACGATACCGGGTTCAAAGATCTTCAATTCTTCAAGCGTTGATCAAGCGCACTTGATTCCGCGAATCGGCTTCTACAATCGTTGAATCGAGCGCACTCGATTATCCGAAAGAGGAGATAGGAGATTACACTCAACTACCAATTTGGAATGAAAGCACAAAGCAATCAAAAGAGAATTTTATTCAAAAATCAACAACCTTTTACAAATGAGAGTCTCGGCCTATTTATAGGCATTTTACAACTCACACAAAAAAAACAACAAAAATTACAAGTATTAAGTCGGTTCCGAGTTATAACTTCCGACCTACGACTTAGCCTAACTCGGTGACGACTTAAGGCACAACCGATACAACACTTGCCTTCAAACAGAACGACTTATGACTTCAGACGACATACGACTTATAAATGACGCGACTCAACATACATGTGCATTACAACCGACTTATGACTTACTTAAGTCGTTGCCGACTTAACATCTTCTCACAACTTATCAATAGCAGTGACTTCATCATCAACGGTCCAGATTTAAGCGGCAGAGAAAAACAACGGCAACAGCTACTACGACTTAAAAACATGCGGCGACTCAAAGGAACCAATGATGGAGGTTAACTCGGCAGATTATCCAACGGCATCAGGGCTTTCGCGACTTAAAATTTCGACCGACTTAAATAAGTCGTAACTCGGTGCCGACCTATCACTTTCCTTAAGTCGTATATTAATCAAAACACTTCCCTTAAGTCGTTGCCGACTTAAGCCTTCACATTTTCCACCTCGTGTTGCTCCTTCTGTAGTTTTAGGTCGTAGCTCGTTGGAGTTGAGTCGGTCACTACTTATGTCTTCTCTCCAGTTAAGTCGGTCACGACTCATGCTTGTTTCTATAAGTCGGAGATGACGTATATCCTCCTTAAGTCGGTCACGACTTATACCTTCGCCTTTCTTAAGTCGGTCACGACTTATGCCTTCGTCTTCCATAAGTCGGTCACGACTTATGTCCTTTGCTCTGATAACTCGGCTACGACTTATGCCTTCATTCCTGGCCTGAGCTACATCAGGTTCATTATGGGTTGAAATGATACATACCCGAACGAACTTTAGAATAAGGAAAGATCGTTATGGGCTGAAATGATAAGCCTGAGCGACTTTTTATTTATTTCATTTAACTTGGGATTGCGGGTTTGAAATGATAGAACCCGGTTTTTCTTTGTAAACTGCGGATTGAACTGATACATATCCGTATCACTTGACCTAGGCTAGAAAATTTTATACAGACCCGTGGTTTATATATTTTTCTGAAAATTTTAAAATATTTTAAAAATGTAAATATTATGATATTTTGATTTAATTTTTTCTAAATGATTTCCATAAAATATTAGTGATTTTCTACAAAATAAATAAGTGAATTAAGTAAATGGTGAAGTAGAATTTGAAATATAAGTTAATTTTGGAATTATGATTTTGTTTATAAATGGAATTTATGTAAAGTAAGAATATATGACAAATTTGATTTAAAAATGAATTTAATGATTTTCTTTAAGAAATAATGATTTTATAAAGTGTTAATGATTTTGTATAACTTAAAATATGAAATAAATGAATATTTAAGCTGAATTTGGAAATATAACTTAAATTGAATTTTTGTGAAATTTGTTTAAAAGTGAAATATTAATTAAGTAAAATAAATGGAAATAAGTGATATTTTGGAAATTTAAACTTAGTTGTTAAGTTAAGAATTTAATTAAAGAAATGAAAATTTAATTGTTATTTAATTTGATTTTTGTATGGAAATTTGACTTTATAAAATCATAGAAATATAGGCATTTAAATGATTGTTTTTAATGTGAAAATATATGATTTTATAAGTTAAAATGATTTATATTAAAAGTTAATTATGTGTGAAATTATAAATAAAACTCTGAATTTGATTTGACAGAAATGTAATTTAAAGATATTACAGCATTGGAAAATGTTGTAGCTGTTCTAAATGAACCAAATAGCAAATTTGAACTAAGGGTTATTATAGCACTTTGTTAGCGCTATAGTTGTTAAATTTAACTAAAATTTTAATTGAAACTAAATTAAGATATTACAGCATTTTAAATGCCGTCTTTGGTTAATGAACTGTTTTTAAACGTAACATTCTCGTAGCATTTTCTAAGTGCTGCGAGAGTTGAATTTTCTTTGTTTAATTAATTCAAACGAATAAATGATCTTTGAAAAAGATTAAATTTTGGAAATTAAATATTTAATTATTAAATATAATGAATTGACTTTAAATGATTTAAATGGAATAGTTGATTTGGGAAATACAACTATTTTGAAATATGATTAAATGGTATTTAAATTTAAATTCAATAGATGATGTTCGAAATGATATTTTGACATTTTGAAATGAATTTGAAATGATATTAAATCTTGGAATAAATAATTGAAGTTTATATTAGTATGAAAAATATTGGGTTTACTTGTAATTTGAATCTATTTAAAAGATATTGGACTTATGAAATATAGGATAATAAAGCATTGGAATTTATTTTATAATTTGAATAGTTATTTTGTGGATTAAATCTATATTTGAAATTTATAAAATTTGAAATGGTCCATGGAAATTTAATTGAAATAAATGATTGGATTGAATTGAAACTTTGGAAATTTTAATACTTGATTTGAAAGTATAATAACACTTTTAAATGGTTTAAATGAATTATTTTGATTGAAATATAAACTATTTAAAAGGTGACTTGAAATGATAATAAATGAAGTATATCTTTAAATTTAAAGGGTATTTAAAGTTGAATATTTAGATTTGAACTCAAATGATATTAAAATGATTTGAAATGAAGTTTTGGAAAGATTGATATTTTGATATATTAAAATGATTTGAAATGAAGTTTTTGAAAGATATGATATTTTGATATATTGTAATGATTTGAAATGAAGTTTTGAAATGATATGATATTTTAAATATATTGAAATGGTTTGGAATTATTTAATCTTTATTTTGATAAAGATTTGGATTTGAAATGATATTCTATTTTGAAGTATAAACTGTTTTAAATTATAACCACGGGTTATAATAACGATTGGTTGTTAAAGAGACCGGGATCGGATATGGACATACTCTCTGTCGATACCGAAAACCACTTTGACAACTGTGTACGCGGTGGAGTTTCCAGAATGAAGTAGGATGGTGGCGACGATCCTAAGGTATATACGTGGACCCAACTCCCGTGAGTTGGCATAAGGTGGCTAAAACAGGAGCGATTGACGGACCAAGGAGGTAGCACCTCTGATCGGACACACTTCTTCGATACCATTCTATTACTTGTGATTGATTTGGTGGCCACCTTTGATTTGGGAGTGTTGTTCGAGGTTGGCGGTAGTGGCTGCTATGCGTCACCACCAGTCCGAATGCGTAATTGGTATATCTACCTTGGCATTGCCTTGTGTGCCGTGTCACCTACCATATCGAGCCCACTATGATTTTGGTTTAAAGATCCGACCACGTTAAGGTTCACCATCCCCTTAACGCTATTTTCTATATGATTATACTTTACTAATTAGACACTACTGTATATAGCGTATATTACTACATAGTAAATAGTTTAACGGATCCTTAAAGAATGGGCGATCCCAAGCATTCTTTAAGTTACTTGTACCTTTATTACAGTTCACTTGAGTTGGTTTACACTATATAAGTATATATTGTCCTGACTCGAGTGTTTTGTGTTTTGCTTTATGCTCGGGTCAGCCTGAGTTATTCACAGATTTGGATTTCCACTCTCCTGGAGATTTGAATCGCTGGAGATTATCTGCTTGTCTTGTCCTATCTATTTCAGTTCCGTTGTTCTACTCAGCTTGTACTTGGTTATTGTATTGAGACTTCTGTTGTACTTTATTTCTTCTATTGTATCTTATTTAACTCTGATATATTAAAATTAAATCTCAATTTAAAGATTTAATGGGTAAATCCAATTGAAATGGAAATTGATTTGGAAATCTGTGAATGAATCTTTGTGAAACTGGGTAAACTTTGTGAAGTAAATCTTTTTGTTTAAAGATTTAAAAAGGTAATCTGTTGAAACAATTTAAAAGAAAGGGTTTGGGTAATAAGTTGTGACTTAATTGAAATCCTATATCCATATGTTTTAAATATTGTGATCACTATTCGTGTTAGCCGGGAAAAGACCTTTGTGTTATATAACCCATTCCGAATTAGTGATACGACGATATGGATCGTATTGAAGACCGGTGGTGAAGACCGGGTATTTGTGAAAACGATAGGATGACCTATGATTGTCTCTGCACCGTTAGCTACGGTATAGAGATTTCCTTTGTGATGGGAAATTCGATCGAGATTGTGAATACCCGGATTACAAGGGCTTCTTTGGAAGTGCCTTCGGTTCTGTTCGAACTCGGAACAGACTTGTATGGTTACATGTCTGGCATTACATTTTGAGATATAAAGCTGATTTCTTTCAAATACATTTCTGTTTGGTGGCGGAGAATTTATTCTCTTAGCTTAACACCCTTCTCTGAGACGTATGAACTCAAAGGTTATGTAGTTGAAAGTTATCAGTGATATACTCCCAAATTTGGTAGTGTGGCATGCTGAGTGTTGCTGTGTGATGATTATTTATTGATCATTTGTTGATCAAAGCATGGCTATGTGAAAAAGCGTAGCTTTGTGGACGAGACCTCTTCGGACCTCACAACCCGGAAATGGTCGAAACAGGAATGATGCAGCAAGGTTTTGAGGGTTGCTCCCTTTAGGGTATGTCATTTCCTTCTGGAAAAGGGTGGTATCAAGTATGGAGCCCTGGTATTTAACCTATGTGGTTACTCCAATCTCATTTACTGTATGATTGTTGTTTTGATCGAGGCGCCTCGGATAAAGGTCCCAAAGGACCGGGGGTTGGCATATTCGTGTAGTAGTTACCTAGTGTAAGGGGTAACCCGACCTTGTGTTGGCAGAGAGCTAGTTAGTTCTCGGGACGTCCAGCCAGAGGCGATCCTATGTGGCAGTAGGAAGTTCCTTAGCCTGACCATTTGTTGGAAATCCAATTTCAATACGAACCTTGTACGGTATTAGTTGTAGAACCTGCCATTTACTTATGGTGGTCACCACTGTTTAGATGGTAGCTATAGTAGGCATAGTTCGGAATGTCTATGCTGGCTAAGATTAATATTATATTTTCGAAATGTTTTCTCCACTATGCACTAGTAATAATATCAAAAATGATTTGTTTTGCGTAGTAAGCATCTTTGACTATCATAAGGAGAAATCTCCTCCAATTCTGCGTTTGCATTGTGTGTGTGGCGGGAGGCCTTATGGTAGTTTCATTTTTCAAAAGCATTGTAGATATTTTCCACTTCCTTTGTTGTTGTTGTTTTGAAGATAAATAACTATTTTAAGTTCTCACACCAGTCACCATGAATGACCTGGAGTTTATTATTTCCTTCCTAAACTTTGGGTGCCCACCAATTTTTACACGGGCAGTCTAGAGTCAGGTTATAAGGTCATTCTGGATTCAGGAGATGCTGTGGAGCTCAAGTGGCGAGCTGGATGGCGAGACGTATCACTTGTATATGATATTATTTATTCTGCTGTGTATTCTGTATGAGGACAAGTTGTATAACTGTCCATTGATGTATTGTGTGTATATTGTTGTAGTAAACTCTGATGATGATGTAATGTACAAACTGATATAGTTCTTTTGATTTAAAGATTATTCATTTATCTATTATACGTTGTTCCGCTGCGAATGTGAGATTCTGATATTGTTTCTGTGTTTTTTTCTGTTCTCCTTTTCTTTTGTCTTCTTCTACCTCTTCTTTTTAACCATAACAATTTGGTTTTCCGACATTCGATTGCTCAGCATTTGATACAGTGGACGTATTAATGTCGACTTTCGAGCGTCGAAAGATCGCGTTCGTTACAATGTGGTATCAGAGCATATGGTTAAGCGATAACCTTGGCTCTGTTGGGTGTTACTCATTAGAGATAGAGTCAGTAGTACTCTAGAATGAGTGTGAGTGTAATAATAGAGATGAGCGCGTATTTGTTAGTGAATATGAAATTGTTTTGTATTGTGTTGACTTATCGGTTGATTGTTTATGAATTCTGGTCGGTGCAGTCTAGCTAACTGTAATCGATAGGGGTTTCTAAACTCTTAAACAAGATGAACTGACACAGTATCATTTTAAATTGGGTAAATGAAATAATTTTACCTCGATTATATTTTGTATATAAAGGAAATAATTTTTCAGAAATTGTTAAAGTGTATAAAAAAATTAATTGTTTATTGTTGAAAATGTAAAAATATATATATAAGTTAATGAAAGTTGTTTGAATAAATTATACATAAGCAACAATTGTATAAGTATGGAATTATAATTAAGATGATTTACAATTGTGAAATAATGTTGTATAAGTAAAGTTAAATAGTGAAATTATATAAGTAAAGATTTATAAATGTGATTTATAAATAAAAGGAAATTTTAAAAGAACAAAAAGCACTGGATTCACTACTGTTGCTGGAGAATAATAAGAGTGATGACTACAGCATCATCAGTATCATTTTCGTGTTTCTGTGTGATGGATTTGCTACCATAGTAAATTGAAAATTGAAGTTTTGTTGTGATAAACAAAATTTAAATTAAAAATCCAAGTGGTAATTAATGAATATTAGCAAATCGAGATATGAATTTGAATAATTGATGAAATTTAGCTTTGGTAAAAGTTAAATAGAATTTATTTTAGAATTGGAATCTGAATTGGATTTTTAAGATGAATAGAAGTTAAACAAATGATGTTTAATTGGAATATCACTTAGGTAATGTTGAATAGAAGTTGATTTTGAGATCAAAGTAAATGAATAAAGTGAATTAAATGGATAAGAACTTGAGGTTTATAAATGAAATTCAACTTTATTTGTAAAATGAATTAGCAATTGAATTAATAAATGGATTGAATGTTAATCAATCGAATGTGAATAAATTGATATGGAATAATGGATGTAAGTGTTAATTCATTACAACCTACAATAAACAGCGGAATAAAATCAAGTACTTGTGATACGTCTCATCATCCAGCTCGTCTCCTGAGCTCCATTACATCCTATCCGGTATTTGTAATACTCGGTCTGACCCGAGCATTATAATAAAATAACACCTGAGTTAGTTTGGAAAACCAGCGTGAGAAAACACACTAAAATTGAATTATTAAAGTTGTCAAAATCCTTCGAAATCCAAGGTATCTCGTAAGACCACGCCACACATAAACACGATGGGTTTTTACCTTACAATAACCAAAACATTTCATATCAAATCCTCTGATATTATAATAATGTCCACATATAAATACTTATTCAAATAGCTGAAATTGTTACATTAATTAAATTCTAGCATACTAGGCTCTACAATCAAAACTGTGAAGGCACGTATTGGAGAATGGACACCATACGAATAACTAGGCATCGGGGTACCACCTGTCACAGTACACGTCTAGAAACAGCGTATCGAGGACCACATCGGGATCCCCTTCCACATAAGACTGGACTATCCCTAACCTGGATAGATCGAATATGCTATCACCCCGGGTGTTCTCACCCTCTTTCGAGCTCCTTCCATATATCGTAGTAATAAATAATATCCGAAGTTATCTAGAAAGGTGATAAACATACCCTACTTAGGTGTGACCCACTTAGTCTTGCTGCATTTCCCCTGATTTTCAGTTATTCCCGGTTGATGAGGCTGGAGGCTACGATTAACTTTTTAAGGAATTTTCACTTAGAATGCTCATTGTCCTCTGGTGACAATGTTCTAATATCATTCATCCATACAAGTCCGTTTTGGATCCGAACGCAACCGAATGTACTATTCCTACTACACCCATTTTGGAATAATCCTCAGGATTAGTAGCGATTAGCCCTTGCACTTCACTGCTCCATCTTCGACTCCATGCCCTTGTTTTCACTGCGAAAACTTACTCGTTGGATCGAAGTGATTTTCGGATAACTTATCCGATCCGAGTCTCTTTGAAACAACGTTCGATATTTTTTGGGTAAACTCAACCCCGATTCTTTAGGAAATAAACAGACAAAAATAAGATCAGAGATCACTCCCTAACCGTTAGTGGACGGATTTCCTTATAAACGTCTAAGAAGAACGAAACGAGTTTATACGTACAGTATAGCACCTCGAACGGTAACTGTACCATATAAATTCCATATTTCTCCTAGATATTTCCAAAGTTATATTTTTGGTCCCGATTTTGATAGTCGGTTATTTAACTATCAAATAAACAATCATTCAACCAATATTCCATTTTTCCACCGAATAACTCCAAATCTCTTTTAAATTTAATTTTAATAAATTAAATCTCTTTACCCAAAATATATTCTTATCTTTTCGAGTTAAGTAAATTCACCAAAACTATTCTTTCAAAGATACTTGGAAACATTTAAAATCTTTTTGAAAAGTACCACTGCACTATCAAACCATGGATTCATAGCTCAACGGTTACATCTCTATCCAGAGAAATTCAAGACTTAACTATGGGCACTCACTGCCTCCGATTACGCCATGCGAGTATACCAATACTTTCCGAAAACTTTTTTTAAAATTTTCACAATAAAACTTATGAAATTTCTATAATATTTTTCCAAGTTAAACTTTGGGTAAACTGCTATTAAATAAAAGTTATTATATTAATATTAATATTAATTAATTTGTCCTTTGAAAATAATAATAACACTGATTAATTCTTAAATAAAAATTGACTTACTATACACTAGCTGAACTAATATTTAAATATATTTTAACCAATTTTAAACAACTGAATAATTATTTTTTTGAAATATTCTTAAACGCTTTTAAATTTCCTAGTTAATGCTTAAAAATCCTCCTTTTTAAAATAAACTTTAACTTTTCAGGAAAAATATATTTCCAACTCCAATATAGCCAGTCTAATAATTTATAAACCCATCTCGGTTTATTTCCAGTTTGATTTACGTTCCAATTCCGTAAATTTCCTTTTCACGTTTCTAAAAATAAAACTACTATTTATTTTTAAAACGATTTACCCATCTCCTTATAAATTCCCACTGTGAATTTATAATTTCAAATTATCCACTGATAATTACTTCACTTTATTTTATAAACTTCATTTATAAACTCCATAATCTCATTTCCCGTTTATCACTGTTTTCACAGCACTTAATCGATTTTAAATCGATTTTCTAAATTAAATTCCATTTTTAAATTAATTTCTCAATTAACCAAAATATATCCCAAAACCCACTAATTTCAGATTCACTACCATTTTATGATTTAAAATCTTATTTAAATCTGGAACACAAATTTCATATTTTATTTTCAAATTTCCCTTTTTATTTTCCCAAGCTATTTAAATCATAAATATAGAAATAATTTCTTTTATACTTAAAACAATATTGCTTAAGTTCTTTTTTTTTAAAATTCTTTTATTCACATTTATTCAAAAATCTCTATTTTTCCATACTCCACAATCTATACCTCAAACTGCGAAGCCTTCTTCGTAGCCTAATCCTCTAAAACAAACATCCAACTCTGTTTCTCAGCAAAGCGAACATACTCCACAATCTATACCTCAACCTAGGCTTCTCCAACCGATTTCTTCTCCTACCTTTCCCCATTTGCATTCTTCCTCGCATAACACTATGAATGAGCATAACGGTCCAAACAATTCGAGTACACATGATGGTGCAACGATTCCAACGGCAAAGTCGATTAATACATTAGGCCGCATCGAACTTCGACTTATAGAAACAAAAGATAGGTATGTGCTTTATAGTGATATACATTTATATTTGTTTTGACTTCTGTTATGATAACATAAATACTCTACACAACATTTTTCAATGCATCCTTCTTGTGAACTTTCAAAGAGGATTACTGCATCTTTTTACAAACGTTTAGCTGATTTTGGCCCACTTTTGGAAAGACACCATCAAATTATAAGGATCTGCTTTTCGAAGATTTTTTGGTAAGTTTCAACTATAAAAATTTCAGTGCTATTACTTGGTTGGTATATTACTTGGTTGGTTTATTTCTTGATAAGGACATCTATATGATATACACTAGCAATAGTTAAATCAAAACCCTTGAAGTTAGCTCTGAATATATTGTTTTGACACATTGTTATGTAACAAGTATCATACATTACAGGGTCAAGTGTATGGTTATGATACTTATCCCATAGAGACTATAAGCAAACACTGGAAGACAAAGGCTAGCAAAATATATTCGGATGTGGTTAGCAATATAAATGAAAAAATGCTAAATCAATCTTTATGAGTCAAGCTATTTGGGACAAGTGGCCCCAATACTGGGATCTTCCAGTAGTTAAAGAGAAATCAAAGAAAGCTTCAACAAATAGAAACTCTGATCCGACTTTGCACAGTTGTGGATCTATTTCTACACAAGAGCATGCCAAAAGATTAGTAATATTTTTGTTTCTCAATACTCTATTTATTTATTTTGACTTTTAAAATTGCCAATATTAAAAAAAATTATTTAGAGTAAGGAGTAGGGTAGGCATGCTCGTGTGCTCGAGGTATTTGAGCGTACTCGTATCAAAGTTGTAGCTCATAATAAGGATGACTCGACTTCACCTACTTGGATAGGTCCTAAAGCGGTGAAGTTTTATGTATGTAATAAATTTTTTTAAAGTAATAATGGTTAAGGATAAATTTTTACTATTAAGAAAAAATTATTTCCTGACAGGACAATTTGACGAGAGCTTGCACAAAGAAACTACGCGCACATCGAGAGACAAGCGGTGACGACACCATAGAGTTGCCTCTAGAGACAGTCAATACCATATTCGAATCGCATGTAGTGCCGAATGCAAAAAAATGTTTTTACCCCATCGGGAATTTAGAGGTACTAAATTACTATTCTCTTTTTACTTGATTATGTGCGGATGCATTAAAAGTGGAATGGTGCATTTATTTTCAGAATACTCCTTTAGAAAACATGCATATACGGTCTAAATTTAATTAGTATATATGTGATTGCATATAATATAAATGACTACATATGATATACATACATATATGATACACGGGGTATGTAAATTGCAATAGCACTATAAATATAAATGACTAAATATAATATGCAGTATACAGAATAGCCGTTGAAATGTGCAGCAACAATATATATGTGATTGCATATAATATAAATGACCACATATTATTTAAATTGCAGTAGCACTATATATTGCATATAATATAAATGACTACATATAATATAAATTGCAGCAGCACTATATATGTGATTACATATAATAATATAGTATACAGAACAACTGCTGAAATGTGCTTTGCCATTATCCTGGGATAGACTATTATAGTCTTATGTTTGCCATGGAATATAATTGACTATTACAGTCTTGTTTAACATAATATAAAAGTAGTATACAGAACAGCTGCTGAATTATAATATAAATGACTACATATAATGTAAATTGGAGCAGCCGCTGAAATGTGCCTGGCCAGGAAAGCAAAAAATAATGAGTGTGCTTTGCCATTATCCAAGGATTGACTATTACAGTCTTATGTTTGCCAGGGAATATAATTGACTATTACAGTCTTGTATAATATAATATAAATATATATAATATAAATGTAGTATACAAAGCAGCTGCTGAATTATAATATAAATGACTACATATAATATAAATTGCAGCAGCCGCTGAAATGTGCTTTGCCAGTGAAGCCAAAAATAATGAATGTGCTTTGCCAGGGAAGCCAAAAATTGAAGCAGCCGCCGAAATGTTTTCCATAACGTTCTGCCACTCATTATTTAAGCTACCAGCTCCCTTAAGCTATGTTAATTAGCTTTATACATGCTTTATTTTGGTTAATCTTTCTAATTTGATATTTTTTATATTTCTAATTTGATATTGGTTAAGCTCCCTTAAGCTACCACTCATTATCTTCACGTCATATTTCTAATTTGATATTTTTGAAATTTTTTTTTCAAATTATCGAGTGAGCATATTTTCTTTGAAATCCTTCACTGGATTCATATATTGACATATAACAAAATTATTCATAGTTGAAACATGCAGAATTAAGTATAAAATGTACAACATAGCTAAATAAATGTATATGTTCTTGTACATGTTTAACATTTAGTTTTTCTTTATTCTTCTAGATATTAGGTGACAAGCTGACAAGGCATGCATATAGTATATTGAAATTAAGGCTTGGGTAACAATCTAATTTATGAATTTGAGTTGTAGGGACATGAATCATGAATCAGTTTAATGTTTTCAGTTTATTATTGCAAGTAGTAATTTCACTTTTACTATACAGCTTCCCTCATCTTCTCAACGTTTATAACGACATTGTGTTGGCAATGATGATGACGTTCATGAGCTAGAAAAAACTGTTAAGGAAATGAGCTTAAAGCATGAGAATGAAAGTGTAGTGCGGCATAGGATTGAGGCGGAAAGAGAAAGCGAGCGAGCTAAGAGCCAAATACTCGAGGAAGAGCAAGCAAGGCTTGCACAGCAGCAAAAGGCAAATCGAGAGAACTTTCAAGCACACATGACAAAGGTGATGGCAATGCTTCAATGGCATGATGGATCTCATTATGAAAGCTCTTCGTCGTCGTCATCTTCATAAGCTCTTCGGGTATGGTAACTGGACAAATTTTGTTTTAAACACGATATTATGTGGTTTTCTATACGTTTATTATGGCTATGGATGGTAATATGTTTCTATATGGGGTAACACTAGCACTAGTTGAATAGTTTTGATGTTTAGAATTCAACTTGGTGTATAAATGGATTGAAGAATGACTATAGATGGTATTGTTATTGTATAGGATATTAGCACTATTTGAGTAGCATTATTGCTTAGAATACAACTTTGATTATGCATGGTCGACAAACTCATAATTTAATTTTCTTATTTGTTTATGCTATTCATTTTATATAAATGTTCATGTATTTACATATATATTTCTGTAGATACTTTACTATTGAATGTCGAATGTTAATGGTTGGCAAAGCTTTAATAAAAAAACAAAAAATAACATTTACCGACGGAATATAAAGAGAATACCAACGGAATTTTCGAACAAAAAGGCCAATAAAACGTCGCTGAAATAGGCAAATGAAAAAAAAATCCACCACAAAACCTTTGCAAATCAGCATGTGACTAGAGATGGATATAAGAAATATTTGATGATGTATTTTTAGTTTAATTTTTAGAATTTTTTTATAACTTTAATTTGGAAAATAAGTAAATTTTCCATTTGACGTATTTTACGGCAAACGTTGGCATTTTGAGACTTCATAGAATTTAATAACTTGTCTGTTTTATTTTTCTTTTGTGATCGTATAACACTGTTATATGCGATCGAAATTTATATTCTATAAATCGTGGTTCGGGAATGGATGCGATATGTTATGGCAGGGTATCAGACTTTATTTAAAAATTCAATACATAATCAAATACACAGCAGCACACAGTATAACCAATTTTTTGTTCTCCCTTTTCCCCAACCAGCCGCCATTTTTCATTGCCCTCCCTCTGACCATTTTTCCTCTTCAACATCTTGAATTACTGTTTGTACCTTTTTGCTGCCTTGATGAAGAGGATGGATTCTGGGTGTGTGTGTGTAGGGAGATACATATGCAGCATTCCTTCCTTTTTATCATCTCAGTTTAACTCTTTGTAACCATAGTTTTATAACTTTCCAAGCATTCAAAAATGAAGAGCTCACAAACCATCCACTTTTAGCCTCAGCTTTCAACTAAGAAGTTGATCGTCATCCTCTCTAGTTTTAATTAATTATTTAAAGGATTATCTATACTTTAAATTTTAATTAAAGTTAATTAATTATATTGATTTAAGTTATTTAATTATATTTAATGGATAATTAATTTTTATATTAATATTAGTTAAGTTTAATTAATTATTGTTTTAACAATGTTTTAAAATTAATTAACTAATTATTGTATTAATATTTTTTGAAGTTAAATTTTTAGTACAATAATAGTATTTGAAATTAATTTATATATTATTAAATAGATTCTAAAGTATTATTTTAAATAAGATTCGATTAAATGAAATAGAAGGATGTTTTAAATGTTAATTTGTTATTTAAAGCTATTTTAAATAACTTATGATTTATCATGAGGACGTTATTGTCTTAAAGAGTCTATTAATGAGTTGATTTAAATATGGGGAATGTTTTATAAATGGCTTTGGATAGTTATAAAAGAATTTATAAATGAGTTTTACAGAATCTGAGAAGGAGAAGTTTTAAAAACGGGGTTTAGGATTTATTAAGAATGTTTTACAAAGAGATTGGTGTTTTGGGTTTCTTTGTTTTAGATGACATTTGGGTTTGATCGTTTGAATATGATTTCTAAATAGAAATTCTTTCTATGTGTTTGGCGTGTATACTTATATCATAGTATAAGTATATGGAAAGGTTTCTAAGTTTTAAAAGTAAAATGCTTTGTGAATATACTTATGCCATCAGGATAAGTATATGGTTATATTTTCTAAGTATTGAAAATATAGAGTGGTTTGTGAATATACTTATCCTACTAAGATAAGTATATGGAAGTGATTTCCAAAGATTTTGAAATGTGATTTTAAATTAATGAAAGATTAGTTTAAGATGCTTAGTGACTTTCCATGGGAAATATAATCTTTGTTTGGATGTTTGTTTATTTGATAGTTAAATAACCGACTATGAAATCTTGGTCTAAATATGTGATCCTACTTAATTTTGGTAGTACGGAAATATTCCCTACTTTACACAAAAAGATTTTAACTTTGGAAATATCAAGGGGAAACACAGGGATTATATGGTACAGTTACCATCGGTGGTGCTATACTGTATGTATAAACTCCTTTCGTTCTTCTAGGACAAATGATAAGGAGATCCATCCACTTAAACGGTTAAGGGGTGATCCCCGCTCTTATGTATTGTCTGATTATTTCCTAAAGAACCGGTATTGAGCATTCCAAAAATAGACGTTTGGTTTTGTGGAGCACCCAGGAAACAGAAGAGTGTACTCATAAGAGATCACTCGAACTCGTAACCACTCCAAAAACCATATATGGTTCTATTGAGGAGATTCATGATATATTGAGATGTTGGGATCTATGTGTGATTCCGAGACCCATTGGGGTATGGGATTCCGGGTGTGATTCCAAGATCAAATTGAGATGTGGGAATCTATGTGTGATTCCGAGACCCGTTGGGGTACTAGGATGCATGTGGGATTAGGCGATCTATTCGGTGGTGGTGCATAAGCTGGAATGCCGAACATAGCCTCATCAGTGGGAATGACTAAAACCAAAGAAAAGAGGCATGGCTAGTAGAGTTGGCAAACCATAGAGTGTAGTCGGCTCCAACTAGACATTACCTATAGTTGTTATGAATGCATAGGGCGATGCACTCGATCTTAGCAAGACCAGCTATGTTTTTCCTATGGTACATCACTAGGGATGTATGCTACTTCGGAAGGATATCTCTGATCCTTATGCAAGAGGACTGTTCCTCGAAGTACTAAGGGCACCTCCATGGAAATCCTACACAATTAGCGAAAGTGCCTTATCGATTTTCAATTATATACCTAGTACTGTTATGATGTACATTCACGAGCATCACAGCTACTTGATTATTATCATTTTCACCTTAGACATTATTATAATATCACTGGATTCTCTATAAAAAAATTTGGTTATTGTTAGATAAAAACTTGTCCGTGTTTATATGCGGCGTGGTCTTACAAAATACCTTTGTTTCCAAAAGGTTATTTAAACTTTATGAATCCATTTGATTGTGTTTCTCATGTTATTTTTACCACACTGACCCGGCCATTGTTTTCCTATAATGATCTTGTCAGACCAAGCATATTTCTAGGTTTAGCTGGATGTTTGGAGCTTCAGGAGATGAGCTGGAGGCCCTAAGACATATTCACGTTGATGGTTATTTTCTTCCACAGCATTCATGAATTTGAGCAATTACTAATTTAAGATTCACAAACTTGGGTTCACTATAATTAGGTTTATTTTATGCCAAATTAAAATTAAATTTATCGCAATTAGGACTACTGTAATTAAGGTGCAATTTGAAAATTTACTGTAAGAAAAGAAGATAATTAAAATTAACAAACAAGTAGAACATAGGTCGGTCAACCACCCACTTGAGCCAGTCGACCGTTCAGTGACCAGTATTCGATTGGTTATTGTAATGATCGCCTTTTCAACCGTCGAATGTCGACACTAATACATCCATAGTATTCACATACTGAGCACCCAAGTGCTAGAAAGATGGAATGTCACGGTAAAATAAAAAGAAGAAAAGAAAACGAACAAGAAAGATAAAAACAATTACATCATAATCTCACAGCGAAATGACAACATACAATATGAAAATGATCTTTTACAATGAAAATTGTATGTATACAATAATCAGAACCTATCATCAACCTGGATAGTTATAACTGCCTGCCTTTACAATTGTTGATATATTTAGTCAAAGTAATGCATCCAAAAGTCCAGGCTGTTCTTTTAAGGTGAATTTGCCCCAACTTTGTGTCTAGTTTTTGATACCTTAACAATTGACTTTAGATCCATTCTTTTTACAATAGTTTGTATACTTTGGGTACTTGAAATCCTTAAATAAAAATCTCAAAGAATATCTTATAATTATTTTACAGAAATTTCTGAAGCATGGTATATTACCAAAGTGCTCATATAGCGACTATTCACTATAGGTTTTGCCCCTTCTTCAACTAGCTATCAAATGATTTAAGCTTCAAAAAATTTCCAATAAGAATAATATATTATTAAATTGCTAAAAAGGTAAAGAAACCCCTAAGAATGTTCTAAATAAATAAATGTTACTTTCCAATAACAAGTTTTTAAAAATGTCGTTATAGCGACTATTTTACTTCAATCTTTCTTAACTTTGTTTCATGTTTCCTATATCTTTCCATAGCATATTCTTTACTTTTCAAAACACTTATATAAGTTTATAAATCTACCAAAACAAGTTATATTAAAATATTTTATTAAACCATCATTGTTCACAATTTAAATTTAAGGGATTTCAAAGTACGTTTATAGTGACTATCGCTATATGGACAATTCCGTATGCAATTCCATATTCTGTGTCATTTCATTTTATACACTTATATGACTTCCAATTTCAAACCATATTAATTACAACATATTTTACCATATGTATTCAAATCACTTGTCCATTTTAAATGCCCAAATTAAGTTATCACGGTTTAATGGTTTAATAAGCACCTACATTATAAATTTACATACTTGACAAAGCATATAATCAGGGGTGTAACTTTAAGAGTTAATGTCTATTTTTTTTACTAATAGTAAGCAATATTAATATGTGATTCAGGAAGCAATTGTCAAGCAATATTATCACTTATTAATTTCGATAATTAACTTCATTCAAAGTGAGATTAACTCACTTTTATTACCAAATATTCTTCCTACCAACATTCATTTCAAACAACACATCACTATCATTTACTATTTCATCAAAACCTTAATAAAACCCATCCTCTACCTTACTAACCATACATCCAAGACCTCCATCCCTCTTTAAGCTCACGGCAACCATCACCGAGTTCACGTCCAACCTCCTTCATCTCCCACATACTCACAGCACTTAGGCATTTCCACCTCCCATGTAATGACCGCCTTTCTTGCACCGAAAGATGAGCCATTATGGGTAGAAGAAAAGGAAAGATAAGAAGAAACTACATAAACACAGTATCTCATCATGAATCAAAACAACATATAATAGATAACATAGCATATTACATAGTCATTCCCATATAATACATAAGAGTCATTACATTACAACTTCAACTAGATAGTTATAACTACCTATCCATCACAAAATACATAGATCATACATAAATACACAGCAGAATAAGATAACAATTAGCTAATGGTGAAGCTACCTACTCTAGCTCCTTCAAAATGTTTCCGTAAGAAACCTGGATAACTTTGCTACACATACAAATTTGAGTACCCAAGAGTTTTTGGAAGAAAAAAAACTCCATGTCAGACATGGATCTGCTGTGAGTAAACTAAAACAAATTAAACCTTACTTATATAAAACATTTTGAGAATCAAAGGTATCTTGTAAGACCAATCCGCACATAAACACTGATCGGTTTTACCTTACGATGACCAAAACACTTTATATAGAAATCCAATGACATTTTCATAATGTCTAGGGTTTTTAAGTAAAATAGAACATAGTTGAAATGCTTGCATCTCACATTTCAATATATTTGGGCCAAACTAAATTCGTACGGCACTTATTGGAGAATGGATTTCATACAATGGCTGGGCTACTGTGGTATAGCCCGTTATGGTGAATCTCTAGAAAAAATAACATCGAGGACCTCGCCCGGATCCACTACCAACACAAGACCAGCTTACCCCTTGCTGGATAATACCTAATAAGATCACCCCTGGGTTGGGATCAATAACCGTACCAAAGCATACATGAGTTGATAGTAGGGACTCTAGACCTTACCCTAATAGGAGTGACCCACTTAGCCTTGCTACATCTCACCTATTTTTTTCATTCCCGGTTAATGAGGCATGAGGCTATGTTTACCTTTATTATAGCATTACCATTTGTAATGCTAGCATTGCCACTTGTAATGCTAGCATTGCCTTCCTGATGTTGACACAGTGTCAGCACTCATCCAAACAAGTCATTTAGGAGACGAACGAACCGAAGGCACTGTCTCCACTACACCCTTTGGGAATCACCCTCAGGGTTAGTAGCAAATAGCCTTTGCACTTCGAAGTCTTCATCTTGGACCCAGCCTTTACTGTTTCCAATTTGAACGTTTATGTTAGTTTGAAGTGGTTTTGGAATTAATATTCGATCTCGGTCTCTCCAAACCAACGTTTAATAATTTTAAAGCGTCACGTTGTTTATAGTAGATTATTCCATTATCAGGGTGTAAAGATTACATATGAACATACATTCCATATGCTCAGCTTGTCATGACACGCTTATCGAAATTAACCCACTTGTACTCATCACGTCCCTAAAGTGTGGTATTTATGATAAGTACAAGTCGACTTACTTTCAATAAAACGTGTCAACGTTTTATTATAACTACTTTAATTCGTTTGGCTACTTAATAGCATGGACAAGAGATCCTTGGTTTTAAAACAATTTACCTAAACAAGGAAAGTGGTTAGACATAAATAACCAATAGGGTTTAAAAAGAAACTTTAACATAAATAACCTTTGATTAAATCATAAGTTTAAAACTCAATTAAACCTTAATTAATCTTAGTAAAATCATTAATAATCCTAATTTATTTTGCAATTAAACCTTAGTTAAACTTTCATTTATAACATTATTTTTAAGAAATTAAACCCTAATTAAGTGGATAATTAACCTTTAATTAAATATTAATTAATTAAATAATTAAATCTAATTAAATGATTAATTAAAATAAATAAACTTGATTAAGTATAAATTAATTTTCTTTTATCTTAATTAATCATTATTTAAAACTTACTAAATTAAATATAATTTACTTAGTTAATAATTTTTTAAACTCTAATTACTTAATTAATTAATTAATAATTACCATAATTAATAAATTAATTAAATAATTAAATAAATAAATAATTAATTAATTAAATAAATAATTAAAAATTAAACTTTTGACTTACTTAATTATTTTGAAATGAGTTTTCAAAAAAAATTCAAAAGAAAACACTTAAAACTTGAAATCGTGAAAATTTCCGAACTGCATCCATAGTGACTATCGCTATGAGCATGGTTCGCTTGAATTGATTTCTAGGTGAAAATTTCACTTAAGCTCTAGCTATGACATGTTTGAAAACACAAATAGAAAAGTATTGAAAACTTAAAGCAAAGGTGAAAACTTGGAAAACATTTTTGAAATCCAAAACTAGAAAAAGGAGCTTCGTTTTTTTAATAGGATCTTAAGTCCTTTGCGACTTTTTAAGGTGCTAAGTTCAAAACAAATTCATCACATACACTTGATTTTGGTTTCATAAACATACTGCCATCATATCATAACCAATCAATTACATATCCATATCCAAACAATTATTCAATCATCAAATCACAAATCCAAGCTCAACACAATCATATAATCATATGCTATCAAAACAACATGATAATTCAACACAACAACCACTATATTCTCACAATATATAGTTCATCAAAATCAAGTTAATTTCTTTTCTAGAAACAAAGGCTTTACTCATCGAAAAATGTCTAAATCAAAGCGAACTTTTGCCAAAACTTGAAAATACTTTAGAAACTTTGCAAAAATTAAACTTTTGGTAGCTCAAACACTTGAAATGGCTCTGCCAAGTGGACTTTTGGCTCAGCCTAGGCCATGTTGGGCATGGCCATGACTAGTTTGAACTTTGCAATGCTGTTTTGGGGTAGGTGTTTGCTTGTAGTTTAGAAGAGAGGTGTTTTAGAAGATGTAGAAGCGATTTTGTGGATTAAAAAGGAGATTATTGGCAAAATTAATGGATTTTCTTAGTTTAAAAATTATGAAGAAGAGGTCATGGATGTTGTGCTCAAGCTTTTAGGATTTTGAAATGAAGGAGGTTGTGAACATGAAAACATGATGATCAAGAGGTATATATAGGCTTAGGGAATTAATAAAAAAATAAGTGTTTATATTAAAATATATGTATGCATGAATTACCATACCTCTTCCACCACTTAAATCCATCCTCCCTAGTACCCTTTCCCCTCTCTTAAACTATTCAAGCCATATCCTTATGTACTTGTGTTTAAAAGGAGCATTTAAATATACACACACACACACAATTTTTGTTTATAAAATATAAATATTCTTTTATCCTTATATATATACACTTAAAAGAGAGTCATATACATGCACATATGCACATGTATTCATCATGTATAAATAGTTTGTGTTGTGTGCATATGTGTTTACGATAGTGTTATGACATTTTAATTAACTTTTAACTAATGAAAAATCGCTATTTTGGAAAATAATTTCGGATCATATTTTCTATTTCTCTAAAAACTATATATAGTGGTAAACAAAATTTGAAAATAATTTTATAATCATTGCTTATTATTTAAAATAGTTTTATTTGTTAATGAAAATCCATTTATTCATCATTTATAATATAATTAAATATTCATTTAAATAGCGATTAAATTTTGGGTCGTTGCACTCTCCTCTCTTAAAAGAATTTCGTCCCGAAATTAGAAAATAAGGAGATAATTCAAACTACGCAAAAAGCCATATATTCATATCATAAAACACATACCTATACATACACAAAGCATTCATAGCAAACAAACATACTCTATACATACAACTTATGACTTGCTATCCAAACATCAACTCGGGGTAGGCTTCCTTCATAAGATCCATCGTCTCCCAAGTGCGGTCTCTTGGATCCTCACTCCACTGTATCTTAACTAGTCGCACCACCCTGTTACGCAACCTCTTTTCATCCTGATCCACTGCATAAACTAGATCTCTAACCACTCTCAGGTTTGGTTCTATTTCCATTTCCTCTTGAACCAATGGCTCCACAATCAAAGATGGGTCATGAACATACTTCCTCAAATGAGACACGTGGAATGCATCGTGAACACCTGCCAACCTCTTTGGAAATTCAACCCTATAAGCAAGCTATCCGATCCTTTCAAGAATACAGAAGGGTCCAACGTACCTTGGAGCTAACTTCCCAGCTTTTCTAAATCTATCAGTTCTTATTATTAGTGAAATTTTTACAAACACCAAGTCCCGACCACAAATTCCAAATCCCTTCGCCTCCTATCAACATAACTCTATTGGCGATCTTGAGCCTCCTTTATCCTTTTCTTAATCACTGCAACTTTCTCGGTAGCTTCTCGAATCATGTCTGACCAAAGTACTGGTCTATCTCCTGTCTCAACCCAACATGCTAGTGACTTACACGGTCTTCCATATAGGGCTTCATACGGTGCCATTCCAATGCTTGCTTGGAAACTATTGTTTTAGGTGAACTCACTCGAATGTAAACGATCCTCCCATGATTCACCAAAATCCAGAATACATGCCCTCAAGAGATCCTCTAGAATCCGATTCACTTACTCCGTTTATCCATTTGTTTAGAGGTGATATGGTATGCTTAAGCTCAACTTTGTTCCTAAAGTACTTTGTAAAGTTTCCTAGAATTAACTAGTAAATATGGGGTCTCGATCACTTAATATACTCATAGGAAACTCCATGTGTTAATCCTTAATTCCTCACGGCTTAAGAATGGTACAACTCAAGAAGGGAGTGCAACTTAGCGACTTAAGTTATGCCACGACATAACGAGTTAAAAGCATGACCGACTTATAAAGCGTGCCGACTTAACAGGTCACGACGTAAGGCAGCGTACGACCTAAGCTACAGGCCCGACTTAACAGGAGTCGACTTAAGATAATCTACAGCTTAAGAACTAAGACCGACTTAGGAAGGCTACGAGTTAAGGAAATGCTCCGGGTTAAGGAAATGCTCCGACTTAAGGAGATGCTCCGACTTAAGGGTTTACAAGATAGGGAAGTCTCCGACTCAAGGCTGTTACTATCTTAACGACTTAAGGAGATGCTCCGACCTACGACTTATGTTAAGCCGCTGCCGACCTATAACTGCGTATTCAGGAGTAACTGGTGAGTGTGCTCCTATCTCGTCGCCGACTTAGAGCCTACGACTTACTATAAGTCGGCTATGACTTAAGGACTTAGAGAATTTTTCCTACTCAGATTCGACCATATAAATACCCCCCAACCTCCAACAAGGAGAGGACTTTTGGCCATTCATTTCTTCAAGCGCCGTCACTCTGTCGAATTCTCCACTCATTCAGCAATTAAAGATCTTCAAGCATTCGAGACACTACAACAAGCTTTGAGAGGAATTCCTTACATCCAACATGGATTCATCGAGTTTCATCATCGAAGATTGAGCTAGTAGTCAAGATTGTTTCTTGTGATCAAATTGTACTGTTTTCATAAGAGATTTGTACCGAGTTGTAACCAAATTCAGTAATAAAGAGATTCAAAGTGGACGTAGGCTTAATCTCAAGCCAAACCACTATAAAGTGTTGTCTTTTACTGCTTTTCTGCAAGTTTACTGCTTAAATTATGTTCCCGTTACACGGGTGGTGCTTTCACAATTCTATTACACACACCGGGTGTTAGCGTTTACTTTTTAACGTTAACATTTTGGTGCTTTCACTGAGAACCCAACTCAGGCTACTACTCACCATTGCTTCACAGAAGTTTGCTGAAAGAATTTCCTACAAAGCCAGAAGTCTATCAGACATAATGGCTCCTGGAAGGAAACGAAAGTCTGTCAGAACTGATGATGACCGTGACAATACTGCCACTTCTCTCTCTCCAAATCAGGCAGCTCCAAGCGTCGGTGTGACGCGACAAGAGTTAGATGCTGCAGTATCCGGACTGTACCAGCAGATTGAAACTCAGAATAATCTGATGATGGAAAAGCTGAATGCTCTATTTGGGGTGAATCAAAGGCCAGTAAGTAATGAGGAAAACTTTGCTAATGCTGCTCCCAATTCCGAGGGGAGAAATATTCCTCACGGGGGATCAGGTGCTGCTGAAGGGGCACCCCTCCAGGCTGAAGGATCCAGGCCGTCACCAGTTCTTCGTGAGCATTTACCTGGACAAACCCCCGAAAAGATGGCCGAGGTCTATTCTGCGAAGTCTCTAAACAATGAGGAATATCTTTCTGGCATGATCAAGCAAATAATGAAAGAGAGCATGCAAAGAGATAAAGATGAGAGCGAATGGGGATTCGCACCGAGTAGAACTCCGTTTACCGAGAAGATTCTAAAGGCTGAATTTCCTAGAAAATTTGTTCCCCCCACCATTCCTGCTTATCGGGGAACAAGTGATCCAAATCAATTCCTGTTTAAATACGACTGGCACATGACCGGCGCAAGAGCAACTGATGAAATAAAGTGCCGATATTTCCCAGTATATTTGGAAGGTGTAGCACTTCTTTGGTTTACCAAGCTTCCTGTCCGATCTGTAGATCAGTTTTCCGATCTGACTCGAAAATTCAAAGAGCAATTCAGGCTATACGCTTCAAAGGCAAAAGACATAATGTCATTGTCCAGTCTTGAACAGAATCCGGGAGAGCCTATTAAGTCGTTCCTGAACCGCTTCAATTTAGCTCTGGCAGAAGTCGATAACGCAGAGCCACGAATGATCTTGACCTATTTGATGCGTGCTATCGACAAATCGAGCGAATTTGGAAAATGGCTGAAGATGAAGGAGCCAAATTCGCTTGAGAAATTCTACAAAAAGGCTGACGAATTTATACGCCTAGAGAATCTTTTCGCACCAGCTAAAGTTGTGACAACAGTGGTGGAAAATAATGCTACAGTTCAAAGCAAGAAAGAACCTGCAAATCAGAAAAGGGAAAGTAATGGTGGGAAGAGGCAGAAAGACCTCAAAAAGCCCCGCTTCCTTAAACCTTCAGACTTTACTCCTTTGACCGATACCCCGGAGAATATCTTCATCGCCACTAAGGATGCTGTTGAATTTCCAAAACCACCGGCCGTGAAAGTTGGGAAGAATGCTGTTCAAAGCGGAAGATTTTGCAAGTTTCACAATCAACCAGGCCACGATACCAACGAATGCCGCCACTTGAAAAGCCTAATTGAAGAATTGTTGAGAGAGAATAAGTTGCAGCAGTATGTGAAAAGAAATAGAAAAGACCCGTCTTCATCTAACCAGGGGCAACTACCCCCAACTCATTCATCTGGTTCAGGAGAGAGGCCTGCTGAAAAAGAAAGACCTGTTATCAATGTGATCACAGGAGGACCTCACCCAGCTGGCAGGAGTTGGGGTGAGATGGAAAGGTATGCTAGAGCTTTGAAGTATGCTCCGACTGAAGAAAGTGTCTTGATCTTGGAAGATGCTGCACCTCTAAAGCAGCAGAAGACTTTTCACGATGATATTATGTTCAGAACCAGGGATTCTATTGATGTGGAAGCTCCTACTGAGGACCCTTTAGTTGTTTCTGTCGGTATTGGGCCGGCTATTGTCAGAAGAGTTCTGGTTGATAGTGGTGCTTCGTGCAACATACTCTTTAAAAAGACATTTGACCAAATGAAAATTCCAATGACAGATGTACAAGCCTCCTCACACAAAATTGCCGGATTTACAGGAGAGCTGAAACAGCCAATTGGAACGGTGTACTTGTTTGTTGAAATGGGCGAAGGGCATAAGAAGTTGGTTCGAAAGCAAACTTTTGTAATTGTTGATGGATTCTCCACCTATAATGCTTTCTTGGGTCGACCCACTCTTGCTGCTTTCAAGGCCGTCCTCGCTCCATGGTGCTTAACAATGAAATTTCCTACTGATAATGGGGTTGCTGTTATTAAAGGAGATCAGAACGCAGGACGAGAATGTTATCTTGTAGAACTCCGAGAGGCCAGGAAAAGAGAAATGGGGAAAGATGCGGCAGCTCCGCTCCGCATCAAGGAACCAACCCTGTAGCAACTACGGAGTGGCCCCTGTACTGGCGAACACAGCAATGCAAGAAAAGAAATGGATCCCAGGAAAGCCAGTACAGGGGAGAATAGAGTGGTACCCGTGGAGGTAACGGTACCAATATCTGTTGACTCGAAAGACCCGAACAAAGTACTCAATGTGGGTTCACAGCTAAGCATAACAGTTCAAAACACGCTGATATCTTTCTTAAAAGCCAACCTGGATGTGTTCGCTTGGTGTCATGCTGATATGTGTGGGATCTCCCCGGAAATTGCTGTACATACCCTGAACATCGATCCAAAATTCACACCAGTGAAACAAAAAAGAAGAACTCAAGGCCCAGAAAGGTCGACAGCACTGAAAGAAGAAGTCGATCGTCTTATGGAAAACGGCTTTATCAGAAACTCCACTTATCCAAATTGGGTTTCAAATCCAGTATTGGTCAAGAAGGCAAATGGAAAGTGGAGAGTATGCATAGATTTCTCAGATTTAAACAAAGCATGCCCCAAAGATTGTTTCCCGCTGCCCAGAATTGATCAATTGGTGGATGGAACAGCTGGGCATGAGTTGTTATCATTTATGGATGCTTACTCCGGATACAATCAGATTATGATGCATGAGCCGGATCAGGAAGACACAAGCTTTATTACAGATGTGGTTCTCTACTGCTACAAAGTTATGCCTTTCGGATTGAAGAATGCTGGGGCAACCTACCAAAGGCTCGTCAATGCAATGTTCATGCCTCAGATTGGTAGAACTATGGAAGTTTATGTCGACGATATGTTGGTAAAATCAAAGAAAGCTGTAGATCACATGGGACACTTGGAGGAAATGTTCGCAATTCTTCGAAAGTACGGAATGAAGCTCAATCCATTGAAATGTTCATTCGGAGTAGAATCCGGGAAATTTTTGGGTTTCATTGTGAGCGCCAGGGGCATTGAAGCCAATCCTACTCAAATCACAGCTCTAAGGGAGGTCAAAGCCCCTAAAACAAAGAAAGAAATGCAAAGTCTCAATGGAAAAGTCGCTGCTCTGAGTCGCTTCATTTCCAAAGCCACAGACAAATGCATTCCCTTCTTTGACGCTCTAAAGAAAGGAAAGAAAAATTTTGAATGGACTCCCGAATGCCAGAATGCTTTCGATGAACTAATTCATCACATGGAAACACCTCCGGTTCTCTCCAAGCCTACTGACGATGAAGACCTTTTCATCTATTTAGCAATTTCATCTCACGCCCTCAGTGCGACACTTGTACGGGAGGATATGAAAGTACAGCGTCCAGTCTATTACATCAGTAAACGGTTCACTGGGGCGGAGATGAATTATTCGAAGATAGAAAAGCTCGCCTATTGTTTGCTAATTGCTTCTAGGAAGTTGAGACCATACTTTCAAGCTCATCCTATCAAGGTTCTTACTGATCAACCTCTAAAGCAAGTCCTGTTTCGTCCTGAAACTTCGGGTCGTCTTTTGAAATGGAACATTGAACTCAGCCAGTATGACATCACATACCATCCCCGGAGAGCAATCAACGGACAAGCTTTAGCAGATTTCATCGCAGAATCTACTGACAGAGGCGATAGTGAAAATGGAACAACTGACGGCATTCCAATCCAGTGGAAGTTGTATGTTGACGGATCGAGGAATGATTACTGTTCTGGGGCAGGGGTTGTGCTTGAAACCCCCGAAGGACGATCATTGTGTTATGCATTGAGACTGGAATTTCCTTCAACAAACAATGAAGCGGAGTATGAGGCTCTTATTGCTGGCTTAAAAATTGCCAAGGAACTAAACATCAAAGTGTTACAAATCTTCAGCGATTCTCAACTCATTGTTTGGCAGATAAAGAAAGAGTTTCAGGCTAAAGGTGGAAATCTGCCCGCATATTTGTCAAAGGCATGTGAACTTCTCAAAGATTTCAATCACTACACGATAAGTCATATTCTTCGGGTAGAGAACATGAAAGCAGATTCTCTAGCAAAGTACTCAAGTTCTGGAGAAGCTCAATTACTGGGATTAGTTCCTGTAGAAGTTCTGTCAGCTCCAAGCATTGATGAAATGGATGTTGATTGGATTATGGCTACGTCTCAAGAGCATGAATCATGGATGACTCCAATCAAAGAATACCTACTCAGTGGTTCCCTGCCAGAAAGTTCTAAGGAACGACGAAAACTATTGAGAAAAGCGTCAAGGTATATAATTCAAGATGGCCGATTATACAGACGAGGATTTTCAATGCCTCTGCTCCGATGTGTAACTAAGGAAGAAGCCAAGACAATTCTAGCCGAGATACACGGAGGAGAATGCATAGATCATTCAGCTGGTCAAACTTTAGCCAAGAAAGTTCTCCGATATGGGTATTTCTGGCCCGACATTAACCGGGATGCTGCTATTTACTCTAGAAAGTGCGACAAATGTCAAAGATTTGCAAAAATCCCAAAAGCACCTTCCACCGAACTCACACAGATGGTCAGCCCATGGCCATTCGCCATTTGGGGGATAGATCTAATCGGACCATTACCAGTTGCCAAATCAGGAATCAAATATGCTATTGTAGCCGTTGATTATTTCACCAAATGGGCTGAAGCTGAACCTTTGGCCACCATCACTTCTAAAAAGATGATAAATTTTGTAACGAAAAATATCATTTGCAGATATGGTGTGCCACAGAAAATAATCACAGACAATGGTACTCAGTTTGAAAGTGAAGAGTTCCAGGATTTTTGCAAACGGTTCAGAATTCAGAAAAGCTTCTCAGCAGTGGCTCATCCGCATGCAAACGGGCAAGTGGAAGCAGTAAATAAAATCATCAAGTCAACCATCAAAAAGCAACTCGAAAGAGCAAAAGGTGGTTGGGTTGATAAGCTTCCATTAGCACTATGGGCATACATGACTACTCACAAAACTGCAACCGGGCACACTCCATTTTCACTGGCATACGGATCAGAAGAAATTATTCCAGTGGAAGTAGAAGTTCCTTCACATAGAAGAGTTCATTTCAACGAAGCTGAAAATGAAAAGCTGCAACTTGAAGCACTTGATTTTCTTGATGAGAAAAGAGAAGAAGCTAGGCTCAGAGTTTCAGCTTATCAACAAAGGATAGCCAGGCACTTCAACTCTAAAGTTCGCCAACGCAGCTTTGAGGTCGGGGACTTAGTTTTGAAAAGGATCATGACGGCAACTGGTGTGTTTGGACCAAACTGGGAAGGACCATATGCCATTGGCAGTAAACTTCTTGATGGCACTTTCAAACTCATAACTGTTGAAGGAGATCCAATTCCAAGAGCCTGGAACAGCAACCACTTACGTCCTTATTTTACTTGAAAGAAAAAGCTTTGCTCAAAATTGTAAAATAGTGATGAATGTATCAGTTGTATTGTAAAAATTGTAAATCAATGTGAATGAATGAAAGCTATAAAGTGGATGTAGGCCCGATTCTTGGCCGAACCACTATAAATCTTGTGTTCTTTACTATTTCATAATGCCTGTTTTATTTCGATATGTAAATACTTTAAATGTATTGCTAAAATGTCGATTCAAAATTGCAGGACATTAAAACAAGGCTTGCTCGTCACAAAGCCAAGCGACCTCTATAAATCACCTGTTATGCAAATACCAAGCGACAAAAAAAAATTCCAAATACAAATCCTATACAAGGAGAACTTCACATAAAAAATTGGCGACTCCACTGTGACAAACCTTTGTTAATTAGTTGAGATTGTCGATATGAACAGACATCCAACTAGATAACTTGCGTTTGTCCCGTGAAGTCCACTTCTTCGAACACAGCAATGTAAGGAAAGAAGATGCGCTTGGGAACGATAATAAAAGATCGCTAATGAGCAGATGATGAGAGAACATTGCCAAGCAAACAAAGAAGCAGCCAAAAGGAGGTATGCTTCTCAATAAAAGGGTCAGTAAGAACCACCGAAGGGACACCTTCCCAAGCAGATGGAACAGGGCCCTTGCTAACTGATCGTGATGCATCCGATCAGGCAGCTTGCGTCCGTCCCGTGGATCTACTTGCCCCTGAGAAGCAACCTTCCTGGCACACCAACCAACCAACGCTCCTTCTCAAAGGTCAACAAAGCCCTCTAACGAGGCGCGCCAAAAAATGAAAGTACTTTCCTCAATCAAAAAAAGATTGGTGGAACCACCGGAGGGGCACCTTCCCAAGATGAAGGAACAGGGCCCTTGATTAGTTAATTGTGATCGTTTGTGCAAACGAACATCCAATCAAGCTACTTGCGTCCGCCCCGTGGATCCATTCAACCATGAGAAAGTAACTTCCAGGCAATCAAAAAGCCCTCTTCGGAGGCACAAGCCCTCTTCGGAGGCACATGACCTCTTCGGAGGCAAAAGCCCTTTCCCAAGGCACCACAAGCCCTCTTCGGAGGCACATAACCTATTCGGAGGCAAAAGCCCTTTCCCAAGGCACCACAAGCCCTCTTCGGAGGCACAAGCCCTTTTCGGAGGCACAAGACCTCTTCGGAGGCACAACTCTTTAAGAGGAGCCCTCTCCGGAGGCATGTCCCAAAATAGAATGCTCGAACGAAAAGCCTTCTCCGGAAGCACAGTTCAACTCTCAAAGGAAGGTTAACTTGTTCATCTCAAAAAGTTCCTCCTAAAAAAGTTGAAATGCTACAAAATTCTTTCAGAAAAGTTCATTTCACTACATAGGGAAATCTACTTTCTTTTTTGACAAATGAAAGTGATCATCCCCGATAGTTGAAGTGTTCTTCAGAAAGAAAGAAAAAATAAAAATTTCTCCAAAAAACGAGATATACTCTATTAAAAGCAAGATGATTCCTCCACTAAAAGTGGAATTGTTATTCTCTGAAGTGAGAATATCAGTCTTGTAAAAGCTAGAAGTATTGCAATGCACATATGGTATAGGGGCAACACTATACAATTCAATTATATTAATAAAAGCAACATGCCACAAGTTCATTGCAATATCACAAAAAATAGATGTGGAATAAATGTATTCCCAAACACAAACAAAAAGTTTGTACAAGTAAAAGGAATCGTTTATTCTACACTAAAAAAGAGAAAACAGATGCGTTCTCACATACACAAGAATTTGTACAAGTAAAATTACTGTTTTATTTAGTACTATGAAAATTCTTTACATGTGCAGATATCTCAAAAAAAAAGCAAAAGCAGGGACCGGTACCCGCACAATCTCCGGTCTATACATGTAAAAAGCAAAATAAGAAGTAGAAAGTCCAGCTTGTCACTCCTTCTTTCCGCCACCCTTGGAGCCTTTGCTTGGCCTAATAGTTAATTTCGGAATCCGATGTGGGCGGGACGGAGAAGGAGGAGTGGTTGGGTCTTCTTCTGTTTTGTCTTCCCCAGTCAAAGCACCTCTCTTCTTCTTCCTTATGGCATGCTTCCCCTTCCTCTTCGAAGAAGATTCGCTCCCCGGAGTAGCAAGTAATGTTGAAAGCTTCGGGTCATCACCTAGAGACCGCTCCGGGGTCTTCTCAATGTCTTCAAGATCCTCCGCCTTCTACTCCTGCGAAACAGCCGGATCGTCCAGGCCTTGAAGAGCTTCGATTTTTTCTGCCTGCGATCTCGGTTGGGAAGCAGAAGGAGGAGTAATCTGTGAAGATGGAGGGACGGCAACTGAAGGAGTGGAAACTTGTGCAGTGTTTGGTGCCTCCGCTGTAGAAGAAAAGAAGTTAAAATCAACATCTCCCGAAAATAGAGAGGGTATCGGTTCACCAAAGTTTAAGTAACAAGTAAGAAGGTCATCAAACTCGGTTAAATCAAATAACTGGTTCATTGGGCCCGGAACAACGCCAAAATTACCTGGAGGAGTTGGCTTCGCAAGGTCAATCTCGAATTTCTCGGCTTCAGTATCGTCCGATGCCTCATCCTCAGTGGGAGTGGTCGCAGTTTCTTGGGCAATTTTAGCTGGGAGTGAAGAATGGGAGCCGGAATCCATAATGTTTACATCGGCCGAAGTGGAAGTATGAACAGGGGCAGTTAAAGGAGCTTCTTCTTTTGAAAGCTCTTCTCCCAGTGATTCAGCCCGTGCTTTAGCAAGCTGCTCCTTCCCTTTAACAAGAGCGGCGCGAGCCTCATCATCAAGATAGCGAGCCTCGAGTTCTGTTTCATCATAGCCGGCACCTTTAAACATATCAATTGCGGCTTCCCACACTTCAGCCAGAGTGATTTCATAATCAAGACCCAGAAAAGCAAGGCTCCCACGACCCAGAACGCTGTGTAAATAAAAGTCGAATAAGGTAGAGCTGATGTTTGCTTTCGTTGCCTCATGTGATTGCTCAGCCGCTTCTTTTTCGGCAACGGCAGCAACCCGACCAGTAATAGCCCCATCCCGCTCTGTCTCAGCTTTAGCGAGTCGAGACTTTAGTAACTCAATCTCCACGTTCTGGGAGGTGACTTTTTCCCGCAGTTCGGTGTTTTCTGTGCGATATTTCTCAGTAGTGTGCTGCTCAGCGGCAAGCTTCATTTCGACATCTCTTTGTGCAGCATGTTCATCCCGCACTTGCTTCTGAAAGACTTCTTCTTTTTGAGTATGTGATGCAGAAGAAGAGGCGAGATTTTCCTTAAGCTGCTTAACTTCAGATGCAAGCCTTGCATTGTCATCCGCGATGTTCGTCATCTCTGCGTCATGCTGCTTGCACCATTTATCCCATTCAGCTTTATCACTCTCCAGAGTCAGCATGTTTTCAAGATTCATATGGTTGACTCTCTGGAGTTCATCAACAAGTTTCTGCCATTGCGACATCCTCTCAATGTTAAGCCGAACTGCATCGAGACTTTTAAGCATGTCTTGCTTATCGATTGGGACCAAATCCAGGTCAAAGCGCACTCCTTTTAAGCACCAGTTTGGAAACCAGCTTTGAAGTGTTGGAGGGCCGTCTTTAACCTGATATTGGGGCCTGCTGATAATCGTTTGGATGTCGGTTTTTCTTTAAAAGAGGAGAGCCGGCCGGAATATCAGAGGGGATAGGAGCATCAGTCTTCCCAGAAATTACAGACATGTCACTTGGCTTGGACCGTTTGCTCGATTCGTCAGTAATATGAGTCTTCCCCTTGTCATCATAAGACTTTCGCTTATGGGAATCGTAACTTCTATGGGAAGAATCATATCGATCAGTGTCTCTTCTTCTCTGCTGCTGTTCATAATCCCATTTTTCTTGAGCCTTCCTTTGGGCCCGTTCCTCATCTGTCTCTCTCTGGTCGCCTAGATATTTCCTAAAGTCATAGGATCCACGACCTCCATGGCGTTGAAATGAGGTACGAGCCGGTACGAGCCGGTACGCCCCATCGGAGAATCTGAAAACCGAAAAAGAAGTAAAGTTTAGAAATTTCCAGAAAAAGAGGATAAATGCTTATAAGTGCTGAAAAATCCTAAGTGTGTGCGGCGTGCGAACTACGTGCGTCAAACTACAAACCACGCTTTAGTGCGGGAATGGAGACGACAGGTGTAGAAGGCGTCGAAGTTTGTTTCAAAGAGGAAGTCGATTCAACGACAGGAGAATTCGCCTTTGGAAGATTATCCTTGAAAAGCTCTTGAGAAGTTATCATTATGTCACTCAAGTCATCAAAGGTGTCATCATTATGATGCTCAGCAGAATTCTCCTTTTCAACTTCCACATCGGCTGATTTTTTGGAAATTCGAGGATTTTCGTCCCCTTCAATAATTGGAGCAAGCGCCGGTTTGCTGGACGTTCCCGCAACGCCAATAGAAGTAGAACACTTTACTAGTGCAGTGTCTACAGTTGGCTCCTTTGGAGCCATATCTTCCGTTGAAGCTGGGGCATCTGATGTTTGCGCTGGAAGATTAGAAACTTCACGAGGCTGGGTAAAGTGAGAAGAGTGTAAAAGACCGAATTGATGTAAAAATTCGTCTGTCAATAGAAACTGGATACTCCTTTCCTCAACCGGCACCGCCATAAGCCTCTCAAAAGTCGCTTTGTGACCGGGATTTCTAGAAGGAGGAGGAAGTGCTGAAAAGAAAAGGGTAAAGTTAATACTCGATAACTCGAACTTCGACAAGTTCGAAAAAACATAAGAAGCAGAGACAAATGATCTTACTCCCTACTCTCCAGATGGCGTAAAATCCTGGAGGACAGCGGACATAGAAAAACTGACTTAGGAAATTGTGAACACTGTCTGGGAGACCAACGATCAACTTACGATTTCGAACACTTCTCACAACTGTAATGGAAGGATGGTCTTTGTGCTTTGTAAATGTGCACAGGAAGCGAATTTCTCCAAAATTGGGAAAATGGTCCAGCGTTCTCCTAAAAAGCACACACAGTCCCAGCAGGATGGCGTAGCCATTAGGGTGTAATTGAAAAGGGGAGATAGATAGTCGGAGAAGAAGTTCTCGAAGGCAGTCATTAAATGGGGGGATAGCTCCACTCGAGCACATTTGGCGGTTAACTGCGACAAAACCATGGGGCGGTCTATCAGCAGTATCATCTATTCCAGGGAGCAAAGCGTCAGCTTCGGCAATGCCAAACTGGGTGCATAGTTGACAAAAGGCTTTATGGCTCAAAGTAGTAGGAGTCCTTTCTGGAGGATTGTTTAATGGAGTAGCGATTGGAAAAACTCCTCCAGCTGGTTCCAAATCTTCGTGTTGAGATGTCATTCTACACAAGGAACTGGATGATCAAATATTAAGGTGCACGTTTCCTAAAAAGTGTGAAGTGTTGTGCAGAACCAATAAAAAAAAATATATAATAACAAGTAAACACAACTGGAATTAAACTAGTCGACAATCAGTTGATTATGAGATTTCAGAACTTGTTAATATCTAAGTACAGTGTTAATGTAAACAAATCAGTTTCAGTTGGCTATTACGATTTTGCTTTAATACTTCACTTGAATTGGTTATTGTACAACATTTCATTCATGCATTGCATTTAATTTGATTCTTTCTTTATCGACTAATCTGTCATTTGATGCGGGCAATCAGTGGCAGTATATTCATCCCAGTTTTCTGTGAATGTTATGACAGGCAATCAGAGTTATTGATAATCTGTAGAAGAATGCAACAAAGTTCAACAGTTCAAAGTTCAAGGCAGTGAGAAATATGTTCAAGTTCTAGCTCGCCCACGGTTTAAAGGATATGTACAAGTCAGGTTGAGTCGTAACTCTTAAATCATGGTACATATTCAAGCAGAAATTTGAACAAGTACTAAGTCGTAACCGACTCAAGTGAAAAGTCGCCCATAACTCAAGCATTGACTCGACAACGACTTAGGCACAAACTCGGCTGCGACTTAAGAAATGGTTCCTGCAGGTTAGGGTCAACTATTCTCTAGGTCGTAGGTCATGAAGTATAGAAGAAGCTTCAATTCTCTGCAACGAAAAACTCCGAAGTCCTAACTCGTCCACGACTTAAAGCTTACGGCGTAAAAAGGATAATTCGGTGAAGGCTTAAGTCGGGAGGGCGCATAGGTCGTACGATGCTACTAAATCGTAACCGAGTTAACATCTTATTGACTTTTCCCCTGAATTCCTAACCCGATATCCTCCTAACCCGTTAACCCAATAACCCTTCCATGATCGGGAACCCTCATTTTTCACACTGCTTAAAACACCCAAAAAACCAAGATTATATCGCCAAAGCTTCGCCAAATTAGTCAGTTAAGCCTGAAACGCGGTAATCCATCATCTCCATCGCCCCGATCATCAAAAACTAAATCGAGCGGGATCGAGTGCACGAACTGACGATACCATGGAATTCGCGACAAAGCATTGCATGAGAGGATGGATCGAGTACAAGGATGAGGATTCACGAAGTAATGGTGATCGGGAATCAAGAAGGGAGCAAGAACACTTACACAATAAGGAATCGGTGATCGATCGACTGTTGAAGAAAGGAAAAAATCGCCTTGAGGAAGCTCGGGAGAATGTTAATAGTAGAAACGATTTAGGAGATAGGCAATGGATAAAAGGAGTGACTCAATCATTTTATACCTCGGAGCAACGGAAGTTGGATCGGCCCACACGAGTTAAGGTGAGTCGAAGCACACGACCTACGACTTAGGCGTGTACTTCGAGGGGCAAATGTTAATCCTTAATTCCTCACGGCTTAAGAATGGTACGACTCAAGGAGGGAGTGCAACTTAGCGACTTAAGTTATGCCACGACATAACGAGTTAAAAGCATGACCGACTTATAAAGTGTGCCGACTTAACAGGTCACGACGTAAGGCAGCATACGACCTAAGCTACAGGCCCGACTTAACAGGAGCCGACTTAAGATAATCTACAGCTTAAGAACTAAGACCGACTTAGGAAGGCTCCGAGTTAAGGAAATGCTCCGGGTTAAGGAAATGCTCCGACTTAAGGAGATGCTCCGACTTAAGGGTTTACAAGATAGGGAAGTCTCCGACTCAAGGCTGTTACTATCTTAACGACTTAAGGAGATGCTCCGACCTACGACTTATGTTAAGCCGCTGCCGACCTATAACTGCGTATTCAGGAGTAACTGGTGAGTGCGCTCCTATCTCGTCGCCGACTTAGAGCCTACGACTTACTATAAGTCGGCTACGACTTAAGGAATTAGAGAATTTTTCCTACTCAGATTCGACCCTATAAATACCCCCCAACCTCCAACAAGGAGAGGACTTTTGGCCATTCATTTCTTCAAGCGCCGTCACTCTGTCGAATTCTCCACTCATTCAACAATTAAAGATCTTCAAGCATTCGAGGCACTACAACAAGCTTCGAGAAGAATTCCTTACATCCAACACGGATTCATCGAGTTTCATCATCGAAGACTGAGCTAGTAGTCAAGATTGTTTCTTGTGATCAAATTGTACTGTTTTCATAAGAGATTTGTACCGAGTTGTAACCAAATTCAGTAATAAAGAGATTCAAAGTGGACGTAGGCTTAATCTCAAGCCGAACCACTATAAAGTGCTGTCTTTTACTGCTTTTCTGCTAGTTTACTGCTTAAATTCTGTTCTCGTTACACGGGTGGTGCTTTCACGATTCTATTACACACACCGGGTGTTAGCGTTCACTTTTTAACGTTAACACCATGCAATCGGACTATCTCCCTCATAAAAATTTCAGCTAAAGTAGCATCGATCCTTGTTGGTTTTACTAGTATAAAACGTGCGCTCTTCGTTTGCCGATCCATGATAACCCATATTCCTTCATTTCCATTTCTGGTTCTAGGTAAACCATCGATAAATCCGTCGATATCCTTTCCCATTTCCAATTATGTACTTCCAAAGGTTGTAATAATCCGGTTGTCTTCTAATGATCACATTTGATCTGTTGACAGCACGAATACCTGCTAACATAGACTGAAATGTCCTTCATTCGTGGCCACCAAAATACTCTTTTCATGTCCTTATACATTTTATGAACACCTGGATGAATACTTAACCAAGATTTGGCATTCATACAAAACTTCCTGCTGCAGCCCATCCACATCTGGAACACACAATCGTCTATTCATCCTTATAACACCTCGACTATCCATCTCAAAATCTGAACAGCTACCTCCCTTGACTCCTTGAATTAATCCTTTTAATATTTCATCCTTCATCTGATTGCTCATAATCCTTTCTTGAACTCTCGGGGTAACCGCCAGGAGAGTCAAAACAACATTCCTACTTAAGGCATCTACCACCACATTAGCCTTCCCTGGCGTATACAGAATATCCAATTCATAAGCCGCTAGAAACTTTAACCGTCTCTGTTGCTTCAGGTTCCGATCCTTCTGAGTAAAAAGATATTTCGGGGATTTATGTTTCGTAAAGAGCTCGAATTTTTCACCTAATTTAAGAAAGAGAACATACTCCTAAAATCTCTAAAGATTAGAAAGAAACTAAGAAGAATAGAAGGATCCTTACCCAGCAAGTTGTGTATCCACATTTTTAATGCAAAGACAACAGCTAGCAACTCCAAGTCATACGTAACATAGTTCTTCTGGTGAGGCTTCAACTGCCTGCTTGCATACAAAATCACCCTACCATGCTGCATCAATGCATCACTCAAGTCCCACACCACATGCATCTATGTAAACCATGAATCCACTATTTCCATTTGGAAGAGCCAAAACTGGTGCACAGGTCAATCTCTTTGTAACAACCCGCATATTTAATGATTATGTATTTGAATATTTTATTTAAATATTTTATCGTTAGTCGGATTTTAGTCCGAAAAGCTACTTTTTGCATACGGTCAAATTAGGACTCGAGACCTTCTCCATTTAGTTCAAAATGACGTTTGCGATCTTTTTGAGTGTAAACTTCGATATGTTTGGAGATAGTGGAATTTTCATCACTTTTTGCTTTGACCTTTGGTTTGGGGCTGAAGCATTCACTAACTCAGCCCAACCCCATCCTTCTCTTCACAACTTCATTCTTCATTTCTAAAATATAGAAGCTTTATCAAAAATGGAGGAGGGAATGGGAAATTAAAAGTCCAAGCTCAAGATCTTTAGCAAATTCATCTTCTAATACCAAATTCAAGAAGAAGACATTGATTCAAGCTTGGGGATGTTCTTGCTTTGCTTCAAGCTTCATCTTCATTGGTTTTTGGAGAAAAGGTGAGATTTTTATCTCACAATTCTTGCCTATAACTATCTTGGACTGTTTGGGATGTATTCCTATCACTTTAGCATGAGTACTTACATGTGGTTTGGATTGGATTGGCGAAAAACTCCAAATTTTAGTGTTTTGGTGAATTTCCTGCAGTTAGGTCGTTCTGCCTCGGAACTGGCTCGTCCCACTTAGGCCGTTCGCCCCTAGGTCGTAGGTCGCTGGGCCATAGGTCGCTCGACCATATGTTGCTTAGGTCGTTCTGCCTTGAATATTTAGGTCGTTCGTCCTTAGGTCGCGAGTCCTTAGGTCGCGTGTCTTTAGGTCGCGAGTTTTAGGTCGCGTGTCTTTAGGTTGCGAGTTTTAGGTCGAGTGTCTTTAGGTCGCGAGCTTTAGGTCGCGAGTTTTAGGTCGCGTGTCTTAGGTCGCGAGTTTTAGGTCGTGTGTCTTTAGGTCGCGAGTTTTAGGTCGCGAGTCCTTAGGTCGCGAGTTTTAGGTCGCGAGTCCTTAGGTCACGAGTCTCTTTTCCTTAGGTCGTTAGACCTTATAATCCTTAGGTCGCTAGGCCTTGCTTCACTTAGGTCGCTGGACCTTATATCCATTAGGTCGCTGGACCTCGTATCCCTTAGGTCGCTCGACCTGTCTTCCACTTAGGTCGTAGGTCGCATGGCCCCTGGACCCCTGCGACCTGACCGGGCAGGTCGAACCCCATAGCGGGGGTGTTGCCCTTGCACCCCCACCTAGGGGGTTGCCACCCCCCTGGACCCCCCTCCGTAGGGGATCTTATCTGAAAAACATTCAACAAAACTTCCACTTTGATGTATTTTGAGCTGATTTCCTTGGATTTTATTCACGTCTTCGTATGTGAATTTCTGTGATTGATTGTTCTATAATCATTTTTGTGTTTTGTCACTTTAAAAAATATGAAGGTTTCAATACTAGTAGTAAATATCAAAACTCTTTTATCAAAACATTTTCAACTCTATTTTTAATACCAAACTCGTTTATAAAACCGTTTTCCAATCTATTAGTATATACAAGCCTTTACCTCACTCGGATGAGAAATCTAATTAAACGGCTTAGCAAAACAAGTGGTATGAAACGCTTGCGTTTACTTCGTCGGTTAATTCTTGGACTTGTTCGATTGAACCTCTTGTGATAATTTCCTAGTGAAGATCTACAGTTTGTTCGTAAATATTTAAGTTAAGCTAGTGGTTATGGGACATGAAGCTAAACTTTTATATTTACTAGCTTAATGTAATTGACACTTCTTGATGATCATAACGATCCTTTTTATGATTTAGACTAGAATTTGTGCGATGTCTATTTGTCTGCACGGTTAGACTAGACCTCATCCGTGTGATTTCGACTCACACATATCTCTTTGGCTACGAGGTTAGTCTAGACACCATTTGTGTGATTTCAACTCACACATATCTCTTTGTTGCGAGGTTAGACTAGACACCATTTGTGTGATTTCGGCTCACACATATCTCTTTGTCTTCAAGGTTAGTCTATACCTCACTGGTGTGATTTCGACTCACACATATGGGGTAGCTCCCCATGGTCTTCGGACGGTTATGTGATAGGCCTCTTTCCTTTTTTATGATTTCTGGATTTCGTGTGATGATTTCTGAAAATTTTATTCTTCACCTATTTTCGTGATTTCTATTGATATGCTTTATCAATTTTCACATTGGTGTTTTCATGTGTCATTGACTTGTTATGAATCAAGTTTAGGGTATGATACCCCATTTTATCTTTGAGAAGATTCTTGTGATATTGTTTTATCTCTTGTTGATTTTCAATTACATACTTATAGTAGTATGCCATTATGGTTATTACATGTTCATGCCATGTCTTTTACTTTATACAGTATCATCTGATAATTATAGCTAGACTGGTCCGTTTATAATTTTCTTATAAATAATACTCGGGTCAAACCGAGATGTTACAGGTGCTTCTACTTGACTTCTCTTCAGGATTATTCTGACTTTTGGCTAACTACATAGATTAGTAGTTTTTTGATGTACACATTTGAGATATAGACTCCATGTCGTGTACTTATTCTTTTGTATAGCACATGTTGCTATTCTTTTTGTATTATCGTGGATCTTTCTGACCACTACTCTGATGTACACTTTCATGTGTTATATATACATTCTTATCTTCTTTCGCCTTTGTGATATGGATATCTGTGACTGGTTTATGTTATGATTATTTCTATGTTTGTTTCCGAAGATTATATATAGCCACTGTGTGATAGCTTTGAGTTTGTATCAGTATCTTGGATTTCCTCCTTAAATGATATACATCCTATTCTACCTGACATATCGGTGCTCGCACAAAGAAGTCACATGGATGGTCGCTCCTCCACAGCCTTATTCTCCGTGCTAATTGACAGCACTACATCGTAGTGTTCTTGGTCAGCATGGGTATAGAGGTGGGGCGTCACACTCTTCTTCAATTTCAAAAATGCCTCTTTATACTTTGGAGACCATACAAACTTCTCCTCCTTCTTAGTTAGCTTAGTCCAATGAGATGAAATCTTGGAATAATCCTGAATAAACCTCCTCAATGTCTCCAACACCATTTGCAAATGATGTTTATGCTCCTTCTCAGATTTGGGGTATAAGGATGTCATCGATGAAAACTAATACAAACTTGTTAAGAACATCTCGAAAAACATGGTTCATGAGATCTACAAAATATGTAAGTGCATTGGTTAGCCCGAAAGGCATAACCAACCACTCAAAGAAACAACCAGGGCCCCTAAACCCAGTTAAGGGTATACTACCTTCAGCAACCCTCAACTGATGGAATCCAGTAGCTAGATCCATCTGAGAAAATACCATAGCTCCATGGAGTTGATCAAATAGATCATCGATACGGGATAAGGGATACTTGTTCCTAATGGTTAGCTTATTAAACTCCCAATAACTGATGAACAACCTTAAAGATCCGTTAGACTTAGCCGCAAACACCACAATAGATCCCCAACTCGAACGGCTATGTCTAATCAATCCTCTCCTTAACAGGTCCTGGATTTGACTTACCAACTCCTCTCCCACTTGGAGAAATCCTTCACTTAGTTTAAACCACAGGCCATGCACCAGAGACCAAATCAATGCGAAACTCTATCTCTTAATGCGAGGGTAAACTTTTAACCTCTTCGAGTACATCCGGAAAATTCTTAACAACTTCAATTGACCTAAGATTTTCTTGGGATGCCTGTAGGGCTTAAGAGACTACACATATGAATATCGGGTTCCTTACATGATACATTACCAATTCTCCCCAAATTGGTTACTAAAGATATAATTCTTTCATTACAAGCTAAAACAACTCCATATTTCGACAACTAATTCATACCCAAAATAATATCAAATCCTTTAAAGTCTAAAACATACGAGTCGCAAGAAAAGTGATAAGAAAGGTAGGAAATTGGCATATCTTTACAAATCATATTCAAAGGGGTTACACCACCTATGGGGTTAGAGACACACATAGAGTTTTCCACAACGGGCTTTCGATGCCAGGTCCCTATTTTTGAAGTTGTTATAAGAAAAGTCCATGTAGTAATGAGTTTGTAAATTAGGTCTCTGTTTTACTAAATCAGAAAGTAAAAAATATCTTGTAGTTTGCTGATAGAAAATGCAAGTTAACTTGCGCTTTTTAAAAAGTTTTTCAAAAATTAAAAAAAATCAAATTTCTTTATTCGTAAATAAAATTAATTGTTATTTAAGTATAAATTCTAAAAAATAACTATATTTTTTCACAATTATCCAATTTCATTGAATTTTATGTTTTTTTCAAAACCTGCAAGTACCCTTGCATTTTCTTTAAGAAAAGTGAAACTTACCTTGCGTTTTCTATTTTTCGAAAATAGGGATGTAATTTACATATTCATTTCAGCGGGGACTTTTCTTTTGACAACATCAAAAACAGGGACCTGCAACTTTTTTCTTGTTTCTACAATACTAGAAATAAGATGAAATTTACCTACTGATTCACAAGAGATAAAACTATGAGAGGTACCAATATCAAATAATGCTTGAACAAAAATACCATTAGTCCTTAAGGTACCTTTATGGACACCTTTCCCCTTCACATTTTTTGAAGTACACGGTTCATTCTTAATGGCGTACAACTTGAGCCACCGCACCTTTTTCATGAGTGGGCGATCCTTTACTATATGCCCGGGCTGATGGCAATCAAAACAATGAGTCTTCTGGACCATCGGAGAGATGGTTCCGCTTTGCTGCTTTGGAACTTCATGACTCTGACCATACCTGGCAAAATGTCCTTTCTGCTTGCAAAATATAACAACCACTATCCTTATGCTTGCCTCTTTGACCTTCTCCATATTTCCCTTTTCCTTGATTCCTCCAAATTGGATTGAACTTCCTCTTGTTAGAACCACCACCACTGGTATTTCCATTGGTTGGTGCTACTGGAGTAGGCTTCATCTTTTCTAAGGCCTCATACCTTAGATCCATATTAACTAAATCCGAAAAAGTACCTTTACCGTGAGCAGTCATTTTCTCATGGTACTCTTCCCTCATACACAAAACAAAAATCTCGTTCTTCTTTAATGAGGTGTTGATAAATTCTAGTCCAAAACAAGATAATTCGTTGAACTTCATCTCATATATATTCTGCTACAGATAGATCCCTTTGCTTCATGTCCATGAGGTTGCGGTACATCCTCGTCCTTCCTTCTATTGGCAAGAATTAATCCTCAAAAACTTCTTTGAATCGGGCCTACGAAAACTCTTCTTTTGGAACATTTGTAGTAAGGGAATCCCATTAAACTGCTGCTCCCTCTTGCAGTTGCCATGCTGCTAAAAACCTTTTTTGTTCGTTGGATAAACTAAAACCATTAAAAATCTTTTCGCAAGATCGCAACCAAGCTTGCACAATCATGATAGAGTCATTTCCTTTAAACGGTTTTCCTCCGAGGTTGGTGTAATCCTTACATAAGTTGCGAAATTTACTCTTGGCTGCTCTGGTGCTGCCTCTTTGGTAATCCAAACTCCTCCCGGATTTGGGATTCGACCGTTTGTAGTCATAGTACTACCTTCTCCCCTACCTCGTCCACCTCTATTACTCATGTCTTACTACATGCATATAGTAAGATAATCTTAGAATACTTGGACAAGATAAAACTTGAAAGAAGGGTACTAATCAAACCTATCAAGCTGATCTATCTATCAGAGACATACATACATACATACAAATATATATATATATATATATATATGAATAAAAATTACAAATACGCAATCTCGAATTTGACCCTAACCCGAGACCTAAGTGCTCGCTTCAACCTGGCTCTGATACCAAAATTGTAAGGGCTGTCTTTCTTGCACCGAAAGACGAGCCATTAAGGGTAGAAGGAAAGGAAATAAGAAGAAACTACACAATCATAGAATCTCACCACGAATCATAACAACATTTAATATATAACATAGGATATTACATGGTCATTCCCATATAAATAATACATCAGAGTCGTTACATTACAACTTCACTACATAGTTATAACTACCTATCCATCACAAAACACATAGATCATACACAAATACACAACAAAATAAGATAATAATTAGCTAATGGTGAAGCCACCAGCTTCAGCTCCTTCAAAATGCTTCTGTAAGAAACCTAGGTCACTTGGCTACTTATACAAATTTGAGTACCCAAGAGTTTTTGGGAAAAGAAAATAAACTTCGGGTCAGACATGGGTCTGGTGTTAGTAAACCCAAACTACTTGATTCTTAGTTATATAAAACATTTTGAAAATCAAAGGTATCTCGTAAGACCACACCGCACATAAACACGGACGGGTTTCACCTTACGATGACCAAAACAATTTATATAGAAATCAAGTGATATTATCATAATGTCTAGGGTTTTAAAGTAGAATAGAACATAGCTAAAATGCTTGCATCTCACATTTCAACATATTTGAGTACAACTAAATCCATATGGCACTTATTAGAGAATGGATTCCAAACAATAATTGTGATACTAAGGCACGCCAGTCACGGTGCATCTCTAGGTTAAATAACACCGAGGACCTCGCCTGTATCCCCTACCAAATTAAGACCATCCTACTCCTTGCTCGACAGTACCGAATAAGATCACCCCTCAGTTGGGATCAGCAACCGTACTGAAGCATACATGAGTTGATAGTAGGGACTCTAGATAGGGATGATTTTATCCTAATGGGAGCGACCTACTTAGCCTTACTGCATCTTCCCTGTTTTAGTCATTCTCGGTTGATGAGGCCTAAGGCTAAGTTTAACTTTTTTATAGCATTGCCACTTGGAATGCTAACATTGCCTTCCAAATGTTGACACAATGTCACCACTCATCCATACAATTTTTTCAGGAGATGAACGAACCTAAGGCACTATCTCCACTACACCCATTTTGGAATCACCCTCAAGGGTAGTAGCAAATAGCCCTTGCACTTCGAAGTCTTCATCTTGGACCTTGTCTTTACTATTTTGAATTCGAACATTTATGTTCGTTCGAAGTGGTTTTCGAATTAATATCTGATCCTGGTCTCTCCAAACCAACGTTCGATAATTTTAAAGGGTCAAGTTGTTTATATTGGACTATTCCACTATATGGGTGTAAAGATTTACATGCGAACATAAGTTCCATATGCTTAGCTTATAATGACCCGATTATCGAAATTAACCCCCTTGTATTCATCACATCCTCGAAGTGCGGTACTTGTGATAAGTACAAGTCGACGTACTTTCAATAAAACATGTCAACGTTTTATTACAACTACTTTAATTCATATAGCTACTTATAGCATGGAAAGAGATCCTTGATTTTAAAACACTCACATAAACAAGAAAAGTGGTTAAAAAATTAACAGATAGAGTTTTAAAAGAAACTTTAAAATAAATAACCCTTGATTAAATCATAAGTTTAAAACTCAATCAAACCTTAATTAACCCTATTAAATTAAAATTGAATCGTTAATGGTCCTAATTTATTCTACAAGTAAACCTTAATTAAAGTTTAACTAATAACATTTTTCTAAGAAATTAAACCTTAACTAAGTGGATAATTAACCTTTAATTAAATAATAATTAATTAAATACTTAACTCTAATTAAATAATTAATTAAAATAAATAAACTTGATTAAATACAAATTAATTTTCTTTTATCTTAATTAATCATTATTGAAACTTACTTAGTTAAAAATAATTTACTTAGTTAATAAGTTCTTAAACTCTAATTACTTAACCTAATTACTTAATTGATTAATTAAATAATTATTACCCTAATTAATAAATAAATTATTAAATAATTAAAACTTAAACTTTTGACTTACTTAGTCATTTTGAAATAAGTTTGCAAAAACAATTCAATAGAAAACACTTAAAACTTGAAATCCTGAAAATTTCCCGAACTTCATCCATAGCGACTATCACTATGAGCGCAATTCGCTAAAATTGATTTCTAGGTGAAAACTTCACTTAAACTCTAGCTATAACATATTTGAAAACACAAATGAAAAAGTTTTGAAAATTTAAAGCAAAGGTGAAAACTTGGAAAACATTTTCAAAATCCAGAACTAGAAAAAAGGAGCATTTCGATTTCAATCGGATCTCAAGTCCTTCGCGATTTTTCAAGGTGCTAACTTCACAACAAATTCATCACATACAATTGGTTTTGGTTTCATAAACATACTGCCATTATATCATTACCAATCAATCACATATCCATATCCATACAAATTATTCAATCATTAAATCACCAATCCAAGCTCAATACAATCATATAATCATATGCTAACAAAACAATACGATAATTCAACACAACAACCACTATATTTTCACAACATATAGTTTATCAAAATCAAGTTAATTTCTTTTCCGAAAAAAAAGTTTTACTCACCGAAACATTTCTAAATCAAAAGGAACTTTCGCCAAAACTTGAAAATACTTTAGAAACTTTCCAAAAAATGGTACTTTTGGTTGCACGGACACTTGAAAGGGCTCAGCCAAGTGGACTTTGGACTCAGCCCAAGCCTTATTGGGCATGACTGTAACGACTCGAATTTTTCGCGTTCGAAAATCGACATCCATACTTTACATCGTACTCGAATGCCATAGATTCGACCGTTCAAATTCGATTCGCCGGAGCTTAAAACACCATTAAGTATAACAACACAGCGGGAGAAAGAAAAAGAATATAGATATACAACATCTGAATACAATATCCAGATACAATGAATATCTATATACATCAGAGATATGATACAAGAAATAGCAGCGGAAAAGAAAAGATAACATCAGCAGCGGATAGAATATCCCCAATAGAATGCTCCAAGATAAGCAACGTCAATCCATGAACTCCAAGAACTGACTAGCTCCAGATAATCTACCAAACCTGAATATCTAAGAAAACCCAACTCTAGACTGCCCGTGTGAAAAATAGTGGGCACCCAGAGTTTAGGAAGGGAACAATAAACTCCGGATCAGTCATGGGACTGGTGTGAGCAACAAAAACAGTTTATCTTTAAACAAACTAAAAAGGCTTTTAAACATTGAAATCCGCAATGTTTTTGGAAAATGAAACTACCATAAGACCTCCCACCACACACACAATGCAAACGCAGAATTGGAGGAGATTTCTTCTTATGATAGTCAAACATGCTTACTACGCAAGAAAAACTCTCTTGATATTATTACTAGTGCATAGTGGAAAACATTTTGAAAGTATAATATCAATCTTAGCCAGCATACAACATTTCATCGTATGCCTACTATAGCTACCATGTTCAATAGCAGGTTACCGCCACATTCCATAGCAGGTAATACAACTAAAACCGTACAGGGTTCGTATTGTTTCTTTGGATTTCCAACAAATGATCAGGTTAAGGAACTTCCTTACCGAAATAGAAACGCCTCTGGAAAGACGGCCCGGATCCTAACCGGATCTCTGCAAACAAAAGGCCGACGCTACCTCACGCTGTACAGCTGTAACTAGGTAACTAACACACTGACGCTACCTCACGCTGTACAGCTGTAACTAGGTAACTAACACACGAGTCATGTCATCCCCCGGTCGTTACCGACCTTTATCCCGGGATCCCGAAACCAACAAAGCAACATCATACAGTAATAAATTGTCGTGTCCACACGAGTTAAGTATCTGGGCTCCATACCATGATACCACCCTTTATCAAGAAGGAAATGACATACCCTAGGGGCGCTACCCCTACAAACCTTTGCTGCAACATTCCTGTTTCGACCATTACCGGGTTGTGAGGCTCGACGAAGTCTCGTCCACAAAGCAACGCTTTTTCACAAAGCTACGCTTTTACACAAAGCAACGCTTTTCACAAAGCACGCTTTGACCAACAAATGATCATCAGCACTTCGTATGCCACATTACCAAATTGGGAATGTATCACTAGTAACCATCAACTACACAACCTCTGAGCTCGTACGTCTCAGAGAAGGGTGTTAAGCTAAGAGAATAAATTCTCCGCCACCAATAGAAATGTATTTGATAGAAACCAGCTTTACATCTCAAAGTGTAATGTCAGACACACATCCATACAAGTCTGTTCCAGGTCCGAACAGAACCGAAGGCACTTCCAAAGAAGCCCTTGCAAATCCGGGTATTCGCAATCTCGATCGGACTTCCCATCACTTAGGAAATCTCTATACCGGCGCGACTCAGTGTAGAGACAATCGATAGGTCATCCTATCGCTCTCGCAAATACCCGGTCTTCACCACCGGTCTTCAAATGCCATCCATTTACGTCGTATCACTATTCAGAATGGGTTATATGACAAAAAGGTCCTCTCCTGGCTAAACCGAATAACGAGCGCAATTAAAAATCATATGGATACTGGGGTCTCAGTTAAATCACAGCTTAAAGCCCAAAACTTTTCATTCGAATGGTAAAATAATTTACCATTTCCAATCTTTTAAACAAAAAGATTCATTTCAAAAACCTTCAATGGTTTAAACAAATTTCCTCACTTTTAATCTTTTAAACAAAAAAAGATTCAATTCACAAAGTTTTACCCCATTCACAAAGATTCATTCATGGATTTCAAAACAATTTCCATTTCACTTGAATTAACTCGTTAAATCTTTAAGTCAAGATTTAACTTATAGCTTTCAAAACTAGTTTCCAAAGATTCATTCATAGCCTTGCAAAACAATTCCATTTCAAGTTAGATTAACTCATCCAGTCTTTGAAATCAAAGACTCATTTCATAGTTTTCAAAACATTTCAATTCTATTTCAAACTTGAAACCATTCAACACAATTTGGAAATTCATTACTTTTGTGAAAGCTTTTACTATTTGAAAACAAATAGTTTCGTTTTCAGAAAAATCCAGTTATATTTACACGAGTTAAAACCCTTGAATAAAAATTCAAATTTCCAAATCAATATCTTTAAAATGGTTTAACCCATATAGAACTAGTATAACATCTTTAATCCTTAGTTTCAAATCATAGAATTCAATTTAAAACTTGAATTCAAATTTAAATCAAATTATTTAAATTTTCAAAACTCGATTAAGTTATTCGAAATAAATTTTATCTTTGATATCCCATTTCAAAAGCTTTTCATATTAAACCCCAATTTCCAATTTCAAAATCAATTGAAATTAAAATTTCAATTTCAAAAACATTGAATTTACATCATCTGTGATTTAACCGATTTCCACGTGAAATCCATATTTTTGTGTGTGTAAAAGTGTGGTCCAGGGGTTTCACACAATAGTGCAACATTATTCAATCATCACAGATATATCAATATCGATAAGCAGTATAATCCACAACGCTTATCTTCATTGACAGATTTATAGATAAAATAAATTTATCGGTCATAAAGATTCACTATTACAATTCGATGTGGGTTTCGGATAACCAACTGGAATCCGACTCCCTGTCGCATCGAAATTCAGTGTCGTTTACGGGTCAAGGGTTTTCATATTCACATAGTAATATATCACAGAAACAGAAATCACAGATATATATATCGCAGATAATCAATTACATTCATCCCAGATAAATAAATTACAGATCACAACACAAATCAGGGTGTATCACAAAGCATCATATATCAGGGATATCAAACGATCAAATCATCCAATAGAATCCAAACATCCATAAGTAGAATCAATTAATATCTGATTATAATTAATTTATGCCAAATTAATTACTTATGAATAAACTACAAATCTTGGTTAATTAATCATTAATTGATTAAAGCCATTTTAATTAATTAACCTTTAATCAGTTAATTATCCTCAAATTAATTACCTTAATTAATAAATCATATTAATTAATCAACCTTTAATCATTAATTATCCATCCTTAATTACTCTCATTAAGTAATTATTTTTAAGTAATTCATCATCCTTTAATTATTTATTATTTAAATCTCTAATTGCAACTTAATTCACCATCAATTACTAAATTAATTAACCCTTAATTATAAATTAATTAAATCTTAATTATTCAATAATTAACCTTTAACAAATCACATTGATTAATTAATTATCCTTAATTAAATCAAGACTTCAATTAATTAAAGATAAATCTTGTCTTAATTTATCACTTTATTTCATTTATTTAAATCTTATCAGATGCTTGAAATCGGTTAATACAAAGATCATCATTTTTGAAACCCGTTTGGGATTAAATAAGATAATCGATTTTTAATACACAATCATATAAACCCAAAAGAGTTTTAGGACAATTTACTTTAAAGTTCAAATCGTGAAACTTGTTTAACATTTCCCTGAGTAAAACATTTACTTTGTTTGAAGTCTTCAATTTCTGGTTGTTTATAAACCTGTTAACCTTAATACCAAAAGAACCCGAGCCACGATTTGAATCCCTTCGAGTACGACTTCGAGTCATACGCGACACCGTTGCTTCGAGCAAATTCACGAATTCCCCGAGTTCCACCTCGTCTTCGTCTTCCCCAATCTATAACCACCCATATAAACAAAAATGCACCGATGATCCCTGTGTACGTGTACACGAACTATGATCGACATCGATCATCATCGCGACCCTCAGCAAGTCGCTAATGACCACGGCAACCCATCTGACCACCCAAACATCCTCAACGACAACGAATTCGCTATTTCACTTCTAGGTCCAGACTAGCATGCAAGGGATCGTAACGAAGTCGTCCCGCACCACCTCCCTAGACCATCGGAGGTCACAAAAACTTCGTCAGAGCTCCGCCTACCTCCCCAGATTCGATCGCCACTGGTGCGCATCCCACCGATTCATTGACAGTGACGGAGCGATGAGTTTTCCGACCACCCACCAAAATCATGCTTTAAACCCTATTCCAAACTCCTCGGGCCACCACGACAATTTATAAAATCATTTAGTATTTTTCTCATGATGATAGACCCACAAACGTACTCCAGATTCAATTACGGAGTTCATCATTGCTCCGATCTTCACATTTTCGATAAAACCCAATTTATGTTCATCTTGCTAATTCTCGAGATTTAACAAATTTGAAATCATGATCTTTGTCTTAAAAATCATTAATTCCAGGAACAAATCATATTATAAAATGAATTCAAGGAATCAAGATACTTGAATTTTTGTATTTACTTCCTAATCTTCTTAGAAATATTATTGTGATTATGACCTTGGTTTATTCGAACCATTTCACTCAAACATTCCAGCTAAAGGTGAATGGTTAAAGAGATTTTTAAATTTAGGATCCTGTCTCTAGCCTATAACATAAGAACTGATATATATACCTATATATATGTCTGTAAAACAAACATACTCTGATATCATTCAAAACATACAGGCATGTTAACAACATTCCAGAGCATCCTTCTAAGCATCAACACCATATTAAAGAGTATAGGCAATTAAAAGTGGGGTTGCTCTTTTTTAAAAGTGAAAGTTACTCATAAGCATCAAGAAATCAAAACAAGGTAAGCTTCTAAAAAATAGGAGTTGCTCACCTGATCTAAAGAAGAACGGAGTTGCTCTAACACATTGAACATGCTTGAGAAAATTTTGCAAAACTGAAACTCGATTTGAAAATTTGTATGCCTCTGTTGTTTTGATTCCAGAAACCTTGTCTTGCTTGAGAAGGTAGAAGTTTTAAAACTGGAATGTTTTTCAGGTTTGATGCTTTTCCAGTTTGCATTTATTTATGAACGAAAAGAAAAGGAGATTGATATGTAGAAACAAGTTTACAGGAGATGGTATGCTTTTGTACAGGGTATATTATTTTATACAATAGAAAGCATGGCTGATATGTTGTATATACTTAGAGATGCTTTATTTGTACTTGCTTTGCAAGCTTGTCTCGGCTGGGAGATGATGTTATGGTGGCTGCATTTATGAGTTTGTACAAAGTTTACTTTATTTTATATTGAGGCTGATATGATAGCAGTAGGTACAAATGTTTACTTCTTTGTTTACATGCATCATTTCTTTTGTGTACTTATATAGATAATTGTATTCAGATATTGTATTTAGAAATTTGGATTTAAAGTGAAAAGTTTTATTGTTTTGAAATCCATGAATGAATCTTTGTGAATGGGGTAAAACTTTGTGAATTGAATCTTTTTTGTTTAAAAGATTAAAAGTGTAGAAATTTGTTTAAACCATTGAAGGTTTTTGAAATGAATCATTTTGTTTAAAAGATTGGAAATGGTAAATTATTTTACCATTCGAATGAAAAGTTTTGGGCTTTAAGCTGTGATTTAACTGAGACCCCAGTATCCATATGATTTTTAATTGCGCTCGTTATTCGGTTTAGCCAGGAGAGGACCTTTTTGTCATATAACCCATTCTGAATAGTGATACGACGTAAATGGATGGCATTTGAAGACCGGTGGTGAAGACCGGGTATTTGCGAGAGCGATAGGATGACCTATCGATTGTCTCTACACTGAGTCGCGCCGGTATAGAGATTTCCTAAGTGATGGGAAGTCCGATCGAGATTGCGAATACCCGGATTTGCAAGGGCTTCTTTGGAAGTGCCTTCGGTTCTGTTCGGACCTGGAACAGACTTGTATGGATGTGTGTCTGACATTACACTTTGAGATGTAAAGCTGGTTTCTATCAAATACATTTCTATTGGTGGCGGAGAATTTATTCTCTTAGCTTAACACCCTTCTCTGAGACGTACGAGCTCAGAGGTTGTGTAGTTGATGGTTACTAGTGATACATTCCCAATTTGGTAATGTGGCATACGAAGTGCTGATGATCATTTGTTGGTCAAAGCGTGCTTTGTGAAAAGCGTTGCTTTGTGTAAAAGCGTAGCTTTGTGAAAAAGCGTTGCTTTGTGGACGAGACTTCGTCGAGCCGCACAACCCGGTAATGGTCGAAATAGGAATGTTGCGGCAAAGGTTTGTAGGGGTAGCGCCCCTAGGGTATGTCATTTCCTTCTGGATAAAGGGTGGTATCATGGTATGGAGCCCAGATACTTAACTCGTGTGGACATGGTAATTTATTACTGTATGATGTTGCTTTGTTGGTTTTCGGGATCCCGGGATAAAGTTCGGTAACGATCGGGGGATGACATGACTCGTGTGTTAGTTACCTAGTTACAGTTGTACAGCATGAGGTAGCATCAGTGTGTTAGTTACCTAGTTATAGCTGTACAGCGTGAGGTAGCGTCGGCCTTTTGTTTGTAGAGATCCGGTTAGGATCCAGGGCGTCTTTCCAGAGGCGTTTCTATTTCGGTAAGGAAGTTCCTTAGCCTAGTCATTTGTTGGAAGCCAAAGAAAATCATCTTCATTTTTGTACAGCCGAAGGAAATAAGAAAAAGTTGATATTGTACAAGCTAATTAATGAAGCCATCAGCAACACTATCTATCAGCCTCCAAAGAAATGAAATATCTCTGACCAAACCCAATATCACTTGTACAAAATATAATAACCCTGTAACTTCTCTTCCTTGTATCAAGCCTCTCATTTCATTTCGTCCATTTAAAACTGAAAGGAAAAGAAAAAATGAATGAAGTAAAACCATTTTATACTTAAAACAAAGCTTCAGCTGAAAACAACAACACAAATTCAAATGCAAAACCAGAGATCAAAGTGAAAGATTTCAACTTTGCAACTTTTAAGCCTGTTCAAGGAAGGCTCTGTTCTTTCTTCAACAACACTATGAGTAACATTTTTCTTTAAAATATAACTTAAGATAATTTGGACCATGCTTTTCTCTGTGATGATATGCATCTTGAATATATATGATTGTAATCTATGTATATCTGTTTTCTTGACACCCTGTTATCTGTTTTAGTAAATATGAAGATAAACCTTCATCTCTTGATCTAGCTATTGTTTGAGTGTGGGATATAAACAAAAGTGATTTGTTTGACTATAATTTAGGTGGTAAAAATTTGTATAAGTTGAATCAACTTGAGATTTACTCTGGAAATACAGAAAACAAAGCTCAACTGTAAATATGATTAAAAACAAATTTCTTGTTTTAAATATTCAGGAGTATAAATCGAAACTTCATACAAAACTAAGATTTTTAAGACAAGAATTATAATTTTTAGAGATTGGGTTAGAGAGCAGTTTTAGTTTCACTGTCTCGAGCAATTTGAGCTACCGTAGGCGATCTCGACGACTAGGAGTGTCGTGGTTTGGCCTGGAGATAGAGGAGTGTCCAGGGGTTTGGCGAAAATTGTTGTTATGATTGGCAGTACAACGGGGTGGCGGCGAGAAGCAACTAAAATCTGGTGACCTAGTTTGCGTGGCTTTTGGTTTTTGTCTCGTTCGAAGCCAGGAAACGATCGAGTGTTTCGAGCTTCTGGGGTTGGATACAGGGAAGGTAGACGAGGCTAAGGGCGGAGTTCGGTGGTCTTCGGTGGTCGGAGCGTCGAACTGGAGGTGTTGCCAGGTTATGGTGATAAGGTCAGTATGTTTCCAGGTTTTGATGTGAGAACTCGATCTCGATTTCGAGTATGGGGTGTCGATCTGAAGGCCAGAATTGTTTGTTTGGATGTATTGGTTGCTTTGTTTTCTATGGTTGATAGGTATACTCTAGTTCTAAACTAAAAGTTTTGAAATTGTATCCATATATCTATCTATTCTTTGGGTCCTGATATATTCTACGAATGGTTAGGTATCACTTCGAACTAACCGATGCCATTGTATATTTCGTAGATCTGGATAAACCGAGTATCTTGTGAAGTGTCAAACAGATTCATTCTTGTATCTGTTATCGATATTCTGATTTGGTAAACCAAATGCAGAATAGATGTTCAGTTTGATTTGATGAAACATTCTTCATCTATCTTTGTGTCTCTTTGGTAATTTCGAGGACGAAATTCTTTTAAGGGGGGAAGTCTGTAACGACCCCGAATTTTATATGAATTTAAATTGATAATTTATTTAGTCTTTGAATAAAATCTGTAAAATCAATTGATTTTAGTGATGTGAGTTTCCCCGAAGTAAAATAAATTCTGTATAAATCATTTAAAATAAAAATATTGAATATATATGTGTACGGGCATATATGAGTAAATTTGAATATATATGTATAGATTTGAATTTGAATTTAATTCTTAGATAAATGGTTTAAAAATATATAAATAAAATATGTAGACTTTTGACACAAGGAAATAAATAAATTCAAAACAACATATTAATAAACTATGTAATGATATAAAATAACACATTAGCTAAATAAAATCCAACAACACGTTAAAAATAGAAATGCATTCACTTATATTATAAAAACAAAGAAAATACAAACATTAATATGTATTCATGTATTTAAATTTGCAAGTGTAAATACATGAATACATATTAATGTTTGTATTTTCTTTGTTTTTATAATATAAGTGAATGCATTTCTATTTTTAACGTGTTGTTGGATTTTATTTAGCTAATGTGTTATTTTATATCATTACATAGTTTATAAATATGTTGTTTTGAATTTATTTATTTCCTTGTGTCAAAAGTCTACATATTTTATTTATATATTTTTAAACCATTTATCTAAGAATTAAATTCAAATTCAAATCTATACATATATATTCAAATTTACTCATATATGCCCGTACACATATATATTCAATATTTTTATTTTAAATGATTTATACAGAATTTATTTTACTTCGGGGAAACTCACATCACTAAAATCAATTGATTTTACAGATTTTATTCAAAGAATAAATAAATTATCAATTTAAATTCATATAAAATTCGGGGTCGTTACAATGACCATGACTAGTTTGGGCTCGGCCATGTGGTTTAGGGGTGGGTGTTTGCTTGGAGTTTAGAAGAGAGGTGTTGTAGAAGATGTATAAGTGATTTTGTGGATTAAAAAGGAGATTTTTAGCAAAATTAAGTGGATTTTCTTACTTTGAAAATTATGAAGGGGAGGCCATGGATGTTTAGCTCAGACTTTTAGGATTTTGAAATGAAGAAGGAGCCTGTAAACATGATAACATGAAGATAAAGAGGTATATATAGGCTTAGCGAATTAATAAAAAAAAATATAAGTGTTTATATTAAAATATATATACGCGTGCATTACTCTATCATCGACATATGCGTGTTTAAAATATATATAAGTGTTTATATTAAAATATATATGCGTGCATTACGCATATATATATATATATATATAAACACTTGGACCGCAGCATCATGGACATTCATTTTCGAGTTTCAAAGTGAAGAGGCCATTCTGTAGCTTTGCTACAGTTTTGCTTTGAAGAATAAATTGATTTGAATTTCTAAAAATTGACTTGATTTATAATGTATATATTGATATATGGTAATTTGATTGATATGTATTGTTTATATATTTATTTATCTCGAAAATAGTTCGAAGTCAATTGAAAATTTAAATTCATAAATTTTATCTTAAGGGATGATTTCAAAAAAAAAAGGAAGCCAAAATTTTGAATAAATATTTAAGCTTGAAATAATTGAATTAGAAAATTTTATTTGTATAATATTCTATTACATTCCAATATAACTTACCTTAATTATTTAGAAGTTAACAATGTAATTGGATAATGTACAATATAAAGGACTTTATAAATAAAATTTGAGTGGTTATAATAAATGTTATACCCTTAAATTTTAGTTATAAAGAGATTTATAGAGGTAAATAGAATAAAAAGTTAATTAAAATGGTGTTAAAGGAATTATAAATAAATTGGAGCAGTTATAAAAGTGTAAATAAACTTAATAATATGATTAGATATATTAAGAGGAATAAATTTAATAATAATTTTGGAATAAAGAAGAATGAAATTTAGTGAATAAATTATGAGTATAATAAATGATTTTCAAATTCATGACTTTGGAAAATTGTTAGTTTAAGATAATTGTATGATGAGATAATGAGATAAAAAATAGTTAAGATTTATTTAACTTAAGTGAAATCAAATGGATGAAATTAATTATTAATGTAAGTAGAAATTTTCATGGTTTTAGATTTATTATCTTATTCTGTTTTCCAATCCATTTTCTTTCTGATTGTTTCTGTTCTCCTACCTTCTTCCTTTTCGGCGACGAAAAGTTTTGAGTGGGGGAGAGTGAAACAACCCATAATTTTGTAAATATTTTTAATTAAACTTTTGTTTGAAAACTTTGATTTTTAAATCATTTAATATTGAATTTCTAGAATTTTCCAATGTAAGTTTGGGATTTGTTTGTAATTTATTTTCCAAATACAATAAATAAATATTTTCTGTAAATTTTATATTTTGGTCAAATTTTGAATTTCAGTTTAAGTTTTTTTAATTTTAATTTTTAATCTTTTTCTTTGGAACAGAATATAATGCTGACATCCGTTTTGCTTTTTATTTCGTTAAATTCTGATTTATACCTTTAAAAATTGATAAATTACAGCGTTTTACATGTAATAAATTTCTGTATTCTTATTTTATATATTTTCCTATATCCATTCTTTGTTTATTTCTCTATTTATTTGTCTAAACTTTTATTATATTTATTGGAATTTATTGTTTATATCTTTTACTTATGGTTTGGAAAGAATCAAAGGGCATACGTTATATTGTCTTAATTGCTTACCTTTTTAATTGCCTACTCTTTATTTCTTTTTAGCCGTTCCCACCCTTGTTTGGCCGTGCATTACTTTGTTAAATCACATAAAAATCGTTATTGTTTGGCCGTGAATTAAAGCCCCTTTATTCTTTTAGAAGATTTTTATGTGATTTGATAGAGTAATGCATGGCCAAACAAGGGTGGGAACGGCTAAAAAGAAATGAAGAGTAGGCAATTAAAAAGGCAAGCAATCAAGACAATATAACGTATGCCCTTTGATTCTTTCCAAGCCATAAGTAAAAGATATATACAATAAATTCCAATAAATACAATAAAAGTCTAGACAAATAAATAGAGAAATAAACAAAGAGATGGATATAGGAAAATATATAAAATAAGAATACAGAAATTTATTGCGTGTAAAATGCTATAATTTATCCAATTTTAAAGGTATAAATCAGAATTTAACGAAACAAAAAGCAGAACGGATGTCAGCATTATATTCTGTTCCAAATGAGAGGAATACCTAATCTACTATCTCTCTATAACCACCCCTTCAAGTCAACAGTATAACGCCTCAAATGACTCGACTGCTCTCCTCTACTAAGCTTCTAGAAAAAAAATTATGAAAATTATTTTTCTACATTGAAAATATCAAGTGATATGTAATGATCCATATTAGCCAGTGTTGATAGTTAGTTTATTCTGCATATTAAGATATATAATTTAGATAAATCACATTGTATATGGGATAACTTATTCAAACATATTAATAGCATTCTAAATAATTGTGATTAATTTGTTTTTCTACTACCATATTGACGCAGTGGATTATACAAAAATTGATGATACGATGAAAGTAGCAATCGGTGGATTGATGAATACTGAAATGCCCAAATTCGTTGATCCGAAGATGCTGAATTCTAGCTATCCCGAACTCGTTGATCGCGCACGATACCGGGTTCAAAGATCTGCGATTCTTCGCACGTTGATCTAGCGCACTAGATTCCGTGAATCGGCTTCTACAGTCGTTGAATCGAGCGCACTCGATTAACCGAAAGAGGAGATAGGAGATTACACTCAACTACCAATTTGGTGAAAGCACAAAGCTAACAAAACAAGAATTTTATTCAAAAATCAACAACCATTACAAATGGCACCACCGGCCTATTTATAGAAGTTACAACTCACGCAAAACAAAAATGTACAACACATGAGTCGTCGTCGACCTAACAACCACGACCTAAAAGTGGTCAACTACCAATTTGCTCTGCTTTCTCATTGCGTAACTCGGTAGGTCGTTCAGGCGACTTAAGGGAATCGTTAACTCGCACGTCTTCACTAAGTCGTTGCCGAGTTACACCAAGTCGTTAGGGCGACTTAAGGGCTTCGCTAAGTTGGTCACGACTTATAGTTTCGCTAGGTCGGTCATGACTTATGTCTTCAATTCTGTTAAGTCGGTCACGACTTATGCCTTCACGACTTATGCCTTGGAAAATTATAGCTTGGCCAGCATCATCCTCCCCTGGTTGAAAGAAATTCGTCCTCGAATTTGCACTTTCCTCCTCCGTGACACACTCTTTCCCATGATAAGGTACGAGATGCTTAACATTGAATACGTCAGACGTGTACACACCCTCTGGCAGCTTCAATTTATAAGCATTTTCATTAATCCGTTTCACGATTTCTACAGGACCAATTTTTCTGGCTTTCAATTTGTTATAAGCGCCCATTGGAAAACGATCCTTTGTTAACACAGCATATACCATATCACCTTCATTAAACTCAACATTTCTTCGCTTCAGATCTGCAGATCGTTTGTACTTCTCATTCGCCTCTTCCAATCATTCTTGAACGATTCTATGACACTTTGTCAATCCTTCAACAAAATCAGCAGCTCGCTTGACTGTCCTCTTTGGTTGCGGTACTACCGTTAAATCCAACGGTCCCCTTGGCAAACTCGAATATACAATCTGAAATGGACTGAAACCCGTACTAAGGTTCACAGCATGATTATGAGCAAACTCTGCTTGACATAACTTCACATCCCAACTCTTCAGATTGTCTTGCACAAGACATCTCAACAAATTTCCCAATGATCTGTTCACAACCTCGGTCTGTCCATCCGTTTGCGGATGATAAGCGCTGCTAAAGTTCAACTTTGTTCCCACCATCTTCCACAAACTTAGCCAAAAATGACTTAGAAAACGAGTATCCCTATCCGACACAATAGATTCTGGCAATCCATGAAGTCGATAGATTTCTTTGAAAAATAACTGAGCAACATGAACAGCATCCGTCGTCTTCTTACAAGCAGTAAAATGTGCTATTTTCGAAAATCGGTCAACCACCACATAAATGGAATCATTACCACGCTGTGTTCTTGGCAACCCCAACACAAAGTCCATACTCACATCAACCCATGGTTTAGTTGGTACAGATAACGGCATATATAATCCCGCATTGGTCGCAGTTCCTTTCGAAACCTGACAGATATGACATCGCTCCACAAACCTTTCAACCTCTTTCCTCATTGATGGCCAAAAATAAGATTGGGAAATCAACTGTAATGTACGGTCTCTTCCCACATGACCTTCTTCATGTAGCTCCTTTACAATCTTCATTCTCAAACTACAATCAGGTATGCACAATCGATTTCCTTTGAACAGAAAACCATCTACCATCAAAAACTCATCCGTTTCTCCCTCCTTGACTTTATCAACAAACTTTGCAAAGTAAGGATCATTAACAAATAATTCGGGCAACACATCAAACCCCGTTACTTCAACTTCATTGTTGTTAACAAATGATTTCTTCGGCTCAACGCATTTGCCACACGATTCGTCACTCCAGATTTGTGTTTAACAACAAAAGTAAATTGTTGCAGATATTCAATCCATGATGCATGTCTTGTTGAAATCTTGTCTTGCCCTTGTAAATGTTTCAACGCCTCATGATCAGTGTAAAGAACAAACTCTTTCTGAAATAGATAGTGTCTCCAGTGTTTAATAGCTTGCACAACAGCATAAAATTCCACATCATATGTGCTATATCTCATCTTCGCTCCCGATAGCTTCTCACTAAAATATGCAATAGGACGCCCCCTCTGACTCAACACCCCTCCAATTCCAACCTTTGATGCGTCGGTATGTAATTCAAACAACAACTGAAAATCAGGTAAAGCTAGAATCGGTGCTGACGTCAAAAGTTCTTTGATTCGCTCAAAAGCAACCCCTACTTCCTTCGTCCATGCAAATTGTTTACCCTTCATACAATCAGTCACAGGCGCCATCACACTACTAAAGTGTGGAATAAACCTCCGATAAAATGAAGCCAACCCATGAAAACTCCGAACCTCTGTTATCGTCTTGGGTTGTGGCCAATCTCTAATAGCTTCGACTTTACTTTGGTCAACCTGTATTCCTTCCTCTGATACAACATACCCCAGAAATAAAACACTATACGTCATGAACACGCATTTCTTCGTTGCAGCATAAAATTGTTCTTGTCGCAGTACCATCAGCACTTCTCTCAGATGATTCAAATGTTCTTCTGGACTTCCACTATATATCAGAATATCATCGAAGTACACCACCACAAACTTCCCAATGAATGGTCTAAAAATCTGATTTATCACCCGCATGAATGTACTCGGCGCATTTGATAAGCCAAATGGCATGACCAGCCATTCGTATAGATCCTCCCTGGTTTTAAAAGCAGTCTTCCACTCATCACCTGGCCTGATACGAATTTGATGTTATCCGCTCTTCAAATCAATCTTCGAAAAGATAGCAGCTCCGCTCAATTGATCCAACAAGTCATCCAACCTCGGCATTGGAAATCTATATCTCACAGTAATCTTATTCAATGCTCGACTATCAGTGCACATCCTCCATGTCCCATCCTTTTTGGGTACCAATAAAGCTGGTACAGCACAAGGACTTAAACTCCCCTGCACACGCCTCTGTTCAAGCAATTCTTCCACTTGCCTCCTCAACTCTTCATGTTCCTTCGGACTCATTCGATAATGTGGTCTATGTGGCAACATTGCTTCCAGAACTAGATCAATTTGATGTTGAATGTCTCTCAGTGGCGGTAACTCCTTGGGTAACTCCTTTGGGAATACATCCTCAAATTCTTTCAATACTGGTTTCACTTCTTCTGGTATTTCAACCTCTTCATGGCTCTCACGCCTAATCAACAAGAATACTTCCGGCTCTTCCTCAACCTCCTTAACAAACTCTTTCAATGATTATAAAGTTTTCAGCTCTTCAATCTCTTCTGACTTACTTTCTCCTTGTTGTCTCTTCTTTGGAACTAAGATAATCTTCGTACCTTCAAACATAAAACTGTAGCTATTGGTCCGACCGTCATGCTGTACTGCTCGATCATACTGCCATGGTCTTCCCAAAAGTAAGTGACAAACATCCATCTCTACTACATCACACCAGATCTCGTCTTTGTATTTCTTCCCAATAGAGAATGGAACACGAACTCGTCTATCCACTTTCACCTCTCCTCCTTTCCTCAACCATGCTAACTTATATGGATTCGGATGTTTCTCTGTCTTCAACTTCAACTTTGTTACAGCCTCGGTTGAAATGATATTGTCACAGCTTCCTGCGTCAATCACAAATTTACACACCTTCCCCAGTATAGTGCATGTCGACTGAAAGATATTACTCCTCAACCAACTAGCTTCTTCCTGCTTCGGTGTCAAACACGATCTCCTCAGCATTAGATTACAACCTTCATCTCCTGACGCAATATCATGTTCATCCTCCTCAACTGGACTAGAATATTCTCCATCACCATCCTCATCCTCAACTTCCGCAACTATGGTTCTCTTCTTTGGCTTTGGACACTCGTTGCTTTTATGACCCAATTCCTGACAATTGTAACATTTGAAACCATTGTTAACCTTTGCCTTCTCAGCCTCCTTCACCACTGGTCTACTGATAGGTTTAGAAACATTAGAACTCCCACTAACACCCTTCGCTTGATTGTTGGAATTAATAAACACACCACCTCCTCGTCTTCCCTGTTTCTCCAAAACCAACGCCTTCTGGTGTGCTTTTGCTACAGATCTGGGATCAAACATGTTAACCATATCATGTATCTGCATTCGCAACCCCCCAACAAATCTAGCTGTCAATTGTTCCTCTGTCTCCATAATATCATTCCTTGCAATCAGTTGTTAAAATTCGTCAGCATAGTCATTCACAGATTTCGTCCCTTGTCTCAAGTTTTGCAACCTCTGATACATAAGCGACTGATAGTTATAAGGTAAGAATGCGGCTTTCATCATTTTCCACATCTTCTCCCAAGATTCAACTTTTGACTTCCCCATTCGTTCACGTGTAAGTTTTGTTTGCTGCCACCATGCCAAAGCTCTACCCCTCAACCTTGTAGCAACCAACTTCACTCTACGATGTTCTGGAACTTCCTTGAAGTCAAAAATTTCTTCCACATTATACAACCAGTCCAAAAACTCTTCAGCTTGCATACCTCCTTTGAACTCTGGAATTTCATTCTTCATCCCAGATTCCCACTTGTGATCATACTCCGACTGATTTCTTCCTTGTCCACGAACACTACCACCATCATACTCTTCTTCAAAATCAAATGTATATCGATGTCGATCCTGACCACCAACATCTCGACTACCATCACGTCTTCCACCGACATCCCTTCTATCTACATTCCTCCGTTCATGATCATTCACATTTCTGTCACGTCTTCGATCATCATCAACACTTCTTTCTCGATTGGAATGTGGTGAGACTTTACTTCCCCCATGGTTAGATTCAGGTGAAACCCTTCTCTGATTCGGATTCATCTCTAACATCATCTTCTCTAACCGTCCAATTCCTTCGTTAAGCTTTTCACTAAAGTTTTCATTGATTCTTTGCTCCATCTCATCAGCTTCTTCTCTTCGATACAAAGCTTCTACGTTTTGGTGACGATTAGCTCTTCTTGGCGGCATGGTTGATTCTTAAAGACTTTAACTTTCGGCTCCAACTCCAAATTTCAAACACCTTTCAACTTTTGATCCAAAAGTAAATGGATCGAAAACTCCCACTTTGTTGCAAAAATATGATGAACACGATGAACACAATTTCAACACTTCAAGCTCGGCTAACACTTCAACTTCGAAATTCTCGGCTCCAAGACTCGATTTAGCTATGATTGGCTAAAACAAGCTCTGATACCAAACTGACGCAGCGGATTATACAAAAATTGATGATACGATGAAAGTAGAAATCGGTGGATTGATGAATACTGAAATGCCCAAATTCGTTGATCCGAAGATGCCGAATTCTAGCTATCCTGAACTCGTTGATCACGCACGATACCGGGTTCAAAGATCTGCGATTCTTCGCACGTTGATCTAGCGCACTAGATTCCGTGAATCGGCTTCTGCAGTCGTTGAATCGAGCGCACTCGATTAACCGAAAGAGGAGATAGGAGATTACACTCAACTACCAATTTGGTGAAAGCACAAAGCTAACAAAACAAGAATTTTATTCAAAAATCAACAACCATTACAAATGGCACCACCGGCCTATTTATAGAAGTTACAACTCACGCAAAACAAAAATGTACAACACATCAGTCGTCGCCGACCTAACAACCACGACCTAAAAGTAGTCGACTTAAAGACCGGACGACTTATGACTTACTATAGGTCGTACACGACTTAACAGATTACAACACATCGCCTTATGATATACGACTTATTTACAAGCGACTTAAGAAAATACAATACAACACCATACAACGACTTAAGACAGCAGCGACTTATCGAGTTATCTCTTGAACGACTTAAGAAAAGCGGCCAATGTAAGTTAGGTCGTGGCCACCCTGAAGTTCTGGACGACCTAAGACCTTGCGACTTATACTCCAGTAGCGATCTATCTCAAGCGGCTTTGCAGAATCAATGGCCTGGATTAAAGCGGCTTAAGAATTCACGGCTTCAGGCTTCAATTACTTATCTCTTGACTCGTTAGGTCGTTCACGACCTAACACTTCACCAATTTGCTCTGCTTTCTCATTGCGTAACTCGGTAGGTCGTTCAGGCGACTTAAGGGACTCGTTAACTCGCACGTCTTCACTAAGTCGTTGCCGAGTTACACCAAGTCGTTAGGGCGACTTAAGGGCTTCGCTAAGTTGGTCACGACTTATAGTTTCGCTAGGTCGGTCACGACTTATGTCTTCAATTCTGTTAAGTCGGTCACGACTTATGCCTTCACGACTTATGCCTTGGAAAATTATAGCTTGGCTTGCATCACATATGAAATTGCTATTATGAAATTACTACTGGTATTGATATTGTTATCAAATATGCTAGACCATTCAATACATAGTAAGAAAATTCACTACTTAACTTTTTGTAACGACCCGTATTTTTGGGTCTTCGAATTTTAATATTTAATTTGTTTAAATATTTGGATTTGAATTAAAATAATCTATGTTTCAAAATTAGACTTGATTTATAGTGACATATTTTTAGTTTAAATTTTAGGATTTTTCCAAAAAAATTAATTTGAAAAATAAACAAATTCTCGTTTGACGTATTTAACGGCAAACGCTGGCATTTTGAGACTTAATAGAATTTAATAACTTGTCTATTTTGTTTTTGTTTTGTGATCGTGTAATGTTGCTATACGTGATTGTATATTATTTTATGTCGTTCACCGCTCGGACACGGACGCGGTATGGAGTAGCCGGACACCCTAATCTATTTTTAAAACCAAATATATTTATGTACACAAGTACACAATAACATAACATTTTGTTTTCCTTTTTCCCTAGCATCTCTCCGTGGTCTTGCTTTCCTTTCATTGCTTTCCTTTCATCTCAGTGGCCACCATTGTCCTCCTTTGATTTGAACTGCATTTATGAAGTTGGATTGATGGGTGAGAGCTCTGCATATATATATATATATATACCATGGCCATCCACAACTTCTCCTTCTTCTTCATATTTTTCTCTGTAATGTCAAAAATCAAGAAAAAACAACTTCCCTCAATATTCAAAAATCAAACACTCCCAATCTATCAAGTTTCAACCGAGTCGACCAACATGAAAGTTGTTCGTCATCGAATCTAGTTTCCTCTAAAAATAGTTTCATTGATTTTCATAGAGAAGTTTGAGAGATATCTTTAAATTACTACAAATGGTTAAGAAAACGATCGTTTTCGACGATCACGGATTTGTGAATAGAGGGTATACATGGGACCGTAGCGTCGAATCATGATTTCTAGTGGTAGTTTGGTGATTTTTAGGTTTGTGAATCATCAAGAAGGAGGAGCTGATCGAAAAACGTTAAAAATAATAATTTCCGACGAACCGGTGGCCGAGTGGTCGAGTAGAGATGTCTAGGAGGAGCCTTGGGACGAGGCGGAGGCGATGACCGTGGTGGATTTTGTTCTAGTGGTCTGAGTTGATGGAAATTTCTCGAAGTAGGGTTTTTGGGCATTTCGTTGAATGGGTTTGATTTAGTCACCACTAGGGACGATGGTGGTGACCGAGTGGGCCAAGGTTGTGGGTGGTGGCACAGCAGAAGGTGGCGGTCCTATGGGGGTATGTGGCATGGGCGATCGATGGTCATGGAAGCGTGGGCGACCGATATTCCTAACCTGGGCATTTTTTTCGCTGGTGACATCGAACTTTGAATGGAGGGATGTGGGGGTAGGCGATCGTGCTAGCATCTCGATACCAGTCAGTGACGTTTGTAGGTGGCCTCGGATCGATGTATGGTGGAGAATCGGGGTGTGCACGTGCACACGAGATCATGCACGATTTGTATTTGTCTAAAAGTAATGGGAGAAAGAAAGAGGGGAGGAGGAACGAAGTCTGGAAGAAGGGTGGGAAGCATTTAGACGCAGGTTGGTTTGCATTTGGGCTTCGGCCCACATAAATGAAGGTGTGAACTTTCTTTTATACTTGTTTTATGTTTAAATAATTAAGTATGTTGAGTTTTGAAAATTCGTATTATGCTCATATGGAATCTGATTGACCTGGAAATTTTTGCATTGCACTCGTACTGATGAGTATAACATTTTAGTGTATTTGATAGCTTTGGACAAGTAATAATTTATGACATATGAAAACAAACAAAATTTAATTACGTTATTTTAAATTATGACGTCGTTTAAATTTATATACCTTAATAATTGATGTTTATTTGGCCAAATAAATTACTGTTGAGTTATATTGGATCAAATATGGTAATTTGACTTTGGTTTAGTGGAATAAAACACCGTCCTACTAATTAAATTAATTTGGAAATTAATTAGCAGAATATATCCTTGTTCTGCTATTTTATAGTTTGGACGTTTGATTATATATCGTAAATGGTATGCCACTTTGAATAAGTGATATTTTAACCCAGGATGGTTAAGTGTTGAATTTATTTACATAGTTGTTGATTATGTTCTTTTATGGGCTATAAAAGTTAAATTAAAAATATAATAGCTTGTTTAAGTACCATGGTAATCGTTAAGCCTCCTTCGAATTTGGAAAGCTAATTATTGATTTCAAAATCATTATTATTATAAGGTTTAAAGATAATTATTATTAGTATTAAGATTTTTAAAAGGTAATAACTTATTGGTAATTATATATTAAAGGTAATTAATAATTGTTTTAATAATGATTTAAAGTTAATTATTTTATTTATATGAGTCTTATAAGTTATTTTTAAAAGTTATTAAATTATTGTTTTAAAATGTTTTAGTTTAAGTATTATTTTAAAGTTATTTAGTTATGACTAGGAATGTTTTAATTATATTTTAATTAATTATTTAAAAGATTATCTATATTTTAATTCTTGGTTAAAGTTAATTAATTATATTAATTTAAGTTATTAAAATATATTTAAAGGATAATTAATTCTCATATTGATATTAGTTTAAGGTTAATTGATTACTGTATTAATAACGTTTAAAGTTAATTAATTATTATATTAATATTGATTTGAAATTAATCTATTAATATAATAATAGTGTTTGAAATTAATCTAATATATTATTAAATAGATTCTAAAGTTATTATTTTAAATAAGATTTATTTAAACGTAATATAGGGATGTTTAAATAGTAATTTTTATTTAAAGCTATTTTAAATATATAACTTCTGGTTTATCAAGCGGACATATTGACTTAAAGGGCCTATTAAGGAGATGGATTAAATATGGGAAGAATTTTATAACATGTTTTGGGTAATTATAATGCAATTTATAAATGAGTTTTAAAGAATCTGAGAAGGAGAAGTTTTATAAACGAGATTTGGAATTTATTAAAAATGTTTTATTAAGGGATTTGTTTTTTGGCTTTCTCCGTTTAAGTGATAATTGGGTTTGATTATTTAAAATATGATTTCAAAATAGAAAATCTTTCTAAGTATACCTTCCCAGCTTGAAAGTGAGATGGTTAACCATACTTATACCGGTGAGATAAGTATATGATTATATTTTCTAAGTATCGAAAATATAGTGGTTTGTGAATATACTTATCCTATTGAGGTAAGTATATGGAAGTGATTTCCATGTATTTGAAATGTGGTTTTAAAATAAGGGAGATTTAAATAAATGAGGCTTAGTGATTTCTATGGGAAATGTAATCTTTGTTTTGAATGATTGTTTATTTGATAGTTAAATAACCGACTATCAAATCTGGACCAAAACTGTAACGACCCGGAATTTTGCACCATTCGCGTCCATTATAAGTGTATAGGTAGACACTCATGCCGGAGTTGAATTGCTCAAAATACCGCGTTGTTAATTTAAATTTGGCAAAACTGAACATATACAGTAAATAAATAATCACAGATCACAGACACAGAGTAATAAGTGCAGCGGAAATAAAAGAGATAGTAGTTCATGAAGCTACTATATGAATATATAAAATACATCAGAGTTTACAACAGATACAACGGAAGAGTAACACGATACATCAGATACAACTCAGAATACATCACTGGAATCATCGAATACTGAAAGCAGAATAGATGGCTGGATCTTCAAGCAAAGCTCCAACTTCAAAGGTGAGTCTCGAATACTGGTACACTCAGTCTGACCCGAGCGTAAAGCAAAAACACAAGACACTCGAGTCAGGATTAACATTCTTATATTAATAAATCCAACTCAAGTGAAATAGCAATTGAAATACAAGTAACTCAAAGGATGTTTGGAATAACCATCCTTTAAGGATCCGTTAAACTATCTACTATGTAGTAGTGTACGATAAGTAGATAATGTCTATCAGTAATCATAAGATATCAAAATAGCGTTAAGTCATGGCCCATTCCACCCTTAACACATTTTTATTCCCACAAGCATATACAAGACCGTAGTTTCCCCAAAACCGGAAGTCACCAGAGGGCAATCCATATACTCAAGGTACAAAACAAATTCGTAGTGGTCGCGCATAAATGGAATACAAGTATGACAAGGCACATGAGGCTATACCCAAGGTAGTGATACTACCGTTCGCCTGATCCGGGCTGGTGAGAACGCAACGCCGCAGCGCCCGCAACACCGTGAGACAACACTCCCAAAATCAAGGGTGCACCAATCGACAACAAGTATAAGTAGTTCGAAGAAGTGTGTCCACTTGAGGTATCAATCCTCCATTGGCCCGGCACAGCTCCTGTTTTAGTCATTTCCAATTTGACACAAGTGTCAAGGCTATCCATTATCGTTCTCTTTCTTCAGTCATCACGAACATCATTCCAACCACTTCATTCTGGATCATCACTCCGCGTGTAGTTATTAAAGTGGTTTCCGGTTTAGATAGAGAGTATATCCATAACCGAATTCCGGTCTCTTTAATAACTTTCGTAATTATTACACCGATTGGTCGTTTATTTATTTCAAAACCAAATCAATTTCAATTTCATTTTCAATTCGAAAACCAACATTTCATTTGTCTTTCAAAATCGATTTCCAAAATTTACGTTTCAACTACCAAATTCATTTCAAAATCCTATAATTCAAATTCAATCTTTATTTTAAACAATTCAAATATCAATTTAAATCCGTATATAAGATTCAATTCCGAAATCATTTAAATCAATTTAATTTAACATTCAAATCAGTTCCAACTTCATTTATTGATTTCATTCAATATTCATTAAGTAAATTTGCCATTCAAAACAATTTCTATTAAATTTCCAATTCATTAAATCCATTTCTTAAATTCAACTTCATTAAATCAAAATTTACAAATTTAATTAAATTAAATTCATCAAATCAAACTCTTTACATTTCAAGTCTTACATTAATTCCAAAATATCACATTTTCATTTCTTGTTAAAGAAAATTCAATTTCAATTATTTATTTACTTACTTTAAATAATTTCCAAAACTTAATTAATAAAGAAAATCTCAATTTCAATTATTACGAAGTAAAATTCACTTATTCAAAAATTCAATTTAATTTAATCATTAAATAATTCAGTCTTATCTAATTATTAAATAATTCAAAACTTAATTATTGAATAATTTCAAAGTTTAATAATTTCAACTTGATTATAATTTCAAACTTAATTATTAAATCATTTCAAAGTTAATAATTTCAAACTTAATTATAATTTCAAACTTAATTATTTAATCATTTCAAACTTAATTCATTCATTTCTCAAATTAAACCACATTTTTCCATGAATTTCATTGTTAACATTTTGTTTCCGATTATTAAATATTAACATTTTCCTTTCATTATAATTCAAATTCAACTTCATTTCAAAACCATATTTTTATTCAAATAAAATCTTCGTTTTATTTTTAAATCAAATTATTGACCAATCGGGTTTTTATTTAATTCTCTATATCTAAGGTCAAAGTTTAATTTGGGTATTTATCATTTCAACCCGATTCCAATTCAATTCAAAATCAAAGCATAACAAAGGGAACTTGCAGTGTGATAGCTGGGATGATGTCAAAGTAAATAAACAAGCAATAACAACAACAATAACAATCCAATAATCAATTCAAATAATCCCGAAATAACCGTATTAATTCGCATTGTTATTTGTACGAATTAATATAATTATTTCTAGAATCTACTCTATCATTTCAAGTAGATTAAAGATTATAACATTACGGTTTCACTTGTCGTTCAATTACAATTTCATACGTCATCAATTTAACAACGTACATTCAGTGATTCAAAATGTAAGTAAACAAATCCTACGTGTCAATAAATTTAACAGATAATGGTCATATTATACAAATGTCAATTAATCAAATTTAACAATTAATTATCCTATATCAAGTTCAATTTCATACTATTTATCATTTTAACATTAACAATTTAACGTCCAATCTAAACATCAAAAATCAATCAATTAACAACCAAACTGGATTATCATTTCATATATATAACAGATAATGGTGTCAGATGTCACAGGTGAACTGATACAGGTAATAGCAGTGTAAATATCTAACAGCAGCATATTTCAATTGTCGTTTCAATTGAAATCAAATTTAATAAATAAAAGAACGTTAATCGTGAGTGAGTGCTCACCTTTCGGGGCTAGAGGGTTTGGCAACAGAGCCAGCTACAAATTCCAAAACAAAATGAGATGGCACGAATTCGATGAAGAAAGGGGCACGACGGACCAAAAGCTGATAAAAATGGAAATCGATGAGAACAATTTAAATTAGCTTGTTATAAACGGAATATATATATATATATTTTGTTATTATTAAAATTTATCTTCCAAAATCAATTCAAAGGCATATGTTAAAAATAAATATTTATATACTTTCAGAACATTATTAAAACTAAACATTTATAAGATAAATCTTTATATATATTTGAAAACAAAACTTGTTCATTCATATATGCGAGCTAGTATATCAATTAATATATAATCTTTTATACACAACAACATGCGACATAGTCCTAATATAAACTTATATACATACTGTAACAAATAAACTAATATGCATGAACACATATACTTAAAATTATACATAAAACTAACGCAATATGCATAAATCTCATTTAACTCTACATATATAACTTATAGTTACAAATAAAAGCAGGCTAGAGAAGATTTGCAGACCATATGTTAACATATATATACAGTTTGATATGGACCAACAATTTTATTATATTTTATAAAATGTTCTCTATAAACATGCAGTCAAACTTGTATATAAACCTTTTTTTTTTTACACATAACAAATCAGATATAGCCTACATACTTTCATAACATACATAAAAGTTAACCGATCATAAAAACTGTCCTATTATATTTTAAATAATCTACATAGGCTTTCATATAAAATAAAGTGGTACACAACCCGCATATATACTCGCTGGTTATATACAAAACTTTAAATTGAAACTCAACAGGCATGTCTATATATATGAACCAATGTACATACAAACAATATATCTTACCTCTACAAATATCTAGATACGGAAACCTTGAATTTCGAAATACACTTCCCAAAGTAAACGTGAAGAAAGAAAGAAAAAAAAACAGGCAAACCAAATAAACACGCAACTTACCCAACTTTTATATTGTATATATATATATATACAGTAAAAGAACTCAATACTTAAAATTTAATACTATATACACAGATCATATACATTAGCCTAATATAAGTGCAGACACTAAAATAAATGCATGTAGACAGCCAATATAAACCTGTGAACAAACCTTTCATATAAAACGTTTATACGGTAACATAGAATAATACATATATAATAAACATACATACTTATATCATCGGTTAACATAGCCATACTTTATGATTAACTAACTCTTAAACCCATATGAATATAGCTTTAAACAAATATAAATTTAAATACATATATATACCGTTTATCTAACGAGAGGAGCAAAGCTAGGCCGAGCTAGGGAAGTTGATCGGCCAGAGATGAGTGAGTTCGGCCACGTGGAGAGCTTGGCACAGCTGGGGGGTGGAGTAGGCTGGCTGTGGCATTCAAGGCGGAAGGAGGGAGGTGGTGATCGACATGGTCTCTGGGTGGATGATAAGGTGGAAGGTGGTCGGGTTGAGGGCAGAGGTTAGATGGTTGTGGCTGCGGATGGTGGGGAAGAGGACGCGGAGGTGTGGGCTGCCGTGGGTGGTGTGAGGTGGCATTGGGCTGTTGCATAGGTCAGAGGAGAGGCGCTATGGGTCGAGGTGGCTGTAGGTGGTTGTTGCGGTGCTCGTGTGGTGGTCGCTGATGCCGGAGGTCGCGGTGGCTTCAAGGGCTCGGGTTGACTGCTGGAAGTGGCGACAGGGAGGTTGGGTTTGAGAAAAAGAAAGGGAGGTTACAGAGAAGAGGATGAATGTTTTTTACATATATATTTTATATACTTAACTGACAAATAAATGGAACAAAACGAAATGAATATCAACCAACCAAATGCGAATAGTCACAGCCGATAATAAATTTTGGGAATATATTGGAACGTGGATAAATTTGTCCAAGAGCAGGTTCCCGATATGAAGATTGCAATATCAACGGCCAAGCCACTGATTCAGTTGAGAATTTAATAACCATTTGAAATTCAAAACAAAACATAAATGGTCACGGATACGGTACCGATACGGTAGACGTTACGCGACGTGCAACGTACAACGGTCTCCGAATTTGTCAATCGAATATACCATAGAGATCGGCACGACGATACGATCAAAACGGTATATAGAAATCAGTGGTACGATCATCCGATAAAAATCGATATCGGTACCAGAATACTGCTATTTTCCTGAAAATAAGAACGACGGAGCAATAGATGTCCGAATTTGGAAAAATGATGAACTGATATTTTGCTCAGAAGATGGTTTAGAATTTTTCTATGTAAAAATATTTAGGTTTTGGAAATATTTTATTTTCATTACTTTTTAACTGATTAAATTGAAGTGAATTTACGCGCGAAATAAACTTTCGTATTTTCGGACGAAAATTTACCAGTTGCTATGTTTAACTAGACGTATTCCAAATATAAAATTTTTATTTCAAAATTTAATCGTTTAAAATTTCACAAAATTTTAACTAATTACGTTATAAAAACGGTTAAAATTTTACGGGTCGTTACACTCTCCCCCACTCAAAACTTTTCGTCCCCGAAAAGGAACGAGGTAGGAGAATAGAAACAACCGGAAAGAAAACAGATTTGAAATACAAAATAACAATTAGTTTAAACCGTATAAATTCAAATTTAAATTAATTGATTTAATCTATTTGATTTTTACTAAAATAAATCTCAACTATTTCTAAATTCATTATCTTATTATCCAATTACCCTAAATTTTCAATTCCTAAAACCATAAATTTGAATAATCTTTTATTATAATCATATTTTATTTTCAACAATTTAAATTCTTCTTTATTCAAATTATTGTTAAATTTTTCCTACTTACTATATCTAACCACATATATTTAACCCATATAAATTAATTTAAACCATAAAAGTTTCGATTTAAATTAATTTACATCTATTAATTTCTTTTAAATTCAAGGTATTTTCATATGTTGATCAAATTTCAATTTATTAATTTTTTTCAAAACAAATTTATTAATTCTTTATTACTGAGTTTACTTATTATCCTATCTAACTCTATTAACATCTTTATAATCAAAATTTAGTGTATAACATTTATTATAAACACTCAATTTTATTTATAAATTCAATTTACCTTATATATTATCCAATTTACATATTCAACCTTTGAATTATTTAGGTAAGTTGTATTAGAATGCAGTTGAACAATATACAAAAAAAAATTTTCCAATTCAATTATTCAAGTTTAAATATTTATTCCAAATTTTTGGTTTTATTTATAATTAAAATCATCCTTTTACAAAATTTAAGAATTAAATTTCCGATTAACTTTAAACCATTTAGAGATATATATATATTTATATCAAATTAAATTAAAATTTTAAAATAAGGTACTTATACATATATATAAATCAAATTATACTGAAGAAATTCAAATCGAAGTATTTTTCAAAACAGAACCGTAGCAAAGCTACAGAATAGTATCTCCACTTCGAAACTCGAAAATGAATGTCGATGATGCGGCCGCCATCACCGAAATTATTTTCCAGCGACAAAGGGAGGAGCACTGATTTCAACATTTTTTAAAAATTCTTTGAAAACGATTTATATTCGAAAATATTCCCAATAATATACTTTTAAAAATTTTAAAAACCAAAGTTCGAAATCACCGGAAACTAAATTCTCAAATTTCTGAATTAAATTCATTTCAAATTCCAAATCAATTTATAAACCATATTTATAAATTTATTTAGAACAATAAATGATAATCAAATATTATCATTTCAAACAAACAATTTAATTAACCTATTAAATTCCAGAAAATTTTACTTATATTTTTACAATATAATCAAACAAATTTATTTCATTTACCAATTTGAAAATAATATTGTGTCAGTTTGCTCTGTTCAAGTGTTTTGGAAATCCTATCGATAGCATTGATCAGACGAATCGATCAAAAATCCAAATCCACATCAACAACTCAAACAACACAAATATTTTTAAAACATTTAAATATAATTTTACAAATACAATTCCTCACTAGACGATACAAGAATTAGATTTTCAAAATAAGGATAGGGATTCAATTTTGATAGAAATCAAATCAAAGAGAATTTTTGATTCAAAGATAAGTCCGAAACGGAAGATAAGATGATTTAAATGACAAATAAGAAGATGGATGAGTTTATATAAATCGCGGGCAACCTTAACCGGATCAACCGTGACTTCAAGAATAAGATCGATGCTGAATTCCGAGGTAAATCGACATTCGATCTCAAGAATTAGAATTCAGATATAGCAGGAGATAGATAGCATCGTAAACCGAGGATATAGAAATCTCCGGTAAATCAATGCCTATTATAAAGGAGTTTACTCCTTTACGAATCACTCTAAGATTGGCGAGACCGCCGATCTATTATACATAACATTTAGAATGGAGTTATGGGTGCTCCATGATTGAAAGAAGACGAATAGTGAAGGACACGAATGAATTTCGGAACCGAGGGGGACGTTCCAAAATTCAAAGGAATTGAGTCAAAGGAAAAGATTGAAACTCGAGTGGGAGTGATTCAGTAAATACATTTACCCTATATGTTGAGTTTTGCCTAGAGCTACCAAAGCTCTGATACCAACTGTAACGACCCGGAATTTTGCACCATTCGCGTCCATTATAAGTGTATAGGTAGACACTCATGCCGGAGTTGAATTGCTCAAAATACCGCGTTGTTAATTTAAATTTGGCAAAACTGAACATATACAGTAAATAAATAATCACAGATCACAGACACAGAGTAATAAGTGCAGCGGAAATAAAAGAGATAGTAGTTCATGAAGCTACTATATGAATATATAAAATACATCAGAGTTTACAACAGATACAACGGAAGAGTAACACGATACATCAGATACAACTCAGAATACATCACTGGAATCATCGAATACTGAAAGCAGAATAGATGGCTGGATCTTCAAGCAAAGCTCCAACTTCAAAGGTGAGTCTCGAATACTGGTACACTCAGTCTGACCCGAGCGTAAAGCAAAAACACAAGACACTCGAGTCAGGATTAACATTCTTATATTAATAAATCCAACTCAAGTGAAATAGCAATTGAAATACAAGTAACTCAAAGGATGTTTGGAATAACCATCCTTTAAGGATCCGTTAAACTATCTACTATGTAGTAGTGTACGATAAGTAGATAATGTCTATCAGTAATCATAAGATATCAAAATAGCGTTAAGTCATGGCCCATTCCACCCTTAACACATTTTTATTCCCACAAGCATATACAAGACCGTAGTTTCCCCAAAACCGGAAGTCACCAGAGGGCAATCCATATACTTAAGGTACAAAACAAATTCGTAGTGGTCGCGCATAAATGGAATACAAGTATGACAAGGCACATGAGGCTATACCCAAGGTAGTGATACTACCGTTCGCCTGATCCGGGCTGGTGAGAACGCAACGCCGCAGCGCCCGCAACACCGTGAGACAACACTCCCAAAATCAAGGGTGCACCAATCGACAACAAGTATAAGTAGTTCGAAGAAGTGTGTCCACTTGAGGTATCAATCCTCCATTGGCCCGGCACAGCTCCTGTTTTAGTCATTTCCAATTTGACACAAGTGTCAAGGCTATCCATTATCGTTCTCTTTCTTCAGTCATCACGAACATCATTCCAACCACTTCATTCTGGATCATCACTCCGCGTGTAGTTATTAAAGTGGTTTCCGGTTTAGATAGAGAGTATATCCATAACCGAATTCCGGTCTCTTTAATAACTTTCGTAATTATTACACCGATTGGTCGTTTATTTATTTCAAAACCAAATCAATTTCAATTTCATTTTCAATTCGAAAACCAACATTTCATTTGTCTTTCAAAACCGATTTCCAAAATTTACGTTTCAACTACCAAATTCATTTCAAAATCCTATAATTCAAATTCAATCTTTATTTTAAACAATTCAAATATCAATTTAAATTCGTATATAAGATTCAATTCCGAAATCATTTAAATCAATTTAATTTAACATTCAAATCAGTTCCAACTTCATTTATTGATTTCATTCAATATTCATTAAGTAAATTTGCCATTCAAAACAATTTCTATTAAATTTCCAATTCATTAAATCCATTTCTTAAATTCAACTTCATTAAATCAAAATTTACAAATTTAATTAAATTAAATTCATCAAATCAAACTCTTTACATTTCAAGTCTTACATTAATTCCAAAATATCACATTTTCATTTCTTGTTAAAGAAAATTCAATTTCAATTATTTATTTACTTACTTTAAATAATTTCCAAAACTTAATTAATAAAGAAAATCTCAATTTCAATTATTACGAAGTAAAATTCACTTATTCAAAAATTCAATTTAATTTAATCATTAAATAATTCAGTCTTATCTAATTATTAAATAATTCAAAACTTAATTATTGAATAATTTCAAAGTTTAATAATTTCAACTTGATTATAATTTCAAACTTAATTATTAAATCATTTCAAAGTTAATAATTTCAAACTTAATTATAATTTCAAACTTAATTATTTAATCATTTCAAACTTAATTCATTCATTTCTCAAATTAAACCACATTTTTCCATGAATTTCATTGTTAACATTTTGTTTCCGATTATTAAATATTAACATTTTCCTTTCATTATAATTCAAATTCAACTTCATTTCAAAACCATATTTTTATTCAAATAAAATCTTCGTTTTATTTTTAAATCAAATTATTGACCAATCGGGTTTTTATTTAATTCTCTATATCTAAGGTCAAAGTTTAATTTGGGTATTTATCATTTCAACCCGATTCCAATTCAATTCAAAATCAAAGCATAACAAAGGGAACTTGCAGTGTGATAGCTGGGATGATGTCAAAGTAAATAAACAAGCAATAACAACAACAATAACAATCCAATAATCAATTCAAATAATCCCGAAATAACCGTATTAATTCGCATTGTTATTTGTACGAATTAATATAATTATTTCTAGAATCTACTCTATCATTTCAAGTAGATTAAAGATTATAACATTACGGTTTCACTTGTCGTTCAATTACAATTTCATACGTCATCAATTTAACAACGTACATTCAGTGATTCAAAATGTAAGTAAACAAATCCTACGTGTCAATAAATTTAACAGATAATGGTCATATTATACAAATGTCAATTAATCAAATTTAACAATTAATTATCCTATATCAAGTTCAATTTCATACTATTTATCATTTTAACATTAACAATTTAACGTCCAATCTAAACATCAAAAATCAATCAATTAACAACCAAACTGGATTATCATTTCATATATATAACAGATAATGGTGTCAGATGTCACAGGTGAACTGATACAGGTAATAGCAGTGTAAATATCTAACAGCAGCATATTTCAATTGTCGTTTCAATTGAAATCAAATTTAATAAATAAAAGAACGTTAATCGTGAGTGAGTGCTCACCTTTCGGGGCTAGAGGGTTTGGCAACAGAGCCAGCTACAAATTCCAAAACAAAATGAGATGGCACGAATTCGATGAAGAAAGGGGCACGACGGACCAAAAGCTGATAAAAATGGAAATCGATGAGAACAATTTAAATTAGCTTGTTATAAACGGAATATATATATATATATTTTGTTATTATTAAAATTTATCTTCCAAAATCAATTCAAAGGCATATGTTAAAAATAAATATTTATATACTTTCAGAACATTATTAAAACTAAACATTTATAAGATAAATCTTTATATATATTTGAAAACAAAACTTGTTCATTCATATATGCGAGCTAGTATATCAATTAATATATAATCTTTTATACACAACAACATGCGACATAGTCCTAATATAAACTTATATACATACTGTAACAAATAAACTAATATGCATGAACACATATACTTAAAATTATACATAAAACTAACGCAATATGCATAAATCTCATTTAACTCTACATATATAACTTATAGTTACAAATAAAAGCAGGCTAGAGAAGATTTGCAGACCATATGTTAACATATATATACAGTTTGATATGGACCAACAATTTTATTATATTTTATAAAATGTTCTCTATAAACATGCAGTCAAACTTGTATATAAACCTTTTTTTTTTTACACATAACAAATCAGATATAGCCTTCATACTTTCATAACATACATAAAAGTTAACCGATCATAAAAACTGTCCTATTATATTTTAAATAATCTACATAGGCTTTCATATAAAATAAAGTGGTACACAACCCGCATATATACTCGCTGGTTATATACAAAACTTTAAATTGAAACTCAACAGGCATGTCTATATATATGAACCAATGTACATACAAACAATATATCTTACCTCTACAAATATCTAGATACGGAAACCTTGAATTTCGAAATACACTTCCCAAAGTAAACGTGAAGAAAGAAAGAAAAAAAAACAGGCAAACCAAATAAACACGCAACTTACCCAACTTTTATATTGTATATATATATATATACAGTAAAAGAACTCAATACTTAAAATTTAATACTATATACACAGATCATATACATTAGCCTAATATAAGTGCAGACACTAAAAAAAATGCATGTAGACAGCCAATATAAACCTGTGAACAAACCTTTCATATAAAACGTTTATACTGTAACATAGAATAATACATATATAATAAACATACATACTTATATCATCGGTTAACATAGCCATACTTTATGATTAACTAACTCTTAAACCCATATGAATATAGCTTTAAACAAATATAAATTTAAATACATATATATACCGTTTATCTAACGAGAGGAGCAAAGCTAGGCCGAGCTAGGGAAGTTGATCGGCCAGAGATGAGTGAGTTCGGCCACGTGGAGAGCTTGGCACAACTGGGGGGTGGAGTAGGCTGGCTGTGGCATTCAAGGCGGAAGGAGGGAGGTGGTGATCGACATGGTCTCTGGGTGGATGATAAGGTGGAAGGTGGTCGGGTTGAGGGCAGAGGTTAGATGGTTGTGGCTGCGGATGGTGGGGAAGAGGACGCGGAGGTGTGGGCTGCCGTGGGTGGTGTGAGGTGGCATTGGGCTGTTGCATAGGTCAGAGGAGAGGCGCTATGGGTCGAGGTGGCTGTAGGTGGTTGTTGCGGTGCTCGTGTGGTGGTCGCTGATGTCGGAGGTCGCGGTGGCTTCAAGGGCTCGGGTTGACTGCTGGAAGTGGCGACAGGGAGGTTGGGTTTGAGAAAAAGAAAGGGAGGTTACAGAGAAGAGGATGAATGTTTTTTACATATATATTTTCTATACTTAACTGACAAATAAATGGAACAAAACGAAATGAATATCAACCAACCAAATGCGAATAGTCACAGCCGATAATAAATTTTGGGAATATATTGGAACGTGGATAAATTTGTCCAAGAGCAGGTTCCCGATATGAAGATTGCAATATCAACGGCCAAGCCACTGATTCAGTTGAGAATTTAATAACCATTTGAAATTCAAAACAAAACATAAATGGTCACGGATACGGTACCGATACGGTAGACGTTACGCGACGTGCAACGTACAACGGTCTCCGAATTTGTCAATCGAATATACCGTAGAGATCGGCACGACGAGACGATCAAAACGGTATATAGAAATCAGTGGTACGATCATCCGATAAAAATCGATATCGGTACCAGAATACTGCTATTTTCCTGAAAATAAGAACGACGGAGCAATAGATGTCCGAATTTGGAAAAATGACGAACTGATATTTTGCTCAGAAGATGGTTTAGAATTTTTCTATGTAAAAATATTTAGGTTTTGGAAATATTTTATTTTCATTACTTTTTAACTGATTAAATTGAAGTGAATTTACGCGCGAAATAAACTTTCGTATTTTCGGACGAAAATTTACCAGTTGCTATGTTTAACTAGACGTATTCCAAATATAAAATTTTTATTTCAAAATTTAATCGTTTAAAATTTCACAAAATTTTAACTAATTACGTTATAAAAACGGTTAAAATTTTACGGGTCGTTACAAAAACATAACTCTGGAAATATCTAGGAGAAATACGGGAATTATATGATACAATTACTATCGGCGGTGCTATACTATAGGTATAAACTCGTTCCTTTCTTCTAGGATGATATAAGGAAATCCATCCACTAATGGTTAGGAGGTGATCTTCGATCTTATCCTTGTCTGTTTATTTCCTAGAGAACCGCGGTTGAGTTTACCAGAAATTATCGAACGTTGTTTCGAAGAGACCGGGATCAGAAATGTTATCTGAAAACCACTTCGATCCAATGAATGCGTTTCGAAGTGAAGACATCATTAAGAGCATGGAATCGAAGATGGAGATGTAAAGTGCAAGGGCTAATCGCTACTAATCCTGAGGGCGATTCCAAAATGGATGTAGTAAGAATAGTGCCTTTGTTTTCATTCAGACCTAGAACGGACTTGTATGGATGAATGCTATTAGCATATTGTCAATAGAGGGCAATGAGCATTCTAAGTGTAAATTTCTTGAAAGGTAATCGTAGCCTCAAGCCTCACCAACCGGGAATGATTGAAAATTAGGGGAGATGCATCAAGGCTAAGTGGGTCGCACCCATTAGGGTATGTTGTCACCCTTCTAGATACATCTACATATTTATGGATTTGTTATGCATGAGATCTCGATAAAAAGGGTTGCAAAGCAACTAGGGTGATGACATATTTCGATACTTTCTAGTAAAGGGTAGGCCGGTCTTGTGTTGGCAGGGGATCCAGGCGAGGTCCTCGGTACATTTTCTATACGTGTACCATAATAGGTGGTACCCCAGTGCCTAGTAATTGTATGGAATCCATTCTCCAATAAGCGTCGTGCGGTTTTGATTGTGCCCAACTATGTTGAAATGTGAGATGCAAGCATTTCTGCTATTTTCATATTTTACATTGACCTCTAGACATTATTATAATATCACTGGATTTTCTGATATAATGGTTTTGGTTATTGTAAGGTTAAAACCTGTCCGTGTTTATGTGCGGCATCGTCTTATGAGATACCTTTGATTTTAAAGGATTTTAAAAGTTATAATAAATAAAATTCCTTGTGATCTAAGTTCTTACGCTGGTTTTACCAGACTGATCCGGGCATTGTTTTCTTATAATGCTCGAGTTAGACCGAGCATATTTCCAGGTTTACTTGGATACTTAGAGCTTCAAGAGACGAGCTGGAGCCTCGAAGACGTATTCACGTAGACGATTATATTTCATTTGCATACATGGTTGTGTTTATCAGCGATTGTGAGGACGGGTTGTTATAATTGTCCGAGCTAAATAGGTTAGTATACTCTGATTGATGTATGTATATACATATGTTATAGTTTTAAATTTATGTAAAGATTTTTTTATATATATATATATCATAGATTATTCGTTCCGTTGTGAAATTCTATGTTATTTAGTTTCTTCTTGTCTTCTTTCTTCTTTCTTTTCCCTAACTATCCGCCTTTCCGTTCAATTTGGGTTGAACATGTGTGATTTATTGTTAGCTTAAAGTGTATGGAAAAGTGGGTCATTACACTTTTCATAATATACAATCGACTAATTAATTTACATTATTAGCTATTGTAAAGATGGCATATTCTTTGATTAATTGACATCCTTCTTAAAACGCTCAACTAATTGTCCATTAATTAATTGACACATTTTCTCATTTTAATCAATATCCAAATTAATTCCTATGCGTCACTCAATCACACATTTATTAGTTGTACATATTTAAACCGCCAATTCATTACCCAATTAATTGACATATACGTTTCCCTCTTTTATTAATTGACGCTTACTTAGCGTCTTTAATTAATTTCTCAATTAATTGATTGTGTCAATCATAAATTAATATATGTATGCTATAATTTAATTTCTTCCCCACATACATTTCCCATTATTAGAATGTCTCTTAATTAATTAATGTTATAAAAGTGATATATTCTCTAACTAATTAATGCCTCTGCGTCTCTTAATTAATTCTTCTTTTAATTGGTTGATGCGTCAATTAATCACACACTCATTGGTTGCATATACCTATGTAACCTCTTAATTTTTAAATGCGTATATTTGACATTTATATTTTTCATTGTTTTGTAATTATGTTAATTCAACTGATTTTATTTGTCATTAAAGCACGAGGTGTTACATTCTCCCTCCTTAGGAAATTTCATCCTTGATATTTGATAAGGGTTCAATCATGCAAACCTTCGTGCCTCCATTCGACACTAGCAGCCATTTAGTGTCAACCAATTTCGGAACAATCCGTGCATAGTGCAAAGTGCAATACATCACAAAATATATGCATGTACAAGAATTTCTAAGTGGTACCTCCTATATGAATGCTTTTTCTTTTAGAAATTCATTTTAAAACATGATGCACACGTCCTAAATATTCTTGCAATTTCTATATGCATGCAATTTTTTGAAAACTCAAAACATTTTTCATCCAATTTTTCCAACACTCCTACTGAATAAGAGCATAGTTCAACAAATTTTACGTCCATACCTACATATATGCATGTACAAGAATTTCTAAGTGGTACCTCCTATATGAATGCTTTTTCTTTTAGAAATTCATTTTAAAACATAATGCACACGTCCTAAATATACTTGCATTTTCTATATGAATGCAATCTTTTGAAAACTCAAAGCATTTTTCATCCAATTTTTCCCACACTCCTACTGAATAAGAGCATAGTTCAACAAATTTTACGTCCATATCTACTACACAATAACTTCACATTTCTCCGTTTTACTTAATTAATTAAAATGGAGAAATGTGAAGTTTTTACGTTTTCTACCTTATAGTTCAGCATAACTTAATTAATAGGATTAATTATTGAATAAAATTATCTAAACGGGAATTTTAACAATAATATACATTAAACTTAAAAGATATATAAATAAATCCACTCACATGTCGTCCTTAACTTCAATCTCTATCCCTTTTTAATTTGCTACGCTTTTCTCCGCTTTTCCCTTTTCGATTCACTGTTAATTCTCTGATTTGTTTGCGCAATCCTCTGATTTGTTTGTATGTATTCCCTTGCTTAATTTTATTTTTGGTTTGGTGAAAGATTTGATTAAAAAAGGAGAAAGGAAGAGGGAGAAGAGGAGTTTGCTGTAAACAACGGCAGTTGATTCAGAGAAAATAGTGTGGGTTAGGGTTAAGTTACGTTCAATTTATAGGTCCAGTGAACAACTAAGAACATTCGATTAACCCTAAAAACAATCCTCACCATCAGAACTTGATTTGTTTACATTAGCTTATAACGTATAACTCTCCAAAGCTATTCATTTGTTCCTTTGTTATACGACCCTATTAATTCACGTTTCCTTCTAAATAAGATTCTCCCATTGATTACCGAATTAATTAGATCATACATACATATATATATATATATATATATATATATGTGTGTGTGTGTGTGTGTGTGTGTATATATATCAAATATTAATTAATTCTTATACGTTATAATTTCTTACCTATTTGAGCACGTCAATTAATACCTCTATTAATTAAATACATATAAAAGTTATACTTTTTAATTTATTCTTATTAATTTACCTACGTCCTAAACCTAATTACTTTGTTTTATTTTTATACGCGTTCCAATTTTTTAATTTTTTTAACTTAGAAACAAATAATCCTATAACTGGCATTTTCTTCTAGCTAATTAATTTACATTATTAGCTATTGTAAAGATGGCATATTCTTTGATTAATTGACACCCGTTTTAAAACGCTCAACTAATTGTCATTAATTAATTGACATGTTTTCCCATTTTAATCAATATCCAAATTAATTCCTATGCGTCACTCAATCGCACATTTATTAGTTGTACATATTTAAACCGCATATTCATTACCCAATTAATTGACTTATAAGTTTCCCTCTTTTATTAATTGACGTTTACTTAATGTCTTTAATTAATTTCTCAATTAATTGATTGCGTCAATTATAAATTATTGGTGAATGATGATAGTATTTTCATAGTTTGTATTAAGTGGCAAAGTCTTTGATGAGGTTCCAGACAAAGAAGCCACGAGCTACACATTAAATACTGAAAAGAATTCTACCTATACTTCATATAGAAATAGAATGAAGACCAAGATAAGTAGTGAATTGCTTGCTCTCCTGATTATTTGGAACAAACATACAAGCCAATGAAAATTTCAGCATACAAAAACAAGGATGGAGAAGAAAGAAAAAACAGTCCTTGCTCAAACGATGGATAAACGTTCATTTAATTTTTCGGAATTATTTCCTTGTTAACTGATTTGTTTTACCTGTTTCTCGTCTGCCTTCATTTTTTTTGTCCCAGTAGATAAATCAACAAGAGAAAGACTAGAGTGATACGGGATTTAGAAAACCATAGAAGTACATTCACTTATTGTTGCTCCACTTTTTAGATCAGTTCGAGTTAATTGTACAACAAAGAGTACTGGTTTGAAACATGATGCTAGCATGTGCATAGACGTGCAAAAAAACATAAAATCTTGCTAAAATATTTGTGCTGCAAAATTATTTAATTTTAGATTATTAAATCAATTCTATACCAATATAATTTGATAAGATGTATTTCACATGTGAAGATCATGTTCAATGTTAATGCTATCATTTGTACACGAGGAAAAAAGAAGAGGAAAACATGAGATCCGATAGACACAGAAAGGTATTCGATATGAAAAAATCAGCACAGGCTAAACAAATTTGCACGGTAAATCAACATGTACATATCTGGATAACACGGTCAGTGACATGGATGAAGTTTCATTCAACAACGCCAAATCAGCTATTCACGTTTAAATTGTTGTTTCAGTATTTGGATCATTCAAAAAATAACCCATTTGGATAACACCATCTTCCAAAATATTTGATAACAATAAAGATTGCATTTAACTAGAAGAATGGTTGAGATTATATTGAAGTTGTTTAGAGCATTTATTCTGCCAAGGCATCCAGTAGGACATTGAACTTCAATTCAACCTTCTCTCAAGAATATTGGGTATGGATGTACTGTATGACAAAGCAAACTACTTTAATTGGTGAGACTTTTCTTTCTGAAGTTTACAGCGTAATTTGTTGGCTCTTATTTAACATGTAGTTATTCAAATCATCATGTCTATTGTCTAATATGTTGGAATTTTTAAATTATCTGCTTGGTAAAAAGATGGATTCTTCTTTATAGTATTATGAACAGACTAAGTATTATCTGAAAAGTTTTCATTTGCTCTTTTACTTGAATATCAGAAAACAACCAACGTACAAACTTTGCAAAAATTGGTCGTAACCTGCTATGTACTGAAATTAGTATTTATTATGTGAATTATTAATGTAGGTACAATTGTACAAGTATCTGAAGGAAAAAAAAAAGCTAGCTTACAATGTAAGTGGAATTTATAAGCTAGCTGATTATGAAAGGTGAACTTATACACCTTTTAGAAATAGTGAATGCACAAGTAATGTTACTTAGATTTGAGTAACAAAAGAAAATAGGATGTGCATAAGCTAATAATTTGGCCTTATCAACTGATAATTATGGTTCATTTTTTGAAATGGATTTGTTGTGTTTTGCGTATGTGTTCATGGGATATTTAGGATAATTATCATGTTTTTCGTTTTGATTTGTGGATCTTTCTTTTTGGAGTTTTCATCCTCTTCTTATTAGAGAATGATTGTATTCGTATCTGAGTATAGGGTATATTAGCGGGTGTATTGTATAGTTATATCAGTCTGGTCCAAACCCGCAAAGCCCAATACATATTCTTTGTATTATAAATACTCTGCTACTCTGTACAAGATGATAACTGAGATTAATAATACAATTACTCTTTCTTTTATATGGTATCAGAGCACTCCTCTCAAAAAAAACTCAAAGCTTGCTTAACAGCAAATTGATCTGAATCCTCAAAGAAAGGGTGAGGGAAACCTGAATCTCATCAGAATAAATCTCATCACTTGAGATTTCTGGTTACACAGTTTAACAACTGTGCAACTATCTTGAAATTTTACATCATTTGGTATGCTAGCCTCGCCAAGAAAGGGAGATATCAGAGAAAGTCTCATCACACATCACCCCTCCGGCTGCCACCATACCATCAGAATTATCAAGATTCGATCAACTTACCTGAAGTGCCGTGCCTAGAGCTACCTGTCAGTTTTGGTATCATCACTCAAGCAGCATCTGGCTGCACCTCAGTCCTGTTATCTTTCAGATCTCTGCTTTTCTCTTTTTCTGATCATCTTCTTGATAAGGTCTCATCACTATGTCTGAAGAAGGCAGTGACAACACTCCTCAGGAGCATTCAAGAACCACTCAGCAACAATCTAGTACCACTCAAGAACTTATCAAATCCATAATCAAACCACAAAGCCAGATCATCACCATTCATCTTGATGAGTCCAACTATCTGCTCTGGAAATTCCAGATTGAAACTGCTATCAGAGGATATGGACTGCAAGAATACGTTCTTGGAACTCTAATTACTCCTCCAAGATTTACTACAAATCAAGAAGGAAAACTGGTAAGCAATTCTGAATACACAATTCATGAAAGACAAGATAGCTTAATTAGCTCTTGGCTATTATCATCAATTAGTGCCAGTCTGTTACCACAATTAGTTGGATGTAAAACCACTCATGAAATATGGCACACTATTGAGCAAACTTTTAGCTCTCAGTCTGCTGCCAGAATAATGCAGTATAAAAGGCAATTGCAAAATTTGAGAAAAGATAATGTCAGCATGAGAGAATATCTATCCAAGGCCAAAACAATTTGTGATCAGTTAGCATCAGCTGGACATAAAGTCACTGATACTGAACAAATTCTGTGCATCCTGAGTGGTCTTGATGAAGACTATGAAGCAGTTGTTGCTGTTATATCATCTAATGAACAGCTACCCTCACTTCAAAGTGTTCAGTCTATTCTCATTGCACATGAGGGAAGACTAGAACAAAAGAAATCAGTAAACTGGGAACATAATGCCAATTATGCAGCCATAGGCAAAAACAGAAATCAAGAAAAGAATCAAAGCAACAGAAACCAATCTACCAACCCCAGAGGTGGTCAATCAGGCAGATTCAGAGGTAGAGGTGGTAGATGGAACCCCAATAACAGCAACAAGCCTAGATGTCAAATTTGTGAAAGATATGGTCATACTGCTAACAAATGCTACTTCAGATTCGATGTCAACTTTACACCAGCAAATCAAGGCAACAATAACTCAAGATCTCAAAATCCTAATGCTAACATGGTCAGTGCACAGCAAGAATCAACATCAGAGAATACAAATGCAAACATAGCATGTAACGACCCGTATTTTTAACACTTTAAAAATACGAATTAAAATGAAAATTTTGGATAAAGAAAAAAATCCGAAGGAAATAAAATTTTGTGTTGTTAAATGTGAATTTCAAGTTAAAATACAAAACGGAATTCTGAAATAACTTATTTGTAAATCAAATATGGATGTTAACTTGTAGTGGATATAGATAATGAATTGAATGGGATTGTAAACCAAATTGGTTACGATTGTAAACAAAGGATAAATAAATGTTACATTTAATATTGAAGTTATAATATGGAAATCAACGTAAACGAATATAGTTTAATATTACTGTGAATTTAAATAAGATGATAACTGTAGAAAATGGAAGTAAATGAATTATAAACCATTTATAATAATGTATAAGTAAATGGTTGATTCAATAATGAAAGTGTAAATCGAAATAAAAGAATTCATTTGGAATTAAATAACTTGAATTTGAATTACAATATAATTGAAGGCTGAATCTAATATAATCTTTTATATTGGATTTATAATGGAAAACTGCATTGTAAAAGATTGTTAATTACTGTGAAATTTAAAAATAAGATTTGTGAACAACTGAAATTTGATTTAAAAGTTAATAATTTAAAATTGGGAATTTTATATTGAAATTAAACAGTCAAATAATTTATTTTCGAATATTGGATTTAATTAGGTAATTAAATCAATGATTTAATAAGTTAAATTTCAGAAATAATTGAAAATCGAGTTGAATATGATTGAAAATGATTTGTAAAATTTTATCTTATCATATTGGAGTTATAGAAATGTTATAGAACTTTTAAAATTGAATTTTAAGTTGAACTGTGAAAATTGAATATTTTAATATTTAATTATCGATTGTAAAATAGCTAATTTTTGAACAGTCTCAGAATTGAACGAAACAAGTTCCATTGGATCCGTAATAATTTATTATTATCGGATTTCAATTTTCGTAGCAATCGGAGTTGTCGTTTGACCGTGGCAGCTCGAAACGCATCGAAATTGTTTTAATATTAATTTAACGAGTTAAAATAGTCATTTTTAAAACGGTCTCGGATTTCGACGAAACCAGTTTCATCGGATCCGTAATGTGATATTATTGTAAGATTTCAAATTTCAAGTCAAACGGATTTACCGTTCGTCCGGGGCAAGCCAAAACGCATAGAAATTCGTTTAAATCGGTTTAATTTAAAATTTATATTTTGACTGGTCAACCCTTCTTTTCAGCTGTAAACTCTACATTGTCCCTGTAGCTTTTCATTCACGTCTCCCTCTCCTTTGTTCCACACGCAAATGGCAGAAAGGAAAGAAGAAAAAAAAATAAAATGAATGATGAAACTTTGAAAAATCATAACTCCATTTCTACTCGACTAAAAATCACGAAACCAGTTTTAAAATTCCTACTTCATCGAGTGCTTCAATTTGATATGCTCTTTGCTGGGTGCGGCAAGGTTTGGGGTCGAGGCCGTTCATAGTGGCGATCTAGGGTTTGGGAAATCGAGGGATCTAGCGATCGATTCGCGAAACGGAGCTTTGATTTGAACTCGTCGTCGAAGATAGCATCTCGGCGCATGTTTTGGTGGCGTGCGGCTATGGTTTGGGACGCGCGACCTGCTCGCGTTCGTACAGGGGGTCTCCAGGTCGCGACTTCCACGTGGTGGCCGAGCTTGATGTTGATGGTACGGGGAGGTGGAGATCGTGAAGGAGAGTTCGTCGCTGAAGACGGATTCGAATTTCGTCAACCGGAGCTCCGTATCACGGTTTGAAATGCACGGTGGGACATGGGTTTGCACGACATGTTTTTCTTGGCTACAGGCAATTCGAATTGGAGAAGATAGGGTAGGATTTGATTGATAATTAGTGAAGTTAATTATTTATTTAATTATCCCGCTAATGACGTTCGTATTTTGGCTATAACTTTTGCATGCGAGGTCCGTTTTGGACAACGTTTCTTCCGTTGGACTCGTATTGACGAGCACTACGCTATGCAACTGGATCGGAATCATTTGGAGCTAGAGAAAATTTTGAGTAAATCGAACGTCGTTCGATTTGATTTAAATCGTAAAATCAAGGTGAGTGTTTTATAACGCTCACAACGTACTAAATATCTTTATGCTAGTTAAATTTGACATTATGAAGTGTTATGATTTTATTTGTCGTTGTTTTATAAAATTTAATTGTCAAATAGATTGTCATTTGAATTAACCGTTGAAAATTAAATTGCCAGTTAAATTGAAATTAAAATTGAATTGCGATTGAATCACCTGACATTGATAACTATGAAACTGCCATGAATTGTATTGACTATTGGATGATGTATTGTGATGGATGTCATTGGTTGATGTTTGAATGTTTGGATGTTTATTTGCTTATATATATACTGTTATGCATACACATGACACTGTGATTTAATTTAAGTGACATATGTTCATCCCTGACATTTAATTGAAATAAATAATCACTTGGCCATAGGATAGAAAATTATATACGGACACTGAATTTGGCTAAATTAATAATTTTTGAAATCGTCGTTTGAAATTTATTTAAATGTTTTGATATAAAAGTTATAAATAAAAATCGATTTATAGAAATTGAATTCATCGAAAAATTGAGTTTGGAATGTTGAAATGAATTTTGGTTAAAGGAATTTTGTTAAATAATTAAGTTGAGACTTTGAAATTTGAAAATTGAATATGATTGAATGTCGAAAATTGATTTGTTTAAAGATTTAACTTTTATTCGAACTTTGAATATTTCTAAGAAAAGTTATATGAAATGATATTTCAGGATTGAAGTTAGAATTGAAACTTGGATTCAAAAATTTGTTATTAAAAGAAAATTTGATTTAATGTTTAAATCGATATTTTGAAATTGGATTTGGAATTGAAATTGGAATTTAAATTAATTTGGAATTGAAATTTAAATTCATTTGGGATTGGGAATTAATTTGGAATTGGAAATTAATTTGAAATTGGAAATTGAAAGTGAACGGAATTTGGTTTATTGAATTCGAAATTTATATGGAATCAAAATTTATTCGAGTTGAAATCGGAATTGAATCAATTAAATCGAAATGGACATTGAAATTGATTTGGGTAGGAAATTGGGAAGTTGACCGGTTTGACTTTGGAATTTGTTTAAATGAATATTTTAGTATAATTGATTTAAAATCTATATTCTTTAAATATTGAAATTATTTTGATTTTCAAACTGTTTTACTATATAAACCATTTTTATATTCAAATTATTTTCGATTAAACTATTTAAATATTTTCTATTAAACTATTTTAACTATTTTAATTATTTAAACTACTTTTAAATTACTTAAAACTATTTTCTAAAATTTTCAAGCTGGTCAATAAGGTGAATTGCTTATATTTAAATCTCGAATTTAAATACGAATTGGGTTAAATGAAGTTGCAACCTAAATTGAAATTCGAAATGATTTTGAAATTGAAATGAGATATTGAGGCGAAAAATGATTTTTGAAACGGAATCTTACATTTTGAATAGATATGATGATATTTGAAATGGATTTGATTTTTGAAGCGAATATGATATTTTGATATCAATTATGAATCGAGTTAAAATGTAAAAGAGCCATCGGTGTAATAATACGTAGTTATTGAAGAGACCGGGATCGGATATGGACATACTCTCTGTCGATACCGAAAACCACTTTAATAACTATTATACGCGGAGTGTTGATCCAGAATGAAGTGGATGGTCTGGTGAACGCGTTGACTGAAGAAAGAGAACGATATTGGATGACCCCTGACATGACTAAAACAGGAGTCGCGCCGGGCCATTGAGGTTCGCCACCTCTAGCGGACACACTTCTTCGATACCATGTCTATTACTTTTGTGATTCGATTTGGGTGCACCCCTTGATTTGGGAGTGTTGTTCGCGGTGTTGGGATAGTAGCTGCTATGCCCAACATCAGTCCGGATCACGCAACTACTAGTATCCTAGTTGGTATCGCCTCATGTACCTTGTCATACTGATTATCCTATTCGCGACCACTACGTTTTGGTTTGTACCTTTAGCATATGGATTGCCCTCTGGTGACTTCCGGTTTTGGGGAAACTACGGTCTTGTATATGCTCTTGGGAATAAAAATGTGTTAAGGATGGAATGGGCCATGGCTTAACGCTAGTTTGATATTTTACTTTATGATAGACATTATTGTATATAGCGTATTCTATTACATAGTAGATAGTTTAACGGATCCTTGAGAGATGGAAAATCCTGTAACATCTCTTAAGTTATTGCACTCACGTTGACACTGGATACGAGATGCCAAACCCCGTAAACATCTCCGACGCCGTCACACTCATATTTATTTACGATTGATTTAACTTACATGAGGATATTTTAGTCCTGACTCGAGTGTTTTGTCTTTTCATTACGCTCGGGTCAGACCTGAGTTTTTCAGCTTATTGAAGATCTATTCTGGAGGACGAAGACGAGGATTTGGTATACTATTACTATTATTATCGGTGCATCATGCTGTCTGCTGCATTATTTTATTTGTCCTGTTGTATATGTATGTAACTCTGATTTATGATGTATAATAATAATCAAATTTATTTATTTAACAGCTTCATGAACTGTTATTTTATTATTATATCTTGTTCCTTCCGCTGCGAGATTCTGAGTTTGTTTCTATTCTTTCTTTTCTTTTCTTATTTAACCCCAATAACTATCTGCCCTTTTGAATGGTTTGAGTCGACGTGTGTGTTTGATCGTCGGCTTGAACGGTCAAAAAGGCGGGTCGTTACAGTTGGTATCAGAGCTTTGGTTTAGCGATAAACCTTGGCTCTAGTGGGGAATAACTCATTGAAATAGAGGTAAACTATATGAATGAGTTGAGTGTATATGAGAGAGCGTATTTGTAATTTTGATATAAAAATGATTTTATATTGTGTTAATTTGTTCCGTTGAGTATTTATGAATTCCGGTTGGTACTTGGGACGCCAAGGCATCGATAGGAATTTCTAAACACTTGAATAGGACAGATTGACATAATATTGTTTTGGATTATATTTTATATATAAAAGGATTATCGTGAAAATTTATAAATTTATAAATTTTGATTGTATTGGTTGTTAGGAGATGATAATATTCGATTATCATCGTTTATTGTTGATTAGTCAATATTTCTAACTATTGACTATTGGATGATTTTAAGAAATGAAATTTGTAAATATGATTGACAATGAATATAAATGGTAAATAAAATAAGATAGAATGATTTAAATTAAGATGGAGAATTTAAATTCCGGCGTTTTGAAAATTTATATATATATATAAAAAAAAAATTAATGTATAATATAAGTATTATATGATAGTATATTCGATTAGAAATTGTTTTCAAAGGATTTTCAAATGAAGTAAGTGTTATACTCCCCTCTTGACACTAGAGAATGATTTCGGTGATGAGTGCACGCATCATCGACGTTTATTTTCGAGAGTCCAAGTGGGGGAGAGATCACTTAATAGCTTTTTCTAAATCCTGTTTTGATGTAAAATTGAATTTTATTTTGTATTCTCTATAGTATGATTTGATATATAAATTATATAAGTATATATTATTTCAAAACTTGATTTGAAATGAAACCGGGATTGGAATTCTTGAGTTCTTTAACAATTAATGATTTTTCTTTTAATAGTTGAAATGAATTAATACTTGAATCATTACGGAACTTCTAAATTTCGAAATGAGAGGAGCTAAGTGAAAATATTAATTGAAGTAGAAATCCTTAGAATTAGGAAATTATGAATTTAAAATAAAATTGAAACTGTAAAACTCGCATAGTATATTCTATAGCATAGATATAACTTACCAAAATATTTAAGAAGTTCAAAATTTTTATATGAATTGTTAATTGGATAATCTACAAGTATAGGTTTGAATAATGAAATATGCATTTAACTAATGGTTTGCAAATATAAATAAAATTGTTAGTAAATAATGGGAATTTAAATTAACATTTAAGGGTGATTGACAATTATGTTAATATAAAATGGAAATACTATATGTGAATGTAAATGTGAAATTAAATTATAGTGAAATTTAAGTAATGACTTAAGAATTAATTAATTGAAAATTTAACTTTGAATAAAAAGAAGTTGTATGTTGTTTAACTACATTCTATTTGCATAACTATAACTTACCAAATATTTAAAAAGTTAAAATGCTAATATGGATAAGTAGAGGAATAATATACCAGTGCGAGAGTGAATAATAAAATGTGAAGATCTCTTGATAGTTGTAAATATAAAAGAAATTTAAGCTGTAAAATGGATGATATATACAAGTGTATGAAAAAGTTTAAAATTAATGAAATATAAAAATTTTAAATGGAAAATAATTAAAATTTGAATATAACTAAATGTCAATAAACTTGGAAGTGTGTGAAATTAAAATTTGACTTGAAAATGTATAATTGATTTAGTGTAGATTTTGGATGGATGTTAATGTTTGATATGCATTGGTCGTTAGATGGATGGTAATTGATTAAAAAGAATTCATTAGTGTTAATGAAATTTAATAAACGGAATAAAATTTAAAAATAATTAAATTCAAATTTGAAGCAAAGTGAAATAAATATAATTGAATTCAATTTAAATTGAAGCAAATTGACTTGAATTTAAAATGTGAATGAAACAAACTAGAATAAATCGGAAACAAATTGAATGTAAACCTATTGCATGGACGAATAAGAAAATAAATGACTTTGTGTTTATGATTGTTCTTTAGAAATTTGAAATTTGATGGTTTATACTTTGAAATAATAAAAGAAATTTTGGAGAAAAAAAAAATGAATGAGAAGATGTAAGTGAAACCAATCGTTAAAAGTGGTTAAATAATTTTATTAAGAAAAGTAAAATATGAATTTGAGTAAATAATGAAATTTAACTTTGGTTAAAGTTAAATAAAATTGGGAGTCTGAATTGGAGTGATAAATGAATTAGCTATTGAACTAATTGAATGTTGAAACAATCTAATGTAAATGAATTGAAATAAAATGATGGATGTAAATGCTAATTCATTGAAGCTAATTAAATAAATTGAATGGAAGTCAATTTAATTAAAAGAATGAACCAAATTGAATAGAATTGAATAAATTTGTTTGTGTTGAATAAACATTGGTTGTTATTTGGTTGTTAATTGATTATATTGAAATCCATTAAGTGTTAATGAAGTTGAATTAGAAAAAAATAAATAAATAAATAAATAAATAAATTAAAAGCTATGTAATTGAATTCAAATTGAAAGTGAAGTAAATGAATTTGAATAGAATGAATGTTGATAAAATCCAACGTTAATGAATCAACCATGATTTAAATTGAAAATTCAATGCATTGAATATTAATAAGAATATGAGTACATATCGATTTGGTTATGAATTTGTTGGAAGTTGTTGAATGGTGGTTGTTTGATGGTTGCATATGTTTTGTTGCATTTGTTATGTTGGCACATGTAGTTGCTATGTTGCTATATGCTGTATATTGTCACTATTTTCATATATGCATGATTCTCATGTTTGATTTAGTGTTTAGTAGGTGCGGATGGAGTTTGCTTCGCATTTGAGCTCGCTTTCGCGCTATATTAGCCGTATACGCTCGCTAATTATAAATAAGGTACATATCTCGGATTACATATCGTACTTTTACACTTTTTCCCTACGGGATGCCTCATCACTTGATGAGATGTATATTTGTGATATATATATACTGTCATTTTTTTTTTCCGATCGAGCCGCGCAAAGGAGACATACATGATGACAGTTGGTACCCAGACTCAGGTGCAACAAACCATGTAACAAACAATATGAGCAACTTGAATCTTGGCAACAAAGAATACAAAGGTACACATTCACTACACATGGGCAATGGCAACCCTATTAAAATTTCTCATATTGGAAGTGCAAGCATTAATGGAGCCAGGCAATTATACCTTAATAACTTGCTAATGGTCCCATTAATCAAAAAGAATCTAATGAGTGTGTCACAATTTGCTAAAGATAACAATGTATACTTTGAGTTTCATGCTACACACTGTCTAGTTAAAGATAATCTAACTGGTGAAGTTCTCTTGCAGGGTAAAGAACATAGGGGACTATACAAATTTGATGCACCAAAAACAAGAAATATTGAAACCAGTAGAAAATGGTGTAACATCTCTGAGACTAGAATTACTGAAAATCTTGATGTATGGCATTATAAATTAGGTCATCCTAGTCTGAATGTAATGAGACATGTCTTGAGCTGTTGTGACAACACTCATATTAGTAAAATTCCTGATTGTTATACTTGTACTTTTTGTCAAATGGGTAAAAGTCATAAGCTTGCATTTCCAAACTCTAAAACTATCTACAACAAACCTCTTGAACTTGTTGCTACAGACTTATGGGGCCCTGCCCCTATATATGCTGATTATGGTTATAAGTATTACATCTCATTTATTGATGCCTACTCTAGATATGTTTGGATTTACTTTCTCAAGTCAAAATCTGAAACTAAAGATGCTGTAGTACAGTTTATTTCTAATGCAGAAAGACAGACAAACTGTCAACTAAAAGTTATACAAACAGATGGTGGCAAAGAGTTTCTGCCTCTGAAAAGTTACTTTCAAACAAAAGGGATAACATAGAGAATCACATGCCCATACACTTCCGAACAAAATGGCCTCATTGAAAGAAAACACAGGCACATAGTCGAAACTGGTCTGACATTGTTGGCACAGGCATCTCTACCACTAAAATTCTGGCCAGATGCCTTCTCTACTGCAGTCTATCTAATTAATAGACTGCCTACAAAGGTCATAAAATTTAAAAGTCCAATGGAAGAGCTATTCAATGTCAAACCAGATTATCATAGTCTAAAGACTTTTGGATGCCTATGTTTTCCCTACTTAAGGCCATACAACACACATAAATTAGATTACAGATCTAAGCCATGCACTTTCTTAGGGTATGCTATCAGTCAGAAAGGATATAAATGCCTTGATGAGAATGGCAAAATTTACATATCTAGACATGTTATATTCAATGAGCATGAGTTCCCTTTTAGAGATGCAACAATCAAAACAACTCAAAAAATATGCAATTCCAAGCTTTCAATACCTCAAGTGCTGCCCTCACCAGAGATTGTCATACCAATAAGTAGCAATGATCAGCATGGAGAGAGTAGCACCAGTCCTCAACTCTCAGAGTCCACAAATGAACCAGGTCAAGGAAGTACTCCTGTAGCCTCTGACAATACTGCATCAAATAGGCATCAAACAGATCCATGCCAAGTACTGCATGACAATCAGTCATACAGTACTCAACCAGGAGGAACTGCTGAATCTGGGCACCCAACCACACCTGCACAAACTAGGCACCACATGATGACCAGAGCAAAGTGTGGAGTATTTAAACCGAAGTTATACAATATTGAGGCAGAAATCACTGAACCTTCTACCTATCAACAAGCAGTCCTGGATGACAACTGGAAAAAGGCCATGGAAGAGGAATACAATGCACTAATAAAAAACAAGACATGGGATCTTGTACAACCTCCAATGAATAAAAACATAGTTGGATGCAAATGGACCTTTAGATTAAAGAAAAATCCAGATGGCTCAATTCTTAAATACAAGGCAAGATTAGTGGCAAAGGGATATTCACAACAAAGTGGATTTGACTTTAAAGAAACTTTTTCCCCTGTTGTGAAACCCACCACTATCAGAGTTATTTTAACAATTGCCTTGCACAAGAATTGGTCCATCAAACAATTAGATGTCAATAATGCCTTTCTTAATGGTGAATTGCAGGAGGAAGTATACATGGAGCAACCACAAGGGTTCATAAGTGAAAGCAAAAGACAACTAGTATGCAGACTCAACAAAGCACTCTATGGGCTCAAGCAAGCACCACGTGTTTGGTTTGACAAGCTAAAAGCAACTCTAGCAAAACATGGCTATCACAACACCAAATCTGACAACTCTCTATTTATTAAACTTGTTAATGATACAGTAGTCTACATACTAATTTATGTTGATGACTTTATCATTACAGGCAATAACAAGTCAGAAATCATGAACATCACTCAATGCTTGAAAGAAGAATTTTCAATCAAGGACCTGGGGGATCTACACTACTTTCTTGGCATAGAAGTTAAAAGAACATCAGAATCAGAGATTCACTTGAATCAGAGAAAATACATCAATGATATACTGGCTAAAGCAAAAATGGATAAAGCAAATCCACTACCTACTCCAATGATAAGCAACAGTCATCTATCAAAAAACAAAGGCGAAGCAATACTGAATGACAAAGAATACAGGAGTATAGTGGGAGCACTACAATACGCTACTATCACAAGACCAGATATCTCTTATAGTGTAAATAAAGTAAGCCAGTTTATGCAAAAACCCCTTGACGAACATTGGAAAGCTGTCAAAAGAATCTTAAGGTATCTAAAGGGCACAATCAACCAAGGATTAATTCTACAAACTAGTGCCAGCTTAAATATCAATGGGTTCAGTGATTCTGACTGGGCTACTGACCAGGATGACAGAAAGTCTACAACTGGATACTGTGTTTATCTAGGCAGAAACCCAGTATCATGGTGTGCAAAGAAACAGTCTACGGTATCTAGATCCAGCACAGAGGCCGAGTTCAGAAGTATCGCTAGTATTACTGCTGAAATCATGTGGCTAACATCTTTATTAACTGAACTTCAAATCAAGATATGTAACAAACCAACTATCTGGTGTGACAATCAAAGTGCTATCTCAATCTCAGAGAACCCAGTACTTCACTCTCGCACAAAGCATATCGAGCTCGATTTATACTTTGTACGAGAGCAAGTAATGAAGAAAAACATTGAAGTCAGATACATACCTTCAGCTTACCAAAAGGCGGACATCTTAACAAAGCCTCTGTCTCGACTGAACTTCACTAGATTCAGCCGAGAGCTTGGCGTAGATGAAGCTGACGTCAACCTCAGATCCAAAACCCAAATTTATATCCCAGAGGCTTCCAGAAACGAGAGTAAAGACTGTCAAAGCCCCATCTTACAGCTCGACTTCAAGTAAAATCAGATCCATACTTCTCCAGCAGTCGAGAACGATACTGAGTAACCTCTAATCCTCAATCTCCAGCCTTGGCTTGCCTGAAGAAATCGATTTGAGAAATTTCTTTCGCTAGCGCCTCCAATCGCAAACCCTAACTTTCGCGTTAGGTTTGAGGGGGCGTATTAGAGAATGATTGTATTCGTATCTGAGTATAGGGTATATTAGCGGGTGTATTGTATAGTTATATCAGTCTGGGCCAAACCCGCAAAGCCCAATACATATTCTTTGTATTATAAATACTCTGCTACTCTGTACAAGATGATAACTGAGATTAATAATACAATTACTCTTTCTTTTATACTTCTTTTAAAACTCGTGTAACAAACCAATAAGATTGTTGCATTCATTGCATAGTATTGTTTACTGTTGAGTATGTTAAAGCGGCACTGGTAGGGTTTACTGTATAATTTTGTTCACAGGATTGTTCTCTTTTCTCTTCTTTTTATGCTTGCTTTTCAGAAAAGAAAATAAAAATATACAAAGTCATATTTGTTGAAAACAAGTTTTATATATATATATATATATATATAATTGGGCAATCTGCTATCTCCTTTACGAAAACCTGCTCCTCTTGTTTTCTTCACCACTCACGCGAGCATCACACGCGGCCGCAAATCCCTCACCCATCCCCGCCGATGCCCTGGCAGAGCACCTCCCATGTGAACAGTGCTTCGCCTTGACCCTCAGTTCAATCATCAGCCACCAAGCATACTTGGTCGTGCCTTCCCCTATGACCCAAGCACCACCACAACCCCACCAATTGTCCAAACGTCGCCTCTGTCGATATCATCTGTAACGACCCAGATATTTTAACTATTATAACGTAATTAACTTAATTTTTTGTGAAAAATAAATAATAAATTTTTGAATTGAAAATTTGATATTTGGTATGCGTCTATTTAAACATAGTAAATGGTAAATTTTTATTGGGAAATATGAAAGTTAGTTCGGTTGTGAAATTTTCAGTTTCAATTTAAAATCAGTTAAAATAAATGGAAATAAAATATTTTCAAAATCTGAATCTTTTTTATATAATAAAAAAATGTAAATCATTTTTTAAGTGAGACGTCGTATTCCGTTTTGTCAAATTTGGACTTCTCTAGCCCCGTTTATCTTATTTTCGGCGTTTTAGCAGCATTTTCGGTATCGAATATCGACTTTTGATAAGATGATCGTATAACTGATATCTGTATACCGTTCTGATCGTCTCGTTGTGTCGACCTCCGTAGTATATTCATTTGTGTGTTTCGGAGTCCGATACTCGGTGGAATCTGCGAAAAATGTAACCGTATCGATGCCCGTTTTGTGCCTTTTGGGTTCTTGTGTCCATTCAATTTCCACCGTATAATCCAAATAGCCACTTGCTTTAAATGTTTACAGAAATTCACCTCTTGACTTTTGCCATTCCCAATATTCAATAAAATTTGCTAGTTTTAAATTCATTTTTGGTTTGTCCATTTATTTTTATTTTTTGGTTTATTCGCATCTGCATTTGTGAAATAAATATATCGTAACATTTTTTTATATACGTTCGTACCGTAACCTTTCCCCTTCCTACATCTTCAATATATTTGTTGATTTGTTTTCTGGCTATCGTTCCTTCCTCTCTCATTCGTTTCTTTTCTTTTTGTTCCCTATATAAAATAATAATTTATAAACCAAGTTATGGCTTTGTAAATCAGTGAAACTTTCTTCCATTTTGCTTTACCATTTGTGTTTCCCACCGCAAGCGTCTCTCTTGGCCTGCTCTTGCCGATCCACCTCTACGTGTTTACCCATGAAATCGCGCCAATTTCCTTTCCATGCAAACCACCGGTAGTCCGCTGCGACGGCAAGCGCCCATCCCCCTTCCAGCAACAACCCGTGCCTCATCGGTCAACCACCGACCATCCGCCACGCTAGTGCTCCCATAGCCACCTAACGACAGCCTCACCATCCACTTGAGCGGCCTCCAGCCTAGCCGAACTCTCCATCAAAACAATTTCCGAGCCTCCTTCCTTCCCTAAGTACCACGTCAGCCTCTGAGGCACATGGCAGTGGCCACACCTTCCTCTACTTCCAATCATCCACCCTCTGACCGTTTCTTCCTCCCATCGCCACTGCCCAGTCGCCGTTCCACCTTCAGCCTCTGCTCCGACCAAACACAACAGTCCCATCCCACATCCATCGCCTATATCCACCAACGCAAGCACAACTTCTCCGCACTATTTGTCGGCTGACTTTCCACCTTCGTTTCCGCCTCCCATTTCCTCTCATCTGCGACCTCATCACATCAGATTCCCTCACCTCCACTCCTTTTCACCAGCCGAGCACAACACCTATCTCCATTTCCATCACCACTTGACAACACCGAACCCACTCGACAGCCCCGCCTTCACGCCTTCCACACAGCAACCGCCACCACTATCAAACCCGTCCCTAGACTCCACCAGGCAGCAGCCCCGACAGCCCTAACCACTGCCACCTCCCTCCTTGTGATAGTCGTGCATTGCTTTTGTAAGTTTAATATAAGCTTGTTTTCTCTCACCTAAATTCCTTTGTTTTAGCATGTGCATTGCTTTTGTAAGTTTATATAAAAACTTTCGTAAACTTTGTTTGAATATTTTTACCTGCTTTCGTATTATTAGCAAAAGTATTTATATTCTATGTTTAAAGTATTTACACATATAATTTAAATTTTCATTCATTGTTTAAGTATTGTTTAAAAATATAACATGTATGTATACTTTGATTTTGAGATGTACATAAATTTTTAAATTATAATTTTGTATATGTTGTACATAATCTGTGATATATATAAGTTTGTGCACGTAATGGTATGTTAGTTTACGTTAGTTGTATAAAATATTAGTTTATATATGATGTTTATAATATATGTTATATAAATTATATGAGAGGTTCGCTTATATATGTAAGTTATATAAGTTATATATATAAATGTTTGTATCAGAGAATTTGCTTGTTCAATTTCCTCTATTACATGTTACATATATTGATTTTAAGTAAAATAGAATATATCTATTTTGACTTTAAATTGCGTACTTTAAAATATATATATATATATATATATATATATATATATATTCTGTTTGAGTTGTATACATATTAGATTTTATATTTTAATATGAGTAAAATTTAGATTTTTAAAATTTGTATATATTTGTCTCCATCGATTATCGAATTCCAACCTAGCCTTACTTTGTTCGTAGACTTCGTATTCATCGTGCTTTGCTTTTGGTTTCGCCGCTGTCCAAAATTGATCATAGCAGTTGGTTGCTTTGATTGTTGCTTATCCGTGTGCTTGTCCTGTTTCTCTAGCTTCGAAAGATGAGCAATCACCCACGATTAACATTCTTATATTTAATAAATTTAATTCACATGAAATGATGATTGAAATATGCTGTTAAATTTGAATTGTTAAATTATTTAATTGTTAAATATGATATGCCATTATCTGCCATTGTTTACTTATGATATATGACACCATAACATGTTGTATATATTATATTTAAATTGTTACTGATGATATATGCATGTTGTTGATATATTATATTATTATCATATTTGTTCTCACTCTGCAAGTTCCCTTTGTTTAGAATTCCCTATGGGTTGAAATGATACATACCCGAATGATCTATAGATTAGGGGAAAATCGTTATGGGTTGAAATGATAAACCCAAGCGATTTTCATTTTATTTTAAATTTTGGGATTGCTGAGAAATGATATACACCCGTAAATAATAAATTATTGTGGATTGAAATGATAAATATCCGTATCACTTGACCATCGGATAGAAAATTATATACGGACACCGTTGGTCTATTTTGAAAAAAAATGATTGCCAAAGTTTGGAAGGAAATATATGGATTTTATTAAATATTGATTTTTTTATTTATAATATAAAGAATTTATTTTAATATATGTGTAAAATTTAGATTTTTAAATTTATACATTTTGGAAATTTTAAATTTATAAGTTAGTCTAAAAAATATAATTTGTAAGATTTTTCTTATAATTTCATTATTTTAAAATATATAAAATAAGATTTAGTACAAAATACATTTAATAATAAAATTTAATTTAATTAGTTTATAATATTTTTAAGTATTTATTTGAATTTATATTAATATTTTAAAAATAGATGTTTTATAACTTTAATAATAAAGGTTGGGATGATAAATTAATGTTGACTTGGAATTTAAATTGGTTAATAATTGAATTTAAATAAGAATTAATTTGAACTTATTGATTTTGAGATTTTGAAAGATATGATTGATAACTTGATTTGATAAAAAGTGATTAAATGAATATTCTCAATTTTAAATAAGATTAAGACTGAATATTTAATATAAATTTAAATTTATAAATTGAGATTTTATTTAATTGTTATTAAACTGAGTAAGTGAATATATTTTTTTTCCAATTTGAATTAAATTAAAGTTAAATGTTGAAATCTAAATGAAACTTATATTGAAAATGTTTGAATATTTAAGCTTTGAATCTTATTGGAATTGAAGAGGTAGTTCAAACCCGCATTTGAAATCGATAGAAATTGAAATGGTTTATTAAGAATTTGAATTGAATGTTTAACCTTTTAAATTGAAAGTGTTGAACAAGGATTGGTTTAAATTGAATTTTGGAATTTAAGTTGATTTGAATCGATTTGTGAAATTGGATGAAACAATTCTAATTTGGAAACTATTCAGTATAATCTCTTTAAATAAATATAAACTATTTTTAATTTACAACTATTTTAATATCTAAAATAATTTAATATATAAACTATTTTGACTTATAACTATTTTAATATATATATATATATACTATTTTCAATATCTAAACTGTTTAAGTTGGAAGTGTTATGATTTCAAAAGTGTTATGATTCCAAAAGTGTTATGATTTCAAAAGTGTTATGATTCCCAAAGTGATATGATTTTGAAAGTGTTATAATTTTGAAAGTGTTACGATTCTGGAAATGAATATTATTTAAAGTGAATAATGATATCGAATTGATATGGTTTTTAAATGAATATGATATTTTGACATGAAGTCTGAACTATTTGAAATGAAATGACCACGGTGTGAAATAAGCATTTGGTTGTTAAAGAGACCGATATAGGATATTGTCATACTGTCTGCCAATATCAAAAACTACTTTAACAACTATGTACGTGGTGGAGATTCGAGAGCAAAGTAGGATAGTTTGGCGACGATCCAGTACGAGGTATTAACGTAACCCTGACTCCCGTGAGTCAGCTTGATGTAGCTAAAACAGGAGCCATGCCGAGCCAAGTGATGTCATTCCTCCTATCAGACACATTTCTTCGATACCATTCTATTACTTTGTGATTTGATTTGGTGCACCTTTTGATTAGGGAGTGTGTCTCGAGGTGGGTGGTAGTAGCTGCTATGCGTGATCACTAGTCCGGATCCGCAAACGGTATATCTACCCTGGCATTGCCTCGCGTGCCTTGTCACATGCCTTATCGCGTTTCTACGAGTTTGGTTTGTACCATACCTATGGAGTGCCCTCTGATAGCCCTTTAGTTTAAGGAGGAATTACAGTACTGTATAGACTATGGGAATATATAAAAATGTGTTAAGGAGTATATGGGTAACTCCTTAATGCTATTTTAATACTTTACTTTACTGATAGACATAGTATAATAGCGTATATTACTACATAGTAGATAGTTCCACGGATCCTTAGAGAATGGGAATTCCAAACTGCATTTAAGTTACTTTGTATTTCAGTTGACATTTCACTTGAGTTAAATTTACTGATATAGGAATGTTAATCCTAACTCAAGTGATTTTTGTTTTGCTTTATGCTCGGGTCAGACTGAGTGTCACAACATTTGAAACTCACCTTTGAAGATTGGAGCTTTGTTTGAAGATCTATCAATCCAGCTTTCAGTTATTTCAGTTTATTCTAGTCATTTATGTCTAGACTCGTCAGTTGCTTATATATTAGAGATTTATTTTTATTTGAGATTCTGTTCATTCTGTTTCAGACTTTGATGTTTTATAGTAGCTTCATGAACTAATATTTATCTATTCCGCTGCTTATTACTGTATTACTCTATGTCTGTGATTCTGTGATTGATTTATTTACTGTATATGCTAAGTTTTACCAAATATAAATTAAAAATCTATTGTTTTGAGCAATTCAAGTCTAACATGTGCAGATGCGAATGGTTCGAAATACCGGGTCGTTACAAGTGGTATCAAAGCTCTGGTTTAAGAAAAACTTAGCATATGGAGTAAAATTAATTACAGAATCATCTTCGTTCGAGCTTGAAATTCTTCGTTAGGATCCTATTGAGATTTCTTTGGAATTTTGGAACTATTCCTTTGTTCTGAATTTTGGAATTAACTTCCATAATTTCCACTGAAAATTTTCTGTTTGCTACGTTTAAATAGACGCATACCAAATATCAAATTTCATTGTCAAATTTAATTGTTTAATTCCAAGCAAAAAATTCAGTTAATTATGTTATTTAAACCGTTAAAATTTACGGGTCGTTACAACGCCTCGATCGGGGTTCGAAAGAAATATCTAGTTATTTTGGGAATTATATATATATATATATATATCTGTGTGTGTGTGTGTGTCTATATATATATTACCTTTATTTCATATCAGCTACAAAAACATTCACTCTGCCCACATACTTACCATCAACCACCCTAACCTAACCTATGTTTGTAACCATCATCTCTTTTAAATCACACTCCCTCCTTCGTTTTGTATGTAGAAGAAAGAAGAAAGAAAATATATAACAAACATTCATTTATCTTTTGAACTATGCTTCATCCAACGGCCACCGTGATATCGCGCCACCACAGGCCGATATGGGCTTCGATGCCTGAAGGGAAGGTGTGCGCGGCATGAAGGCGAGTGTGATGAACGGTGGAGATCGAAAATGGGGGCATGTGGTGGCAGCTAGGGGTGGTTGAATGTGGGATCTTGGGTGGGGAATTCCGGCACCCCTGATCATCAAGAGACAATGGGACCAAAAGGAGAAGTGTGGTGGACGTCGAGACTACCTACTGGTGGATTTTGGTGGCGCAACTTGGCTCGAGGCGGCGGCAAATGGAGGTTGAATGGAAAATGTCTTTTGGGTTTTCGGTGTGGTAGAGGCTTCGTTCAATCCGAAGGTGGCGGCATAAGGAAGCTCGAGGGCGGAGCTTCTCATGAGCGAAACGTGGTGGGGCCAGGTTGTACGAGACAATGGCAAGAGGCGTTGAATGGAGCGGCAATTATTTAGAGGCCGCGTTCGTATAGTTGAAGAAGAAGATGAGGAATAGTAGTAGGCCGGGTGTAACGACCTGTATTTATACGGATCGAAACATCGTAAAACAGTTGCCATTGGGTCGTATAGAAGATAAGCCATGTGTAGCTTAGGTCGTCTGGAAGATAAGTCGTGTGGTGGCTTAGGTCATGGGGTAGGTTAGGTCGGGTGAACGACCTAAGGATAGGAGCGACCTATAGGAAGTTAGCGACCTAAGGATTTGAGCGACCTATAGGAAGTTGGCGACTTAAGAAATGGACCGACCTAAGAAGGTTACCGACCTAGGGGTTAGCGGCATAGGAACAACGACCTAGTAGACTGTGTGAGTTAACGACCTAAGAAAGTTAGGTCGTGGACGAGTTAAGGCTTGTTATAGTTAGGTTGTGAGACCTTGTGTTGAAGTTAGGTCGTAAGCGACCTAAGGTGGATTGCTGAGTACAGTTAGGTCGCATGAGTGTTAGGTCGCGCGCTTGCGTTGTTGTTAGGTCGCGTGAGTGTTAGGTCGTAGGTCTTAAGTCGTGATGTTTTAGGTCTTGGAAGTGCATATGCAGTTAGGTCGTGTAGTGTTAAGTCGCGCGCATGTGCTAAGTCGTTGAGTCGGAAGCTGTTAGGTCGCGCATTGTGTTAGGTCGCTGAGTGTTAGGTCGGAGGGTTTGTTAGGTCGTGGACGACCTAAGAGCGAGCGACCTAAGGGGAAATCAGCCTATAAATAGATGGGTTCTTCTTCATTTTTAGGATCCGGATTTCGAAGCGACGAAGTGCTGCCATTTTGAGAGCTGAGTTCTACACTTCTTCACTTATTTTCTCCACTCTAATCTTTTGATTCCTTTCATCCAAATCGAAGCTCAAATCGAAGATCCAAGAGCTTAGATTGAAGATCTTCATCCATCGAAGAGAGATTTCATCGTTTGAAACAGATTTTTGATAGATCGAGTTAGATTCTTCGCTGTCCAGATCTGAAGTGTGTTGCTTTTGAGGTGTTTAGGTGATTCAGTGAGTGGTGAATATCTCTCACACGGATCCAAAGGAGTATATCGGGTTGTTGGCTTGATTTGGTGTTAAAATAGTGATTTCCATGCATTTTCATAAACTTAAGTGTAGATCTATTGTTCATGATGATTTGACATCCATTTTACTACATGTTAACCTATGCAAGTTCATCCATCAAGTTATAGAGATATTGCTCATAATTTCATACTTGTTAGATTTCGACTCTTTATTTACAAGATTGCCATTATTGTTATAATTGTTTATTAGATCATGTTTGAATGTTTGATTTCTTGGATTAATGATTGACTTGATTGATTGTTATGAATTAGTTGATTGATGATTTGATTTAGACAAGATGGTCGAAGATGATTCAAAAGCTAAGGGAAAGGCTCTTGAATTGGGAAAGCTGCTCGTGGCATATGTAGCGGATGATGAAGCTCATATGGATAGATTTGATGATGATGATGTTGAGATGAGACTTTGCTAGGATGTGTTGAAGCGAGGCATGATATGAGATAGTCTTGGTCTAATCCAGACGGAATCATTCCAAGCATGTTGATAACTCGGTGAAATGGTTCGAGTTTGAGGATAATGGTTTGCTCGAGCGGCGCTTGAGCTAGTATGGAAATAGTCGTCGAGGAGGATGACTAGAAGGCTGAGATTTCATCATTGTTGAAGGTTCTAGCATGCTCAAAGCAAGAGTACGCTGGGCAAATTCGATAGTCCCAAAAGACTACTGATTGGTAGTCGAGTACTCTGGGCAGATTCGATAGTCCTAGGCACGGGCTGCGACGACGTGCGGAGTTATGTCTAGAACCGGGGTTTCCATTAGCCCTTGACGGACGGCTGAAAGAATGTGCCGGTCATTCAATTAACGGTGATATCGAAGCAATGATAACAGTGATAGCCAAAGTCATGGATGTTTGGTTGTATCGTCATTCGGTCTCAAAAGCGGTATATTCAGGGTGCTTATCTGATCTTGGTTTAGGCCTTGGGGGTTTGTACTTGGAAAACATCCCCCTTGACTCGAGTAATAGTTACTTTACTTTAATTGTTTGCTTTGCTATGTTTTCTTCTGCTTAGTGTGTGTCTGGGGGCTATCACTGTAGAACGAGGTGGAGTAGGAGGGTTGGATTCCTATTCCTTTTTCCTTTATGCTCTTTTGGTATGTTGTAAGTTAATTTACCGCTCACTAAGACTGTTGTCTAACTCAAGGCTTTATGTTTTAACTCTTATTGCCTT